>CP025653.1:7739819-7774160 GCA_003576665.1 Ipomoea trifida
AATAATTAATACGAATAAATACTCCAAGAACATGGTAAAATACCCAACAAAACAATCCAACAATAGTCTGAAACAAGACCAACAACAGACAACAACAGTAGAAGAATCGGCTCACTGGAAATCAACTCCCAGTGGCCTAACGGAACACCACAGCGGAACACAGCTCTCCGCCGACCTCTCTCCGCAAGAGGAGACGGTCCCCCTCAACGGGCCTCTCCCCTCCCCCAACACCTCCGTTGCCACCTTGCGGATCGCCCTAGCGGATTACATTTTTGCCGTTCGGGTCTTCCGCAAGGCCAACCCATTCCCAGATTCCAGAAACAAAGCAGACATGAACACACCATTTCCAGAATACAAAATCCAACAAATACACTCACATTTCATCCAATTTAGAGTCCAAAAATAAGGAAATCCATAACATCATTGATCATACAACACAAGGCAAAAGATCAAGATGAAATCCAACAAAATCATCCAAGAAATAGGCTACACAACAAGAATTTTCAGGATTTCCAACACCAAGATCAATATATATAGAATAGGTGAATAAAATAGATTTGATGGACATGGATGGTTACCTCAAAGAGCTTTTCCTACTCCAACAAGCCTTTTGCTAGCTCAAGAAGCCCCACCTTCACCTTGATCATCTTTTCCCAAAGAATCCCAAAAGAACACTTATAAGATTATGTAAAAAGACTATCTAAAACACAAAATGCAAGATGGATTCTAGGATAGATGCACTTACCCACTCCCAACAAAAGCCTAAAAGAGCAACCTTTACTTGAATATTGTAGGGAAAATGAAGATGAATTTTTAGGGAAATATGAGAGGAAAATGGCGTGTAGGAGTAAGGGATAGGAGGAAGAAAGAGTGAAAGTCTTTAGGGCATTTGATCTTCAAATTATATACCAAGAATACATACACTATTTAGGGTGTAAGACATAAAATGATGTGGGCTTAAGTAATCTTATAAAATAATGGGTGTAGGAAAATTAATATAATCAAGACTAGTAAGTTGGGCTTATTAAATTCACCCCTTACAAATTAAATACAAGAATTGGCCCATAAGGATGTCTTAGGATCAATATATGTATATATATAATGTATGATCAAGAATGTGGGCTTGTAAGAATATTTAATAACAAATATTGTAAGGGTCAAATTGAATAAAATCCCTTACAAAAATAAATTCAATTAATTGGCTCTTATTAGAATAATTAAATTAGGCTCAAGATTATATATATATATATACAAGTGTGTATATATATTAGATAGAAAGAATTAGCCCAATTGGAATTTAATTAAATTGCCCGAAGAATTAATTAGATCGCCCAAGGAATTAATTACCGAACGAAAGGCCTTGAAAAGGATTTACGGGTGTTACATAGGCACTCCTCTTCCTTGTGAATTTCGATTCGCACTCATAGAAGCCATTTGTTCGTTTGGATATTCTTCCTTCTTATTGCCTTATTTATCTCCGGGATGTAAGGAAGTAGAATTTGATTTCCCTTTGCTCTTGTTTGCATTCACCTTTGAAATAATTCATGAAAGCAAAAAACAATCCTCTCTTGACAGAGTAGTCAATAGAGGGTAAGTACAAAAGACAAAAATAAAACAAACATTGGAATTAACAACTCTCTAATTGTAACACCCGTAAATTCGTTCAAGCCTTTAGATCGTTAATTAATTCCTTGGGCAATTTAATTGTTTTAATTGGGCTAGTTCTTTCAATTGATATATATATATATATATATATATATATATATATATATAGTATATCACAGCCTAGATGCACAGGCTAAACATAAAACGAACTAAACTGTCATATCATAGAACTGAATCAATCCTCAAAACATAATCCATAAAAATCCAAGAGAAATACCCAAAATACTGAACAAGAGTATCATAATGTCTCACGGCTCATAGGCCAACAAGTCTAATACAAACGTACTAAGCTAAACAAAGGGAGACTAGCTCTACGCGCTCCAGCTCAGACTATCATACCTGGAAAACAGCAAAGAAACCATTAGCAAAAGAATGCTAAGCAACCAACCATCACACCTCGAGAGAGATACATAATTAATAGAGTTGTAAATAGGTTTACACACCCTATAGAATATAAACACCAACGAATGTTCATATTAAACACGAGATACAAAATAAGCTGAAAAGTCAAAACCAAGACTCAATCAATCAAAGCCAATAACCAATAACGAAAGCATAATGCATAACGAATCATAAACGAGATACCAACTGAACACAAACCGAAAGGAATCAACCAACTCAACGAGAATGACAAGATGTCAACCGAATAACACAAGGACTAATAAAGCCAACCAAGAAGGAATCCCAACACCAACTCCAACCAAAACCAAGTCAACCACCAACCAAGTCAATCCACATAGTCAGAAGTCAGAAGTCAAATAGTCACGAGTCAAACAGGGGTGATAGCCCAATCACAGGGACCGAAGTCCAATCACAGGGACCGACAGTCCAATCACAGGGACCGAAGTCCAATCACAGGGTAATCAACCCAATCACAAGGGACCGAAGTCCAAAGTCAGAAGTCAATAGTAGCCAGCTAGTATAGTCCACAGTCAATAGTCAATATCCAATAGTATAGCAATATCCACCATCAATACAACCATACTCCAACATCAACTCAACCAACCAAGACATGGGTTCATCTCAAATATGAACACCAACCAACTCCCAGATTATGAATCAAAGGGTCAATAGATCAAGAACACCAAAAAGATGGAAACCAAAGACATGAATCAATACTCCAAACTATGGTATCAAATACCCAATAATTAATACGAATAAATACTCCAAGAACATGGTAAAATACCCAACAAAACAATCCAACAATAATCTGAAACAAAGACCAACAACAGACAACAACAGCAGAAGAATCGCTCACTGGAAATCAACTCCCAGTGGCCTAACGGAACACCACACGGAACACAGCTCTCCGCCGACCTCCTCCGCAAAGAGGAGACGGTCCCCCTCAACGGGCCTCTCCCCTCCGCCCAACACTTCCGTCGCCACCTTGCGGATCGCCCTCGCGGGTTACATTATACCGCTTGGGTCTTCCGCAAGGCCAAACCCTTTCCCAGATTTCCAGAACCGAAGCAGACATGAACAAATCCAACTTCCAGAATACAAAATCCAACCAAATACACTCACATTTCATCTAATTTAGAGTCCAAAAATAAGGAAATCCATAACATCATTGATCATACAACACAAGGCAAAAGATCAAGATGAAATCCAACAAAATACATCCAAGAAATAGGCTACACAACAAGAATTTTCAGGATTTCCAACACCAAGATCAATATATATAGAATAGGTGAATAAAATAGATTTGATGGACATGGATGGTTACCTCAAAGAGCTTTTCCTACTCCAACAAGCCTTTTGCTAGCTCAAGAAGCCCCACCTTCACCTTGATCATCTTTTTCCCAAAGAACCCCAAAAGAACACTTATAAGATTATGTAAAAAGACTATCTAAAACACAAAATGCAAGATGGATTCTAGGATAGATGCACTTACCCACTCCCAACAAAGCTTAAAAGAACAACCTTTACTTGAATCTATATATTAAATAGAAAGAATTAGCCCAATTGGAATTTAATTAAATTGCCCGAAGAATTAATTAAATTGCCCAAGGAATTAATTACCGAACGAAAGGCTTGAAAAGGAATTTACGGGGTGTTACACTCACAGGCCCAACAAGTCTAATACAAAAACTAGTCTAAGCATAGCAAAGGGAGACTAGCTCTATCGCGCTCTCAGCTCAGACTATGGCATACCTGAAAAACAGTTTAAGAAACCATTAGCAAAAGAATGCTAAGCAACCAACCACTCACACTCGTGAGAGGATACATAATGTAATAGAGTTTGTAAATAGGTTTACACACACGTATAGAATATACGCACCAACGAATTGTTCTTTATTTAAATCAGAGAATTAACAACAATAAGCTGAATAAGTCACAAACCAATACTCTTCCAATGAAACCAACATCCAATAACGAATGCATAAGACATCAAGTCTATACACAAGGTAACAACTGAATCACAACTCCAACAGAATAAACACAAAGGAACCAACCAAACCGACATATCAAGGAATAACAGATACCAACTGAGGTACAACATCAACCAAATGACCACAAGGAAACCAATCCAACCGTCATACCAAAGATAAGCATCAAACCACCATCCCTAAATCACAATAATAACCATAAGACCCACCACCATATCCATATCACAACACGGAGGCAATAAGCCCAACTACAGAGGCATACGAGCCCATCATCACAGAGGCACACAAGCCCATTATCATAGAGGCACACAAGCCCGTTATCACAGAGGTACCCAATTCGCAATCACAGAGGCACACAGGCCCAAATACGGAGGCATACAATACCCTCCCAATACCAACCACAAATAGGCCATAATTCCACCAACTAAATACCCAAGGTTACCAAAGATTCAACAAGATAAGAAATGCTTATAAGGACTCAAGATCCCCACATACCAACTCAGATTCACCCACAACAATCACCCACCAATAGTGTTCATTTCACAATATGAACACAATGCATACTCAGGATAATAATCAAGGAATAAACCAATGATACTAACTAAAGAGATCAAGATAAATGTCCAAAGATCATGAATAAATATTCAAGAATCAAGGTGGAATACTCAACAAGATGCTTAGTACACATTCTAGAATCAAAAGAAATCAAACAGAGTTCAGAGACCTCAAAACAGACACTGGATCAGAATACCAATTGAACTAACGAAACACATCGGCGGAACAACCTGACCCGCTGAACTGTACCGCAAGAACACACGGAAGAGGTTCATGGTACACACCTCTCCGCCACACCATTCTGCCCTTACACTTGCGGAACACATTGGCGGAACACATTATACCGCCAATGTGCACCGTAAGTGCACCCCCAACGCACAAATTTCATAATCGGACCAAAATACACGATGAATACACAGATTACACATCTCAGAAGCCAATAAATCACGGAATCCATAACAAGAATTACTCATACACATCTAGATACAAAGGATGATGAACACAAGTCCAACAATCCACAAATAAAGGTTTACAGACCATCAGACAAGGCTATAATCCCAAGAAATTCACAGGATTCCAACACCAAATCATATACATATAGATCATGAGTGAAAGTAGGTTTAGTGAGACATGGATGGTTACCTCATGAAGCTCTTCTCAACCAAGTAATCCTCAATACACCTCACAAGGCACCACCTCCTTCTTGATAATCTTTTTCCCAAGAAAGATCCCCAAAAGAATATAATGAGAACTTATAAAAGACTATGAAAACATAATAATAAAAGATATCTTCCTAAGGAGAAATACTTACCCAAGTGCTATAGACCCTAAAAGAGCAATCTTGACTTGAAATCTTGAAGGATGAAGTGTAGGATATGCTTAGGGTTCTTAGAGGTGAAAGGAGTAGGAAGAAATTTATTTTGCAGGAAAGAGGAAAGAGAGATAAGGTTGTAAGTACAAGACTTTTATATGAGTAGGGAAAATCATCACATATATCATGTATGTATCATATTAGGGTATTAAAACAAGGCATGGACTTATTTATAAGAAATGGGTCATCCATACCCAATATTAATTTAATGGATATAAATATGGTCCTTCCAATGATCGGGCCATTACATAATTAATATACTTGTAAGGAATAGAAAGGGTCTAATTAAAGAACATCCCTTACAAAATTAATTCTAGGAAATTGGGCCTTGGAATAAATAAATAATTCCGGATGAAAAAATATATATCTATAAAAAGGTCGGGGCCCAATTAAATTAAATTAATTACACGGTAGAATTAATTACCGGGTTTTAAGGCTTGAATTAAATACGGGGTATTACAGGTCCTTCGATCTTCAAGATCGCAAAGCTCTCCTTCACCTTCCCCTCCACGCTGCACGATATCAGCTTCTTGAACACCGAAAGCTCGCTTTTCGATGATGGCGATGACCTGAGCACCCCGCATTTCTTTCTGAGTTTCTCTAGGTTCGTAGCCGGAGAAGGATGTGCTGGTACATATTTAAGTGGGCAGCCTTTACTACTTTTTTACTCTTTCTAGTTTGACGGTTCCGTTTCTCCGCTGGTGACGGCACGTCGAAAGTCTCCTCGTACAGCGATCCGAGTGTGGGTTTCTTGTTGTGGGATGTTGTCACTGCCACAACGTGCCACTCCTCTTCTTTCCTCCACTGGCCAGAATTCCCAAGTAAGAGCATGGTACATAGGAGACAACATGCCTGTTAATAAAGAAAGAAATCTTCAGAATGTAACTAAGAAGAAGATTGAAGGAGACCATGTCAGCACTTAAGGGAAGAATGAAGAAACTCAATCCAAGAAAGCTAAAATTTAAAACTAAAAGTGAGTTTTCATTGAGGACTTGAGTGTTAGAAGGAAAAAAAAAAAAAAAAGAATCCATGTCAGCATTTATTACCTGAAACCTGTAAGTAACTTGTGAAATTTGCTAGATGAAAAAAAAATAATGATTTGTAGATCCAAATATACGTTTCGAAAGATCAGGGTAAGGCATGAACAATCAAGAATGGTTCATGGTGCGGGATGACACTTTAGCCTAATAATAATAATAATAATAATAATAATAATAATAATAATAATAATAATAATAATAATAATAATAATAATAATAATAAAAAAGAATGAAAGAAATGAAAAAAAAAAAAAGTAAGACGAACGGGAAAAAGAAAAAAAGAAGAAAGGAGGGGAAAAACGAAAGGAAGAAAGAAGTGGGAAAAACAGAAGAAAAAGAAGAATGGGAAAACACGAAGAAAGTAAGAAGCTGGTCCCGTGTATTCCATTCTTCCATTTGGAGTATACTTATTCTCAATTTTCCAAATTTGTATAAGAAATTGAAAAATGGAGATGAGATTGAAATTAGAAGAAAAAATTTAGCAAAAAAGTTTTTCAATTTTCATTTTTCCACTTCTCCAATTCTCCATTTTTGCAGAAAATCCTCCATTTCTCCAAGTTGGTAAACGACCCCTATGCTTGGTAATAATGCAGAGTTTTGGTCCCCATGATGTCTATGACATCATCAAATCCGAGACTAACTTTCAAATTCCAAAGAAAACAATTTTCCTTTGATGTTGTCATATGCAATGACCATTAATAAGAGTCAAGGACAAACACTTTCATATGTGGGGCTACTTTTAAATAAATATGTTTTTGTTCATAATCAATTGTATGTTGCCGTTTCTAGAGTGAGCAATCCAAGCGGATTGAAAATATTAATTTGTAGTGACTCAAATATCGTTAGTACGTCAACTACTAATGTTGTTTATCGTGAAGTTTTTAATAATTTGTAATATTATATTTTCTACATAATTGCCATAAAACACTGATTACATAGTACGTCAACTACTAACACTGTTTACATAATTGTTTACTTCAAATAATTTTAATAATTATTTATTCATTCCAAATTACAATCAAATTTAAATATTCATCTGTTCATTGTACGGTTACGTACTAGTTATGTTGATAATGCCATTAAACCACAAAGTATTTTATAAAATAAATCATTTTTCAAAAAACAATTCCTGTGTTTCTAAATGAGTTAATACCAATATAGTCCTCGACTATAGTGATTTTACTCGATTTAGTCCTAAGTGACTTCTTGTGCTTAATTTAGTCCTTGACTTTGATGGTTTTACACAATTTAGTCATTTGTTAAAAATTTCGTTTGTTGACTGTTAATATTAAGGATAACATGGTAATTTTCTTACCCTTTTTTTTTGTCAGATTGCCTTTCCTAATATTCACTCCCTCTTCTTCATTCATACAATCCCCCCTTCCTCCCTCAAACCCTAGAAATCTAAAAACAATCGGAAGCAAACAGAGGAAGCCAACAATTGTTGAACCTTGTTACGCCAGCACTAGAAGTAAAGGCACGCACCAAATGCAGAACTTGAAGCAAACACCTTGAGGGAAAGAAATGAATCACTCCACTCTGGGCGGCCATCTCCTTTCAGCGACGATTTGGGGGTTGAATTCCGTTCGACGGCAAGTAGCTTTTGGCGGCAGTTTTCGTTGGGCGACAGCAATTCCAGGCAGCGGCTTCGATTTCCTAGCGGTGATCCTAGGCTTCAACAGATTGCGTTTGGAAACAAAAAATTCCGGTTGGCACTACTCAATTTGGCATTCGGCACATCAGCAATCTGGATGACAGTTTGATTCCCCTAGGTAGTGCAGTTAATTCTGAGTGGAGAAAAATCTTATTTGGCAAAACAAATTCTCTGGGCAGCAGCACATTCTATTTTTTTCTTCCCCTTTTAATTTTCATTGCATCTGATTTGATTACGTATTTTAAGCATTCAAGAATGGTGTGTAATTTGTTGTTGCAAGACTTATTTTCTTTCTATGAAAAAAAAATAGTAAGTTGTTAATATTTTAGTTAAGATGAATGTCAAGCTCGACATTAGGCATCTGCTAATGATCCAACAGATTCCCATTGCATCCTAGGTGATGAAGAATTTGTAAACAAATAAGATTATCGTAATGTTCTCAATCCAAAGTGGGAGAAGAAGGCAATCTGACAAAAAAAAAAAAAAAAAGAAGGGAAATTACCATGTTAACTCTGTTTTTAACCTCCAACAAACAGAGTTGTTAAAATAGGAATAGATTGTGTAAAATCATCAAAGTCAAAGACTAAATTAAACACAAAAAGATACGTAAAACTAAATCGAGTAAAATCAGTATAATCGAGTATTATACTCGATATTAACTCCTTTCTAAATTTTGTTTAAAAAAAAATTAACATTGAAACCGTGAATGACTCTCCCAAACAAAGTAACGAGAGCCGAAACGTCAAACGTGAAAAGTCTGGCTTCTGAAGGACAAAACTGTAAATATACGCATAACAAGCAAATTAATGGCCACAACTCGTTGGTAGCTAAGGCCTAAGGTAATTGAACTGCCCCAGGGAGGCTGCAAGACTTTCCGTTAACTCCACGTCTCTTCCCCGCAACCTCTCGCCACCGTTTTCCTCCTTCAAAGCCACCTACCCAGCCGCCGCGCCTCCAAAAGTCTCCACTCCCCCAACTTCTTCCTCTTAATTCCCTAAATCCCCTTCAAATCGCTCTCCGTAGTCTCTCAATTTCTTCAATTCCCATCAAATTAGACCTGCCTAATCCGAATTAAACCCGAAATCTCCTGAAATACATATACTAGTAGGGAGAAAATCTGTAATCTTGATGGCGTTGTTAGAGGAGATAGTGAAGTCATTGGAGCTATGGCTAGGGCTGATCAAGGAGACACAGACTTTTGTTGACCCTACGCTCGACCCGGTGCTTCTGGTTCCTGGAATAGCCGGTTCAATTATCAACGCCGTCAATAATAAAACTGGTAAATCTGAACGGATCTGGGTCCGGATCCTTGGCGCCGACCATGAGTTCTGTGATAAGCTCTGGTCTCGCTTCGACTCTTCCACGGGTGATCACGCTTTCTAAATTTCTTTCTCTTTTGGTTTTGATTGTCGTGTCTTTTAATTCTTTTTTCCTGAACAGTTCAAAATTAGTTCGTATAAAGTTTTGCTTTTTTATATTTATTTTAAAAAACCAAAATAGTACGGTGTGATAATATACTAAGTTCCAAAATCAAATTTTGAAATGTAATTGGATAATTGTGACACATATTTCTTATTCTCTGATATTGACTGAGTTCAATTTTGAATTGTTACCATCATTATAAATCCTTGATGCTTTTATATTGTTTCATACTAGTTATGACAGATGGATGAACATATACAAAATATTTTACAGTAGCTATCTTTTACTTTATAAAAGGAAAAACTGGAAATACTGACCTCCTTTTGGGTTTATGAATAGGTAAAACAGTGACTTTAGACCCTGATACGAGTATTGAGGTTCCAGAAGACAGATATGGGTTATACGCCATTGATTCTTTGGATCCTGATATGGTGAGTTACATCTCTTACCAAACTGTGGTTTTCTGCAGTCTTTAACTTTTCTTTTTTAGGCTATATGCAGTCTTTTTCAACAATACCTTCGATATAATAGCACAGTCAGTTGTAGGAGCCTTATATTGATACTGTTAAGTGTTAATAGTGTGATGCTGAACAAAGTTACTTCTAGGGAAGATAAATCAAGTGCATATATAGCAAAACCACACAAAATCTAAGATGTCCATGACTGATTTGGAAAATGTCCATATTTGTTGAACTGATAGGTCACTTCGAATGAACTGTTTTCACTTTTGATTTTATTTTAATGTTCACTTAAACATATTAAATGTTCACATTCAGCATGTGTTCTCTATTGAATGAACTAATGTTCCAGTTCAAATGAACTTAAGTTTTGTACTCATAGCACACCATAATTTCAAAACATTGAGGGACTATGCTTGATCAAATTGATAGTACAGAACTAAATGTGCAAATGCCATTATATTTAAGAGACCAAAAGTGGTATTAACTCCTTTTATAAATTATGATTTTAACTTATTATTTTGAATTTCCCTCATGACTTGAGAAATTACCCCTCATGACTTGAGAAATTATGAAGCTGTTGCCCGCAAATTACTTATCATACTTGACAACACAGTGCAGCCAATAAATTACTCTCTATCCAAAATAAAAATAAAAAACCTATTTGCCTTTTGAGGGTCAGTGCAATCTAATTGGAACTAATAATTTAGAGTATATTTTAAATAACTTTTTGTTGTGATTTTTTACTACTAGTATTTAACATGTAGTTTCTTCATATCTAATTTTTATTTTGAAAACATAAACTTATGTCTATCAATACTTAAATTGGCTAACTGAATAGTAAATAAGACACTAATTTGTGGACAGAGGTAGTATTTAACTATTTATCCTTCCAAGTTTGTCCATGTTATAGAATGTTTTCATCTAAGTAATTTATTCACCAAAAAGGATGCACCTAGTTGGTGCACAACAATCTTTACAAAAATTCATCTATACTTAGAGCTTAAAACTCCATGAAGTCTTCTAGAACATAATTGGCAGTACTATACTACTATTTAACCTCCTCAGAACATCTTTTTGTTTACTATCAACTTCGTTTCATTAACTAGTGATGAACTTCAACTTTCATTGCTTATATGGCTATTGCTTCTTGCAGATTATTGGATGCGACAGTGTATATTATTTCCATGATATGATAGCTGAAATGCTCACGTGGGGCTACCAAGAGGGAACAACACTTTTTGGGTTTGGTTATGATTTTCGCCAGAGCAACAGGTGAATTTTATGTGACTTTTCAAACTGAGTAAACTTATTTGGAATTTTGGATTGTCCATTCCATATGACTGTCTTCCCAAGCCATGCACACAGGTCATTTTTTGGTGGGTATTCCAATTTCCAACAGTTCCTCCTTATAGTTAGTGTTTTTATTTATATTTCTTTTATTTGTGTGGTAAGCTTTTTGTGTGAAAGCCATAGCCACTAAACCTAATTCTGATCTCATCCATCGACTATCATAGCTTTAGTTGAACTTATCAGATCAGACTGCTTATGAGCCAACAAGGAGGGTCACTTTGGGTCTTCATTTGTCTGCCCCCACTTCCTAAAGTTTACTTCTGTTGTTCCTGTCTTCTCCCTTTATGCATCTTAATTAGGATATTATAAGCAATACTGTGTTCAGTTTACTCATAGAATCTTGACTGTAACATTTTCTTTATTTTTGATGAAAGTATTTCACTTGTGGCTTATTCCTAGACATGCTCTTTTATGTTCATTTTGAAGGTTTCATGAAACACTGGAGCGCCTTGTTGCAAAGTTGAAGTCAATATATACTGCATCAGGGGGCAAAAAGATAAACATCATTAGTCATTCTATGGGTGGTCTCCTTGTGAAATGCTTCATGAACCTTCACAGTGATGTAAAATTTTCCTTCCCTTAAGTTTCAGTTTACCCTTTGTTTTAAATAGTTATTTTCTTTGAGAAGACATTTTTCTAGACTCTTCTTCCCTTCATAATTGATTTTTAACGAACTCAATTTTGGTGAAAATTCTGCTTGCTCTCATGATGATGTTTGCTGCAGATCTTTGAGAAGTATGTCAAAAACTGGATAGCAATTGCTGCTCCTTTCCAAGGTGTGTTGCATTGTTTACTATAAAAATAATCAGTCAAAGAACTGGCATCTGTACTTTTCTTTATGCTTTGGATCTTTTCTTATATAGTTAAGTTAAGTTATTGAATTCATGATTGCCCCCTTTAACAATTTGTGAGTAAATTTTTAGTCGTTCTTTCTGTTGTCTGTCACTCACATTTTTCTACTTAAATCAATTCTGTTGTCTGTCACTCACATTTTTCTACTTCAATCACCTCTTTCATCTAATAGAGTGACCACTTCTTTCATATCCAGTATCCCAAAACAATCCCGGTAGAAGTGTATTTTGTTCTTTTCAAATCCTCATTCTTTTTTGGCTCTCTTTTAACTTGGTAATAGATATTGTTCCTAACCTAAACCCCTTACTGTTATGATGTTTAGTTTGATATTAAATTTTTAAAGTTTTGTACCAAATTCTGTCTTATAATGACATATTGTTCTCCAAATCAGTACACTTGTGCACTAGGGCAATATGTCAAACAAAATACTTCCAGTTTATAATTTGGGCTTCTAATGTTTTATGATATCTCTGCTTATTTCAATCAAGTACAAAACGATTTGTTGGCTTAAAATTTGTTGTACTTTAACAGGTGCACCTGGTTATATTACCTCTACATTTTTTAATGGAATGTCTTTTCTGGAAGGGTGGGAACAGAAATTTTTCATATCTAAGTGGAGCATGCACCAATTGGTACGGACTGCTTTCCTTTCACTTTCTACTTGTTTCCTTTATGGACTTTGCTACTTTTTATTTGCTAAGTTAGTCACCTTTTCTGAAATCATCCCAAATAACTATGATGTGTCATGCTTCAATTGGCTTGTTCACTACTTTTATCCAAAACAATACCCTCTTCCTCTTTATTTTTATCTCTACTTCTGTGATTGTGTAGGGGTTTTGCCACCTATTCCCAGATTAAAGTGAACAGCATGGAATTAAGAGGGATTACTAGTCCTATCTCCTCCAATCCCATGAACCAAAATACACCTTAGATCTATATTTTTCACATATCTAAAGAGTTAGGGGATATAATTTTAGATGGTTCTTTGGAGGTTAGTTTATGAAATTCAGTTGAGAGTAATATACTAATATGTGATAGTTGTCTATTTATATACTTTTGCTGGTTCTAATTTCTAAATCTTTCTCAACCCGGTAATCAAGTTTGTGTCCAAGCAAACTCTTCCAGTAAAAGGTTAATGCAAGCTCATGGTTTAGCTACACCCCTTAATCTTTTAGCATAGGTTGTAGGTTGCATGTGGCAATGTTACTTATCTAAATCTGGTGACTGGTGGGGAGCAGCAATGTGGCTGTGTGTTCTGCATTTATGGGAAAAAAAATGGCCACTTTATTAGATGTTAGCTCTATATTTGTATTCTTTTGTTGGTGCTCACTTCTAAATCTATCTCATTCCTGTGATCCTAGTTCATGGCTCTTGTGGAGCATATATGTGTATCAATTGAATGTCCTTTTGTGTATGCAAGCTCATGGTTTAACTAGCTACCATAGGTTGTAGGTTGTGTGGGGTGTGGCAAAGTTCTATTAGATGTATAGTCTTGCCTTGGATTTAGATTGAAAATATCCTGAGTTAGCTAGGGTGTTGGTCAGGCAGATCTTGGCCCTCAGACAATGTGTATCTCTCCTCAAGGCACTGACCCTTTTCTCCCTAGGAAGAGTGGACTTAGGTTACTTGTCTTTTCGAAAAAAAATCACCAAATGGTATATGCTTTTAGTCTTTCTGTATTTGGTTAATGTTGGGAACACATGCAATCCTCATTAAGAGTTCTATGCTTATCTAGACCGTAGGTTTGTACTTCATATCACTCGATATTGTAGTCTCCCGAACTTCCTAGTTTTTCCTCTGGTCCCAGGGTCGTTTACCCAAGTTTATCTTTTATATACTGTTTGTTCAATCTCTCTTTTACAGAGTATTAAGTTGATATTTTACAACTTTTTATGTTTCAGTTAATTGAATGTCCATCAATATATGAATTGATGGGCTCTCCAGATTTTAACTGGGAAGACATACCACTTCTACAAGTCTGGAGGGAGAGTTCTAATAGCAATGGAGATTCTGCCATTATGCTGGAGTCCTATCCTCCAGTTCAAGCTGTATCAATTTTGAAGGAAGCTCTCGAAAATAATAAGGTAAGTTGTCACACATTCTCAAATATGAATGCCTAAAAATTTAGAGAAATCCCAATTGGTATATGGGAAACTAAAAGGAGAAGGAGAACTGTATTTCTACTGCTACCTTTATAACTGTCTAATGAAATTGATTGCCAATTTGTTGCCTAGCCTTAATGATTCAGGATAAATTATCTTTTTGGGCATTTTGTTTCAATATTCAGGAAATATGAAAACCATATCACAACTCTTGTTGTATTTCTAGTTTATAAGCAATTCAAAAGAGTCATGCTATTTTATTATTTGTCAGCTTAGTTAAAATGTTATTTCAGCTCATCATTTTGCTTGTGAAGTTTCTTCAATTATTACCTTAATCAAATAAAATGGAGTAATTGAATGGATAGTTCTGTTTTTGCAGGTGATCTATGATGGTGTTGATATTGCTTTACCATTTAATGTTGAAATCTTGAAATGGGCCAATGAGACCCGAAATATTTTAAACTGTGCAAAGAAGCCTCCTCAAGTCAAATTTTATAATATCTATGGGACTAATTGTGATACACCACATACTGTCAGGTAGTACTTACTGAGTCCTCTTTCTCAAGTAGTGTATCCAAAACTGGCAAGCTTAAGTTATTTTATATGCTAATGTTATAATCATAGATTGAATCTATTTCAATTTTCAACTCTACTCAATGTTTACTGCTTTGCAGTTATGGAAGTGCAGATAAACCTGTCTCGGATTTAAAGCAGCTACCTTTTGTAACGGTAAAACCATTTATTCTGTGTGTTGCATTGAACATCTTGCATTTAGCTTGTTGTGAATAGCTTAAATATTTATTCTCATTCATTCTCGTAGATGCTGGTAGATGTTCTAGAGCATACATCTCCACTTTACTTGAAGCTCTTGCCGGTAGTTAGTGGCTAAGATGCATCTGCTTGTGCATATTTTTCAGGCTGATTACATATATGTTGATGGTGATGGAACAGTTCCAACAGAATCTGCAAAGGTACTGTTTTCATTTAAAGTTCACATGTGAAATATTTTTCTTGTTGTATATGTTCCACTTATTTTGGATATTGCATTTGGGTTTTATGTCACTTCACTTTTTTTATTAATAGTAAAAATTTTATTAAGCATTTTACTCTTCCTCTGATGTGAGACATTGCTAGCAAAAATGGAGTCTTTGCGGGAAACAATGTAATTTGCTTTGCTTGCCTGGTAGTTTACCTTACCTTTAGCCAATGATGTTGACTAAACGGAAGCCCTCTTGGTATTGGACTTTCAGTCCTCCGAATTGGGAGTGCTTAGTTCTCATTTATTTAGGGGGTGGTGTTGTTTTATTAGAAGCTGTAATGTACTAGTGTATTCATCCATCTGAGATATTGTAGTTGGATTCTACACTTCGAATCCAAAAAAAGGTTTTCCTTGGTACATGTTTGGTTTGAACATGGGAATCAGAATCTGAATGGGAATCAAATATTTGGTAATTGGAATGGATTTTGGTGAAATTATTTTTCATGTTTGGTAGTGGGGTGGAATTAGAATGATTACTAATATATATGTATGGCCCTATAATCGGAATAAAGGTTTTAAAAATATAAAAACAAAAAGTCAAGGCAATTGATCAGAGTGGTGGCAATGAAAGAGTAGGCAATGCAGTGAGGAGGCGATGAAATGAGGAGGCATAAGGCTGAATTAGTGGAATGATACTTGATTTAAATTAGGTAATAGGTTTTGTAATTATAGGGGCAATTAAATCCTATACCTATGTTTTAAAAAGTTGTCAACCAAATAATGTGTATGACTTTCATTCCCATTCCTTGTATCTAATGCCATGAACCAAACACATCCTTAGTGTAATGTTAAAATGAAAGATTAACAAAATCAATGCAATTTCATTAATTATTCAGATTTATATATTATATATAGAATTTCACTGCCTAAAGAGCACCTATTGGGCATAGGGCTTAGTACTATTCAGCTGTTACCAAAATGACCCGAAATTTAATTTTGGGGGTTATCAAACATAAACTTATGTCAGTTCTGGAGCTAGAAAGAATTGAAGAAATTGAAGCATCACTTGAGGCAATATAATTTACTGTTTATTTTTCAAATCATAATTTGACAGATACTAACTCCTCATGTTTCTGTTCTTGCTCCCACTTTTACAGGCAGATGGGCTTAATGCAGAAGCAAGGGTTGGAGTCCCTGCAGATCACAGAGGAATCATCTGTGATCGTTATGTTTTTAGGGTTATCAAACACTGGCTGAAGGCGGATCACGATCCTTTCTATAATCCAGTTACTGATTATGTTATCCTTCCCACCTTGTTTGACATGGAAAGGCACCAAGAAAAAGGGTTGGAGATCACTTCCCTCAAGGAGGAATGGGAAATTATACCAGAAGGGGATGTGACGGATGAAAAGCCGATTGTGGGTTCTATTTGTGTTTCTCGTGTCGGAGAAGACAAAATTTCACGGGAAGATGCTCAAGCCACTGTGGTTGTTCACCCTGCGCTCGATGGTAAGAAATGCCATGTTGAACTTAGTGCCATGTCTGTCTCGACAAATGTATAAATTTTAGCTGCCGATCCATATCC
This sequence comes from Ipomoea trifida, assembly GCA_003576665.1. Taxonomy (NCBI): domain Eukaryota; kingdom Viridiplantae; phylum Streptophyta; class Magnoliopsida; order Solanales; family Convolvulaceae; genus Ipomoea; species Ipomoea trifida. Next base: position 7,756,746 of record CP025653.1, read on the forward strand.
ATCGTGGAAGTGGTATTGATGTGTGTTGGGCTGACTTTATTGTTTATTTGTATATATTTCTGTATAGTGCAAGATGGTTATGGAACTCTAATCCTCTTGTGTTATACAAGCTATGTTATTCTAGTCTGTATTTGTACATATTTAAGTTATCTATCCTTCACATGTAAATATCCCCTTGTATCTGACTTCTGGATTGGCAATAAAGTAATCTTCATGTCCTGGTTACTTGGCCCCTGTGCTGCTATGTTGAGTATATGTTACTTTCTTTTCATGACACGGTTTTACTCTGTGGGAGTACATCATTTTTAAATATATTATTAGTAAACTTTATGATGTGTCAATTGATCATTATACATTAAACATTAAACTATGTCCATATTGTAAGATAAATTAAGGATATGCATGCTTATTTCAATTGTTATATTGTGGAACTGTGGACCTCGGTCCTAAACGACGTCGTTTCGATGTTAGACTTCATGGAAATTATTGTCTAGAATACACAGAATCTTTGAGTGAATACACAGAATATTGGCACAACTACACAGAAATCATCCTCTTAACATTCGAATACACAAAACACGTCACAACCTATGTTTAAGTATCCCTAACATGAATACACAAAATCGTAATCTACAATACACAGAATGTATCCCTAACATGAATACACAAAATCGTAGTCTACAATACACAGAATGTCTTCAAAGAATACACAATATTAACACAATTACACAGACCAGCCGAAATGGGAAACATGATTTCCAAAAAAACAAACCATTAATTAAAATGACCAAAACAACATCGTTTTGGTACGGGGTGCACAATGCACAATGAATTGTGCACCCTGGTCCACGATATAAATTGTCTGTTTATTTTTTATTCACTAAAAGTTCATTTTTGTACTGCATATTTCATTATTAAAAAAAATTCATAGTACACTAAAAATGAGCATTCAATATATTAAAAATAAACATCTATTAGTAGTTTATTTTCTAATGTGGACCATAGTTCATAGAATAATTTGTTGCTAATGTGGACAATAGTTCATAGAATAATTTGTTGTAAATTAATCGTTGGTTGATTTTGGAGATAAACTTATGTACCCAATGAATTCAACAAATTTGCATACCTGCTGGGTGCTGCGTATATAATCATATCCAACGAAGGAAGAGTTATTGTTCTTGTGTGACAAATTAAAGACAATGTGTATAGCAGATGACAATTCTTTCTGTCAATGTTTTTTCTTTTTCTTTTCTTTTCTTTTTTTGTTGTGAATCCAAGTAGTTGTAGTCTGAGGGGGGCTCTGAGGATTCCCCAAGAGAGAGAGAGATTGTGAACTAAAACATCATATCCCCCAGCGGAAGTGCATATAAATAATTACAGTTCCCTTGTGATTTGAAGATTTGTATTATATCTTACAACACTAATCTAGAGGCTAGAGCTGTAACATTCATTCATTCATTCATTCACAATTAGATGTGAGGTGTGAGGTGTGAGGTGTGAGAAAGAATAACCCAACTGTCCCGTCATGCTGTGCTGTGTTGTGTTGTGTTGTGTTGTGAAGCCCAATTGTAGGTTTCCTCAAACCTCTCAACTTGGGTTTGGGTATTTAGTTATCTGGACAAGTCATGAAGCCAAGCCAACTGAGATTCCGAAACCTTTCTTCTCTTCACTTCAGGTTCACCTAACTGCAAAGAAACAACAGAGAACTCTTCGTTACCCGACCTATGGCTATGGCTATGGCCATTTTTCGATTCAACTCTTTCCCCCTTCTGTCGGTGCACTGGAGATGCGTCAGCGATGCTCGGAATGAACTGGTGCTCAATACTACTGGGAATGGGAGGTGCTTCACTTCTGCTCTGAATCTGAATCTGGAATTCGTGTACATGGGGTGGGATTAGTCCCGGCGCCTCAAAATCGCCATCAATGGGAACTTGTTGGATGTTTAGATCAAGTGTTTCAAAGTTCTCCTCCTCGGCTTTCTCTTTCAAAGCAGCAGCAACTCCTCGCTCACCGGGTGATGACTCAGCCACAGTAGACCCGATTCCCACTTGTGATGCAGCATTTCTCTGCTCTTGTAGTGCAGCTATTTACCAAAACACCAAAACTACTATTTAATTAAGAAAGAAAATGAAATTTATAAACTTGGAGCATCAGTTTAACAGCCTAAATTCTAAAATCTATGTATGTATTGTACTGTACTATACACACCTTGAAGACCTTCATTGGATGTAACAAGATCGAGTTCAAGGAGATCAAGGAGGCGGCCCAAGTCAACCCCACTCGTCCAATTCTCTGGAGGTTGACCAACTTTCAGTTTTAACCGACCTCGATTAGCTGTTCCGCCCCATATGATTCCAACAGGTCGTGCCTTCTCTCCATTTTTACCAGTCAGAAGAATGAGGCTACCACTATCACCTTCAAGATCAAATGTCAGTTGGTTTTCACCAACAACAAGAAAGTCGGTGAAGAAACATATTCCTTTTACATCATTATACTCTAGGGCGTAGGCCATTATAGTCCCTGTGGTCAACCCCGAGCTCCTCCCAACTTTCACCACTTGCCTGCCAATCAGGCTACCAATGGGAGCCTGCAGGTCTATTTTATTCACATTGCCAATCTCACCTATGCCTTTCACACATGTAGTCACACTGGACATGCCAAAATCTTCTGCAAAAGGAATGAAAGCTCCATCTGCCCTTACAAATGTTTCTGTAGGAACAAGCATGTTAGGAACAAATTTGTACAAGCCATGCACAATTGGATTTATAAATTATAATACACAAAAGCTTTAGAAAGTACACACAATCTACATAACAAGTATGAATCACACAATTGGAATCACTAGAAAAAGAGAGACTTGGCATTGTCGTAAATATTCCATTCCAAAAATGGAAAGTTCAACACAATTGAGATTTTTTTATTTTTTTTTTGAAATTGGAAGCAGTTACTAATTCATGAGTTGGCATGTACAAAATGAAATCTTCACTGCTTTTCTATTAAGCTTATCATCTTTGTTTAATAAACGATTCGCTACTAAGGAATTTTTTTTTGTGAACATGCTAGAGCTGACTCTGTTAGAGATAAGAACAAGGATGTAATTTTATTGACTGGAAATTTAAAAAAAAAAAAAAAAAAAAAAAAAAAAAAAAAAAAAAAAGAGAAATAGGAAGTCACAAGACTTTCCCCAACAAGAGTTTTAGGCTCTTGCCCAGCTTCTAAAGCTTAAAGACTAAGGATAAAGATTGGATGATTTACTCTCATCTAGAGGTTCTAATTTATAGTGCTAGGAAATAAATAATTATGGAAAAGGAGATATTGTTGATATGATTGTGCCTTTGATTTTATTCTTATCAAATCCCTTGCGTTAAGCCTTTCCTTATGTATTCTGATTTGCCTGATTTTGGGTGTCTATCAGACTCCTATACATACATACATATATATAGGAGAGGATTCAGGTGAGAGCACCTCCCCTGTATAAAGTGTGGACACATCCACACCTTCCATCTTAACAAATCAAAGGCTAAGATCTTACTGTTACTAAACTTTCAAGTTTACAACTAACCTATGCTTTTTTTTTTTTACTAAAACCCTCAATCATTGATGAACCTTGCCAGACGACTGAGATCAATCCTCACTTTTTATAGGAGGACCAGGTTCTCATTTGAACCTGCCCCTATATATATATATATTGAAGAAATCAACTCAATTTCTTTACTACTTACTGTTGAAACCCTAAGCCCTTTTAAGAATGGGCCCATTAGTTTAATAGTCTATTCTTGTATAAATAGGAGATATTTGTACAGTTTTTAGTAGAGAATACAATGGATCATTTATTCTTCACATGGTATCAAAGCCTAAACCCTAAATAACCTTTTTGTTACCCAGGCCACCGCCACCGGAGTGCTGCCGCGACCGTTTTCTTGTTCTGACATCTGCCTTGTGGTTCTTCTCCCAAACCAACATCACAAGCCTAACCGAAACCTCGTCGCGAGCCTGGTGCTGGGATTTCTTGTTCTAACATCTGCCTTGTGGTTCTTCTCCCAAACCAACATCACAAGCCTAACCGAAACCTCGTCACGAGCCTGGTGCTGGGATTTGTGTTAGATTGCTGTTGAAGTGGTGGAACCGCAGCTGGAGGATCGGGTGGCATGGGTGAGTCAACAGAAACCTCAATAGGCAAAAGGCTACACTCAAATTTTTTGTTTGGATTACACTGATACTTTTTCTCCTGTAGCTAAAATTGCATCAGTTCGGTTACTTCTATCTTTGGCAGCCATAAGTCATTGGGCCTTACATCAGTTGGATATCAAGAATGCTTTTCTACATAGCGACCTTCAAGAGGAGGTTTATATGCATTGGTGGTAATCTCATATCTTGGAAAAGTAAGAAGCAAGATGTTGTTGCCAGGTCCAGTGCTGAAGCTGAATACCGAGCCATAGCCCTTGCCACGTGTGAGCTTATGTGGCTGAAACATACAAGAATTGCAATGTGGCAATGTTGCTCAAATGACACTAATATGTGACAACCAAGCAGCTCTACACATCTCAAATCCTGTTTATCATGAGAGGACTAAACACATCGAGGTTGATTGCCACTTCATTAGGGAGAAGATTGTGTCAGGGTGCATTAAAACCAGCTTTGTCAATTGTACAAATTAGTTAGTTGATGTCCTAACAAAATCTCTTAGAGCTCCTAGAGTTGAGTATATTTGTAACAAGCTTGGAGCATATGATTTATACTCTCCATCTTGAGGGGGAGTGTTGAAACCCTAAGCCCTTTTAGGAATGGGCCCATTAGTTTAATAGTCTATTCCTGCATAAATAGGAGATATCTGTACAGTTTTTAGTAGAGAATATGATGAATCCTTTATTCTTCACACTTACTGCGGTGATGAAGAATGAACTTCTCACTATATTTATTCCTTTTTCTACTTCTTCCAAGTGCAGGATAACCCAAAGGGGTTGTGGGTGTTTTTCAACCAACTGGGGCTCTCCCCTCACCACTGACCACCCCCATGAGGATGTTTTATAGGGTTCATAACTACTCTTACTACAGAACACTTACCTCGCCAATGCTTAGCTCTGGTACACAGTAACATCATTAACCTAAAAATTCTCACATCGCAAAAGATTTTGAACTGGGCAGCTAGCCTAAAAGATTGCAGCCAATAGAGTCCTGCATAATATAATATTGCATCCGTGTGTTGTGTGTGTGTGTGTTGGGAGGGGTCAACGAGTTAAAAGCACATTCTCCAGCAACATTATCTAGGAACTGAGGGTATTACAGTTTTCTCTATTTAGAGGAAAGTGAAGTGAGGGAAGAGAAACAATATCGCTTCAAAGCTGTTTAATATTGAGAAGACGCTATACTCTATCCAAAACAGATGATGTTGCTTCATGTTAGTGTAGTGAGCTTATAGTGCATGGGTGCGAGCAAATAGTGCATGTTACCAAATTGGTTGTAAGCATATTACTGGCATTATAGAGTTTAAACTTTACCTGGGTTCATTCCTGCAAACATGCCGTACCAAAGATCATCAGTTATGAATGATGTTGCTCTCTCTACAGCACCCAAATACACTCCAGGTCCAAGGCTTGGCGGCAAGGGATGAAACATTTTCTGGCTTGGGTAATCCAAGTCAACTGCTACATGCCGATTAGTGAGAAAACCAACCTGCCGGTTTCCTGTCCGACTTTTAACAATAGCACCCAAAGTTCCATAAGTCTCTTGACTTGCCACCTGATAGAGCATAATTAGGTTAACCAAGCTAACAGTTGGTGGCATGGAAATAAATATGTTATGGCAGACGTGGAATTGAGTTATTGAGACCATTATACTTGCTCAGATTTAGTGACAAAATAATGCAAAGTCAGGCCACTTCAAAGCTCAAACAGTTGGGGCACATTCACTAGTACAGTAAATACTTCCAGGAAAAATGGAAAAGGTTTGATGTTCAAAAGAAACTATTTCCCAAATAAGAAACAAAAGCTCCGTTTTCCATTTCTCCTTTAAAAAAAAAAAAAAAAAAAAAAAAAAAAACTAATCCTGACTTCCTGAGAACACCAAGCCACCACTCCTACCACAACCCAAAATGGTCTTCTTGAATCAAGAAAATAATTAAAAATTCGAATGCATATGTTTGTTTCCTATAACTACATAGACCCTTATGTTTTCAAGATCCTAACTTTGCCACTATTTTTCCTTTTCCTCAATGTAGTGGAAAGGTTCATGATCAGTTACTCCTTCTATGGTAGTGCAAACACACATCTCTTTCTTGCCTATTGGCGGTACTGATACTGTTTTGGGTTTTGGCACCACACCGGTGATCAGTGACTGGAGAGTTAGAAATGGTAATTCATAATTTTTCTACATACATTACGCAGATATTTGACATGGATCGGAAAAGCTATAACCTTACAGCTATTTTTACAAAGAGTTATATTAGAATACTAAGAATAGGATGTTAAATGGTTCATCTGTTCTTCTGTTTTATGTTAGTCTAAGAATATTCTTGGTCACCAATCGATTAAAAGAGAGAGAGACAGAGAGAGTTTATCAGTAAACAATAATTTTATTGTTGATTTCCTGAACAGCTATCCAATTTTTAAACTAAATGCCTTTGAAAAAAAAATAACAAAATATAAACAGAAAATATTGTGTTCTGTTTCTTGGAAATAAAAGAGAAAACCAGGTGGCAGGTTTGTTTTGTTAACTCATGATATAACTACCACCTACGTTTTAGAGTCCTTTTTTGCTCCTTACTCTTAGTTGGTAGTCCCTTGAGGGTGTTTATCAAGGTTTCTGATTTCAGTCTCCTAAATGATCACGAAGGAGCCAAGGGCAATAAGGCAATAGTGCTTGCCCTAATAGCATACTGAACATAAAGGAAGTTCCACCACACAAAGGAGAATCATTGATGAAAAAAGCATTGAGAAGAAATCACCTGAGACCCAGAACCAATGCAAGGGTCACTTCCACGCAAGCCATCCACGAGTTCATTGTACAATTGTTCCTTTGGGGTAGCTGCAGGTGCACCGTAGTAAGAGAACTCAACAACATCAACGTCACACCATATGCCCCCTGGTCCCTAGTCAATTACGTATTGAATATACTCAACTTTCATAACATTCACAGTAGGATGGATGAGTTTCTAAAATTTTAACACATATCTCAATGTTCTTCAATGTTATCTCCACACAACTAATTCAGATTTCAATGTAGGTATGTTCTCTCTAGAATCAAGATTAACAAGGAAAAAAAGAAAAAAAAAAAAAAAACAATATAACATGAGAAATGAGAATACAAGCTCTAGACAAACACTGATCCACTAGAATCATTTAAATAATTCAACCATGACTTTAGGACAGTATTACCAAAAGTAAAAACTGAGAAATGTATAACTTAAAACCTCAAGATAGGCTGGGAGACATTCGACACAGCTCAGACACTGCCTGTTGACTTTTCTGGCAACGAAGACAAGAATAGCAGGTATTTCTGTCAAAACACCACGCCTGATGCGAAATCCAATTGCTGTTCCAAGACTAAACCGGCGAAGGATTTTGCTATGAAATGCCCTAATGGTCATAAGATCAAGCAATGTTGTAGCTTGTTGTCCAGATGGAAGCCGTCCATGAGTTTCAGGTAGAACCCTCTTCTGAAGGTGTCCAAAGTAATTTGCCCTCTCAACAGCATCCAACCGGCTAGGCCATGAAAAGTAAGCTGCATTGCTCTCTGGGATCTGACTACTTGATGCAAAGGCTTGTAGTGATGGAGGACTTGTTGAAGGCAGATTCATATGATTGCAACAATTTCTTTCCAAATCTAAAGCTGATTCCTCTGATTGTGCAGATCCGGAATGATTGAATCTCAAATCCAGCTTTGCCCTCTCCATCTTTCAGCTTTCCTGAACAATCTTAGTTAAAATTTATTCAACTCAGCAGCTAGCTAAAAGGTTGCAAGAAAAGTTTCAAGTAGAGCAAGAAAACAAAATATTATTCCTCTTACATCATAAACTCCCATGTTTAATGTGATCAATCTGCAAAATTCTTATACATTGTAGATTAATTTATATACATAAAATTATATAGAAGAATGATTTCTGAAAATTACAACACAATGATAAAACAGACACTAATCATACCAACTCCATATCTCACAAGTTATAGAATTGATCCATTTCATAAAAATCACTGAAATGCATATTTGGAATTTGCATAAACAACTAATTTGAGGAACATACAATAAAACTAGACCTTGAACCTATTCTAAATATTAAACAAGCATAGTAAAACACTAACGACAATATTCAAAGATACGAATGGAACGAAAACCAATAAAATGAAGTTTGCTTCGGAACGCAGATAAGAGTTATAAAAATGTTGCAGCTGTTTTGCACAGAAAATCAATACAGCTGAAACAAGCTAACACCTGAAACACTAACATAGTTTTAATATATACATGCACAGAGAGAGAGAGAGAGAGAGAGAGAGAGAGAGAGAGAGAGACAGAAAGTCAATTCATGAAACAGAAATTTGAAGGCTCGTGGAACGTGCTTAGAAACTGAACATAAGATTAGCTTAGAGAAATAGAAAGAAAAAAACTAAAAAGGGAACTAACCAAAACCCATATTCGAGAATAGATAAAAACTGAACCTTTGAATGGAATTCAATGGAAAACTAACCAGTCATCAATGATAGAGCTGTAGAAAGCCGCTTAAAGAAATTCATGCCCTAAGCAAGCAGTCATCGATGAAGCTCTTGAAGAGCCATTTATAAAATCAATCAATGGAAATGGGTGCGTCGATCAATACTTCAATAGACCCATATTGCCACTCTGCATTTTATCAAGAAATAATTGTTTTCTGACCCTTTTCTGTATATGTGTGGCAATATATTATAGGAAGGGAGAGGGTTATTTCCAGAAACTGGAAAATATTATATATATATATATATATATATATATATATATATATATATAGAGAGTAGAGTTCAGGTGTGGTCGCGCATTTCCGTGCGGTCGGTGCGGTTTACACCACCAATGTAAAAAATGCACCACACAAATATGCATTATTAGGTACAGATCACCAAGGTATAAAATTGAGTGGTGCATTTCTTAATATTGAGTGGTGTAAATCGCACCGACCGCAAGGGAAGGCGCGGCCACATTTGAATAGAAATCTACATATATAAAGAAAAGTTAATTTTATCTAAGTCCTCCGAGTACATTAATTTTGCCACGATTAGTCCTACACTTTTAAATTCACTATCCGTGGTCCTTCAAACTTTCAAATTGTTAGCATCCATTATCCAAGTTAACAAGTAACTACTATCAAATTATAATCATTCATGATCCTTTTAGGACTATGGGTGATTAACTTAGACTACGGAGGATAACAATTTGAAAGTCGAATGATCATTAGTAATTAATTTGAAAGCTTATGACTAAATGTGACAAAATTACTATACCCGGAAGACTTAAGAGTATTAACTCTACAAAAAAAAAAAAAAAAAATTAAGTCTTTGCTAGATTTTACTAGTCTGCTATTGTCTGGTAGATTTATAAAAGAAGTATTTGTTTAATTAGGTGAGTTAATATTTCTTTTTGGTGTCACTGTCAGTCTTTCTTTATTTTCTTCTATCTGCCCACTCATATTTTCCACTCATCAACACTTCTTGGGGAGGAAAGGGTTTGATTTAAGTGGAACACTTCAAGAAAAAAATATATCAATTCTTGGATACCATTGATATCAATTTTGGTGGGGAATTTACGGGCCATCCTTTTTTGCTCCCAAAAGTTGCATACTTCGGTGGGACACATTTAAATTTGTAATATATTATATAAATAAGAAAATATATTTCAGTAATAAAATTTATTTGGGAAAGACTCCTTGCATATTCTAAATGTAAATTCATAAGTTTTAATAATGACACTATTGCATAGTAACAACATTTTTGTTTACTTAATGTACACATTTAAATACTACCTTTGTCATTTAAAAGAAAAGAAAAGAAAAAAACTTTGGGTTGCTTCTTCAATATTGCATTTTGGTCTTTTCAAGGAAAAAGGCAAAAAGAAACTAAGATTTTATATGATGGGCTAACACTTTTGGTCTACTATAATGTTTACTTTATCAGGATATAATAAATACATTTCTTTCATTTTTGTTCTTTTCAATCTTGTTGAGTATCAATTGAGTTGGCTGTGTTTAGCCCTTGCTCGATTTGAAACGTGGTGATGTCACTTACAATGGAGCGATGTAATTAAATGGTTAATGTCCACCTGTTTATCACCAATTGATTTTAAGTAAACATGACAACCAAATAGCTAAAAAATTCTGTTGTTAAGTAGATATGGCTACAATAATGGACACCAACGGTCTCCTAATAAGTGCAACGGTTCCCTCTATAAGTGTCTGACTCTTCAATAATTGTTATGCGCTCTATCGTAAAGGTTCTTTGATGAGGCAGACCCTAAGAACTGTTACCTCTTCTTAAGCGACGCCTATTGCATTAATGAGTTGTTACAGGGTCGGATCCAGTACGTTACCCAATTATCTTGTCACCAGCCCCCCAACTCCAAGTTGAGAGCATAGCAGAGTCAACTAGGGAGTAATGATAGTGCAAATTTGTCCCTTATCGAATATCATATGCTACAAGCGTGGAGAAGCGAGACGAATAAGTTTCTTTTTTTAAACCCTAGCCAGCCGTGGCCAAGGCATTGCTTCGGCCAAACGTGGTTAAGGCAGGCTGATGCAAACGTGGTCGAGCCCCTGGCCAAACGTGGCCGAGGCACAACCTCGACGAAATGTGGCCGGGGCCTGGCTCAACCTAGTTTTTGCCGAGGCGCGACCGCAACCATAAGTGGCCGATGGGGCCTCGGCTGCTTCTGTTTGTTGCATATATATATATATATATATATATATATTGATTTTATTTGTTTTATTTTTTTTGTGCGCTTTATGTGTGATTATAGCTCGTTTCGGCTGGCCCTGACTCGATCAAAGGTTAGCTCTTTCATAGGGTAGTGAGTGAGGTTAGGCTCCATACTATCCCTTAGGGGATAGTGTTTTCGTAATCAAGCTTTAAGCTTGACCAAGAAAACATCCTTCCGTCAGGTAGCTAGCGAGATCGGGTCCCGTGCCAGCCCTAACGGAATAGAGTGTAGTGTTTTCGTAACCAAACCTTAAGTTTGACCAAGAAAACACCCTTCCATTAGGTAGCTAGCGAGATCGGATCTCGTGACGGCCTTAAGTGAATAGAGTGTAAAGTTTTCATTTTTTTTTTTGTTTTTGTTTTTTAACAAAATTGATCAAGGCAGACCATGACCAATAGTTACATTGATAATCGCGGAGTGTAACAAGAATATAAATATTTTTTCTTTATTCAACAAAATTAATCAGGGCGGACCATGACCAATAGTTACATTGATAATTGTTGGGTCCTCTTGCTTATGGAGGCGGACGCACACTTATGGAGGCGGACGCATGGAGGCGAACACGCTTGTGGAAGCGGACGGACTTGTGGCGGACGTGCGGAAGCATGGAGGCGAACACTCTTGTGGAGGCAGACGCACTGGCGGAGGCGAACGCATTTGTGGAGGCGGACATGCTACGTCCATGATTGTTGTTGAGTTAGGCGCTTGGAGATCCACGTCACTGACAGGAGTCGCTTGGAGATCCACGACATGGACGGGAGCGCAGCCTCCATCCACGATTGTTGTTGAGCTGGCTACAAAGATCCCCCTCGCAATTGTGGTTACTGTTGCAGCTCAAGTAACGGGAACCATGGGAGCTGCTAGATTTGATACAGCCATTTCTAGTGATAAGTTAATTTTGGTAATGTGTGAAGTGTTGCCTGAGGTTTGATCTCGACTCTCAACGAAAGCACCAATGACAACAAAAATGGTTACCGGATAATATTGATAAGTAAGTAATCATAGTCTGAGTACAATAGTTTGCATTTAGGAAAACCAGAGAGCCCCCCTACTTGCTAATGGACTCGGCTTTTATACTGAAGAATAGTAATGGCTACAATAATGAACACCAACGGCCTCCTAATAAGTGCAACGGCTCTCTCTATAAATGATCCGCTCTTCAATAATTGTTGTGCGCTCCTTCGGAATGGTTCTTTTGATGAGGTGGACCCTAAGAACCGTTAACTCTTCTTAAGCGACGCCTGCTGCTTTAATGACTTGTTACCGGGTCGAATCCAGTACCTTGCCCAATTATCCTGTCATTATTCATATTAAATTTTTCTTGAATTAAATATAATATTATTTAATATAACTTGTAACACATATATGTTATTATTTTTCGTATTTATTAATTGTTCATAAATGAAATTAAATAAACTCAAATAACAAATGATACAAAAAAAAAATTTGTTTTTTGTTTTTTGTTTTTTGTTTTTTTTTTTTTTTGTTTTTGATACGGATTAAATACTCCATGTATTCGAGTATATAGCAACGTATGTAGAAGGTAGGATCAAGGCAATAATTTAGCTCAAAGTCCATCTCTTTATTCATTGTTATAGCATAAATGTAGAGAGAAGGGAGAGAGCTAGTGTGAATCATAGAGAGAGAAAGAGCCAGGACCCAAAAGCCCAAAGTCCCTTACCATGTAGGGTTAGAGTCCTTTATATAGGACTAGATACTGTATAATACACCAAACATACGTATAGTATTTGTAGGGCGGTATACGCGGTATATATTCCCTATCAGTTTTGTTTTGTTTTTTGTTTTTGTTTTTGTTTTTGTTTTTTTTTTTTTTGCATAAGTAACATTACCTTTAATATGTCATTTTATACAATGTTATATTTTAAGAAATTTCAATAGTTTGTTTTTTTTTTTTTGAAAGCAATAGCTTGTTAAACATTCATGGAGAGAATGAATATTAACTGAAGAGAGAAAAAACTAATTTATCCTTAAAATAGTAGCAATTCACAATGTATAAATTTGATCATTTAATTATATAATGTAGTAAATGCTAAATACCATCTTACTTGATTGTTAAAGTGATTAGGTTGATCTCTCTAATCACAATAGTCATTAGTTTTATCTTAATTAATTTGATGCATGTTCTAATTCTATGCATTCGCCTACTAACAATTTTTATACAAGTTAATAAGAACAAAAATATGAACACTACATATTAAAATAGTCACTGTTTTTCTTTTGAGTGACGAGAGAAACTCATAGTTACTTTATGAGACCTAATAATGACATTTGTAATACAATATAATTGAGAGATTTAATTTTTAAATCATTACTATTTAAAATCTTAAAATTGCTTTTTACCCATCGATGAATTAAAAAATAGAATGATTCAAACTTTAGGGTTTCTGTATTCAAAAAAAAAAAAAACTTTAGGGTTTCTTTAGTAATTGAAGAATTCTTCAATTCTCTAAAAGAAATGGAGTTTCTAGTTTAAAATAACCTACTCCGTATTATATTTCTAAAATAGAAAGTAGAAAATAAAAATGGTTGTTTTTCAACTTAGAATTGATGAGAAAATATTTTGTTTAAATAATATTTTCAAATAAAATCACAATCATCGTTTCGTATGAACTTTCACCTTATATACACTCGCGCCGTCCCATTTTATATGTCTAGTTTGATTAATGAGACTTGACTGAAATTGTTTACAATTCAATATAATATTAAGTTTAGTATTAATATATAAAATTTATATATTTAAAAACTACATTAAAATTATTTTTAAAAAATAAAAAAAATTATAAGAAAATACTAAAAAAAAAAGTAAAGAATAAATAATTGGTTTGACCAACAAATATTAAACAAGACAAGTAAAATAAGACATATGTAGTGTATATTATTTATTTTATTTTATTATTTTTATTTTATTGTATATTGTTTATAGCCTACAAATTTACTTATCACCACTTGTCACCTCCACCATTACCAATAATATTGCCATTATTGATTATTTACCATAATCACTACCTACTTATAAAACTCAACACCACCAGCCAATACCCTACCACCACATATTTATATACCCACTCTTATCTAACCACACCCTACCACCATATCTATCATTCACAACCACTTATTACGAATTATCATTGCTTACTTTTACTCACTACTATTATTTGTATATTATATAAAACTCCTACGTATCTACCCCATCACAACTTAGATATCTACTTACTATCATCCTCACTAATTACCACATACATGTTTTGATATTTTTAGAGTTAATTCCAAATTTAGTATTTCATAATTTTGTTTTCTACTTAAAAATTGACTAGATTTGATATTGACTTTTGAAAACTTGTTTTAGTCATTCAAAGATTAAATTTTGTAACAAACTTGATACTAGCCGACCTCAAACTAAAAGTGACAGCGGTTAAAAATCAAATACTAAATTTAATCAATTTTAAAGTCGAGAATTACAAGTGAAAAAACATAATAGATGAGGAATTAAAAGTTGAATTAACTAGTATATTTATATGATCTTAAATAATTTTGTAATATTTTATTAAGTAATAAAAAAGCAGTTACTCAATATATGTAAATGTAAATAACTTTATATATAACAAGAAATAAGAACTTGAAAATCTTTTAGAAAAAATAAGTAATAGAAAACATTTTATTATATAAATATACAATTAATTTCGAAGTCTTTAAGTATTATTTTACAATAATACTATAGCATTTCAATTTGAATTTGGGTACATGTCCTTCTAGCAATGGTGGAAATGGCAAAGTACTTGATCTTTTTTCCTTTACAAATATATACATGTAAACTATATGCTGCATCCATTATATTATTTCCCTTTACCAATTAGCCTCTCTCATCTTAGTGATCTCAATGGCAGGTCGGACAAAATTTTATAAAAAAGAATAATTTATACTCTCCCTCTCTCTCTCCATAGCAGCAGCTGTCATTTTCTTTTCATTATCTTCTCATCCTTTATCACTTACATCATCTTTATGTATCTCTCAATTATCAAATCATGATCACTACCTACACCCTCCAAATATGTAATGCCAAATAAAGTTTTCAAATGCTTATCATTTAATATGTTTAAACAATAAAATAATGTAACTTTCATCATGACACGTTGGATTAGTTTTAACCATATAGATGATAAATTATGGCTGTAGATTTCCCTTTCTTCTCTTTGCTCAATTGTAATTTATCATTCTTCCCATCTCTTTTTGATATTTTTGTTAATTATATATTTTTAAAAACACTTTTAACACAAATCCAATGAACAATCCTCATATAAAAATTAAATTAAAATTAGCACACCCATACCATCAAAATTGAATATTACATTAGGTATGATAGAGTTAGCAGACCCTACTGACCAAGTAATTTTTTATGAGTCAATTCCATTTTTGGTCATAGATTTATAGGTGACATTCCACTTTTAGTCTTTTTTTTTTTTCAAAACATCCACTTTTGATTCTAGTATTATTGTGGCATGAGCATTTTTGGTCCTCCATCAACAAAACAATTTAAATTTCGTCAAATACAAGAGCATTTCAGTCTTCAATTTTGATTTTGTTTTAAAAATAAACATAAAAAATATGGCGGGTCAACCTACTTTGTATAAAAAGGATCAAAATGTCATTGTATTTAACGATATTTCAATGATTTTCTTGATGGAGGACCAAAAATGGTCATACCACAATAATACTAGGACCAAAAGTGAATGTTTTAAACAAAAAAAGGACTAAAAGTGAAATGCCACCTATAAATCTAGGACCAAAAATGAAATTAACTCAATTTTTATTAATAATAAAAAAGAATAAATTCTTCGATGCACGTGTCTATAAAAAATAAATATTAAAAAATGAAAGTGAAAAACTCCTCAGCTATGAGAAATACGTAGTTAAATTAAAAAAAAAAAAAAAAAACACAATGGTCAACGACGTCTAAAATTAAACTACTGATCCTAAACAAAGCAATTTTAATTGATTTTCTCTGCCAATTGTTGTGTAACAGTCTCACTCATGACCGCAATCTGCAACTTAGCAGTCAAAGGGAAAATGATCAAGAATTGTGGGCTTGGAGAAGCTATACATATATACACATACTGGTACATATATACATACATACGTACACGAATATATAGTCATTTCCATTTTTGGTCTTACTGTTATTGAGACATTGCTAATTTTAGTCCACTTCATTAATTTTTGCCACAATGCGGCCAATCTTATTTAGTCATTGCCACTTTTAGTCCACCATTAAAATTTTCGTCAAATGACCATCCAAAACAGGGGTATTTTTCGTCTTTTCATGCTTTGGTCATTTCCTTGACCCTTTGCAGTAGTTTTTCCTTACACATTTTCATCCAATGAAGAAGTCCGACGAAAGCCATGTGAGCCACATTACAAACCCATGGCTTTCGCCGGACCTCTTCATTGGATGAAAATGTATAAGGAAAACCACTGCAAAGGGTAAAGGAGATGATCAAAACATGAAAAGACCAAAATACCCCCTGTTTTGGACGATTATTTGACAAGAAATTTAACAACGGACTAAAAGTGGTAAGGACTAAATAAGACTGGCCGCAATGTGACAAAAATTAATGAAGTGGACTAAAATTGGCAATGCCTCAATAACAAATGGAAATGGCTCATATATATATACTAGCCAAGATACGCGCGTTGCGCGTAATGCAAGGCCCAACGTAATCTCATATATGTAAGTTTAACATTAAATGTTTATTTGAACTTATTCATGAAAAAAAAGATTGTAATATTGACAGGTTGCAGATCAGTACTTAAATGTATTCTCATATATACTGCAAATAGCCACACGTAATTTCAGCCCAATCCAAATAATTATATTGATAGACCACAACCAGAAGCCCATATCAAAACCACCTCAGCCCAATAGCTATTCTAATAAACAACCCAATCCTTCAACGAAATAAATCCTAATTCTTCCATTGAATCTGAACTGCCAAGCAAAATAATAGAACAGATGTGAAGTAAAAAAAACAAAAAAAAAAACAAAACAGATTTGAAAATCAAGAGCACTTTGTATTATTGTATAATTCCATCACAACATCCACCATATTCAATAGAGAAATGCCATTGTTTGGGTCTTGTTTTTTGTTTTATTCTTCTTGTTTTTGTTTGGGGGGGTCTTGTCCCTATTGTTTTGTTTACTTGTTCCTATTGTTTCTTTCTTATTCAAAAAGGTTATTGAGCTCGGTGTATGTCATTGTCCCATGATTGTGGTCTCCCATCTTAACCATCGATTTGTTCTTTAAGCAGTCAGAATTTGAACGCGCAATTATCACAAATGACAATTTTTTAATATTTTATTTCATTTTTATTAGTAAATCAGATATTAACGAAGTGCATTAATAATCAGACTCTTGCCTTCACAATTTGTACTCAGTTCTTCTAAGAAAACACACTTAATGCATTGTA
>CP025653.1:7782943-7876803 GCA_003576665.1 Ipomoea trifida
TTATGACCATAATAGAGTAATAGATTGGGATGAGTAAGTGTAAAATAATATTAATATGTTTCAATTTTATTTTTAATTGCTTGCAATATTTACATACGATATTGTCAGATATAATTAGCTTTGCATAAAAGCATGTTCGTTCAAGTATATTGCGTTTGTACAAAAGGAAACTATCTTTATCATTCCATTTCATCTGGCAGAGTCAATTGGCAGTATGCAAACGGGAAAACCCAATAGATTTTAAAAAACAAAATAAATCACAAATAAAATGACAAATGATGAAACAATTACTACCCAAAAGTATATATTATTTAATTTTTTTATTTTTACAAAAGAAAATTAAGAACGGGAAAAGCTTTAATTATCAATGAAATCGAGAATACAATAACGATCTTGTCAAACTTAAGGTGGTTCATCTATCACTTCTGATTTGATGCCATGAAGTTTCCATGAATTGTCATATTTAGCAGCGTGTGCAATATCCATCAAATGTTGATATCTTCTTTTCTTTCTTGAAGATTCCCTAATTACTTGAGTCTCTGCACGTAACTCAATGTTTGGGTCCTTTAACATTCGTTCCTTTTCCTTTTGAAGCTCAATAACTTTCTCTTTGTTGACAGCATATGTTTTGTCTTTGCTGAGATATTGTAAGTTCTCAAGAAGGTTGTCCATGCTCTGCAATTTCCGGTATGGCCATCGTTTAATTCCCAATTTTGTACACATTCTCTTCAATTTATCATCACTTACATTGAGCTCCCTTGCTGCTTGGGCTGCGGGTAAGTGGAAGAATTTTGAAATAGTATTTAAACCCCAGTGTTTAGAAGTTCTCTTGTCAAATACAATGATTTCAGTTGAGTTGGATAATTCAGGTACAACTGGAGGCGCCTGAAGTGAAACATCGTTCTGGCCACATAGCATGTCATTCACAAGACCCAGTCGAATCTAATTGTTCGCGGAGCAACAACTTTGTTGAATTTCGTGTAAAGTTTACCTGTTGGGGATGAAGTTGGATTATTGAAGTGATATCCAAAAAGCAAACACTTAGAGCAAACTAAGCTTAGTTCATAGACTCAGTAAAAATGAAGTCTTTAAATCACAAAATTCTCATTCTTTAACTAATACATGCACTACTGTATGCAACGAAATAACAAATATATTTTCCACCTCATCTATTATTATATTTTCGTGCCTTTCTCTCTGTGTGAAAGAATGCAAGAAACAAACATATATTTTCATGTCTCTCTATCCGTCTACAACAGCACATTCCGACTCGCAGGAGGATTCGATCAGTTGGCCTCATTCCGACTCAGGTATTGTCTCGGTGTCTTCTGCTTATTCTTTATTGCAGGATCAGGAGAGTCAGACGTAGACATGGCATGGATTTGGAGGCTCCCTTGCACGGAGAAGATCAAACTCTTCATTTGGAAGATCTCGAAGAACGACCTCATGACGGTGTTCTGGTGTTCGTCTCCATCTCCTTCGTTCTCGCTCGTTGACGGCGAAGGCAGCAGATAGGCGAAGCGTTGACCAGCAGCGACGATGTCTTCGGTGTACTCTCTGCTACTTTGTTGTTGTTCAATGATGATGGAGTAGGACAGAAAGAAGACAAAAGAAAGAAAACAATAAAAGAAAAATAAGAAAAGGAAGGGGACGAAAAATGATCACATGGGCTGCTGGAGACAAACTTTTAAATTGGTAAAAAAAAAAAAGATGAAGAAAGTGGGAGGAAGAAAAAGAAAGTGTAAAAAAAAAACTGTCGGCAAACAAAACAAAATAAAAATAAAAAAATAATTCATTGTAATTACTGTGATTAATTCTATTAAATACATTTTTTTACTTTTTTTTGGGTAGATAATACATTTTTTTACTAATTACTCCGTAAGTTGTATATAATACAGGTATTATAGAAAATGGTGTTCAAGATATTTGTTAATTTCAACAAATAATGTGGATTATTGTTTTTTTTAAACTCATCATAGTTATATACGAACCTAACCACACTTAGTACATCTAGAGCTTGGCGTTGTAATTATGCCATCTAACTGACCTCGGACTTAAAGTGTTGATGATCGAAATATGAATAACATGCAAAACAGATTTGAAGTTATAAAAAAATCAAAAAAAAAAAAACAAAAGAAAACAGATTTGAAAATTAAGAGCACTTGCTTTCCAAAAAAAAAAAAAAAGTAAGAGCACTCTGATATAATTCCATCACAACATCCACCATATTCAATAGAGAAATGCCATAGTTTGGGTCTTGTTTCTTGTTTGTTGTTTTATTCTTCTTGTTTTTTTGTGTTTTGTCCCTATTTTTTTGTTGACTTGTTGATATTGTTTCTTTCTTATTCAAAAAAAATTATAGTAATTGTCCCATGAATCACGTGGTTTCTTACCTTATATACCGTTTTGTTCTTTAAGAAAAAAGGATTTGAATGTTCAATTATCACAAATTACTTTTTTTTTAATACTACTAACTCTATTACAATGCAGTATCTGTTCATAAAAAACCACCACCTAAAAACCACCACCTCCCATATAAAGGGAAGTGTTTGATGACACTGGACCACAAGTGGATTAATAACCAGACTCCTACCTTCACAATTGTACTTAGTTCTTCCAAGGAAACACACTCAATGCATTGAAAAATAAACACTTAAGAGCAAACTCAGCTTAGTTCATAGGCTCAGTAAAAATCAAGTCTTTCAATCACTAAATCAATCACAAAATTATCATTCTTAAACTCATACATGAATCATGAAATACAATAATTAAAAAAAAAAATCAGCCTTCCGAGTTAGAAACATTTAACCCAAGAATGAATTTTGGGGAAGAAGGCAGTAAGCATCAAACTATGAACATGAAGAAGAAGAAGAAGAATAAGAAGTGAACTGAAAGTTTTACCACCAAAGGCCAGATCAACAAATTTCAAAGAGGGCACTTGTTTATGTGAATTGACTGTAAAAATGAAGTTAGTATTATTGGAAACGGAAAAAATAAACATCTCCTAATTAAACCTTAACAACGTAACTATTACTATTCCAAGAAATGAGGAAGATAAGATTCACAGTGTACAGGCTATAGAATTCAGCGGCCGTGGCTGGCGAGTTACGTTGGAAAGAGGCAAGACCAGGCGTGAAGTGCACTGAAGATACCAACACAAACAACTTTTATTATATAGCTCCGTGCCTGACTTTACCCCATAACTATCACGTGGTCTCTCATCCTTGCTGTCAGCTACATTAACGAATCAGACCAGTCGCCGGTGTGACCGGAACCGATAACGGCAACCAGATCCAACGTCAACCAACTGTAGAGATGCGTTGATCGGCGGGGAGGCAGCGAGAAAACCAAGTTTAACTGCCAAACGGCGTTCGCGGCTTGGAGTTTAACTTCCAGTTTTTCCGGCCGTTTTTGCTGTGGTTTCCTTTCAAAAGAGAGGAGTGAGAGAGGTCTGAATGTCGGACTCTTACATCCTTTTTCAAGATGAAGTCCATGCTGTATTTCCCTTTTTCTCTCTTACCGTGAACAACCATCTTTCCCCCCTAACATGCTAAACACAAACAAAAGAATAAATTTTAAAAAAAAAAAAAAAAAAAAACACAAAACACAAAACAAAAGATATATAAACATGCTTTCAAAAAAAAATTATATAGACACAGTTGTTCCGCGCGCTCCACAAGAAGAAAGAAGATGAAGTCCAGCCTGTATTTCCCCTTTTCTGTCTTCCTCTGACTGACCATCTTTCCCTTCACAAGCATTTGTTTTGCAACTAAACACAAACAAAGCAATAAAATACAAACCCACACAAAACACAAGATTCCTTTAAAAACACACACAAACCATCATATATAAGCTTCATGTTCTCCATAACCTAGCTGTCAAAATCATCCGCATCCAACAATTTTTTTGTGAGAAAAAACGTGAGAGAAAGAGACGCGGAGAGGGAGAGAGAGAGCGCCGGACGGAGTCCGTCGTTCGCACCACAACCATCGCACACGCACCGATGTCGTCGCCATTGTCCACCTCAACGCCACAGCCATCTCGCCTCAGTCGCACCACGATTCACCACCACCGGCCGACGCCATCATTTCCGTTGAGGAGGGTCCAGATCGGATCTGTGAAGATCAGAGGCCTCCTCCGCCGTAGCCAACGCCACCTGTCCGTCGATCCGGTCACCGTCGTAACCAAGAATCTGTAAAAGCCTTGATTCCCACTTGTCGGCATCCATACAAAATGAAGAAAAGTGAAAAATATACTACAAAAACAAGAAGCAGAGAGGAGACGAGTGAGAAATATACTACCCATTCTTCCTCTTGCCAGCTGCGTTATTCTATCCTCTCTTCTTTCCTGACATTGATAACGATTTGCAGACAGAGTGAGAAAGAGAAAGGGTAAACCTGTTTAGAACTGACGAGGGAACCGGTGGGAAATCATCATCAGGTTTGTTCAACGCAACACCAACCACCGGTGCGACTTACCTAACCCACCCGAGATAGCCTCCGGCGTCGTCTATGTCATCCATCCCGAGTCGGAAGAGCAACATAGCAGATAGTAGACCTCCTCCTGAATTGGTTTGATAAGAATTTGCAGACAGAGAGAGAAAGAGTATGTTGATATGAATGTGTCGGCAGCTATTGTTTGTTTTATTCCCCATGACAATACAAAAATTAATGGAGTTGGTTTGCTTTAGTGGAGAAGTGGGTATGCATGTTAATAATATAATATTTAAGTAAAGATAGCCTGAGTGTATAATATTCAAAGCAGGCCCATGTTAATAGTTTGAGAGTTGTTATTAAGCGGTCTGAATCTGGACGGCCGATTATCGGCAAGGGCAAATATGGCATTCTGTTTGCAAAGCACATCAATAAAAGCACAAGGTACAAAGAAATGTCATCGGAAAAAGTCTTGGGCAAATTATACTGAGCTTTTATATGTTATAGTGATATATATATTATTTATTTATAGCTTTGGAAGAAAAAGTCCAGATTGGGGGCTATAAAGGTTTGTTCAACAAAGCTATAATTTGTGTCATCCTATTCCTGGGTGGGTATGCCATTTCAACATTAACCAACGGACCAACATAATCGCATCAACCTCACACGCCAACCAATGCAACGTGCTTAGTGCGTGCATATATGCACAATGCTAGTAGCTCGTGCGATACCAAAATTATGATTCTAGTGTTTTTTTTTTCTTTTTAAAATTCACATAAATATGTTATAAGTTGCAACTCTAGTAATACACACTATTATCTCACATGGACATTCAAAAAATACATTGAATTTGATCAATAGCTAAGTGATTTTTTAAAAATATGTACCGAAAAATTTTGTAACTATAGAGTTTTCTTTAATTCATTTGGTATTTTTCCCTTTTCAATATTGATACATAATAATAACTCATGAAATAAAATGAGCAAAACTTATAACATGACAATTGTGTCAGCCAATTAAAGCATAAATAAATTATATATGACGGTAAATATGTTACCGTAGTATATTAGGAAAGAAGTAATTGTACTGTTAAGAGTATGAGTACAAAATTTTAGAGTGTGTCCCTATCTATCATAGGGTCCACTATTTATATTACATGTGCAACGGTCTTTGCTTAGTGTACCGGACTCTTAGTAATGACTATTAGGACTCTATGTATTTGAGTTGACTAGTTTCACTATCCTAGTCTCCCTATGATTCCTCTTGTATATATATCACTATATCTGTACTCTTATCATTAAATTCAATTAATACAAACTATACAGTTCTCATATGGTATCAGCTAGCTAGGGTTTCTTTCCGATGGCCGACGGATCTATCAATTCCTCTTAACGGACCATCTCTAATGTTGTTGTTTCTTCGGTCTCTTCGATCGTGAGTTCATTATTTACTGCACATCACTTTATTAGCATAAAGTTGATATATAAAAATTATTTATTCTGGTGTGCACAAGTTGTTCCCTTTCTTCGTGGACACGATTTGATGGGTTTTGTTGATGGCTCCAACACATGTCCCTCCGCCTTTATCACTGCTACCGTTGAGGGTGCCCTGGCGATACCTAACCCTGACCATGCGACTTTGGTGTGTCAAGACCAAGCGGTTCTCTCAATGTTAATTTCGTTGCTCTCGGATGAAGTAATGGCGCTTGCACTTGGTTGTAGCACAAGCAAAGTTGTATGGGAGGCGATCGAACAATCCCTCACGTCTTCCTTACATTCTCGTGCTCTCAATCTGCTAGGCGAACTGCAAGGGTTGCGACAAGGCGATTCATCGGTGGCGGACTACATCAACCATGCGAGAATCATTGTTGAAGACTTGGTATTGTTGGTCGGCCGGTAAGTCTTGAAGAACAAAATTTGTATGTCTTCAGGGGTTTATGGCCAAAGTTTAGAGTAGTGACGACGTCGCTTAATGTTCGTGGAGTCCAGTCACCTTACAGGAGCTTGCCGACCTTCTCGGTGTGGAGGGATTCAACGTAGGCGGTGAGTACGGGGCCCCCTCACCGACTGTCTTCGCAATGCAGAGAGGAGGCTCCAGTTGCGGCTATGGGCAGATGCGTGGTGGACGTTCCTCTAGGCAATGGCAGCAGTTCAGTACTGGCGCCTTTCCTAGTGGTCCAAATCAACAGCAACTAGGCTGAGGGTATTTTACTGGTCAGAATCGTGATAACAGTATCGGACGAAACCGAGGGGGAGGTCGAAGCAATCACGGTCGTGGTAATAGAGGAGGTAATTGGCACCCTAAATGCCAAATTTGTGGCACTTTAGGTCACACTACTCTTAATTGTTATCAATACACGAGGGAACATCCACAGGCCAATATAACTTATCATGATTTTTCTTCGGAGACTGGTTAGAATACGAATATGTGGTTTCCTGCCACAGGGACAACAAACCATGCTACTCCAAACCTAGCTTCCCTCTCCACATCCAGTGAATATAATGGTGATGACACATTACGAGTTGGTAATGGTATAGGTTTACATATTAGTCACATTGGTCATGCATCCTTAAACACCCCATCTAGATCTTTTCAATTGTTTAATGTTCTTCATGTTCCAAAATTGTCTAACTCTTTATTATCTGTTAAAAAATTTGCTTCAGATAACAAAGTGTTCTTTGAGTTTCACCCCTCTTTCTTTGTTGTGAAAGACTTAATCTCCAAGGAAATTCTTCTACGGGGCAATAGCTTTGGTGTGCTATACACACTACTTGTTCCCATTTCTTCTCCATCTGCATTTCTCACTACTCGTGCCTCTACATCTGTCTGGCATAGTCGTTTGGGGCATCCCCATTCTCGTGTGCTTAGTCGTATTCTTCAGTCTTGTTCGGTTAGTAGGTCTAGTAATAATGTTCGTTGTAATTCTAGTTTGTGCAATGCGTGTCAATTATGAAAATCTACATGATTTCCCTTGCCACGTGTTGAGTCGTCTAGTTCAAATGTCCTTCATTTAATAAACACTAATATTTGGGGTCCTACTCCTTTGTTATCTACGAATGGCTATCGCTACTTTGTTATCTTTGTTGATGATTACTCTCGGTATACTTAGCTTTTTCCCATGAAACTGAAATATGACCTCTATACCATCTTTGACAAATTCCGTGCTCTAGTTGAAAGATCCTTTAATTGAAAAATAAAATCCATTCAATCGGATCTCCTATACTAGGTGTTGAATACAAAAAGTTACATCATTCATTCACTCAGTTAGTAATTAATCATAGACAATCCTGTGCATATACTCACGAACAAAAGTATCGTGTTGAACGAAAACATAGACATATAGTTGAAACTAGCTTGTCCCTCATGGCTCATGCTTTGGTCCCATCTAAATATTGGGATTATGCTTTTGAAACAGCTTTATTTATACTTAATCAATAAAATTCCCTCTCCTGTCTTGCATGGTTCCAGTCCTCACTCGTTGCTCCATAGTTCTCCACCTTTTTACTCATTTCTTTGTGTCTTTGGTTGTCTGTGCTATCCTCATTTAAGACCATATAATCGTTAGAAAATGGATTACAAGCCTTCTCCTTGTGCCTTTCTAGGTTACCTAGAGTCTTTTAGGGGTATAGGTGCATGGACATGGTGACTAATAAAACCTATGTGCGTGAAAACACGCTTTCTTGTATGGGCGTTTTGGTTTCAAAGATTGTTGGGGAAAACCCTAGGTTTTGTCGATTTCTAGGGAAGACAAATTGGAGACGTTGTCGTGCTTTCAATTAAAGGAATAGGTTGCATGATCCTCATATACCATGTCACAAAAGAATTAAAGAATATTGAATCAATGTTGTAGTAAACCAAGTTGCAAAGAAAAGGCTAGGAAATGAGTTGCTAGTGAGTCATGATGCATCATAGTGTACTTATGACTTAGGTAGATTGTATTGCAATGATGGCTATTTTCGGGAGGTTTTGCCAATATCGTTCTCCTTTCGGTCTACTAGGTTTGCCTTAGTTTTGGAGTACGTTTTAGGTAACCAAAGGTCTAAGGGACATTTTCACAAACACATAGCATTCACCACCTCTCCTACTAATACCTTTTGGTCTAAAAGTAAGAAATCATTATTGATTGGAGCTAGAGTTAATTCCCAAAATGGTCATCCGACTATGGTCTTTTCTTAAATTGGTCCATTGACTTTCAATTGCACCCAAAGTGGTCCTCCAACTTTTGAATTTTAAGCCAAAATGGTCCTCTATTAGCTTTGCCATTAAGTAGGTGTTAAAATGAAGGGTAAAATTGGAAATTCAAGTTTTGCACTTCAATTTAAAGCAATATGTGATTCCTTTCAGCAGTTTGCACACATATTTCTTCCAATTGTGTTTTTGTTCTCCTAAATATGCAATCAAAATATGGGATAATCAATTAGAAGGCTAAAAAAGTTCATCTTCAACTTCATCCACAAACTTTCCAAGGCAAAGATTTCTGGCCTTCTAGTTGATTATCCCAACTTTTGATTGCAGATTTAAGAGAGCAAAAACCTAATTTGAAGAAATATGTGCGCATGCTGCTTAAAAGAGTTATAGATTGCTTTAAATTGGAGTGCAAACCTGAATTTCCAGTTTTACCCTTTATTTTAACACCTACTCAACGCCAAAGCTAACGGAAGACCATTTTGGCTTAAAATTCAAAAGTCAAAGGACCATTTTGGGTGCAATTAAAAGTCAAGGGACCAATTTAAGAAAATGTCATAGTCGGAGGACCATTTTGGGAATTAATTCATTGGAGCTATATTAACCCTAACAATTTTTTGCCTAGCATTAATGCCTTTGAACATTCTAAGAGATGACCACCCTCAAAGAAGCATTCAATTCACCAACAAATGACAAGAACAATACATCCACTCAATGCAATTCAATCTCCCAATTGAGAATTAAAGATCTACACTAGCATCATGTCTCACTTCACAACTCAATTGCTATAAAGGAAATTAGCTACTCATGCTTGGAATTGAAAACAAGATTAGCCTAATTTCACCAATTGAAAAGTGCAATTGAAGGTAAATTGAAATGCAAATCAAGATAGAGATTAGAGATTACCTAAGGAGTTGCAATCAAAATCCAAAAACAATTTAACTTCAATGTTGATCTTGAACTAAGAGCAAAGTGTGTTCCTCTACAATTTCTCTCTCTACAATCTAAAAATCTGAAAATGATCAAAAAGCTCCTAAAATATCTAATCTAGGCCTTTAAATAGCTTTCCTCCAATAACAATCTTTAACCTTCGTGCCCAGGGGATATCCACAAGCCCGTTCACGAGCGTGGATCGCTTGTGGACCAGCCACTTATTCCACTCACGCCACCTTCCAACTCGTGGACTAGTGGCGTGGAACATTCTATTCCACTCCCACAAGTTGTCCACGCTCATGGGCTTCACGTGGAGGCCTCCTGTCAAGCTTCATCCCTTGGTTGTTTCTTTGTTAAGTCCATATGCTTTCTCCTTAAGCTCAACACTTTCAAAACCTTTCAAAGTGCACGAATTGATAGAGCATTGCTAAGATTGGCACATTAGAGCACATAACACCATAAATTAACCACAAAAGGTATCAAATAACACAACTTCACCCCCTTATTAGACCCTCAACCTAGGTATTTGGCACCTATCAGTGTGCAAACATGTTAAGTTGATAAAGAATGTTTTCCTTTTGCTACTAAATCTCCATTACAGGTAGTGTCGGATCCTAGCCCTACACCTTGGGCCAAAACTACCTTCACACCCCCTGACACTACTACATTGCTACCATTTGTTCCTCCCACTGTCAATGCGCGCCCACGAGGCCGTCCACATGGCAAATCTGTGAGGCCCTCCACACAAACTCATGCCATGGCCACTCACAGTCGTTCCCAAGCTCCTCCCACTACTCTATCTGCTCAAGTTTGTCTTACTGAACCCACTTGCTACACTCAAGCAGTCAAGCACTCTTAATGGCGTGAAACTATGGATCAAGAGTTTAATGCTCTCCTCCAAAATCAAACATAGTGCCTTGTCCCGTCTACGTCTGACATGAATATAATTGGCTGCAAGTGGGTATTCCGCACCAAACGAAAGGTTGATGGTTCAATTGAGAAACATTTAGTTGCAAAGGGTTTCAATCAAGTCCCAGGTCAGGATTTCTTTGACACATTCAGTCTTGTTGTTAAACCCACTACTGTCAGGTTGTTACTCTCTCTAGCTATCTCATCTGGCTGGACCATTAGACAACTTGATATTCATAATGCATTCTTAAATGGAAACCTGTCTGAAATTGTGTATATGAAGCAACCTCCAGGATACATTGATGAACAATTTCCAAATCATGTGTGATTGTTAAAAAGGTCTGTATGGGTTGAAACAAGCTCCACGGGTTTGGTTTAATCGTTTGCATACATTCGGGTGAGCAAACGATTGGTCGGTTACGTAACCGACCTAATAACTAACTAAGATTTTTGACCTCCATAACTTTCCGAAGGTAAATCTATGTGTTGGTCCCGATAGGGTGGGAAAAGTCTAGAGGGGGGTGGGGGTGGATAGACTTTTCAAACAATTTAAAATATTATAACACTTTGGTAATTTCAACTCTAGGTAACAAGCACAAAACAAATAACCAAATTAGAGTTCGCAATGTAATAAGATACGATAAAATGCTATAATCAAATTCATGTAAAAAAATGAAGAGCTTTGCTACATGCAACATGTTAGAAACTCTTGAAATAGCTCAATTAATAAGAATGCAAAGTATGGTTCACATGCAAACGTGGGAACAATCAAACCCAGATGAAATAATCTAAGTAGTGAATAATGAGGTTCAAAATATACAAGCAAATACAAAAGTAGGATGATGATGAATATGAATTATACTTGCATGCAATTGTAATGGCACGTGATTCTAGATGCTAGAATGATAAATATGACAAAGTATATAATGCATGTGATGATAAGATAAGTATGCACGAAACATGTAAGCAGATAAATAAATGGACACAGAAATTTATAGTGGTTCAGAGGTGGTGTAATCCTCCTAGTCAACTCTTTTCCTTTCACTCCAAGGAAGGATTTCACTATCTTCAATCACCAAGATACAATAGTGAACCAGTGCCCTTCTAGCACACATACAACTCCGAGTGTCTTGCACAAAGCTACACTCAATCCCGAGCGCCTCTCTCAAAGCTACGCTCCTAAGCGTCTTTCACAAAGCTACACTTACCGAGTATCTCGCACAAAGCTATACTCCTCAACCAAATGTCTTGCACAAAGCTACACTTAGTAGCATGAATCTTGGCTTTCTTTTAATTCTCCTTTAGGAATCATCCTCTTGCCATGTTAGGAAAATAATATTTCCGTTCCCTTTTTAGAATAATCCCCATGTTGGCAGTTGACATCTTTGAGAATAAATAAAAATAGGTCATCCTATTTTTATTTCTTGATCACGCCTTAGTTGACCTCTTCTTGAAATAAAATAGGTCGGCCTCCTTCTTGAAATGATACGTCAACCTCTTCTTTAATTATAAGTAAGTCATCCTCTTCTTGTATTGTACATGGTCAGCCTCTATCTTCATATCACAAGGTCAGCCTCTTTTTCAAATGAATGCATACGATCATCCACTTTAGAGTTAGCCTCATACTTCAATAAATTGTGCATGGTCATCCTCCTTTTGAGTTAGCCTCTCCTAGGTTTTATTTGTGGATGGTCAACCTCTTGAAGTTAGCCTCGTTTATTTCTATATGATAAATCATCCTCACCTTAATTAAATTAAGGTTGGTCATGCCACTTGGCTTCCAATAGGTCATCCTCAACTCCAAATAATTTCTTGCTTGAGTTTGCCTCTCCTTGCCTTAGCCTTATCTTCGAATTTATTTGTGAGAGAACTTTTTCTTGTTGACTCCTTGATTTTGACATTTAATTGCAACATCTTCACCTTGAATTAAATTAATTCTTCCAAAGAATTAATTCATTAATTTCGAACCAATGTTGTCACGTTCGAGGATGTTCACGAGACTTGACCAATCTTCAAATTCTTCCCAATTTGTAAAGTGGGTGCGAACGATTTAGAAGCTAGCATAAATTAAAATTTAGAGCAAATTACCATTTTGGTCCACTGACTATACGAGTCATATTAATTGCAGTCCACGACTTTTAAAACTGTTAATTGCATACCATGACTATTCAATTTTTATCAATTTTAGTCACTCCGGCCAAATAGGCGGCCAAATGTCGCCGGAAAGTCCTAAACACTAAAATAATGAGGGTATTTAGTCATTTCACGCCTCTTTCTTCTTCTCCGGCGATGTGCGACTTTTTCCGTTTTGAACCAGAAGAAGAAGTTATCTTGTTCACCATGGATACAAGAACTGAACTCAAGTAGAAGTTAAAGGAGTACAAACGGTAGGAGACCCAACCGGACGGGTGGGCGGTGAGTTTGCGGGCGAAGGGGACGAAAATGGCATTGTAGAGAGGGTCGTTTTTACTTCGACCAAGATCTAGATTTATCATATCCATTTGTTTCTTCCATATGTTTGTCAGATTTCATCTGCATTTTCTTATTGATTCATGTGCTTATGGAAATGATAAATCCATAAATTGGCTCTGGATTGCAGTGAAAATCCATAAATCCATCAGATTTCATCTCCATTTATCAGGTCATTTTCAAGCAAGCAATATCCATGTGCTTATTTAGGTGTGGAAATGATAAATCCATAAATTGGCTCTGGATTGCAGGAAGAGGGGGGGATTTTGAAGGATTTGAGGTTTGTGTTCATGGCAGATCCTTGTTGGACTGAGAATGTTTGGAGCTGTGCTAGAATACCCTCGCCGGAAAAAGCCACACATCGCCGGATAAGAAAAAAGAGGCGTGAAATGACTAAAATACCCTCATTATTTTAGGGTTTAGGACTTTCCGGCGACATTTGGCCGCCAATTTGGTCGGAGTGAGCAAAATTGATAAAAATTGAATAGTCATGGTATGCAATTAACAGTTTTGAAAGTCGTGGACTGCAAGTAACAGGACCCCTATAGTCAGTGGACCAAAATGACAATTTGCTCTAAAATTTATACTCTCACTATTTCCACATAATTGACTAGGCTTGAGGCATAATTAGTTAATTACTATACTAGACTCAAAATAGAATTAGGGGTCTAAAATTACATTTTTGGTTTATCAAAACAATTATAATATATTCCTAACAATTTCCCCCTTTTTGATGATACCAAAGCGTATACCCGAACATTTTGGCTTAGCTCAATCAAAAATTGATTTTTCATTTTTCTCATTTTATTTTGACTAGCCAATTTGACGAGATGGTTTGCAATTTTTGAGGTCTTGATTTTAATTTTAATCTTTTCTTAATTTTCCTCATTCTTCCTCAAATTGCATTTTACAAGATTAAGCATTGTGTCTAAAATTAATAAAGCAATTCAACAACATAATAGATAAAATAGATAATATTACGTACCATATTATAAAATACCAAGATAACAAGCGTGGGTTGGGCTAATGAAAACAAATAGATTTTTCGCCTCTTTTATTTAATAGATTAAAGGTCCATTGAGCTATTATATATATATATATATATATATATATATATATATATATATATATATTAAACATAATTTATTTATTCTTTCTAATAACTACTCCCTCCGTCCCATTTTATGTGTCTTACTTTCC
Source organism: Ipomoea trifida (assembly GCA_003576665.1). Taxonomy (NCBI): domain Eukaryota; kingdom Viridiplantae; phylum Streptophyta; class Magnoliopsida; order Solanales; family Convolvulaceae; genus Ipomoea; species Ipomoea trifida. The sequence goes on from CP025653.1 coordinate 7,797,073, forward strand.
TTTTTAGTTTGTCCCAAAATGTTGTCCTCTTTCTAAAAATGAACATCACCATCATTCTACTTTTCCCACTTTACCCTTATGACTTTTCATTTCTTTATTGCTTTTATTTCTAAAAGTGAAAAAGTTGGGGGCATAATTGGAAAGCACACCACATTTACTTTAATTTCTTAAAAAGCGTGCAAAAAGCAAATGAGACATCCATTTCGGGACGGAGGGAGTATAAATTTATATTACAATTAATACTTTAAAAATTTCACATTATTTTTTATACTTTATGTGTGTGTATATGTGTTTGTGTATTTTTTGTATTATAAGTAGATTTGAATTATTTACATATAAAATTTTCAAATCTCATGTGGTATTTAATAATACAATGCTTTATAATATATGTTAATACTATATTGTGATGTTGAATATACCAACTAATTTAGTATTGTTCGCATCTTCTATGTCCCACCAACAAGCAGACGATCACAATTTCGGAAGAGAGAAGCAGAAGATCGGTGATTCATGGAAGACGATCAGGACTTCGGAAGAGAGAAACAGAAGATCGGTGATTCATGGAAGAGAGAAGTAGTCGATCACAACTTCGGAAAAGAGAATGAAGCACGCGATCGCTACTTCAGAAGAGAGAAGCACGCGATCGCTACTTCATATGAGAGAAGCACGCGATCAGTACTTCATAAGAGAGAAGCACGCAATCACTACTTCGAAAGAGATAAGAGAGAAAAATCAGGGTTGCAGCCAATCTCGATTTTGGACGAAGGGAGCAGACGAAACATTTTCTTCCTTTTATGCGTAGGTTTAGGGTTAGGTATGGGTTGGACAATGTTGTGCACTTTTTTTAAGCCAATTAAATTACAAATATATATATTTAGGCCCAAAAAGTATAAATGATTTTATAGTCAGATTTTAATTTATGAGTATATGTATTTATACATATATATTTCTAATTAATAATTAATATTCTTAATATTAATTTTATATACAAGTATTATTATGGTATATGCTCGCTTGACTATAGTGAAATTATCAATTTGGTATTGACTATTATTCTTGTCTAATTAAGTCCCAAAATAAGAAAACACTACTCAATTTAGTCCACTATTAAAATTCAATCTATAATCTTTTAAATTTAAAGACAGAAAAGTAATTTCATTTCTCTTATTTATTAAAGCTTTTCTTCCTCCTCGTTTTTCCGCTCCTTTACTTAAAGCTCCTTGGACTCCTTCGCAAAGAACCATCTGCAAGAGAATATTTGTAAGGTGGTGGCGTTCAATCCTTCCATGCATGAATGATAAACCACAACGATTCGCATCAAACAACAAGGGCTTACACACATTAATTAACATACACAAGCATAATGAACAATTGAAACGCATATGGGATCAAACAACGTGAAACAAAGAAATCAAGAACAATAAACAAACACTTACCGGGCGTTTGGTTGGGAGGAGAGAATTAGGGGAGAAAAGAATTATAATTTGGTGGAATTGTAATTCAATGAATAAAGTATGAATTGAAATTAGAAATAGGAGTACAGGGAATTGAAAGGTAAGAAGCGACAAAATGACTAAGATGTCTAGTAGCAGCAGCAGCATTAGTAATAATAATAAGAGTTTATTACCGAAATGGTCTCTCGACTATTGCGAAATTAATTGGGCACGAAAAATTGTCGAGGACCAAATTGATAATTTTGCAATAGTCAAGGAACCATTTCGGTAATAAACTCTAATAATAATAATAATTCTTTCAAATTAAAAAAAAAAAAAAAAAAAAAAAAAAAAAAAAAAGACAACGGGTATGGAAGGAGGGGCAAAATTGTCTTTACACCAACAAATTGCCCTCTTCTCCACCGAATTGCAATTCATGGGGGGTACCCCATGAATTGCAATTCATCATTTGGAGGGAATTGCAATTCCCTCCAACCAAACACTATAGTTTGGGAATTCAATGAATTGCAATTTCCCTCAAACTACAGGTAGCAAAAGCACAAAAGAAAAAGAAGAAGACGACTCCTGTCTCAAAAAACTGAATTTTTGTGTAGCTCCAGCATTCGCTCCCAAGAGAACAAGAAACCCATACACTATTTTCCTTTCTCTGTTAAACCTGAGTGCTAATTGGTTGTCTCTAAGTCATGGAAATTGCAGAAAATTAGAAACTCCACTCCATCAAGTACATTTTGTAGCACTACTACACCAAATTTATTGTTTTTTTTAATAGATTGCATGCTATATGATAAAGTAGCATACCCATTACTTGTCATTGTGCAACTTTTTTAAGTATGTAAGTATGCTTCGTTTTGCGTCTGGAAGTAGGCATTGAAATAGTATGAAACATTTTCAGCGTCGGAAAGGGAGTGGCACGACAATCCATAACTTGTCGTTGTGCAATCCGCACGATCGCAGACATGCTTTGGTAAACTGCTTTTCTCAGTGTTTTTGCATAGTCCATTTCTAGCACATTTTGATCTGTATCTGTCAATGATCCTTCCATTTGCTCAAATGATTCCAAAGTATGCATTGTAGGCCATTCTTGAATGTCTTGATGTGATCCTTGAGAGACCGCTTGTGCTTGAAGTTGTAGCCGCGGCTGCAATACCAATAGTTGCCAATCGCCAGGAATAAGACCACGACAACATACTAAACCTTCAATTTGATGGAACTACGCAAGACATGTGCGATCAAAGGGGGAAGGTGTATGTTGATCAAAGAAAAGAAAGCTGATACTTCATTCTCAGTTCCTAGAGGATCATTTTGGAAATTTTTACATAATCAAAGGACCATCTTAGGTAAGAAAAGTGTGCAATTACATCATTGCCTTCAAAATACATGAACAGTTCACCGTAATAATAATAAAAGACCAAATTTGTTAACATTTTCAAAGTTGAAGACTTATTTAGACCAAAAAAAAAAAAAAAAAAAAGTCAATGACCAAATTGGTAATTTGGTTATATTTAAGGGATCGGTAATTAACTCTTTTAATAATGTGGATATTGCTTAACTTATATTACCATTATATTAAAGGCAATATAATCTACTATACTAATAAGAGCCAAAGAGAGTTAGGCCTAAAATGGGTAGAAAAAATGGCGGTCAAATTATTTAATCAAATGGATGGTTCAGATGAATTATGTAATCAAATAGATGGTTAAGATAATTCAGATTAATATTATTAATAGAGATTACCTAATTTAACCTTACTTTTATGATTATCCATTAAGTTTTCCGTTAAATATTCTCTTCTCCGTTAATATTCCGTTAACTTTTAACTTACTCATTAATTTCTATAAGAAATGTCTTAGGTTCGAACCTCATCTCAATCAAATTTGACATAATTAAGTTTCTCACTCTATTTTACTCTTATTAAATTAAATAAATTAGATGCTACAACAAAAAATGATACATATGTATTTATTTAATTTAGAATTATGTGTCTATAATACCTTTATTTGAAAAAATTATTCATTATCAAAAAATTAAATTAAATAAGAGAAATAATTTCATTAGTTATATTATCTTTATTTTCTCTCATGCAAAGATTCTTTCCATTCAAATTTATCAATTGATATTCATTACATTGTCCATTATCTTATTGTTACAATATCTTGTTAATTAAATATCAAAATTATAGTACAAAATAATGTTATATATTTATTTATCAAGTATTTTATTAATACTATGAAAAAAATTAAAATAATTTGAAGCTAATTATATTAACTACTTGGGGATTGGTTGACAAAGAGAGTACTTAAATAACCCATTACCCAGCAAATTGAAGCGAGAAACTACCTTTTAATATTGAAGCGGAATCACTCTATTTTACTCTTATTGAATTAAATAAATTAGTAGTTACACCAAAAATGATACATATGTATTTCTTTAATACCATGAAAAAAAATAAAAAAGAATAGTTTGAAACCAATCATATTAACTACTTAGGGGATTTGTTGACAATGAAAGTACTTAAATAACCCATTACCCAGCAAATTGAAGCGAGAAACTACCTTTTAATATTTTTGGAATACATAATATTTTAAATTTTCAAATTTTTATTAATTTATTTAATCTTTTTTCTTAAACTAGGGATTTCTTTATCCACAATAACTCATTCAACAATAATGGTTGAACCAAATGAACCCCAAGCAGAACACCATAAGGAAAGTCCATAGCTCCTATATCATAATCTCATTGCATGACGTTGTCATCTATGCTACCAACAATAACCGAATTGCAAATAACACACTACCAACAAAAAGGAAGAGAACAAATAGTAAAGATGAAGACAATGACAATGTTACTCAAAAGAGAATTAAGAACACTTAGAAAATTTCAAATTAAAAGTAGTATTTATTTAGACTATCATTTTTAGACCAAATATTTAGACTATCAATTTTACAAGGTTGCAAACATTTATTTTAGTAATAATTATAATGAATTTTCTATATTATCTTGGATTCATATACTTTGAGTTAGATATTTAAATAAAAAAATTCGACATTCAATTACCCATGTATAAACTTTTCTTATATAATCTTGCATTGATATACTTTCAAATATTATTTAAATATAAACATTGGGCATTAACTCATTCGCGCAATGCGCGTATAAAACTAGTAATAATATAAGGAATAAGAGTTAAGTAGACCATTAAACTACACATGAAACTATAATTGGGTCACTGAACAATGCAAAATCATGCAATAATAAAAAATGACATGTTTGCCTATTGACATGGCGGTTATTGAATTAAAAAAATTATTTTTTAAAAAATTATTTTAATAATTTTAAATTAAAAAAAAAAAGAAAAAAAAAAAGAAAGAAAAAAACCCACCCCCTCCCTTGGCCTTCGTCCCCAACGGCTTGGAGATGAAGGGCGAGGAAGGGGGTGTGGTTTTATTTTTTTAAAAATAATTTAATATAAAATTATTAAAATAAAATTAAAAAATTTATTCATTAACCATCACAATAAGTAAACAAGTCACTTTTGATTCAATTGCATGATTTTGCATTGTTCAAAGATCCAATTGTAATTTTTTTTTTTACTTTGATGGTCCAATTGTAATATGTGTTTAGTTCAATGACATATTTGACTCTTATGCCTAAATAATTTAGTTATATGTAAGTAAATAGAGATTAGAATGTGATAGGAATGTAGCAATAATAATAAATATATAATCAAGCATGTGATAAAGATTGGAAAATAGAAAAAAAAAAAAATCTCTAGTTTCCTAGAAATCTAAAAAAAGTAATTTTAGTTTTCAAAATGGAAAACTCTGCAAATAATATTCTATTTTCTATTCTCAAGTTTTCAAAAAAAAAATAAAAATTGGAAAACTTGTTTGTTAGTAAACATGCATCTCTTGCAAACATGATATCTGCAAAATTCAAGCTATGATTATAATCTGATAGGCGATAGCATCATACAACACTGTTTTCGCTATCGTACAACACTGTTTTCCAAGTACACAAGCGGGAAATCCTTTATTACAACAGGTAGAAAAAAGTAGAGAAATATGAACAACATAATAGAACAAGACTTACATGCTTTCCTATTAGACAGACAGCTTCTCTCTATCATGGGGAGAAGTATAGTCAATATTTGGACCCTGTGGGATGATTCCAAATGGATTGATGGATGGATGACTTCCATAGTAATGCTTCTTAATGTGCTCCATGTTAATTGTACTGCTCATGCCCGGGATCTGGAAAATGTCTTTGGTGTAATTGAATACATTTGGATATTCGCGCAGCAGCTTCTTATTGCACTTGAAGTGAACAGCGTAGACCTGCAGAAACCGAAGCACTTCAGTTGTATGATACCTCCATCTCAAAGTAAATGTTAGAAGACTAGTTAGATGAACTTGAATAAAGCAAGTGAAGCTTTATGACTACTTTAATGCATATCAATATGTTTATAAATGTTTCACTTCTGCAGTGAGGTTTACCATATGTGCATCAATGCCTTGAAGGCTTGAATTACGGGTATATGAGCAGTTTTAAGATGGTAGATTGGTTTTCTTCTGGCATTTTACACAGTATCCATATCAAGCCTCATATAAGTGCTGAATTTCAGTCTATTCAGATGTTTTGCAGATTTCTACAAACAAACAATATATCCATGTGGGCCATTTCTGTATATCATGATTATATGGAGTAAACATGATTATACATAGGGGTATATTAGGTTCCTAAGTAGGCTTGGTGGTGTGAGAAGGCAGAGTTCAAGTGATAACTCTGGTAAAAGCACCAGGTCTGAATGCTTTTGAACTTGATGGAAACAGTAATTCCAACAGGGCGATTTTAGAGTAAACATTATTACCCAACTTGAAAAGGAGATCTGTCAAAAGAATGAATAAGAACTTTCTCTATCATGGGATTTTAAGTCAAGAATGTCTTCCAATTGTAATTAAGCTGTACCAAGTCTAGACACTTCACTGTAACAATCAGACTTGCCACAGATTTTGAATTAAATAAAACTATGATTACATTTAACTATACTTTCTCCTGTCATTTTATATGAAGTACAGCAGGTTAGCACAACAAAAAGTTAAAGCCTAGACTACATGGAACGCAAAGCACACATACCTCATCAAACCGAATAAGGGTGACAAACAAGCGGATATCAGCTTCAGTCACTTGATTTCCACACAGATATCTTTGTTTGCTGAGAATGTGCTCACATTTATCTAAAGCTTCATACAGCTTCTGCACTGCCTGCATGAAAATTAAAAGAAAAAATTAAAGCAAAAATTCATCAATGAAGTCCTTAAATACATGGAACTTTTCTTCACCCTTTTCTTCTTTGGATTCTCCACATTTTAGGTTGGAAGGTGTGAGAATACGTGAAAAGGAATGAGAATTACCTCATTGTAAGGCTCTTGCTTCTTAGCAAATCCACATTTGTACACTCCATTGTTTATCCCATCATATATCCACTCATTTAAGCTGTTGATTTGGGACTGTAAATGAGGAGGATAAAGATCCAGGGCTGCATTTTCTGCTATGCCATTGAATTCAGTATTAAACATACGAATTATCTCCGAGCTCTCATTGTTTACAATGGTTTTGAGTTTCTTATCCCAAAGAACCTATTAGAAAGAAAACATAAATGATAAATCTGTTTTAAGACCCAAAAAAAAAAAAAAAACATGGAAACAATTGATGGGTATCAAAGAATAAGGGTCAGTGTGCAGTGTACATACAGGAACTGTGTACTTTCCTACATAATTAGAACTTGCAAGCTCATAGAGTTCTCTTATACTTTTGGCACCACTCAAATGATCAGGTTCAGCTCCAGGTTCTTCGGTACTTGAAGAAGGAAAAATCCATCCCATGTGCTCATCAGTGTCCTTTGTCCTCCCCCATATGGGTTTAACAGACTTAGTGTGAAGAAAAGAAAATGAGCAGCTTGTTAGTGTCAGAATTTAAATCATATGCATTCAAAATTTAGAGTTTACCGCGTCACTTACAGTGAAACTAATAGCTTTGTCAAGCCCTTTGATCTTCAAGTATGCAAGGCATCTTGATGCCCAAGGACAGGCATACGACACGTAGAGATGATACCTACCAGCTTCTGCTGCGAAAGTAGTATTGGGGTCTCGTGAAATCAAATTACGGAAAGTGGATGGAGTTCTTTCAAAAGCACCAGTTGTTGACATCTCATCCAGAGCAGAATGTGCCATTTGAAGGGAGCTCTATAAAATGCAGCAATATCAGACATTTAGGGTCTGTTTGGTTTGCACATGAGATCGGAATAGGAATGGGAATCAAATACTTGATAATGGTAATGAGTTTAGGTGAAAGTATTTTGCATTTAGTATTCCTTCATCACATTCATTTGATTTCAGCATTAAGGAACAGAAAAAAAATTACGTTACATAAATATTCTACATTCTAAGCACAGCAATGACTCAGAGAAAACAATCTAAATTCAGCATCTGTAACTTGGTATGCCTATTTTGATTGAAGATAAACTTTCGTAATTACAGCAGCAGATGTAATGCTTCAACAAATGAGGCATTTGTAATATGTCAAAAATAGTCATAAGCAGTTTACCTGGATCAAATACTAAAAATAGATGCTTGAGAATTAGCAGATTGGCTTAGTGAATAGCAATCAATCCACTGATTTTGGAAACACTAAACAGTGCAGAGTGTTAAATTGGCAGATTGAATTGATTTTTTTTTTCAAGAATACTACTTTACACACTAGTTGGTGAAAATTACTTCTCCTGCCAATTGTTATCTTACTCACCTACTTCCCTACTATTCAAAACCTAATTCCCACACATTTTTAAAAAATATATGGATTATTCGTATTTTCTAAATAATTATAACATCATTATCAACAACAAAATAAAAGTTTAATAATAATTATTTTAAAACTTCTATTCTTATGAAATTAATATCTAAAATTAAAAGTATTTTAAGAAAACTTAAATAAATACTCCCTAATAAAATATCTGCAAGTCTTTTTACATGTTAGTTGGTTACCAAAATTAAACCGTAAAACATCTATACATAGTACAAATAGCTGAATTGCTACAAATGATGAACACAAGTTATCAGTTATAGCTAATTGCAAACTGATCTTTCTGCTTTCAACCCCTGATTTGCAGCATTATTTCAGCAATCTGATCGGCTTTTCTCGCCTTTCCCCCCTCTTTATTTCAGCAATCACAACAATTCCGTTTTATTCCCAAAATTTAGAAAACAAATAATTAAGCATTCTGAGAGATACAGAGTCAGAAACAGTTCACATAACTTGAATCAGAAAACTGATTTACCTTGAAGGGGAAGGGGAGTTGAAGAAGATGACAAGGGTTGGTGAGTTTGATCGAGTTCAATGTGCGTATGATGAGTCTGTTAGGTACGGCGAGAAAAGAAGAACCATGAATACACATAAGTGCTTCAATACAAGAAGCCGCCGCTAAAAAGTAAGAAAATTAATATTTAAAACAAAGGTTTTCAAAAAATATATATATATATATATATTTAAAACAAAGCAAATTATTTTCTTAATATTTAAAACAAAGGTTTTCAAAAAATATATATATATATTTAAAACAAAGCAAATTATAGAACGCCACGTAGAAGAACGTACCACCCGCGTCATTCCTGACGTCCACAAAAACCAACTCTATCGCCTTCGGTAGTACATGAGGTGCCCCATATGATTATATTAGGCTTGAAACATTGTCATTTCGTACCACTAGACCATAAGATTATTCACTAAGTTTATTAATCACATAAACAAATTATTTTATTAGAAAAATAAAAAAATTGAAAAATGAAACATTTGTTTACTAAAGTTATTTTTTAAATTGAAAAATATAGATTTCTTTCTCTAATTATTTAAAATTTGGAGAATCCAATTAACTAATTTTTTAAATTTAGAGAAATAAAGAAAGATACAGATAAACAATTGTGATTATAGCCTATAGCTTTGAGCCATTTCCGGAGAAACGTATCATATATGTAAAATAGAAACGAGACAAAATTAAAGAAAAGAAGAAGAATAATAATAACAATAGAGACAAGTCTTCTCAAAAAAAAAAAACAATAGAGACAAGTGATCACCATTTCATTCCATTCATCCTTGTGTGTCTACAAGAGAGAAACCATATATATATATATATATATATATATATATATATATATATATATATATATATTGTAAGAAAATGAATCTCGAAATTCAATAGAAAATGGAAAAACAATGAAAATATCCACGAAGGATAGTTACACTGGAAAATAAAACCTACAAAAGGTTAAATAAACCTGAAAAAAAAAAAAAAACAACGGATGAAAATCGGACAATCTCGAGATGGTTGGAAGCACGAGTCGTGTTGCCACTATCCTTAAAACTTTATTTGCTGCCTCCCCGAGGTGCTGGAGCGTTGCGGTCTAGGTTTCCCAGGTTAAAACGTACTATGATCCTACGTTTGAGCACACAAACTTGGATCCGGCGAACTAGGGCGTGGGATGAACGCAGGTGGCTAGAAGGAATGATGAGCAGTGTTTTGAGGGAGAAAACTAGTGTATTCGTTAGTTCTTGGTGTGTTTCTACGTACTAAAATGCACCAGAGGACCGATAAAACACACCATTCCACACAATATACCAAATGCACCTATTCACTTAAAATTCATCAATATACTTAATCAAACACATCATTCTACGTATTAAAATATACCACAACGTGACTCATGTCAGATTATAAGCATACATTATTTACACATATTAGAAAACATGTGCTAAAATATGCACCATTCTACGTATTAAAATGCACCACACTTATTAGAAACACATGTGTTAAAATACACACCATTCAATGTATTAATATGCACTAGACGACGTATTAAAACACACCATTCCATAACACAATTACACATCATTCTACTTATGAAAATGCACCAGCGGATAGATTAAAACACACAATTCCACAACACAATTAATGCACCAACATACGTAATAAAACGCACCACAACATGTATTCAAACGCATCACACTATGTACTAAAATGCACCATTCCAATTCAAGTAATATAAATACTAAAATTACCATAATAACTCCATTTAAACATGCGTGAATTTCAGTAGGATTAATGAAATTGGACGGTGCAGATTAAGCCGCATGACCGCACCGGAGCTCGCCGCCGCATTTGAACAAAAATCTATATATATATTTATTTATATGTGTGAGAGAGAGGGAGAGAGAGAGAAAAGAGAGAGAGAGAGAGAACTATGCGAGTAGTGGCTACTACAGTTTTTTTGAAAAATTACGCTATGCTTTCTTAATTTCAAAGTTAAGTTTGTCTTCCACAATATATGAATTGAAGCAAAAGCTTCCAAAATACTCAGCAGCACCCACTATGGCTTAAAAAATTCCCACAATACTTTAAACTAAAAAGCACTAAAGAATTGCTTGATCATCATCCTTGTAATAATCATTCATATTTACCCGTTTCACTTTCTTTCATTCTTTAATTTCTTTCTTTCATTCTTTCCTTCTTTTTAAAAAAATAAAATAAAATAAAACGTCAATGTAGTAAACTACTAGTTATTTTTGTCAAATACCTTGTGATTTTATTACATCACTGTTACCATTTCAAACGGAAGGTCATAGATTCGACCGAGTCCCCATCCCACAGCTACTATAGATAGGGTTAAATTGATAAATTTTCATCCAAATCGAAAGATGAATAAATTAATGAGGGAGACCGTGAGAGTTTTTATCATATTACATGAGAATTTGTTTACTTAATTATTTTGTATATATATATTTTTAAACACTCATGATTATTTACAATGTAGTATGACTGGGATTTGATCCTGCGACCACCCATTTGGAATTATAATAGAAGTGTAATCACACTACATAGCAATTGGCATGTAAATATATTTAATAATAGTTAAATATTTTTCTTTTTCTAAAAATATGAAATTAAACTACAATAACTTGAGGTAAGGCATTTATTTATTGACTAGTTTTATACGCGCATTGCGCGTATGGGTTAATATCCAATGTTTATATTTAAATAAATATTTGAAAGTATATCAATGAAAGATTATATAGGAGAAGTTTATACATGGGTAATTGAATGTTGAATTTTTTTGTTTAAATATCCAACTCAAAGTATATGAATCCAAGATAATATAGAAAATTCATTATAATTATTACTAAAATAAATGTTTGCAACCTTGTAAAATCGATAGTCTAAATATTTGGTCTAAAAATGATAGTCTAAATAAATACTACTTTTCATTTGAATTTTTCTAAGTGTTCTTAATTCTCTTTTGAGTAACATTGTCATTGTTTTTATCTTTACTATTTGTTCTATTCCTTTTTGTTGATAGTGTGTTATTTGCAATTTGGTTATTGTTGGTAGCATAGATGACAACGTCATGCAATGAGATTATGATATAGAAGTTATGGACTTTCCTTTAGGTGTTCTGCTTGGGGTTCATTTGGTTCAACTATTATTGTTGAATGAGTTATTGTGGATAAAGAAATCCCCAGTTTAAGAAAAAAGATTAAATAAATTAATAAAAATTTGAAAATTTAAAATATTATATATTCCAAAGATATTAAAAGATAGTTTCTCGCTTCAATTTGCGGGGTAATGGGTTATTTGAGTACTTTCATTGTCAACAAATCCCCCAAGTAGTTAATATGATTGGTTTCAAACTATTCTTTTTTATTTTTTCATGGTATTAAAGAAATACATATGTATCATTTTTTGGTGTAACTACTAATTTATTTAATTCAATAAGAGTAAAATAGAGCGATTCCGCTTCAATTTGTTGGGTTATTTGAGTACTATCTTTGTCAACCAATCCCCAAGTAGTTAATATAATTAGCTTCAAATTATTTTTAAAATTTTTTCATAGTATTAATAAAATACTTGTGATAAGTGCAAAAGACGCCACATTTACAAGGTCGTTCTAGGATCATCTTGCACATAATCGAAAGTTTTTATGTTTGATTTGGCCCTCAATTGCGTTAAAATGCTTGTTATTGCCATTGGACCCCGTTCCACACTTGGTTAATCATTTTGTAGGTAAAAAGATGGGCAAAAAGGCAGAAAATGGCTAGATTTCGGAGAAGGATTCACGAGTCGAAGTTGGAGTGCAAAATAGACCATGGACGCTCTGTGGACGCACAGTGGACGCGCGTCCACCCCTGCGTCCAATTTTAAGCTCTCTGAAGTTTGGTTCGCTCTGCTGTGGACGCGCACTGGACGCGGGGTGGACGCCTGCGTCCAAAATTCGAGCCTCTGAAGTTGAAGTCTGGACGCGAATAACACCGTGGACGCGCCCATGGACGCGCGTCCACCAGGGCGTCCATCGCGAAAGTGGGCGGTTTTTGCAATGTTTAAAAGGGGAATTGAGCTAATTTTTCAGGGGATCTCTCCATTCATCCACCATTCCACACCCTAGACTTTCTCTCTCTAGGATTATGCTAGAGAGGTCTCTCCAAATTCACTCCACATTGCAATTCTTAGTTTAGATTAGAATTAGAGAAGAATTCCATTGGTGCAAGATTGTGATCTACATTCAAGTTCAAGATTAAAGTTCAATTTCAAGTTCAAGTTCAAATTCAAAGTTCAATTCCTAGCTAAGTCTTCCTTTTAATTTCTTGTTATTACTTTTACCTTTTGCTATTTCAATTCCAAGTATGATTAGATAGATCTTTGTGGATTTGGATTGAGCATTTTTGTATGGATATTCTTGAGCTTTGAATTGATTAATTAGGTTTTGCAATTGCTTGATTATGAGTTTGGTTGTGTGAGTGGTGATCCACTTTGACTCTTGTATAGGGGTGATCAACATATATGAGAGGTGTTTGGAGAAGGAGTATCATCCGAGAGTAGAGTTACTCCTTAGCCTAGCCTAGCACATTTTCCCTCTCACCTTTGAGAAAAGGGAGAGGGAAGGCAAGAGGCACATAACGTGTTTGTCAAAATGCCTCTTCTAGCCTAATGGTCACAAGGATGACATCACGGTCTAAGAAGTGAGTCCATTGACCACGAGAGAGGCGGTGGTGTTGGTGACCTTGTCTCGTTTTCATTATCTAAGTGTTGCTAGCATAATATCTTAGGAAATCAAGGATACCTATATGAGTTGCAAGATCCAAATCCTCCTTTCCCATTGATTGTTTCCTTTGTTTGTTCCTTATTTTCATGATGTCTCATGCACCTTTCTTACTATGTTTGGGTTAGCTTTTAAACACTAAACACTCTTGTGCTTAATCCCCTTACCGCTTGAATTCCCTCCTTGCCATCCTTAGAGAACGATACTCGGAAATCTTTCCGTTTTAACACCTATTCCTTTCCATCCACCACGAAAACTACACTCATAAACTTGGTAATAAATATATCATTATTTGGTACTATAACTTTGATATTTAATTACAAGATATTGTAAAAATAAGATAATGGACAATGTAATGAATATCAATTGATAAATTTGAATGTAAAGAATCTTTGTATGAGAGAAAATAAAGACAATATAACTAATGAAATTATTTCTCTTATTTAATTTAATTTTTTGATAATGAATAATTTTTTCAAATAAAGGTATTGTAGACACATAATTCTAAATTAAAGAAATACATATGTATCATTTTTTGTTGTAGCTACTAATTTATTTAATTTAATAAGAGTAAATAGAGTGAGAAACTTAATTATCTCAAATTTGATTGAGATGAGGTTCGAACATAAGATCTTTCTTATAGAAATTAATGGGTAAGTTAAAAGTTAACGGAATATTAACGGAAAAGAGAATATTTAACAGAAAACTTAACGGATAATCATAAAAGTAAGGTTAAATTAGGTAATCTCTATTAATAATATTAATCTGAATTATCTTAGTCATCTATTTGATTAAATAATTCATCTGAACCATCCATTTGATTACCGCCATTTTTTCTACCCATTTTAGGCCTAACTCTCTTTGGCTCTTATTAGTATAGTAGATGTTTAGCACTGTAAAATATGTTGTTAGACATTAAGCATGGTAGTGGAATTATGAAGTTATAACAACTATAATCATTTTCCTAGATTACTTGCCACAAAAAATGAAATTTCTTGCCCTGAAGAATACTTAACAGAGTGAACCTACTGAAGCGGAGTGTAAACCGGGACACCGGATGCCATTAGACCACAAAGTCATTGGCAAGAATACTTAACACTCCAATCCAACAGATTTGTAAAGAAGAAAATCACAGTAACTTTGTTGCCTATTTTACTAGATTATTTGATTAGATAATTATCCTAGCTTGCAATTAAAATATCCTTAAAAGGAGATTATAAATGATAATACGGCTATATGATACATCCCTTTACTGAGCTTCCTAGGTAGTATACTACTACTCTAAATTCAAAAATTGTTAAAGTTAATTATCTATGATTACAACAATCAAACTACTCACAACTACAATCTACTAAATTGATAAATACATTTACACAATTACATTCTGTTACACAATAATAACAAGTTAAATGAATATTCTGTTACTAAAATTGTTACACGAATAGAAATGCTAACAAGAAAAAATAGCAAGCAATCGTTATACTGTGGACCCTTGTCCTAAACGGCGTAGTTTTGAATTTTAATTTTGACGATGATCGTTTGTTATTCAATTCACGTTACAGGTTTTTTTTAACTGTAAAGCATGTGTATGTGTATTGCATTGTCAATTTCTATGTCTTATGTTACGTAATTACGTACCTTAAGAGTGAATTTTGTGCGTGGAACAAATTAGTAGTTATTTTTTAGTTCTAAAATTAGTAGTTATTTAACACAACATATTGTATGTCTTATGTTATGAATTTATGCCTTGTGTTGTGAAAGAGTTAATACCATCTGGGTCCTCCAAGTATAGTGATTTTGCCACGTTTAGTCATAAACTTTCAAATTGACAACTCATGCATGGTCCTTCGACTTTCAAATTGTTACCATCCGTAGTCCAAGTTAATCACTCATGGTCCTTCAACTTTCAAAATTTAACCAGTCGCGGTCTTCTTAGAAGGATCATGAGTGGTTAAATTTGATATATAGTTGAAGGACCATGAGTGGTTAACTTGGACCACGGATGACAACAATTTGAAAGTCGAAAGACCATGGATGGTGAATTTGAAAGTATAGAACTAAACGAGACAAAATCATTATACTCGGAGAACCCTATGGTATTAACTATGTTGTGAAATTATGTGCATATAAAACATAAACTCTCTACCTAAATCAAATTTGAAAATAAGTGAACATATAACATGTGTATGTGTCTTGTGTTATGAAATTATGTACCTTAAGAGTATCAATTCTGTACCTAAAACAAATTAGTAGTTGTGTAAAATAAGTAAATGTATAACGTGTATGTGTCTTGCGTTGTAAGTTTTTGTGTCTTGTATTATGAATTTCTGTACCAAGAATAGATTAGTATTGTTAGAAAATAATCCTACGAAAAAGAATTATTTCTGAAAAAATATAACAAGCACAAGCAACGGGAAAAGTTTTTGGGTTGTTAGTCGAGTCGAGCAAAGCACTCTCTCCTTAAAACCTTATTTGATACCCCCAAAAGTGCTAGGAGCGTTGTAGCTTAGGTTTCCTAGAATAAAATGTACTATAACTTAATGTTTGAGCACTCAAAAAATTAAACCAGCGAACTAGAACATAGGATGAACATAGGTGGTTTGAGAAGAAAGAAGAGTAGAGTTTCGAGAGAGAAAAACTAATGATTTTTTAGTGTGTCAAATCATCTGCTCAACCACAACTTATATAGAAAATGGAGGATAAATAGCATTTATCATGACATTTATTTTGATAATAAAATTAGTTATTGTAACCTTTAAAACAGACGACCATTAACCCGGAGATTAAATTTAGAATTGAAATTAATGTGAAATTAATTCTGTAACGAATAAGAATTAATACTGCCAGAACGATACTCCGAAGAGTAATTCGAGCAGTACCCACGAATGATAGTTCGAGCAGTACCTACGAATGGTAGCTTAGGTTATGAGTGGTCAACTATTCGGCCAAACCTGAGTTGACCGGATGGTAGTAGCCCACTACCACTCGGACACATCCGAATGGTTATCATAACCAAGCCAAGCCATTCGAATGGTGAGTTTACCATTCAAATTTATTACTCGGACAGTGGCTCTGAGTTGGAAAAAAATTATACGAAAATTTGGCATAGCTTAAGTCTTCATAATCTAAATAAATACTACTTTTGGTTTGAATTTCTCAAAGTCTTCATAATTCTCTTTTGTGTAGCATTGTCATTGTCTTTATCTTCAGTACTTGTCATCTTCTTTTTTATTGGTAGTGTGTCATGTGCAATTAGGTTACTGGTTAGTAGCGTAGAGGGTAACGTCATGCAATGAGATTATGGTGTAAGAAACTATCGGTCGGTTTAGTAACAGAAGTTTCATGTAAGAAACTGTCAGTTTCGGGCTAGCCTTGTCGGGTTGTCGGGCTAACCTGTTCGGGCTAATCAGTTATTTTATTATTTTATTTTCGGATTCGGTTTGGCCCTAATCCTAAACTTTAGGTTGTCGGGCTAATCGGGCAGGCTAAACCATCTGAACTAAAATTAAAAATTGAAAGTGAGTACCCATATTTAGAGCTATAAAAACATACTCGATTTGTCGAGTTGAGCCCATTTAGCATTTGTTTAAGCATGTTGTGTTTTATATTTTTCGATCCAATCCAAATGGATCGTCCCGTTTAGCACCTAAGGGGTACCCATGTTATACAAGTTGGTTTCATGGCCTATGTAACCCGCGGGCACGCCCGTATAACCCTCCAACCCTAGTTATACCTCCATTATAAGTTTATTTAAATATTTATTTGTTTAAATGTGTTTGTAATTTTGCATTAAAATTTAAAAATAATATTAATAGTAAGAATTGAATTCTTAATTTCTCCTTTATACTTAACCTAGCAGGATCAATTAAATGCTAAAGGCATTTATTAAACTTTTTTGTATAACAATATATTTATTTAAATCATTCACTAACATTATATAGTTATAAAATTATATAACACACACACACACACATATTAATGATCAAATGAGAATCACCCCATAGGTGAGAACGTGAGAACCAACATGAATGTACACAATCTACTCCATGGTAGATTGCGTGCATTGTGTTACACTATACATTTTATAAACTTCATAACTTAATAATATTATAATTATAAATTAAAAATAAAATATTAAATATTAATTACATCAATGTTAAATAAATTATAAGTATATTTCAAATTAGGCCATATACACTAATAAATATAAACTTATACATTATTCAATTAATCTAAACCGTCATATCTAAATTCTAACTAAAAATAATTAATATACTTACACAGTTACACTATAATATAATATTTACAGTAAGTTTTTAACTTTTCATTATTTATTATTATAAAAATAATTTATATTTTTATATATTTATTAAAATTTTATTTAAAAATTTACCTCAGTAATAAAAAAAGGTACTAAAGATGAAATCACCTATAAATTCCATGTATGTTATGTTTCACATCACTTCTATAATAAAGAATAGTTTTCAATAATTCGGGTTATCGGGCTACCCATTTAATTTCAGGCTAGCCCTATCGAGCCATCGAGCTTATTGGCGTCGGTCTCATCGGGCTAATTTTTTTATCGGGCTAGCCCGTTCGGGCCATAGCCCTATCGATTTTGTTTTTATCATGCTAGCATATCGGTTTCGGATCAATTGACATCCTTGGTATTATATGTGAAATTTCAATATCCGATATCCGGACCAAACTTGTATTACGATATAACATAACTAAAAATATCCGAACCAATAATCAATTGAGTTTAATCAAAATATAAAACTTGGTACAGAGTTCAGTTTTTAATTTTGATAATGTGAATAATGTCTAACTTTAAGTATATACAAATAAGTTATGTTTAATTAAGTAATACAAGTAGAAAAAATAGAAGATGGTGATAAGTAAAAGAAGATGATAATGAATATAATCATAGTAATGAATAAATATGTAAGTAGATAATGGTGAGAATGTGATTATAGTGACATATAGTCAAATAAATGATAGATGATTTTGTTTTCCATTTTAAAAATATTTTTTATTAGTTTTCCAGTTTTCTAGAAAATTGGAAAATTGATTCTTGTTTTCAAAATAGAAAACTGTGATAGTAAACATCTTTTATGTTTTTTTTTTGTTCTCCAATTTTCTAGTTTTTCATAAAACTGGAGAAAATTTTCAATTAGTAAATGAGCCCTATGTATTTGCCCAGTTGTGTATATAACTGAAATCTTAGTTATACTATAAACTCTTGATCTTGCAAGCGCTTGTTGATATTTGGCAGTGGTAACTTTTCCTCTACATTTTTCATTAGTTGTAAGATGTGTGTCGTAGATTCTCATGTGAAAGTATTGAACAAAATATTAATATTTGTTATATTTGTAGAAGGTTCATGAGTAGTACCTCTTGTTATAGTTTTATAACTTGTTTACTTGATAGTAACAACAATGACTTTGCAAGTAGTTTGAATACTGATGTCACAATGTGTCCAGTTTCATTAATAATTTCCACATCCATTTTGTACCTGTTTATTTTGAAGTTCATATCTTTGGAATTAGTATGAATGATTGTAGTACTTGATTTTGTGTGTGTTTTTTTGTAAATTTTTGTTTTGTTGAATTGATAGTAATCTTGGAGTATCCACTGATGCCTTTTCACCACAATGCATGCAGTTAAATAGTTTGTCATTTTGTGCATTAACATTTTTTAAACAATGGCTACATCCTATATACTAAGTGTTTTTGTTGTTTAGGTTGATGTTGATTTTGCTTTTAATCCAAGCAGGTTGAGTATAGAAAATGAAATGAATTGTAAATTTATATTAGTTCTAATATATTTATAGAATGCACAATAAGTATTTTGCATACATGATCAAAGAACGTTGTGGTGTTAGCTATGGGTTTAGGGTGAGGTAAATGTCGGATTTGGAATATGTTAAAATGAAGAGTCAAGACTCCCCGAGTGTCGGTCTCTCAAGGAAGGCAGGTTTGGAGTCGAGTTAATGTTGACATTTAGGAGGTTGAAGCCTTGAAGGAAAAGAGTTATGTGAATGACTAAACTCAAAGGCATCTATACAAGAGTTTTAAGGTTTGAAACAGTGGGGTTTAAGAAAAGGTAAAGTGGAGATTGGGGCTCGTGGCTAGCATAAGCGGTCTACTCTCTAATGGTTTGGCAAGTAAATGATTCGGATTCAACTAGGGAGTTCACCGCACTTATAAGCTAGGTTTAGATATTTTTATATCATCGAGATTCATTTTCATATTAGATTTTCTCTCTCTAGCTACTCACTTTGAACTTGGAAGATATTCTTGGAGAAATGAGCTTGACAAACTTCTTGAATCTAAGAGACAATTTGTAGCTTGAATCTATTGCAATCAAGTTAGGTATTCTGTAATTTCTTGCTTTCAATTACTTGTTTTGATTTGATGATTCTTGATGCAATGTTGATTCTAGAAGCTATCATGAGTGGCTAGATTTTTATTAGGGATTGAATTGTGAATCTAATTGCATGATGCTAGTGTAAATTGTAATTCTCCATTGGATTGTGCATTGCAATTGTTGATTGGAATTCATGTTACAATTTGGTGAATTGTTTGCACCTTGAGAGTGGGCCCCAACTTTATAGGTTGTTCTAAGGCAATGAATCTAAGCAAGATTTTGTTAGATTCATTGTTGTAATAACCCGGATTTAATTCAAGCCTTGAAACCCGGTAATTATTTCTATCGTGTAATTAATTTAATTTAATTGGGCTCCGTTCTTTTAATAGAGATATATTTCTTATTCGGAATTATTTATTTAATCAAAGGCCCAATTTCCATTATTTAATTTTATAAGGGATTTCTTTATTTGGACCTTTTTTATTCATTACAAGTATATTAATTATTTAATGGCCCAATCATTGGAAGGACCATGTTTATACCCATTAAATTACTATTGAATATGGATGACCCATTTCTTACAAATAAGCTCATGTCTTATTTTAGCACCCTAATATGATACATATATGGTGTATGCAATAATTTTTCCAACTCATATAAAAAGCCTTGTACTAACAACCCCTAGCTCTTTCATTTTCCTGCAAAATACATTTCCTCATACTCTTTCACCTCTAAAAACCCTAAGCATATACATACTACACTTTATCCTTCAAGATTTCAAGTCAAGATTGCTCTTTTAGGGGCTATAGCACTTGGGTAAGTATATCTCCTTAGGAAGATATCATTTCTCATCATGTTTTCATAGTCTTTTATAAGTTCTCACTATATTCTTTTGGGGATCTTTCTTGGGAAAAAGATGATCAAGAAGGAGGTGGTGGTTTGTGAGGTGGTGGGAGATTGCTTGGTTTGAGTAGATCTTCAAGAGGTAACCATCCATGTCTCACTAAACCTATTTTCACTCATGATCTATGTATATTACTTGGTGTTTGGAATCCTGTGAATTTCTTGGGGTTTTAGCTTTGCTTTGATGATTTGTGAACCTACATTGTGGATTATTGGACTTGTGTTCATTATCCTTTGTATCTAAAATGAGTATGAGTAATTCTTGTTATGGATTCCATGGTTTATTGGCTTCTGAGATGTGTAATCTGTGTATTCTGAGCATGTTTCTTATTCTGGATTAATTCATCGTGTATTATGTTCTGTCTGGGATGTTGGTGCGTTGAGAGTGCACTTGCGGTGCACACCGGCGGTATAATGTGTCCCGCCAGTGTGTTCCGTACATGTAAGGGCGGTATGGTGCGACGGAGTGTGGCGATCCGTTGGGGGGATCCGCCCCTTCGTGCAGTGGAGTATAGCGGTGCAGGGCGTTCCACCAGGGTGTTCCGCTAGGTCAATCTGGGTTATGTTTCCAGTAGCTATTTTGTGATCTGTTGGCTTGTTGATTCATCCCTGATTCTGGAACTTGTCTTGGATATGTTGTTGAGTATTTCACCTTGGTTATGGAGTATTTATTCATGTCCTTTAGTTAATTTATCTTGATTTGTTGAGTTAGTATTGTTGGTTATTCCTTGGCTATTATCTGAACATATATACTGTGTTCATATTCTGAGATGAACACTGTTGGTGGGTGATTCTTGCGGGAATGAATCTGAGTTTGGTATGTGGAGACCTTGAGTCCTTATGAGTATTTATTATCTTGTTGAATCTTTGATAACCTTAGGAAGTAGTTGGTGGGATTATGGTGTATTTGTGTATGGTGTTATGAGAGGAATTGTATGGACATCATTTGCCTCTGTGTTGGGCTTTTGCCTTTGTGATAATGGGCATCATTTGCCTTTGTGTTGGGCTCGTTTGCCTCTGTGATAATGGGCTTCGTGCCCCTGTGATTGGGCTCGTATGCCTCTGTAGTTGGGTTTTATGCCTATGTGTTGTGATATTGGTATGGTGGGTTGGTTTGATGGTTGGTATTGTGGTTTGGTTCTTATCTTTGGTATTGCGGTTTGATTAGTTCCTTTGTGATTATTCTGTTGGAGTTATGATTCAGTTGGTATCTTGTTTATAGACTTGATGTCTTATGCATTTGTTATTGAATATTGGTTCCATTTGGAAGAGTCTTGGTTTGTGACTTATTCAGCTTATTGTTGTTGAGTCTTCTGATTTAAATAAAGAGCAGTTCGTTGGTGCGTATATTCTATACGTGTGTGTAAACCTATTTACAAATCATATTATACTATGTATTTCTCACGAGTGTGAGTGGTTGGTTGCTTAGCATTATTTTGCTAATGGTTTTCCTAAACTGTTTTTCAGGTATGGCATAGTCTGAGCCGAGAGCGCGATAGAGATAGTTCTTCTATATATTTGCTATGCTTAGACTAGTTCTTGTTTTAGACTTTTGGGCCTGTGTACCTTAGTATGGATTATGTATTGACTCTTACAGCTATCCTTATGTTTTGGATTGATGTTTTGTAGATTTTAACCTGTGCATCTAGGATTGGTTTAACCTAGATGTGGCATGACACCCTTTAAGGTTTTAAATGCTTCTGCTATGTTTTATGGTTAGTTTCTGAGATTTATAGCTTTTGTATTTAAGTTATGCCTATCTCAGCGTGAAAAAGTTGGGGGTGTCACAATTGTAGCTCCTAACCGTTTGTATTTCCAAGCTTTAAGTTCCGAAAGGGCGAAATTATGAATGTCGCGAAGGCCATGTGTTTGATAAATGCTTCTTAGGTTAATGGCCACCTAAAAGTGCTCCATGCCAATAAAAAGCCTAGTAGACCCGTAGGTGAAAGGCATTAGTAAAGCCGCACGTGAATGTCACAATTTCAATGACACAACCTAGCCTTAAGAACACTAGAAACATCATGTAATGGAGGATCAATTCTATTCCTAGCCTTGTTACAATTGCATTTGAATACTTGCTTTGATTCTTGAATACTACAACAATCTTGTGACAATCTTGCACTTGGTGATCATGTATGTGATTTGCGTTATGCATATTCCCTAGTCTAAACGCTTGTTAACGCTTCCAATTTGTCATCCTTGTGAGACGATATAAAACTCGGGGAAGTAAAACTCTCAAAATCCTTTGACACACAAAACGCTTTGTCATTGGGGTGCACTGAAACTAGATATGGTCAAAGCCTATGATAAAATGGAATGGTCTTTTCTTAAAAATATGCTAAAGGCGTTGGGTTTCGCTGATGTGTGGGTTAATCTGATTATGGAGTGTGTTACTACTGACTCCTATAAGTCTATAACATTATGATAATGGGGTGTGTGGTGGCTAGGTAGCTCCTTCACGTGGCTTGAGGCAGGGGGATCCCCTGTCTCCCTATATGTTTATCATTTGTGCTGAAGGTCTTTCCCTTTTGTTATAGCAAGCTCAAAATTCGGGGGCTATTCATGGTTGTACAGTAGCAAGATGCCCCTGCGATCTCACACTTATTTTTTGCAGATGACATTTTGCTTTTCTTTAAAGCCAATGCTTAAGAAGCGGAAACGATAAAGCCATGTCTTCAAACGTATGAGTGCCTTTCTGGCCAGGCAGTCAATTTTCATAAATCAAACGTTCGCTTTAGTAAAAACACCCTTGGGGAAGATTGTGAATGTGTAGCAGGTATACTTGGCATTGTTCAATTTGTGAATTTTGGTAAGTATTTGGGCTTGCCTGCGTTTGCAAGAAGGAATAAACGTGTTTTTTTTTTCCATATATTGAGGATAAGGTTAAACAGAGAATTGGGTCTTGGAATAAGAAACTGCTCTCGTGGGCAGGTAAGAGGTTTTGCTTAAGAATGTGGCCCAGACTATGTCCACTTTTTCTATGAGTGTGTTTTTATTACCAAACTCATTGTGTTAGGCTCTGGAGCGTAAAATGAATCGATTTTGATGGGATTATGGTGGAACTAATGGTAGAAGCATTCATTGCAGGGCTTGGGATCATTTATGTGTCCTTAAGAAGTTTGGGGGTTTGGAATTTAAAGATCTGCATGCTTTTAACTTAGCTATGTTGGGGAAACAAGGATGAAGATTTCCCACTAAGCCGCATTCATTGGCAGCACATGTATATAGTATGGATTGTAGAAACCTTATGCATTCTCTTACTTTTTGTTCAATCACTTTCATTGCTCGTTCTTTAAATGTTTTAGCTCATTTGTTAGCTTTTGCAACCTACTCTTAGGCTAACACTTTGTATTAGGATTCTATTCCCCCTGACTTTGTTTTAGTTCTTTTACAGTAATCTACTGTTGAGTGTTTTTTTTTTAATAAAGTAGTATATGTTTAACAATTATGCTAACTCTGATTGGGATGAGGTTCGAACCTAAGACATTTCTTATAGAAATCAATGAGAAGTTAAGAATAATAAATAGTTAACGGAATACTTCGTTACTGGAGTTTATACTAACGAAATGCGGGGTTATTTAATAAAAGAAAATAATATAATAGAAGGTAAAAACGAAAAAATCATTAAAAAAATATTAAAATCAAAATAATATGAATCATTTCATTTCAATAAATAATTATACCGACATTTTTTTTAATTCCTGTTAAGATCCTAACTTTATTGTAGATTATTAGATTTGTAGATTGTAGATTTTCAAAAAAAAAAAGATTTGTAGATTGTAGATTTCAAATACTCTGTGTAATGCACAGTGAGTTAGTGAAATTTGTTTCATTAGCACGCTGATTAATATGTAGAGTAATGCTACATTTTTTTAAAATAAAAATCATAACATAGTATTCACACTCACACATGTCATTATTTTATTTAATTATTAGGTAAAAATTTCAATTAATTTATGGTAAGTTCATAAAAATAGAAAATAGAAAAAAAAAATGGCTCGGGCTTTCTGGAAGCATTTTCCATCAATAAAGTTACAGTAGAAAGTAGTGTAGATCGTGCAAGCAGGCTACCTTCCGCGATTCCATCCAAGACAAAGATGAAGGAAGCGCAAATACAGTGACAGAAAATTTAGGAAACAAAACAAGGTCCCTTTCTCTTCTTCTTTTGGTCCTAATTTAAACACAAAAGCTGCAAATTTCTCCCTCATATCATATTCCCACTGATCTTCCATCCTAAATACTATTCTCTCTCTCTCTCACGCTCATCACACTCTTTGCGTGAGAGAGAAATACCTCCATTATAATTTCTCCTGCTCTGAGTATATTCTACCCAGATCTGGGTTTTGAAGTAATTGGACCAAGCCCCATTTCAAGCTCCTCTGACGTCCAGCTGAAAATTCCATTCATTTCTCTGGTACTCTCTGTCTCAATTCTTGCTGGTGTTGATCTGTATTTGATTGAGCATTTAGTAGTGCATGCTATAAGTGTAGTTAAATTGAGTGTGTCAGTTTAATTTGCTAGTGCAAGAATCCTTGGAGCTGCAAGCTGTGAAACTTGGCAAGTTTAGTAACTTTGTGTTAGTTCCGGTGGTTTTATATAGGGTAAAACCCTTGTCTTGCATGAAAGCTCTGAAGAAGTAATTACTGGGGAGCATGCGAGTTGGGTCTCATAAATTTAGAATTTTGTGAGAATTATGAGTATTTTAGCTCTGAAAAGGGTTCTGTTTAATATGCAGAGGTCAGAGGCGGAACTTTTAAGTGTAGATTGTTGGCATTCGAGTGATTAGAATGGCAAAATCTCGGCAGCATTTTCCTGCTGATGAAGTGTTGTCATCCTCGCCCACTGGTGTCAGGTCGAGGGAATGGGAAGGTCCGGGCAGGTGGACAGAGTATTTGGGTCATGATGTGGCCTCAACAGTGGCCCATAAAGCCTCTAGGACTGCTGGCACTGATGGAACAGCAGCCAATAGCTCTAGTGGGTCTAGTCATAAAGGACTTAACATGCAGTGGGTATACCAGCTCACGCAAGTAGCTGAGGGGCTGATGGCCAAAATGTATAGATTAAATCAGATTTTGGATTATCCTGATGTGATTGGTCATGTGTTTTCTGAGGCATTTTGGAAGTCTGGGGTGTTCCCAAACCACCCAAAGATATGTATATTCCTCTCAAGAAAGTTCCCTGAGCATCACAGCAAGCTGCAGCTTGAACGAGTAAGAGCCTGGGGATTTTTATCTGTCTTTTCTTATAAGTGTTTTTTCTTTGGCTGATTGGAATTAGACTGGTGTGTTTAGTGCTGCTAATAATGAGCATATTAGTGTAGGTTGACAAGATTGCTCTAGATGCTATGAATGATGGTGCCGAAGTTCATCTACAAAGTTTGGAACCATGGATTCAGGTAAGTCCTCAGTCTTGCTGTGTGTATCTATCTTTTTACCATTTATTGATGTACTTCCAAATTTCATGATTATGTAAATGGTGTTTTCTTCTATATACATGGGTTGTGATGAGTGAAATAACAGAGTGTATTAAAGAGATGAACATTGTGAATGAGTCAATCTAATAACTTTGATTGTATAAACTGGGCATGATTGCTAATAATGAGCAAATTATTGAATGAAAACATAGTTTATGATGTCAGGAAAACTTTTACTTATTTTCTGTTTGTAAATTTATAAATTCACCATTTCCCTTAAGACCTCACAAGTTGTAAGCATTTCTAATTTCTCGGAACGAACTCTGGCTGCAAAGTTGACACATTCAATTTTGACTGAGAATTATAAGGTAGGAAAGTCTTATGTGCAAAAACTGGCCAATGTATGAAGCAACTGAAAATGCTTGTAGTTTCTGAATGCATTTTTAAATCCTGTAAGAAACTAATGACTATCAAGAAATCTACTGTTCTCTGCCTTCGTGTGTATTTTTCTATGTCATACTATCTTGCCATCTCTTCCACAATGCCTATTGGCCATATTGGAAATAATTATAGAATCTAGGATGATACAATTTATCGAAACTTGAGAACTCTCACACTTCAGTTTTAGTCAACCATGGCTTACAATTTCATCAAAGTCAAGCTAGCAGTTTTTGGTTACACATAATTTGCCAGATATAGTATCTTATACTGTGTTGTTACACATTCTATAGAAGTGCGTTTGCGGAAGTCACTAGTTACTATATGATTTAATATTTTTAGGTGATAGTGCTGCAACCATTTTCTAGTATCTTACAACCATGGGGACTATTGTCAAAAAACTTCCATAGTTTAAGATTGGCACTCAAATGAGGTAGTTCCTTAAATATTTTCATGGTTAAGATCAGCAACGATAGAATGAAAAGAATAAGGTGATAATATCAGTTATCCTTCAAACAGAGTTCAATGGACAGGAGCTAATAGATTCTAGCTTCAAGCATTGCCACTCAGTGTGATTTTTTAGATACTAAATTTCTGATCTCTATTTACATATTCCTCAAATTATAGACTAGAATTTGAAGCTGATTAATATGGTCTGACCTATAATACTTCTACACATGGTTGAAAAAATCGCTAGGCGCTCCTCGGGCGATCAGGGAGCGCCTAGGACGCCTAGGCGGGGATTAATCGGCGCCTTGGCGGCCATGTATTTATTTTATTTTATTTTTTAAAAAAATTTATTTAGGTATTTTTAATTTTTTAAAGACTAATAATTATAAACTATATAATACTTTAATAGTTAATACTAAAATATTAAATATTAACCTAAAAAATATCTAGAGTTTGCACAATTTAGGGTTATTTTGCTCAAAACGATGTTGTTTTGAGTGAAAAAAAAGAACAATAGCTAATCGGCCAACTAGGCAGCCTAGTCGGTGCCTAGGAGTTCTAGTCGGCGCCTAGGCGGTCTAGGCGGTTAGCGCCTAGGCGGCGCTTAAGCGGCCTAATCGGTCGCCTAGCCGGCTAGCCGCCTCAACCACCATTTAAGGTGATACGCTAGGCAGTCGACCGGCGCCTAGCGCCTAGGTGGCGATTAATCGGCGCCTAGGCGGGATTTTTGCAACATTGCTTCTACTATGACATGGCAAGAGATTATGGGCAAGCAGCCTTGTGTATTCTGTTGTTACTTTGAAAGGAAAGAAAAACACATTGTTTTTAATTTTTAAGGAATTTGTTTCCCTGCACATAGATTAAAATACATGGTTGAAAACCCTGGCTTTTTGGTGTAGAGAAAGGTCTCTTAATGGAAATGATGACTGTATGAACTTTATAAGTTCGTCTTTAGAGTGCTCTGTTGTATAGTTTTTGTGCTATTTGTGCACAAATTGGGGTGCTCTTTGTTTTGGTATTTGTTTATGAATAAAAGGTTTCCACCATGGTGTGAATAGAGGTTTCTAAAGCAACAATGTAAAAAGTGCAACTGCCTACCTAGTAATCCCAGACGTGGAATTGACTGTATATACTCTGATACGAGAATAACTTGGAGGGGGGGGGGGTGAGTACAACCTGGAGTGCCTACATAAACTGAAATTTTGCTTCAAGTGGAAAAAAGCTTCTTACAATTGTTTTATCAGCTAAAGGATTTCACAGATGAGAGATTGAGAGTTTCTATGAGCATTAAACATTATATATCTCGAGTTTTTTCTAAGATGAAGAAAATGAGGCTTAATGAAAGGGTTAGAATAAAATATTTATTTAATGTTTGTGCACTCAGTGCTGCTTAAGTGCTTTTGTGATTTCATGAAAAGGAATGCCTTTAGTTAGTATTGTACAATTTTTTTTTAATAAATTAAGTACTGAATGTAAATGTTTTATTTATTTATTTATTTATTTATTTGTTTGTTTGTTTGTTTTGTTGAGTTTTATGCAAAAAGAGCGTCTTTGTGTTCTAAATCGCTTGCTTTTCTTGAATAGTTGCTTCTTGACCTGATGGCTTTTCGGGAACATGCTTTGAGGCTTATATTGGACCTGAGCAGTACAGTGATTACCTTGTTGGTGAGTGGTGATTGCAGTTTTTGATCTCCAAAGAAATTGAAAAACCAAATAAGTTTGTAATTATAACTTGTAATCATGTAGTTAGTATTCTGTATTTTGGAGAAGAGTATTGTTATATTATTTTCAAGCTGTCTTCCAAACTTGTATAATTGACCTAAATGTATATTCACTCCTTGCAGCCCCATCAGAACTCTCTTATACTGCATGCATTTATGGACCTCATCTGTGCATTTGTTCGTGTCAATCTGTTTTCCGAGAAGGCAAGTCTGAGTTTAGTGTCTTTCTTGTCATTTTTTCTGCAAATTTTCTTTGGCTAAAAAATCTATTCATTTTCCATTCCTGTTACTTTTTGCACAAGCAGCTGGGTTACCTAACAAAATGTCCAGACCCAGCAGAAAGCTCTGCATCAAGCATGGTTTTAGTAAGAAAGCTGTATACAACCTTACCTATGTTTTTAGTGAGGTTGTTTCCAGTCTTCCATACTTGAACCCATGACATGATGGTCAACATGTGAGCACTCAGTGACAGTCTGCTATGTTCCCTGCGAACATTATTCGCTCAGTTATTTTTGTCTCTAACTACAGATTCCAAGGAAAATGATGCTGCAAACATATAATCTTTTGCATGCCATATCAAGAAATGACAGAGACTGTGATTTTTATCATCGGTGAGGCTACATGTACCTTTCATGGGGGATGAGGAGGGGAATATAAATTATAAAGTAGTTTGCATCATTCCACTAGTGAAAACAGATTACCGATGGGATTTCCCCTCTTTAACGTTTTGAGTTTCTTGATGATTTGGGTCATCCTATAATATTCTTTATGACTTCGATTATACTTTGCACAACTGAAGTGCACTGAGCCTCTTTGGGTCTCATCTCTAAGTTTTCCTGCTATCTACATTAAACAATTATGTTAGTAGTGGGGCATTGTCTGGGATGATTATTTATTTATTTATTTATTTTAATTTCTTAGATTCAAGCTTGCAACAACACTTTCTAATTTGAGATGTTTGTACTTGACACATTCTCTCTCTCTCTCTCTCTCTCTAATAACAGGTTAATTCAATTTGTTGATTCCTATGATCCACCCTTGAAGGGTCTGCATGAAGATCTCAATTTTGTCAGTCCTCGCATTGGAGAGGTCAAGTTTCTCTCTTCTAATTTCACTATAATATGATGTCAGGATTTTTTTTTAATACTTCACTAATGTATGTAAAGTCATTTTCTTTTCTTATTAGAATTTATATACCAAGTGCAAATTAACTCTGTGAGATTTTAATTTGTTTATGAGTTCTGACAAGAACACCTTTTGGTGAAATTTGGTCAATCAATTGCATCATTATTGCAGCTTTTGCTATTGGTTTTTGTTTTTATCAAATTCACAGTAGTGTTTCACTGTTTTGTAGTACTGCTACATGTGATAGGCAAACCTATAGTTAGTCACTTTGCTTGGCAAAGGTCATTTCTTGCATTAATAATACAAAATGCCTCCTTGAATAAATGATATCAAACACAATCTACATATGTGCTTATAGAAAATATTGTCTACAATTTTCTTGTAAACAATTACAAATGTGGGTATATTTTATTGTGTTGTAGTTTCAACCATATCACTCATCCACCAGAATCATCAATCAAGATTGTGAATTCTTGCTGAGATCTATTCTTTATATCAGGTATTAGAGGCGGTTGGTCCCATTATATTCTTATCTACCGATACAAGGAAGCTGCGGAATGAGGGCTTTTTAAGTCCATTCCATCCTCGATATCCCGACATACTTACAAATTCTGCACATCCAATGGTAACTACTCATTTTAGTTGCATCTCAAAAATACCATTCTATTACTC
Organism: Ipomoea trifida; assembly: GCA_003576665.1. Taxonomy (NCBI): domain Eukaryota; kingdom Viridiplantae; phylum Streptophyta; class Magnoliopsida; order Solanales; family Convolvulaceae; genus Ipomoea; species Ipomoea trifida. The sequence continues at coordinate 7,827,758 of CP025653.1, forward strand.
TTGTTATGGAAAATTACTCTTGTTATGGAATATAAGTAATATGGAATCTATATATATTAGGCAACCTGGAGTTTTAGGGTTTTGAGTAGGTAGTCATAAGGAAACTTATTTCATTATTAGAAGTCTTCTAACATGTATTTATAGGGCTGTGTATTCCCCTTTCTAACACAGATTTATAAACCTTTTATTCACTTTCGTACAATATATATTTTCTCATCCCTTAATTCTTCATCTCTGCTTCCAAACTTTTGTAAGCCCATTTGTTCGGTCCACTTTGGTGGTGTCCAGATCTTTCTTTTTAGGGGGAGGGTCCAATCCAATTTCAAGTGGTCAACTGGTTAGATTCAAAATGGTCCAGTTGTCCACTCGAGGGGGGAGAGTTAAGAGTCCCACATTGATAAAATTAGAGTGAATATATTGGTTTATAAGGCCATGAGTTAGATTAGCTAATTGGTTGGAATGTTGGATTCAATCTTTTAGTGTGGTTCATGTGCATTATAACCCAATTGAGTGACCCTAGTCCAATCTTAGTTTATAACAACTCTGTTTTCTTAATATCTTCCCGTTTCTCTATCTTTATTACACAATGCATGCTGAATTTGTAAACTTTCTTTGTCCTTTCTGCAGAGAGCCCAAGATCTTGCAAATGTTACTTCTTATCGTGAATGGGTATTATTTGGTTATCTTGTTTGTCCTGATGAGCTTCTCAGGGTCACAAGCATTGACATTGCTTCGGTAAATTCCAAATTTTCTTCTTTAGTTTGCCTAATAGTTGAAGCTTAGACTATGCAAAGATTGTCTTGGATAGAAGATACCCTAAGTTCATTATCTGCCCACAAAATTTTAATATAAAGTCCCCCATAATAATTTGTGTGGAGAAACGATGACCATGTTGACATTTTCTGTATGGTTGTGGCTTGTATTTGGTAGACAAGATGCTCAATATAATAAGGGCGAGGTACTTTGTTGATAGTTGCTTGAAACTAGCTCAAAGTTTGTGAACATTGATGGCTCTGAGGTCCTTTGTTTTTGCTTTCTTATTTGTAAGGAAGTTTCAAACCATGCTCTCTTAATTTCAAAACGTTATAAGCTTAATTTTGAAATTTTGTGCTTTGAAACCTTCTTTATGCTACCAGTACTTAGTTAATTTAAGCACTATATGTTTGGGACAAGGTTAGCTTTGTAAAAATGCAATTATATTTGACAGTTTAAGTTATATATTACAGATCTTTTATGCCATTGTCAAACGCAGTATTCAACTATTCATTGTTAAAATGGAATTTGTCCTAGTTCCCTTATGCAACTAATGCTTTAATTTTCCCAACTTTCTTTGGGATTCCAACAGGTCGTACTAAAGGAGAATTTAGTCCTTCCCTTGTTCAGAGACGAGGTGAGTTCTAGTATGTCAGCTATGAGGAGCACAATCTTCATCTCTGCTTACGTTATTACTTTTATATGTAATTTTCAGTATATACTATTGCATGAAGACTATCAGTTATATGTTTTGCCTCGGATACTGGAGTCAAAGAAGATGGCGAAGTCTGGGCGCACAAAACAAAAAGAAGCAGATCTGGAGTATAGTGTTGCCAAGCAGGTTGAGAAAATGATAAGGTACTGCCATGAAGCTTGGCCTTCTGATAGTGAAAGGCTCTTCTCTACTACTTAGTTGACTAGTAATATGCATCAAGTTTTTCCTTTGGCTGAATCCATATAAACAGGCAGTACTTTAAAAACTCGTTACTCTTCATGAAAGTTTCGTAATTACAAAGAGAGTAAAGAGTCTTAACGGCCTAACGGGTATCCGAGTTAAATGTCATTGTAGTTTCTAATCCCTAAATGTGGGCTGCTGCTCATCTAATTTGTGTATCCAATTAAAATTGTAAATTTCTTCCAGTGAAGTGTGAAAACCTTTTTGGTTGTTGCTTCCGCTCTGCGGCTGTTTCACTGATGAGAGACGAGAGTGCTGAGATAGCTAGTATGGGTACTAGCTGTTTACTGCCCTTACATTTTATTACTGTAATGGATCAAATGAAAACGGTAGCTCCTGCTTGTTAGTCCTGATAGTCTTAATGTACATTCTTTGGTTGATGATTCTCAGCTAACCTTGCTCTTTTCTTGAAAATCGTTAGTTTCCTATTTTTTTCTGGTTAATATTTTTGCAAGACTATTATTTACAGATTGTACATACAGTTACCATAGTCCCATCTAGAATATTCTATGTTGTTTCTCAATGTTCAGGGCACCAATGCAGTTATGTTCTATGATTATTGCAGTGAAGTGCATGATCAAGCGTTATATTCTTGTGATATCATACACCGTGAAAGGAGGATATTTTTAAAACAAGAGATTGGAAGAATGGTTCTCTTTTTTACAGATCAGCCTAGCTTATTGGCTCCTAATATTCAGGTACTTTTCAATTTTGCACTTTGCAGTATAAAACGGTATGACCTTTTGGAGCCACTAATGTTTGGAGTTGCTTGACTTCTTAATATTTTAAACATCAAAGGCACAACCCTCTATATTATTTATGTTGAGAAGTAAAGCACACTTTATTATTTATTTATTTAATTTTGTTTTTCCTCTCAATCTTTTGAGTCTAGAGTATCTAAAATGAGCCTTTCTACTAACATTTGCTTGCAAAGTTACCTGCTTTCCAGTGCTATAAGTTTTTGTAGCCAAAGCCAAGATATTGCTTCCTACAGTAATTTGATGTTCCTACAGATGGTATTTTCAGCATTGGCTTTTGCTCAAAGTGAGGTACTTTGGTACTTCCAACATGTAGGAGTAGCATCATCAAAATCAAAAACTGCTCGAATGGTTGCAGTAGAAATTGTAAGAAGCTTTCTTTCTTTCAGTCATTGTTCACACTGAAGTCAATGATGTTGTCTCTACACTGGTTTATGACTCTACATGAATTTTTGCATTTGTGGGAACAGGATTCAAGTGATCCAACGATTGGTTTCCTATTGGATGGAATGGACCGCCTTTGTTGTCTAGTGCGGAAGTATATTGCTGGTCAGTATTGCAGACTTAACTAGATGTATATAAGAGTCTGAAGAATCTTGGAGCCATCTGCTGTTTAGATTTGATACACATACTTTTAAACACCTCTCTTGGGCTCTTTTTTTGTATTCTATTAATTTACATGTAAAGTACTGATTAATGTAACTGGAGATTTTTCAAGGAAAGAACTAAAATATGGAGGCATTAGAATCCTTGAAATGGTGAGGGGCAGTGAAGTAACTATAAACAACTCAAATGATGGGGAGTAAACCAAAAGATTTTGTTGAGTTATTATGTTATCAATCATACAACCCATTACAGAATCTAATAAAGTATTTTAGATATTATTATTAGTGGACACATATCCTTTTACTACTTTGGTAGGTAAATAAATAAGGAGTAAATGATAATTACTTATATAATCATTTACTATTTAATTTTGCTGCAATAAGTAGATTGCTTCTTTCCTTTGTAGGAGGATTAGATTCATATTGGGCTGAGATGTTTTACCTTATGTAATGTTTCCTTGGCACGTGTCACTAGTTTGACTAGGATTAGAGATTAAGATGCAAATTTTAGCCGAAGATTCCATTTGAGTTGGTACTCTAGACTCTAGAAGTCAAATACATCTTGGAATGCATAAAAAGTACACTCTTGTACAAAAGAAGGTAAATAAACTTTGCTGTAATATTACTTCAAGCTGATTGTTAAGCTTGAGGATTATAAATCTTCTTAGAAGGATAACCATTGTTTCAAGTTACACCAAACCAAAATAGCAAGTAATTTCAACAAATGGATGTTAGGTTTAACAGTAGATCTTTGATGCACATATCATTATATTAGAAAATTTGACCCTCTAACATGTTTTACTAGTAGTGCTAATGTTATTTAAAGTACACATGCTATCACCATTCAGAGCCGTGTGATAATATTATTTTTGTTAGTTGTGCTGCTTTGATTATTTGCTAATCTCTCTTTTTTGGTCTACTAAATATCAAACAATTATTTCTAACAGCAATCCGAGGCTATGCCTTATCGTACCTGTCATCCTGTGCTGGTAGAATACGATTTCTGTTGGGAACGCCTGGGATGGTTGCTCTTGACCTTGAAGCAACCTTGAAGGGACTTTTCCAGAAGATTGTTCAACAGCTAGAAAGCATACCAAAGCCACAGGGTGAAAATGTTTATGCCATCACATGTGATTTATCTGTAAGGAGCTTCTGAACTGATATTTCCTCTTAATTTATTGATACCTTGTATGAAAGTAAAGAGATGATTTCTAAATTTGCTGTCTTAATAAGTTGTCTCATGGAAAAGAGAATACACAGCCCTATAAATACACGCTAGAAGACTTCTAATAAGGAAACAAGTTTCCATATGACTATCTACTCAAAACCCTAAATCTCCTGGCTGCCTAATATATATAGATTCCATATTACTCATAGATTCCATAACACTTCCCCTCAAGTTGGAGCATAGATTTTAATCATGCCCAATTTGTTACACAAATAACTGATAACCCAAAAATAACTAAATAACTAACTCAAATCACATTTAGACGCCACCAATACTGTGGACAGTCGGGTGAACTCAAAGTGGACCGAACAAGCTTGGGATTGGACATTGGACACTCCCCCTGAAACGGAAGCTTGGATGCCACCAATACCATGAACAAACATCGGGTGAACACAAAGTGGACTGAACAAGCTTGGACACACAAGGTAAAGAAGACAAACTCTGAAAAAGGAGGACCAATTTCTTTACCAACGGAAGCGAAGCATGCCCCAAATGACAATGAGCATCAAAAAGGGGTGACAACACCAAGACAAGCAACGGACTCCAACTTAGCAAACTCATCAGCAGAGATCAAGACCGACTTGGCATATGCATCTGCCTTATTTTCAGCCATTTCTAGAAAAAAAAAAAGATCACAAAGTACACAAAATTCAAGCCTGAATGTGTACGAAAAAAAGTGACCGTGGAGCAAAAAATCAGTGACAATGCAATGGTCCAAACCAAGTCCATATCCGAGGCAAACAGACTCAGGTGATCAAAAAATCAATGACAACACAATGGTCCAAACCAAGTCCAGATCCGATGCAAAGGGAATTAGGTCACCCAGGAGTAGTGGACCAAAATGTTTTCCGATCGCCGGAGGAGCGGAGAGTGGTAGCGGAGGATGGCGGCACATGAGGCTCACACGCTGGTCAGAATGTTTTCAAAATTTCCAAACAAGGACGCCAGACACCGGAGCTCCTCCCTAGGTCTGCGGTGACGACAATGGAGCGAAAAAAAAATATTATTGTAAAGGCTCAGATACCATGTTATGAAAGTAAAGAAAAGATTTCTGAATATACTGTCTTAATAAGTAATAAGTTGTCTCATGGAAAAGAGAATAAGGAAACAAGTTTCCATATGACTACCTACTCAAAACCCTAAATCTCCAGGCTTCCTAATATATATAGATTCCATAACAATACCAATTAATCAGTCTCTTTGAGCCCATACTCACCTTTAATAAAGGACTGTGTGAGGTTACTGTATCTAATATTTGGCATTCATTTTAAAGCTGTCATATCTGTATTTGTAATTCATTAGACCAAGTGTTGCCCCTCTTCTGAAAAAAAGTAACTTGGCACTTCTCTTATTTATGGTATCAACTGCATTTAGGGCCTCTTCGTTGTATCCTTCTTTTCAGCATTGTCTGACCCTTATTCTTTGATGTTCTTATGTAAATATGAATGAAAAGATACAGATTCTCTTCCATTATACCCCCAAGTAGGCAGGTGGCATAACTTTTTTGGTTGTCAATCTTGTTATACTGTTTTCATAAACTTGTTGCTGTTGATCTCATTATGTTACATTAGGTTCTAAAAATGAACTTGCTTAATATAATCAGGATTTACGCAAAGATTGGCTATCAATATTGATGGTTGTTACTTCTGCTCGGTCTTCTATAAATATTCGGCATTTGGAAAAGGCTACTGTTTCTACTGGAAAGGAAGGATTGTTATCTGAAGGAAATGCTGCATACAACTGGTCCAGGTGATTTTTTCTCGCTTGATGAACATAATATATTAAAACTTAATGAATTTCATTTATTTCTGAGAATGAATATATAGGTTTGCACCTTTCGTACTTTTTCTGGGTGCTTCTAATTAAACCACCCAACTTATCAAAAGTGACATTTGGTTGTATTAAACTATTAATCAATAATCATGTTGTGCTAGATAAGTGAGCATCAGGTAAAGCTGTAAAGTTATGTTTGACATGAAACCAAGTATAAATCTAGAATGACAAGGTTGATTTGCTCTTACTTCTACGAGGACACAATACTCACTTGACTTCAAAAATGAAATTAGAGTCAGTGTTATAAAGTCCTGATGTCCTCTTTATATTCAAATCCAGAATACCAAGTGGCAGGTGGCCCTAGTTGGTTCAAGAGATCGTTCTTGCTGTGTATGGCAAGACACTTAGTCCACATGGCACATTCTTTCAATGTTTCTCATATGTTATCCCTAAATATATTTTCACTTGATCCAGGCAGGCGGTCCTGCCAACCTACTGACTTTCATCCTCTCTCACTCTAGACTCACCCTGTATCCCATATTTGGAAAATTAGTTAACCAATGTGAGATGGGATATTACATCTGTGATCAATAGTATGCACTTAGGACAAAAAACATTGTCTTGGTAAGAAATGGTATGGGAGATTACATCAGTGCATGCTGTAGTGCATCAGATGTTACATTTTGCACAACTTGCACTTCATCTTTATCCTCTCCATCTTTTTAGTGCAAGCAACTTTTGGAATTTCTGATACTAAATAATATCCAGAACTTAGTCACCAAACCTGAAGTAAATAGGAGGTTAATTCTCTTGTCACTATAAATATATTACTCCGTAATAAATTCATGACATAGATGTTTTTCACTTCATGACCCTTTCTTTTTTTACTTAATTCTGAAGTGTTTGTTTGATGGATTTCTGCATTGTTAGCAATACTCATATCAAATAGCGTCTGTCTGTGTTAAGGCAGGTGTGTTGATGAACTTGAAGCTCAGTTATCTAGACATGGGAGTCTGAAGAAGCTATACTTCTATCATCAGCATCTTACAACGGTATGGAACTTTGCACTTTCCAAGACTACTATATCCATGTTTTCTACTTTGATTCTAAACCTGAACAGAAATACAGGTCTTCCGTAACACCATGTTTGGGCCAGAAGGTCGTCCACAACATTGTTGTGCATGGCTTGGTGTTGCTAGTAGCTTTCCTGAATGTGCTTCTTCAATTGTACCTGAGGAGGTATGATGGCATTAAACATACAGCAGTATAAATACTTAAAAATAATTATATAGTTATATCTCATTTTTCATCATATGGACTCTCAACTTACCATGTTTCTTTTAATTTATTTATTCACATTTCATTAACAACTTTTAGGCCAAGGATGATTTTGATAATTTTGGAAAAATGAAGAAAAAAAAAACTTGACTCAATTGACAATAAAGTTAACCTTTAGATTAAGTTGGTTCCACGTTTGCTTTTCAATTCTTAGTGATAGACTCATGGTATTATGACGGTTTAGATTTTGACTAACTTTAGATGTTTCATCCTTGTTTGACCTTAATGTTTTTCCAAGTTTAATTACATTTTAAATACTTGATGAAGTTTGTCTGTTTTCAATGTTTACTAACTATTAAATACATATAACTTGATGGAAATAAAATTTTGGCTGAGAGGACAGAGTAAGAGCAGACCCCCACCCCCACACCCTGGAGAAAACAACAATTGTATCATGCCCATTTCTATTCCTCAACTCCTTTCTTGTATCAATCAATCTTATGTCCTCTTTGAGTTGTGTTTGAGGCTTTGTAGGGTTCAAATATTGGCTACATAAGAAGATATAGGATGTTTTGTGACTTTTGAGTAGGGTGGAAATGGGCTTAAAAGTATGGAGCTGATGTTTAAATGTGATCATTTTCTTGGCATTGCTTTGTATTTTAAACAGTTGATCTTATACTCAATGCTTTATTTGTGAAATTCAGTCTGTTTTCTAATTTTTGAGGTAAAAAGGAGTTGCTGCAATAATAGTACACTCTGTTGGGTACAGGTAACTAAAATTGGCCGTGATGCTGTTCTCTATGTTGAGTCCCTTATTGAATCCATCATGGGAGGATTGGAAGGGCTAATCAATATTCTTGACTCTGAGGGTGGTTTTGGCTCTCTCGAGATGCAGGTTGGTCCTTTGTCCTGTTTGTATAGGGAAACAGTAAAGTTTGTTTACTACGCTTGCCTTAATTTCAAATGCCATTTCAGCTTGTGCCAGAGCAGGCTGCACATCTCATGAATTTGACTTCAAGAATATCTACTCCTTCTGTAAAATCCCCTAAAACAATGTCTGGTTTTCATTTGCCGGGCTATGAGAGCTACCCAGAAAACAATAATTCTATTAAGATGTAAGAGATTTTTTTACCCCAAATGAATCTCCTTACCCCTCCCTGCTTTTTATTTTTCTTAAAAATCTAATATTCTCATTCATTTACAAATCTGCTAATAACAGGTTAGAAGCTGCTATGCAGAGGCTAACAAATCTTTGCTCAGTCTTAAATGATATGGAGCCTATCTGTGTCCTAAACCATGTCTTTGTTCTGAGGGAGGTAAGAGACATCATTTCCTCTACAAAATGCTTGTATACAGACAAAGTTTGGGGCTTGATTGTTCTTATTTCTTAGCAAATGCTGTTTTTGATAGCCTGCAATTCTTTCTTGTTAATTCCAATTTTCTTTTCTGTTGGAGGTTCTCTCATCTAAATCTAGTTCTCTTTTAGACTTATAATATATAGGAAAGTTAGTTTTCAAAATTTGTAGGAATTACCTGCATTATATACATTAGTAAATTGTGTTTTTAGTTCGTCAAAGTGTAGCTCTCCGGAGTTCCGGTATTCTTAATATCCTGAGTTTGCAGTAAGTTAATTATCTTTCCTTTCTTTCAGATTTCTGGAGGAAAATTATATTACATATGTAATTACTTATCATATTTCAAGTTTTGCTACTACTGCACTGCGTTAATTTTCACTTGCACCAAAGCTTGACGTGCCAATGTGCAGTATTAGTGCACAGACAATGTCCATGCCTCTAATACTCTAATAGTACTTGGTTGGCACAACTTATTTTTGTGCCTATTAGTACTCAGAAAATCCAAAAGCTGGACCTAAGTCACCTAACAGTATTTATTGAAAAGTGCTCTTTAGGAGTAGATAATTTTCCCTTGTCTCCCCTTCATCTTTCCATTCCTGTTGCCCACATCTCTTCCTATCTCTTGCTGCCCTCATTGTTGCTTCCGGTCTTCTTTCTCTACATCACATGACCTTGTCCAATGAGTCCAAGCCTCTTTTCGACACCATTGCCGTTTGATTAATCTCCCAACCTTTGATTTTTCTTGAAAAGAAATTAGGCTTTCTATGTAATAGGTTGGTGATGCTTCAATCTGATCTTCCTTGCATGGCTGTATTGAGGGAAAATTGTTTGTTTGTTTGTTTGTTTTTTTTTTTTTTTTTTTTTTAATAATATTTTTTATTCTGTATTTCACTTAATGGTAATGAGGAATAAGATTTTTTATTAAATGTATGTCTTAATTCTTATAACAAAAGTAGAAGCCTATGCTTTTTTGTTAATGGCTGCTATAATAGTACTGCACTTGTTCTTGAGGACATTGGTGCAGAAGTCTTCTTTTGGGTAGTGGTTACTGGTTAGAGATTAGCAATACTCCAATGCTTACTAACACCGTATTCTGATTTTAACCTCACTCTACGGAAAAATGGTTCTACAATAAATTACCCAAAATAGCTATCTTTTCTGGTGAAGTTAAGGGCTAGGAATATATCTGATATGGGTATTTTTGTGTAATTTTTACTTTTTATATTATGAGGCAATATACTGTATATGTTTCTGAAGATGTTGTCTCTAGGTCCATTAGCATATAATTTGGAGATCAAATAATTTGTTGCATCATGCTTGATGCTAATAAAACTTATTATATTGCAGTACATGAGAGAATGTATACTTGTGAACTTTAGAAGGAGACTGCTAGCTGTTCTTAAAAGTGATAATGATCTACAACGCCCTTCTGTATTAGAATCACTTATTCGCAGACATACAGCTATAGTCCATCTAGCTGAACAACATGTTAGCATGGACCTGACACAGGGCATCCGTGAAATTTTACTGACGGAGACATTCTGTGGTCCAGTTTCATCTCTACATTTGTTTGAGAAAGCTGCAGAGCAGTACACAGGATCTGCAACTGAAGCTGTGTGCAACTGGTACATCGAAAACATTGTTAATGATGTGTCTGGTGCTGGTATCCTTTTTGCACCACTCCATAGATGCTTCAAGAGCTCAAGGCCTGTTGGGGGATATTTTGCTGAGTCAGTCACTGATCTTAGGGAATTAAAAGCTTTCGTTCGGATTTTTGGCGGTTATGGAGTTGACAGGTTTGACAGAATGATGAAAGAACACACAGCTGCACTGCTGAACTGCATTGACACATCACTACGTGCCAACCGTGAGATTTTGGAGGCAGTTGCAGGAAGCATGCATTCTGGTGACCGGATAGATAGAGACACAAATATCAAGCAGATTGTTGATATGGACACCATGGTTGGGTTCTGTGTACAGGCAGGACAAGCTATTGCTTTTGATTGTCTTCTAGCAGAAGCTGCTGGAGCTGTACTGCAGGACGGTGCTCCTCTAATACATTCTTTACTAACAGGGGTTGCTAAGCATTTACCTGAGGAAATTCCTGAGAAGAAGGAAATTAGAAGGTTGAGAAGGGTGATAAACAGTGTGACTCTAGCTGATGACCATGACTCAGAGTGGGTCAGATCAATTTTTGAAGAGGTTGGGGGTGCAAGTGACGGTTCATGGAGCTTGTTGCCATATCTATTTGCCACATTCATGACTTCAAATATCTGGAGTACTACAGCTTTCAATGTTGATACTGGAGGTTTCAACAACAATATTCACTGCTTGGCAAGGTTAATTCAAAAGCAGCTCTTTTCTTCATATGCATATATTTATCTAAATATATGTTGCTTCATGATCTCTTTTTTTGACATATTTTGCATGAGTGAATGCTCTTTTCTTTGCTTTACACTTTTTGTTTTTTGTTTTTGTTTTTGTTTTTTGGTGTTTTGGTTTTTTGTTTGTTTTGTTTTGTTCTGTTTTGTTTTTTGTTTTGTTTTTTGCAAAAGGTGCAGTTGCTAAGAACAAATTAAGAGAATTGAGATTGTTGGATATATTCAATGTAGGTCTGTGGACTATGGGTGCTCTAATTAGATGATAGGAGATAGTATACCAAAACTTGATTGGATTAAAGTTATTACAAAGAGTTATTGCCACTTTTGGTCCTTTTCCCACATTTGTTCCCTAACTATTACTCTTCTCACATTTGGTGCACAAGTATACTTTTCTTGCCACATTTGGTCCTGCCAACCAAATGTTCGGCAGTCACCTGTTGGAAAAGTTAATTTTTCTTTGATCTGGAAAGCTTTAAAGGCAACGTCATCCTTCCAAGTCTAAATACACATTACTGTTACTAAAAATCCCAAAATTGAATGAAATGTGAAGCTGCCTTTGATTTTTCAGTGTAGCTAGGGTGGTAGGAGAAAAGGGCTAGGTTTTCTACATCTTAAATTTTGGGATTTTTTAGTAATGGTCGTGTGTATCTTGGACTGATAACTTTTCCTTTTGAAACTTTCCTAGATGAGAGAAAAATTAATTTTTCTGGTTGGTAATTGCTAGGCATTTAGTTGGTAGAATCAAAAGTGGCAAAAAAAGCATGTTTGTACACCAAATGTGTCAAGATTAATAGTTGGGGATCAAATGTGGGATACGGATAATATTAAGGGACCAAAAGTGGCAATAATTCTTATTACAAACTAGGGATAAGGGTAAGCCCTTGAACTTTTTAAGAATATGCAATTAAGCTTTCAAATTTAAAAAAAAAAAAAAATCAAATAGATGCCTAAACTCAGGGAAAAAGAGCAATTGACCCCTTGGTAAGAATTTTTTCCTGGAATTGCCCAATCATCACTTAAGTGGATGCCGACTCGTATTTGTTGAGCATATAATATAATATATAAACATAAATGTGCAGTCCAACTATCTGCTTAGGCTTTTAGTTGAACCGGGAATACATTATTCAATTGTATTTATTTTAAATTTTTTTGCTGACTTGATGCCACATGTGGGGTAGTTTCTTGAAGCCATGGCGTCACACTTGGCTAATTGTGATAGCTAATAAAAGAATTGAAAGGACAAAGATGGCTTCTTCCTTTTCAGCCAAATTCATTCAAGTGAAAGACAAAGAAACTCCTAGATAAAGAACAATGTAAGATAATTTTTTGAATTAACCATGGCAGTTAAAGAACAAGAGAGGGCAAACTTCTAGTTATTGCCTCACATCAGCAAAAAAAATTAAAGTATGAGTTGGCATCCACATAAGCAATGATTGGATGATTACAGGTAAAAATGGGCTAAGTGCACTTTTTTCTCTTGTTCAGGTGTCTACTTGAAACTCTTTTTTTTTTTTTTTTTTTTTTTTTTTTTTTTTTTTTTTTTTTAAAGTTTGGGATTGTAGTTGCATTTTCCTAAAAAGTTTGAAGGCTTATTTGACCATTGTCCCTAAATACGCATTAGCTCAAGGGCACAAATTTAGCACTTGGTAGAATGAGATTGGGAAAGTCCATGTGGTTGATCTTACATGGATTGTGTTCAAAGCATAGTTAAGTCAGCGAGGGTTTGCTTTTCAATTTATCCTCAGGACTGGCGGGGAGAGGAGAAACAATAAGCATACTAGTGTCACCCTGCCTAGGAGGTTGGCATTGTTTCTAGTGTAACCTTGGTTAGTAGCTGGAAAAATGAAAAATTGGAGAGACAAAATAGGAAAAATGAGTATTTTGTGACTTGGTTTTCTTGGGCAGGTGTATTTCTGCTGTTATTGCAGGAAGTGAATTCGTGAGACTTGAAAGAGAAAATCAACAGAAGCAGTCTTTTTCAAATGGCCATGTTGATGAGGCATTAGATCCTGAGACACAGAACCGTTCTTCGGTGGAGGCAAGCATTAAGTCCACAATGCAACTGTTTGTCAAATTCTCTGCTGGAATTATCCTGGATTATTGGAATGAACATAACAGGTAAAACTTATACTTCATTCATTATACTTAGATGTCACATAATGGGAAGTTATTTAAATTGTATATATTACTAAGGAATTAATTATATGATGAGTAAGAAGTGTGAGTTATCAGTGAATTAGTAAGTTGATCTTTGAGGTTGAACCAAATTCTGAAGGATTAGTTGATTTTCAAAGGCATAAACCAAAAGATTAGATTTCCTGATAAGTTAGTTAACAAATTGTGTGTCCTGGAAAACTGGAAAATTTTTGTGTTTAGTAAATGAGTAGTTTGGCCAGCCAGTATTATGTGTTTTCTATCTGTTTACTTATGTATTGTTTTGCTCTTGCACTCAGATCTCATATTGTAGCAAAGCTTATATTCCTGGACCAATTTTGTGAGATCTCTCCATACCTGCCAAGAAGCTCGCTAGAAGCCCATCTTCCTTTCGCAATTCTCCGCTCCATATACACCCAATACTACTCAAATTCCTCTCCTGTGCACGTGCAACTTGCATTGCTCAACACATCTCCCCGGCATTCGCCTGCTATACTTGCGCACACATCTCCAGCAATGAGGCAGCCGGGGCCCCGTGAGGAGTCTACTCCACATTCAACTCTTAATGATTCCGGCTATTTCAAGGCATCATCAAGCCATAACCAAAATCAGCTATATGACACTGAAAATAAAGCTCGGAATACGAGGCGCTCTGGGCCGTTGGATTATAGTGCCACTCGCAAAGTCAAGTTTATGGAAGGCTCAACATCATCAAGCACAGGTCCAAGTCCTTTACCAAGGTTTGCAGTGTCCAGATCCGGTCCCATATCATACAAGTAGAAACAAGGCCCCAGAACTTAATGTACATTTGCTTCCTGTCAATGTCAATATTTCAAAGTGGTAATTCAGTCTACTACTATGCTAATATAATTTTGACGTTGTTTATTCATATTTGGAAATTGTAGTTTATTTATTCATAGGGGTGGTCATTCACTTCATTTTAAACCGAGTTAATCGTTTACTAAACTGAAATACTTAATCAAAGTGAAAATTATATGTTGATTTATTCCGTTTTCTTATGATTTTTTTTTTTTTTTTAAATTGAATTAATGGTGATAGATGGCAATTGTTATACAGTGGTCCACAGTGTTGTGTGGAACATGGTTGCTGAATGAAATTGTAGTACAATTAAAATGATATTTTAGTGTTGCTATAATGAAATTAGTTTTTTTTTTTGGAAAATGAAACTAAAAAATAGAACTCATTTAACAATGTATATTGTCAAATGAATTTGTAATATAATTAAAATGATACTGTAGTATTGTTATAAGAGCAGATACCAATTTTGGTCCCACGACTATTAGCAAAATGACAATTTTGGTCTACATGTTTAATTTCTATCAATTTTGATCTCACGACTAATGTTTTAGTATCAATTTTCATTCACGATTATCGTTTTAGTGTGAAAATTCATCGTGCCGGTAACTCATCTGTTTAAAAGGTGTAAAAACCTAACATTGTTAAGAGTATTTTCGTCATTTTCAACTTAATATTCCAATTTGAATATGAATAAATGTATTTAAGTCCTAAGATCGATCAAAATTTGCAGGTTTTTTCCTCATTTTACCTTAATTTGAAGAGGAGAGTTGTGAATTGTGATCGATCTTAGAGCTTAAATCTCTTTATTAATGCTCAAATTGGGATATTGAGTTGAAAAGGACGAAAATACCTTTAAAATTTTTAGATTTCGGCACATTTTAAATGGATTGGTGACCGGTGCGATGAATTTTGGCACTAAAACAGTAGTCGTGGGACCAAAATTGGTAGAAATTAAACATGTGGACCAAAATTGTCATTTTACTAATAATCGTGAGACTAAAATTGGTATTTGCTCATTGTTATAATAAAACTAGTGTGAAAAATGAAACTAAAATCCATAGTGCAATTAAAATATTACTATGATTAAACTAATGTGTGTACAAAATGAAATTACAAAATAAAGCTTATTTAATAACTAGCTTTATACGTGCATTGCGCGAATGTGTTAATGCCCAATGTTTATATTTAAATAAATATTTGAAAGTATATCAATGCAATATTAACAAATGGTGACAGGGCCGGTCCTGAGCACGGGCGGGCTGGGCGACCGCCTAGGGCCCCATGCTAGAAGGGTCCCATCCATATATATGTATATGTATATGTATAATGTTATAATGTTATAATTATATCAAAAAACAATCCAATGGGGTAGTTCAAGTGGTAAGTGAATTCTTTTTATGAGGAAGAATTTTGGGAGAATGTGGGTTCGATTTCAACAAATGACAATTTCTCTTAGGCTGGCTCCCACAAAATTGTAGTTGCGGCTAAAGACTGAAGAGAACTTTTAAAAAATATTCAGTGTTTTCTTTCTTTTTTTCTTTAACGCAGCTAATATAATCACAAAGAGGAGATATAAATAAATTTTTCAAAAAAAAAAAAAACAGAATAATCTAATGAAAATTTGAAACAATCTAAACAAAATAAATGTATTTCATGTTATTTGAGATTATTATTTTTTAGTATTATTAAATTTTAATTTTAATTTTTTATATAGGGCCCATATTTTTTAATTTCGCCCAGGACCTCCAAAATGCTTGGACCGGCCCTGCAAATGGATTTGATTTCAGTAACAAATTACAGGAGAGAGGTAGAGTCCATATAACATAACACACTGAAGACTCTCCTACTTTATAGGCTAAACACTGAAGACTTAGTTACAGCCACTAATCTAACAACATATAACATAAAGAATAAATAATATAACATAAGATAAAATATGCTGGACTCACATAGTTGTATGTCGAATTTTTTTATTTAAATATCTAACTCAAAGTATATGAATCCAAGATAATATAGAAAATTCATTATAATTATTACTAAAATAAATGTTTGCAATCTTGTAAAATCGATAGTATAAATATTTGGTCTAAAAATGATAGTCTAAACAAATACTACTTTTAATTTGAATTTTTCTAAATGTTCTTAATTCTCTTTTGAGTAACATTGTCGTTGTTTTCATCTTTACTAATTTTTCTCTTCCTTTTTGTTGGTAGTGTGTTATTTGCAATTCGGTTATTAGCATAGATGACAACGTCATGCAATGAGATTATGATATAGGAGCTATGAAATTTCCTTTAGGTGTTCTGTTTGGGGTTCATTTGGTTCAAATTCAATCATTATTGTTGAATGAGTTATTGTGGATAAAGAAATACCTAGTTTAAGAAAAAAGATTAAATAAATTAATAAAAATTTGAAAATTTAAAATATTATGTATTCTAAAGATATTAAAAGATAGTTTCTCGCTTCAATTTGCTGAGTAATGGGTTATTTGAGTACTTTCATTGTCAACAAATCCCCCAAGTAGTTATTATGATTGGTTTCAAACTATTTTTTTTCATGATATTAAAGAAATACTTATGTATCATTTTTGGTGTAACTACTAATTTATTTTTAATTCAATAAGAGTAAAATATAGTGATTCCGCTTAAATTTGTTGAGTTATTATTTGAGTACTCTCTTTGTCAACCAATCCCCAAGTAGTTAATATAATTAGCTTCAAATTATTTTAATTTTTTTTCATAGTATTAATAAAATACTTGGTAAATAAATATATAACATTATTTTGTACTATAACTTTGATATTTAATTACAAGATATTGTAAAAATAAGATAATCGACAATGTAATGAATATCAATTGATAAATTTGAATGTAAAGAATCTTTGCATGAGAGAAAATAAAGATAATATAACTAATGAAATTATTTCTCTTATTTAATTTAATTTTTTGATAATGAATAATTTTTTCAAATAAAAGTATTGTAGACACATAATTCTAAATTAAAGAAATACATATGTATCATTTTTTGTTGTAGCTACTAATTTATTTAATTTAATAAGAGTAAAATAGCGTGAGAAACTTAATTATGTCAAATTTGATTGAGATGAGGTTCGAACCTAAGACCTTTCTTATAGAAATTAATGGGTAAGTTAAAAGTTAACGGAATGTTAACGGAGAAGAGAATATTTAACGGAAAACTTAACGGATAATCATAAAAGTAAGGTTAAATTAGGTAATCTCTATTAATAATATTAATCTGAATTATCTTAACCATCTATTTGACTAAATAATTCATCTGAACCATCCATTTGATTAAATAATTTGACCGCCATTTTTTCTACCCATTTTAAGCCTAACTCTCTTTGGCTCTTATTAGTATAGTAGATGTATATTGTCAAATGAAAACTTTGGTATTTCTATAATGAAACTAATGTGTGAAAAATGAAACTGAAGTTTAATTAAAAATGATACTTCGTGGACCTCATTGCTACATGGACCATGGTCCACAGTAAAATTTGCCGATGGATGATATACTTGGCTGACTTGTCGAACCAGTTAACCAAAACTGCCTGGGCTACATGGACCGACCCAAGAAAATAACTGGATCAAGAAATCCTAAGAAGGATACCTTGTACAAAGCGACTTAGGAATTTAATAAGGTTGAGCTTATTAATGGTAAGACATGGTATTCCTAGTAGAATAAGTATTAGGCCTCATTTTCCCGATTAACAAAGACTCTAAATATGAGGCAATCTAGGATTTCTATTCTTTGTAGGACTTCTAACCCAAAATATGTATAAATAGACTACATTAGAGAGAAAAAAAAGGGACAATTTTCACTATCTACAAGCAATATTTAACAATACAATACCGATATTCTCTATATTCTCATATATTCGTTATTTTAATGGTTGTGTTGACCAACCGCTGACTGCCCAAAAGTTCTAAAACCAACATTGGCGCTATTTGTGGGATCTAAATGAAAAGTTTATGTTCGATTTCCACATCCAGAATTTCCAGCATCTCAGCATGGTGCCTACACGATGACACACCCAAACTGACCAGTTGGTTCAGGATCTGCAGGAAACCCTTAGCTGGCACACCTCTTGCTCACTAACTGATCAATTTTTACCCCCTCAAGATGATGATCTGGAAACCCCCGAGTGGAAGAAGAGTTCTGTTCAACCATACGACCAATCGCAAACATCACTCAGACTCGATTGATTTGACCCCGTCCTATTGTATTGGAGATTGTTGAGCCCAACCTCGAAGCCTTGTAGTGTGACTAAATGCCAGGAGGCAAGGCCCCCGTCGCGGCACACCCCTCCAAACATGACCACTCATGGAGAGCAAGTGACCAGGATTGATCATTAGTGAAAACACGGGGATATGGCCTACCTAAGAAGCATTGCCTTGCAAGTTTTGTCCTCGACCGCTTAGGATCCAGAAGCCAACCACCCATCACCAAGTAGTTAGGGTAAAATAACCTGTCAAACAGGAACCCGCGATGAAATGTCAAGCTCAATCCTTAGCGACGAGCGGAAGCTGCTCGGGTAGCTAGCCTCTGAACTCGAGAACCGCAAGCAGAGGAGTGTAATGAGGTTGGTTCTCTATAGGGAATGGTTGAGAGCAATGGGAAGACCCCCTGACCCGGTTGAGAAAACCAAGCCCGAGAGTTTGAAGACTTAGCTAAACAAATAAAAGACCACCAATGTAAGATTGAGGGTGGAAAGGACCAACCGGCCACTTGGTCCCCGTTGTCCGCCAGCCAATATTCCGAAGAAATCTAACAGTACCGTGCACAAATGGACTTTAAATGCCTGACGATGCCTACATATGATGCGATAGATGACCCCAATGATCACCTAGTAGGTTTCCAAGCAAAGATGATGGTGATAGGAGCGGAGGACCCCATGTATTGACGTGTCTTCTTTTCAACACTTAGGGAGGGGGGGGGGGACAGCGCAAAAATATTTCCTTTCCCTCCCACCTCAATCCATAGACAATGTTGTAAAAATCATGCCTAGGAAGTGCCCGACCGTTTAGAACAACACCGAAATCGGCATTCTATGTGGTCAACCGCCTAGCTAACCGATTATATACTATGTGTGGTTTTTTTAAGGGTTGTTTGCTCAAAATGACGTCATTTTGAGTGAATAACCCTAAAATGCCTGAATTGCCTTAGTAATTCAAAATTCTCGCATAAATCACGCTTTTTCTCCTCCGGTTGTCCCCTCCAATTTCCCTACCAATTGACAAATATAACGCCATCGCTGGTCGCCCGTCACTACTCGTCGGTCGTCGCTTCGCCGTTGTCCCTGGTTCCCTGCTCGCCATCACTGTTGGTAAGTTTTTTAGTTCTCGTTGTCGCTACTGGAGTGATAATAGTAAAAATGTAGAATATAAATTACAGAGTATACTACCGTCCACTGCTAGTGTTGGATTTGTCAAGCAATTTGCATTCCTTTATTTGGATTTACATAGTAGAATAGTTCAAATGTTTGAATTGGTTGTATTTGTCAAGCAATTTGCATTCCTTTATTTGGATTTACATAGTAGAATAGTTTAAATGTTGGAATTGGTTCTTGAATTGGTTGTATTTGTCAATTCTATTAGGAGTTTGAGCTATTTTGTTTTAGGTTGGGGAATTAATAATTTAATGGCATCAACTCTATCAAGTATGACAAGTGACGCTGATAATACTTGTCAAAGTGTTGGATCTTCTCAACCATCTGTAATAAAAAAGGAAGTCTAATGATATAGGTTGGAGTATAGAGTAATTCATGATCTGAACAGGTCAATGTACAAGATTAGATATTTAATGTGCAAGAAACTAATGTCTAGTGGAGTTTATCATATTAAAGAGCATATTGTTGGCATACAAGGAAATGTTAGCAAATGCCCCACAGCTTCAAAGGAAAATCAATTAAAATGTAGGAAAGCTATCATGATAGTAAAGAACAAAATGTAGAACAAGAGAACCGAAGAAGTTAATCTTAGAGTGGAGGTGAACATTGATGAGCATGCGAGTATGAGTATAGATGTTGATGAGTTGCAACAGTTTGGACTTGTGAAGCCACCTTGTCCAATTGGCCATATAGATAAGTTTACAAGCCAAATCAATCCTAATTTTTCTTTGAGTTCAGGAAAGGGCAATGCTCAACAACGAATTATTGAGGCATTTGACAAAGAAAGGGGTAAACAGGTGAAAGAGTACATATATAGATGGGGCTAAGAAGTAGCTATTCCATATCATGCTTTTGAGAGAGATAACTTCAAGTACAAGTGTTAGCGACCAGAGCTTTCGACAAACTATTCGTGTTCGTGTTCGGTAAGCATTCACTTATGTTCGTTTATTAAGGTAAACGAACATTAACAAACAAAATTTAGAGCTCGGTTAACAAATGAACAGGGTCTGAACAATGATAAGCTCGTTTGCTAAAAGATCGTGAACAAGCTCGTTTGTGTTCGTTTAGTAATGTTTGCGAACAAGCTCGTTTATGTTCGTTTAGTAATGTTCGCGAACAAGCTCGTTAAGTGTTCGTTTAATAATGTTCGCGAACATGTTCACAAACATATATAGTTGTGTTGTTTGTTTGGTTATTGTTCGTGAATGTAGACTATGTCTTGTTCACGAACGAATTGTGTTCATGAACATGTACAGGTGTTTGGTAATTAAGTATTCACAAACCTCTTCATGAACGTATACGAATATGTTCGTGAACGAGTTCGCTAACGTTAACAAACGCGTTCGTGAACGTGTTCGTTAACGTTTATGAACACGCTCGTGAACATGTTCGCGAACGTTAACAAACACTAATGAACGTTTTGTAACATTTTCAATATTAAAGAATATTAAAGTGGTGTAAGTAATGGCTTTCAATAGCCATTATGTGGAGCCATGTAATGAAAACCGTTACATAACCTATATTGATGGTTCTATAGGTATATAAGCTATAGGTCCCGCACTACTCAGGTTACTGCTTTACAGACCATCTATATTGAACCTGAGCCAAGTGGGAGCCATTCTACCATACACTCTGCAGGAATACTATCACTATCAACACATACAACATCATCAACCAAAGACAATCCTAAAGACAACTATGGCTGGAGGTTAGTCTAATTTGGTTATAAGCTTACATTTGGTATCAGAGCCTATTAATCTCTGTCTAGTTGTTTATACTGCATCTTATATATTTTTCGAGTATATGATATGCAATGCAATTTTTTTGGAGTAAATCTATATGCTGTTATGAATGTGTACATGTATTCTGTTTTGAGCCATATACATACAAATATTGTGATACACTGCTGAAATCATTGTGTATTTTCATAAGATAATATATACAAATTCCGCATACATGTTTGTGTATATATTTATACTGTTTAAAAAAAAGAGAGACAAGGGACTGACCGGCGACCGTGAAGGAACGGACGGCCGTTGGTGCGTCCTTGGCTTCCTTTTCAG
This sequence comes from Ipomoea trifida, assembly GCA_003576665.1. NCBI lineage: Eukaryota > Viridiplantae > Streptophyta > Magnoliopsida > Solanales > Convolvulaceae > Ipomoea > Ipomoea trifida. The sequence continues at coordinate 7,849,287 of CP025653.1, forward strand.
GCAACCACGGCCGCCATGGGCGACGGTCGCCGGTGCGTATTTTTTTTTCCAGCCGAACAGCAAAACTTTTTTTTAAAAAAAAAAAAAAACCTGTTGAGGTGCCACTTTTTGGCTTCCCCTTCTCCGGCCACGCCGGTGACGAACGCAAGAGGCGTCGCAGCGGAAGGATGGCGGCGAAGCTGGATCTCGCGTCTGGGTGGTGAGCGGCGGCGATGTCGGTTTCTGGCGAGAAGGCGGTGGGTGGGACGAGTTTCCAGTCGGCTGTGATCTGCTGGTGCGGCTGAAGACGGCGGAGGGAGGGTGGCGCTGGCTCTCGGGAGACGGTGGCGAGCGGTGCTGTTTTTCGCCGTCGACTTCGGCCGGCTTGTCATCCGGCGACCTCTCTCTCTCCCTCAGTCAGCCGCGATAGTCTTCGATCCGGCATCCTCTCCTCGCACTTTGTTTGCGTAATTGCGTTAAACTGGAGCCGACAGCAGCTGCTAGGTTTTGTTATTTGATCTTTTTCTGATTGATTAAAGGTTGTTGGGCCGGGTATGGCCGAATGGGCCTAACCCATTTCTTAAAAAATAATTTATTCGTTTTGGGCCTTTTGTTCTAATTAATTATTTGTTTAATTATTTTGGGTCTTTTTTAAATACTATTCTTATTTATTTATCTTATAAATATTTGTTTATTTTATTTCTGGGCCTATTATTTGTTAAAATAATTTTTATTCAAATTGCAATTTGGTAAAGACTTGAAAATTATATAGTTTAAAGAAATTTTCATTCAAATTGAAAATTGAATTTAAATTTTATTATTTATTCATATTTATTAAATTGCTATATTGTTTTGTGCAATTTTTGTATAATATGATATTTATGTTATTGTAATATGCATTTTATGTCCAATTAGCATAATATTTATTTTTAATTATGCAATTTATATTATGCCTTAGAAAAGCATATTTAGGAATTAGTGAAATTCCTTAGTATATTGGACATTAGCATATTACATAGTACATACAGTTTAGTACAATTACGGTAGTGCCTGAAGGTTAGTACATTAAGTTCATAAGTTCACCTACCCTTAAAGTTTTTTTTTTCAAACCGTGAACATTAATAACACCTTCAGAACAACTATGCTATAATGTGAAATTGCATGACCTGGGAAAGTTTCTTGGGAAGAAAACTTGAAAAATGGCCAATGTGCTGCAAGTTCCCTTGAAATCCTACTATGTCTAAGGAGTTGGTTTTTAATGGGCCTTAGCTCAACCAACTTTCCTGGGAGTATACTTGGGAATTGCATATCATGTTAATTGCATAATTTGTTTTGCCTTTTTCAAAATCTATGCCGAGTACATCAAGTTTTTCTGAAATCGCATAAAGTTTAGGCATAAATTGTGATTGATACTTAATATAATGAAATTTAGCCCACAGACAATTTTGTTATATTTATATGATTGATCAGGTTAAAATGCCAAACTATGACCATAATTTAGCCCACAGGCAATTATGTGTCGGCATATAGTTTTTGGTAGTTTTTTAACATTGAGAATAGAAATTCAACCTCGTAACCATCTCATTTCTATTCTAATTTTTCCAAGGTCTATTCTGCGTAAAAGTTTAGCCCACAGGCAATTTTTATGGCATTCGGATCTTGGATATGCATCATTTACATTGGTAGCGTATGCAATTCCGTTCTATCTATGCCTCAAAATTCTAATCCAAACCTTTACCATTACAGCATCTCAATCCATTACTCACACAGATTTGAACATTGAAGTTACTGAACTTAGCGGCGACAACTATAAGATGTGGAAGGAAACCATTCTTCTTAATTTAGGCTGGAAAGACTTGGACTATGCTATTCACAATGAGCAACCGCCAGTTCCCACTAAAGAAAGTACCCAAGATGAGGTTGCACTATATGAGCGATGGGATAGATCCAATCGGCTCAGCTCAATGTACATCAAGGCGAAAATTTCTAATGGGATTCAGGGTTCCGTTAGTGAGAAACATAAGGATGCCCGAGCATTGCTCAAGGCTATTGACGACCAATTCGTCACTTCAGAAAAGGCTTTGGCAAGCACCCTCATCATGAGATTCTCCTCTCTTCGTCTCACTTCCGTCAAAGGTGTGCGTGAGCACAGCATGGAATTGCGTGACATTGTAGCTCAACTTAAGACTCTTGGGGTAGATATGTCAAATGACTTTCTCGTTTATTATGCTTTATACACCCTACCATCATCATACGAACCTTTTAAAATCTCTTACAACACACATAAGGAAAGATGGTCTATAAATGATTTAATTACCATGTGTGTTCAAGAAGAAGGTAGATTGGTGATGGAAATGGGTGAAAGTGCCATGCTGGCTATGGCACGTGAGAAGTCTAAATCTGGCAAATCTCGAGGTTCCACTTCAAAGGCTAAGGGGAAAGGAAACATTCCACCTCAAGCTGACATAAAGAAAGTGCATAAGTGTTTCTTCTGTAAAAAAAAGAGACACATGAAGAAAGATTGCATCAAGTACAAGAAGTGGGTCGAGAAGAAAGGTAATCTATCCTCATTCGTTTGTTATGAATCTAATATGTCTGAAGTTAATGCTAATACTTGGTAGATTGATTCTGGTTCAACAATCCACATTGCAAACTCTTTACAGGGAATGCAAAATCTGAGGAAGCCAATGGGAAATGAACGGACCATCTTATCAGGAAACAAGATGGGATCACAAGTGGAAGCTATTGGAACATGCAAACTTGTTTTAAATAGTGATTTTGTATTGTTTTTGGAAAAGACATTTTATGTACCAAGTTTCTCTCGAAACTTGGTTTCAGTATCCAGACTTGTACCGATGGGTTTTTTCATTTACTTTTCAAGACAAAAGTTTGAATATTTTTAATAAATCATCTCGTATTGGATATGGTACATTGTCTGATGGTCTTTATCGTTTACATTTACAAAACAATACCACTTATAATTCATTGCATGTTCATTCTGGTTCCAAAAGATCAAGTATTAGTGAGAACTCCTCTATGTTATGGCATCGGATATTAGGTCATATCTCCTTTGAACGTATAAAGAGATTGGTAAATGATGGGGTACTTAGTACTCTTGATTATACTGATCGATTTCGAGACTTGTATAAACTGCATTAAGGGAAAGCAGACGAACAAGTCTAAGAAAGGTGCCAAAATGAGTTCAAGCATATTAGAAATCATACACACTGACATTTGCTATCCAGATATGGATATGCCAGGTCAGAAGTATTTCATCACCTTCATTGATGATTACTCGCGATTTACTTATGTGTATTTGATTCATAATAAAAATGAAGCATTTGATGCCTTCAAGTCTTTTAAGGCTGAAGTTGAGAACCAATGCGGGAAACAAATACAGATAGTAAGATCCGACAGAGGTGGTGAATATTATGGTAGGTATACTGAAAGTGGACAAGCACCTGGTCCATTTGCTAAGTTTCTTCAAGAACATGGATTGTTGCCCAATATACCATGACTGGTTCTCCGGACCAAAATGGTGTTGCTGAAAGAAGAAACCGAACGCTTATTGACATGGTGCGGAGTATGCTTAGCAACTCCAAACTTCCTAAGTTTTTGTGGGCCGAAGCGCTTAAGATGACAACGTATATATTAAACCGTGTTCCAACCAAGGTTGTCCTAAAGACACCATTTGAGTCATTTAAAGGTTGGAAACCGAGTTTGCAACATATGCATGTTTGGGGATGCCCCACTACTACAGAAAACACCTTTAACGTCGGTTTTTTTAGCACTTTTAACGTCGGTTAAAAATCGACGTTGATCTGGCCGACGTTGTATATAAATGATACGGCGTCGGTTGTCAAAACCGACGCCGTATGTATTTTTTTATTTTTTAAAAAAAGGAACGACGCCAGTTTTTTAGAAAAACTGACGTCGTTTATTTAAAAAAAAATTAAAAAATAAGAAACGACGTCGGTTTTTTATCAAAACCGACGTCGTTTATTTAAAAAATAATTTAAAAATATGAAACGACGTCGGTTTTCTTAAAAAAACCGACGTCATTTATTTTTAAAAAAATAAAAAAATGAAACGACGTCGGTTTTATTACAAAAACCGACGTCGTTTATTTAAAAAAAATTAAAAAAATAATAAACGACGTCGGTTAATATGAAATAACCGACGTCGTTTATAATTTTTTTTAAATATTAAAATTATTTAATGAATCTACCTAAAACCTGTACAGTATATTTCCAACTCACACATAAGTTTCAGAACCTGTGTAACAAATTAACATTTATAATTCACTATTGATCAAACTAATAAAGTTCTCAATTAATCAAAGCTAATAAACATCACAACTTATCAAACTAATAAAGTATACTACAATAACTAATAAAACATTGAATATTCAACATAAATCTCACAATTCAATAACACTAATAAACAACAAGTATTTAACATAAATCTCACAATTAATCAAGCTAAAGAAGTAATCTATCAATCCATTCATCAACTAAATATTGGCACCATATCTCTCTAACTTCATCAACTAAATCATCTTATCCATTCTGCACAACTTCATAATAAGATTCTATTTCTGGAAGCAGTGATTTTGAAAGTGTTCCTAGTAAAGCATTTATGCTAATTCGTATATGTATACTAAAATTTTTGGATGATCATTGCATGAAATTAATTGGAAACTACCTGGACTTTGAGACCCAAGTTTTTATATACTCCTAAAGACAAAGTAGAATTACCAATTCACATATTTTCTAAACCTTTGCCACATAACTATGAAGCTGTGTAAATAAACATATGTATCACAATAGAGATACACTATTTGACATATAATAACACACAAAAGTCAACAAAAACACAAAAGGCTACAGCTCTGTTATGAACTCAAAATTTCAGAAGAAAAAAAATAACTACATGCAGAAGGGGTGTTTTTACATTTTCATTTATGAAAGGTAAAACAATAAAAATGCATTATAATCTCACTAACCTCTTCAAATTTTCTTTGGAGTTCCAAAAGTTGTTGACAATATGTAAGGCACTTTGCATAGTATACGGCTGCCAAATCTTTTATCAATGCCTTCCTTCTAATAATACCAATCACTTCAAAATAACCAATAAAAAACATGCATTAGAATCGAAACAATAACCAAATATATCCCATAGATATTCTTCAACTTCCAATCCACATAATCAACTAATCAAGAATGCATTTCCCCATCCATTGAATAACACGCAAGTATAAATAAAGCAAACAAGAAACAAAATAAAAAAGGACATAACCTATCTAATTGTGTAGGAAGATACAATGAGGAACCACTAAGATATCATAATATTCCTGAAGTCAATAACCAGTTGGTGCCATAGTGCAGTCGTTCACTTCAAATCGAAGAATTAATGCAAACAAATGATAAAATTACGTCAAAATTGCAATTAAGTTTCGCAGGTTTATTAGCAAACTAAAATTGAAAGAACATTCCTTTCAGAAAAATATATTCCTAAAATATATAACAAGCCCTAATTCGAAATTAAAAGAAAAAAAAAACAAAAAATAAAACCAAAGCTTACCGTGCGGGCTGGCAGCGGCGGTGGCTGGCAACGGCAGCTGGGCGGTGGCTGGTTCGGCCGGCGGTGGCCGTGCGAGGCGGCGTTGGCGAAGGGCGGGCGACGCTCACGGAGTTGCGGTGGCCGGTGCAGCTGCGGCGGAGGAGGAGCGGCGGTGGAGGTGCGTCGGCCGGTGGCTGTGCGAGGGTGGAAGTCCGGCCGGTGGCTGCCCTCTTTTGTCGAAGAAGAAGAACGAAAGTTGAAGAAGAAGAAGAACAAAAAACGCAGATCTGAAAAAATTTCTGCTGTGCGGGTACTTTATATAAGGTTTTCACAACCGACGCCGTTTGTTTGTTTGTTTTTTTTTTTAAAAAAACGACGTCGGTTCTTTAGAAGAACCGACGTCGTTTTATATTTTAAAAAAAAAATAAAAAACAAATAAATCTGTACGACATCGGTTTGAAGCAAACCGACGTCGTACATAACAATACGACGTCGGTTTGAAGCATACCGACGTCGTACATAACAATACAACGTCGGTTCTTGTAAAGAACCGACGTCGTATTGTTATCGTAATTTTTTAAAAATTATTCAACGTCGGTTTTTTAGTAAAACCGACGTCATAAATATTTGACGTCGGTTTTTTAAAAAACCGACGTTTTTTAGGCGACGTTAAATGTGTTTTCTGTAGTAGTGCCCGTCTGAGGTAAGGATATATAACCCACAAGAAAAGAAGGTGGACCCAAGGACTATTAGTGGTTTCTTTATTGGAGACACACAATCATCCAAAGGGTATAGATTTTATTGTCCATCTCATTCGACTAGGATCGTGGAATCAAGAAATGCTAAGTTTGTAACCCCTCGCCTATTCCTATAAGACTAAGGTTCGAAAAATATGTCTTTAGGCTATGACATTCATAAAATGATCTCCCGATGCTTCAAAGTAATTTTTATAAAGGAGTATAGTTGTTATTAAGCTGCGATTGTACGTACCGGTCACGAACCGTAAAATTTTTAGGAACTTGTGTTCGGACCCGTTGTCCTAGGAAATGGATTATTAGGCACTATATTATTATTCTTGAATTTCCTATTTAATTAAGTTGGTCCATAGCATCTAAAATTTATTTTGATCGTAGCATTGCTAAATTTCGCAATGTACCGAACTGGCCCAATTTTGAGTTTTAGTCTGAGGTAAATTTTTGGTTTCAAAATTCTCCCTATTTAAATTATTTTCCACCGAAACTTTATCTGTTTGGACCCCAACAGATAAGTTGAAAGATATTTTATTATTTTATTATTTTCTTAATCTTATCCCATAAGCCAAATGGGTGGAAGATATTTTATTATTGTATTATTTTTCCCTTAATCTTATCTTATAAGGGATATATATATGTTGAGATAAGAATGAAGAAATTTCATGTCTTCATTTCCCATTCCCATTTCGTGAGAAAAGAGAGAGAGAGAGAGAGAGGGTTATCCTTTCATCTTCTTCACCATTTTCTTCCATCAATTTCCATAGCCAAAATCCTTCTCAAGTGTCAATTTTGTTTGGTAAGACTTCGATTTTATTCGGTAAAAAGCTTTATAATCCTTCCTAGAGCTTGAATCTAAGTTAAGATTTCTTGTATGTTGTGATATGTTGTTGGTGGAATCATAGGATTATAAGGTGAAATTGGGGAAATCAACTCCAAAAGTCTTCTACAAGACTAATAACCCGGTTGAGGTGAGAAATCCCTTAAGTCGGTTTAGTCACTTGAAATTGGATAATTGATTGTTTGGTTGAAATATGATGAGATCTAAGTAAAATTGTTATGTACATGTGGTATGTATAATATATATGTAATTGTATTTTACATAATATATATGTACAAAATGTTGTGTTGGTGAGTTCTCATTAATGGTGTTGTTAAAGTTGTTATGAATATGGATGTTGGCAAATAGATTATGAGATGGTGGTTCTTGGATGATTAATAGCTTATGAGTATTTTAACGATGGATTTAAGGGGTACTTAAAGTTTAATAGCGATTTATGGGCAATAATGAATTTTGTTAATTAATGATGGTGGATTAAGGTGATGATTAAGAGTACTTGATGATTAATTATGGTGATTTGGTTCACGTTGAAGCCTAGTGATGAGGATAATGTTGGACTAAGGACTAAAGATTTATGTTAATTATAGATGGGTAAGTTGTTGAAGGTGAGAAATTGTGGTCTAATTATGAGTTATGGTTTAGTGATTTAAGGGTTGAAATCAATTATGAATTATGGTTAAGGGTGGTGATTAGTGATTATTGATAATGGTGATTAGGAACTATTATTCTTATTAATAAATAAGGAAAGTTATGAAGGATTATGAGCTTTGTGTTGAAAAATATGGATATACTTACATATGTGTACTCATAATAATTATGGACATGAAGGTTATAGATATAAGCTACGATTAATTGGTGGTTATGGATATAAGGATTATAGACATAAGCTATGACAGATTAAATGGTGATTATGATAATGAAGGTTATAGACATAAGCTATGATTATGATGATCTAATGGTGTAAGCTTTGACTATTTTTATCGATGTTTAGATGATGAGGTTATAATGATCCTAAGGGATTATTATGATTATGATGATGAGAGTTGGAAATCTCTCTATTGGTGAATAAGTTATGATTTAAAGGAATTTTGAGTAGTGATATTATTATGATATGTATTGAGGAAATTGTTATATGGAAATATTGAGATAAAGATTATATATGGTGAATTTTGAGGAAATAGTTGTTGAACGATTTTGGATTATGGTTAGGCAATGACTTTACCACTTAGAAATTTATATTATTATTGTGAGAGCTGGGTTCTCTCTATTTGATTTGGATTTATGATAGATTAACAGTGGAGTTCAGGAGGTAATTAAGCTTTAATTGTAGTGATTAAAGACTGATGATAGTTATTAAGGTTTTATGACTTGGTGTTGATGATGGTGGAAGTTGTAGTGATTAAGGACTGATGATAGTTATTAAGCTTTAATGACTGGATGAATAGATTGAATGGTAATAAGGATACTATCAAAGTGCTTGAAGAGGAAAAGGAAACTTTTGGACTTGGTAAAGGAGAAAGATTGACTTCAAGTATGAGACATGAATGTGAAGTGTATCCAAAAATGTTTATAAAAACTTACGTTGAACAACGTATGCTATTTTGGTAAATAGGTTGTCAAAACCTTGTTTAAGAAAGAAAACTGAAGGAAGGAAAATGTTTTCAAACCCTTAGGGGTTGTTTACTAACTTGGAAAATTGGAGAATTTTCCAAAAAAATGGAGAAATGAGGAAGTGGAGAAAGGAAAAATGGAGATATTGTTTACTAAGTTCCTTTTTCAAATCCTTTCTCAACTCCAATTCTCCAATTCTTAAGGAAAAATGGAGAGAAGGAAATTTTCTCTCTCCAATTGGAAGAATGGAAAAAACGCGCGTGAACAGTAACTTCATTAATGAGGTCTCCGGTTCGAATCACTCTACCAACACTTTTACATTTATTTGCTTCCTTAGAATTAGGTATCCACTGTGCTCTCGCTCTTCTCCTCTTCGGCCGCGCTCTCGCTCTCGCTCTTTCTTCTCTTCGCCGCGCAGATCTCTTCTCTTCGGCCGCGCTCTCCATCGCCGCCGTTCTTCATCTCCATCACTCCCTTTCTCTCGCCGTCGTCACTCCCTTTCTCTCCCTCTCTCCTCCTTTCACGGACAACAAAAAAGAGCTTAGCCTACATTTTCCGGTGAACATTTCATCTCAACAACTCAACACGGACTCTCTAAAATCTTCCGTAGGATCTTGTCCAAGTCCACAAGTAATTATCTCAACCTATTTTATTTATTTTGATGAATAATTTCTCATTTTTCTGCTATTATAATTTTGATTGTAGAACTTCAATTGTGAAATTTGATTTTAATATTTTTTTTTTCTATTGAATATATTTATTTTGAATGTAGAACTCATTATTTGGACTCTCCAAAATCTTGCAATTTTGATGACTATTGGCAGAACCTCAATTGAGGTTCTAACCTCATTTTGAGGTTCTGTTGGCAGAACCTCAAATGAGGTTCTGATTTAGAACCTCAAAGAGGTTCTGCCAACAGAACCTTAATTGAGGTTCTAAAATCAGAACCTCATTTGAGGTTTTAATTGTAGTTGTGTTATGTATGTTTAATTTTTGTGGATATTAGTTGAAATATTAATGAAAATTGTAGATGAGTAACTTACGGAATACGCATGACGAAGATGCAAAGTGGTTGGATAGTACCCTGGTCGTTTTTCTTGATATTGTATACGATAGGATCAAACAACATCCTAATGGACAACCTGTTTTTAAGTCCTCTTCTTGGAATGAAATGAGTCAAGAGCTTAAGGACAAAATAGGATGTGTTTATACTGGTACTCAGTTGTCTGGAAAGTATAACAGATGTAAGGATTTGCATAGACGCTTCTTAGAGGTGTTAAACCACACTGGAGTAACATTCAATGCTGAAACAAATAAGGCTGAAGCAGATGATGCAGTTTGGGAAAGTTTCTTCAAGGTATGGATTTTAGTTTCTTCAAGGAACGAATTTTAGTTTTATATTATATTAAAGATGACACTAATGATGTTTATTTTATTTCATTTTGTAGAAAAACAAGATCTACAGAACTCTACAAACAAGGATGCAAATATTATGAGATGTATTGTCTTATTTTCCCAAACAACTATGCTACTGGAAGCCTTGCGAACCCTTCAACGCAACAACCAGTGGACTCAAATGAGGAAAGACAAAATGAAGATAACTTCATGATGACTGACACAGACAACCTACCTAAAAGTTGTGGGAATAGTTCTAAGGGCAAAAGGAGTGCAAATGAGATGATTGGTAGTGGTAAAATGAGTGTTAACAAGAATTAGATATATCTCAACAACATGTTATGCATGAAGTTCGAGAAGACATAGCAAATGCTATATGGGGGGATTGTAATCAGTGATGCTCTTGTTTTGTAACCAAACTATGTATTTAGTAATATATTTTTATTTACTTTCGTTAATTTTACACATTTAGTATTAATTTATTAATTTTTTATTTAAAAATTGAAAACTGGAAAAAATTGGAGAAATGAAAAACTGGAAAAATGGAGAATGGAAAACTGGAAAAATGGAGATGGAAAACTGGAAAAATGGAAAAATGGAAAACTAGAAATGGAAAAACAGAAAAATGAAGTAAACGACCCCTTAGTTTCTGGAATAAGGTGGGGACCTACGGGAAGGCTTAAATGCCACGGCCCGGGGTTGGAATAAGGGTGGACCTACGGGAGGGCTGGAGTGCCATGGCCCTAGGTTGGGATAAGGAGACCTACGGGAAGGCTAGAAATGCCATGGCCCGAGGTTTGTATGATCAATTCATACTGCAGAGCGAAGTCTATTCGCTGAGAAGAGAAGGAGTTATGAAAAAAGAAAGCCTCGTGCTTACTCAGGGGAAACTAAGTGAATTTTTGACTATGAAAATTATTGTTACTCTGGGCTGCGGTTCAGATCATTATGAGCATTAGAGCTGCGGTTCTATTTGCAAATGATGAAATTCTTGGAAATGAAAGTTTTGCAAACTTGTCTGAAAGGACATGAAAATGATTTTGAGCGGCAGTTATGCCATTACATTTAACAGAGAAAACTTTACAAACTTCTAAACTATTTATGTTTTCAAACCTTTGTCTACTTTTAAGTGACAATGGATTTCCTTACTTAGCCGTCGTGCTAACTACACTTCAATGTGTTTTCTGTTAACAGATGTTATATAGGGTGAGTTCCTGTAGCCCGATGAGCTCTGAATAGGATGGAAGTTGAGGTTGGGGTCTACTCTTTGATGTAGACAGGGATTGTTGTTAATGTTGTAAGTTTAGCCTGTGCACTTAGAGTGAAGTTTGTCAAAGAGGTGATAGAATTCACTCTAGGTGTAGCGGTAGCACCCAGTTTTCTGCTGATAAGATGTAAGCTTCCGCAGCATATGAATACTGATTTGTAATAAATGTAAGAGTTGAAAATTGGGGTGTTACAAAGTTTCTTGAAGATGACATGATTAGTGGGAGGGATAGATTCAATTATTTGATTTCTAATCATGATCATATTGAATCATGTCCTTCTACGTCATCATATAGGTTGATAATAGATTTAAGCACCCCTCAAGATCAAACAGGTATTGAACAACCTATTGAAGAAATTCCACGAGATGCTGATATTATCTCAACCGATCAACCAATTCAGGAAATTCCTGAAGCGGTAGTTAAACCACTAACTTCTCAAGGAGATGGTAGTTCAACTTTGAGGCGATCTGTTCGAGATAGAAGATCAGCGATTCCTATTGATTACATAGTGTATCTACAAGAGTATGATGTTGAAGCTGAAAATGATCCAGAAACGTTTTCACAAGCCATAAATTGTAAAGAGTCTAATTTATGGTTTGAAGCCATGAAAGAAGAAATGAATTCTATGCGGAGCAATGGGGTTTGGGACCTTGTTGAGTTGTCTAATGGGGCCAAGGCCATTGGTTGTAAATGGGTCTATAAGACTAAAAAGAACTCATTAGGCAACATCGAGCGATACAAGGCTAGGCTCGTTGCTAAAGGATTCAATCAAAAAGAAGGAATCGATTACACGGAGACATTTTCTCCTGTATCAAAGAAAGATTCACTTCGCATAATCTTGGCTTTGGTTGCACATTTCAATCTTGAATTGCAACAAATGGATGTGAAAACGGCATTCCTAAATGGTGATCTAGAAGAGGTGGTTTATATGAAACAACCTGAAGGATTCTCTTCTAGTGAAGGCAATCATTTGGTTTGCAAGCTCAAAAAATCCATTTATGGTTTAAAACAAGCTTCCCGCCAATGGTATATCAAGTTTGACGGAGTCATTTCATCATATGGTTTTGGTGAAAGTATCCTAGATCATTGTATATACCAGAATACAAGTGGGAGTAAAATTTGTTTTCTTGTTTTATATGTGGATGATATTTTGCTTGCATCAAATGATAAGGGAATGCTGCACGAGGTTAAACAATTCCTTTCTAAAAATTTGATATGAAAGATATGGGTGAGGCATCTTATTATGTCATTGGCATAAAGATCAATAGGGATAGATCCCAAGGCATTCTGAGACTATCGCAATAAACCTATATCAACAAAGTTTTAGAAATATTTCGGATGAAGGATTATTCACCAAGTCCAGCTCCTATCGTGAGAGGTGATAAATTCAGTTTGGACTAGTGTCCAAAGAATGATTTTGAAAGAGAATCCATGAAGAATATTCCCTATGCTTCGGTTGTCGGTTGTCTCGGGTATGCTCAAGTCTGTACTAGGCCGGACATCGCCTTTGCTGTTGGAATGCTGGGACGATATCAAAGTGATCCGGGTTTAGACCACTAGGGAGCTGCAAAGAAGGTTTTGAGGTATCTCAAAGGTACCAAGGATTATAAGCTTGTGTTCAGGAAGATGAACACTTTGGACATTGTTGGGTACTCTGACGCGGACTTTGCCGGTTGCGTTGATTCTCGGAAATCAACTTCGGGAAACATTTTCATTATGGCCGGTGGAGCTATTTCATGGAGAACTGTTAAACAAAATCTTGTCACCACTTCAACCATGGAAGCCGAATTCGTTTCTTGTTTTGAGGCTACATCTCAAGGTGTATGGCTTAAAAATTTCATTTCAGGGCTTAGAATTATGGATTCTATTTCTAAGCCGTTAAAGGTTTATTGTGACAACTCAGTTGCGGTTTTCCTGGCTAAGAACAACAAGAGTGGGAGTCGAAGCAAGCATATCGACACCAAGTACTTAGCCATAAGAGAACGTGTTAAAGATAATGATGGTATATAAAGACGACTGGTAGATTAACCGGTCGGAAGAGAGGAAAAGTCAATACAGCACTGGCGATCTGGATATAAAAGATTCGCTACAACTCCCCCCTGGGGCCAGTCGATACACAAAGAAATCAACGAGGCGTCCATACCCTAAGTTATACGAAAATTGCCCCGACTCCTCGGCGGCCGGTCGGAAAAGGGTTTGGCCGACTGAGTGTACAAGGCAATTGATAGACCCTCGACAGAATCTCAGAGACCCTGATTCCTCGGCAGTCAGTCGGAAGAAGACCTAGTTTGCCGAGTGCACAAAGCAGTCGGCCAGTCTTCAATAGGCTCCTCAAAACACTCGGAGGGGACGAAGGATTGAGAGAATCAACGGATAGTTATGAGAGAACGGCTATCATTATGAGCATTTAAGGACTTTTATGAGCTATTATTTGTAACATTGATTAGGCCAATAAATATGTAACCGACCAGGCGTGTGATATATATAGTCGAACGGAACTCCATGAAAAGGGGGATCACTTGAGAATTGAGAGACAAAATACACTTGTTTTATTAATTCATTTTATACGGTTCTTGTAATTTTTCGGTAGTGTTGGCCCGCCGGCTGATCGCCTGAAGATCGGGAAACCATCACTAGCGCCGTCTGTGGGGATCGAATAAAAGTGCTGCATCTCCGGTGAAGCGATGAGAGAGGCAAGTAAAGCAATCAGTGCAGGGGGACGACCGCGTTCCAACGACTTACGAGAACAGTTGGGCCGGTCTAATGGCCGCGATTTGCGAGAACAATTAGCCCGGCCTAACAGTCAAGACTTAAGAGAACAGATATTAGGACATCTCAACGGAGCACCTTCCGTTGGTGCTGATTTAAGAGAACAATTGGGACGGCCAAACGGTCAAGACTTGAGGGGGCGTTTGAGCTGGCAGACTTCTCGACACACCGGGGAATCTCGTCAAGATACGATAAGTAACCGACCTCCACCCAGGGAGTTGGAACAAATCGTAGTTCAAGTCATCAATGAGGTTGAAAGACGGAGGCTTGAGAACCTCCGCACAATCAACCTGACTGAACCCGTTTGACCAACGGGGGAAAGAATCACGAACCCTCAAGTTACTGAGCAAGATGGGCGTCACAAGGAGGATCTCCCAGCCCCCCGTCGAGAAGACGGCAGGCGCCGAGAGGTCGCTCGGTCCGTTATGGATCGTCTAAGTGACCCCCAGGGAAATCCGTTACAAAACCCACCACGTGGAAACCCGGATCGACCAAATGACATTCGTCAAGAACGTCGAGCCGCGGCCGCTTGGCGGAGGGTGCAGGCTGCTATATCGGAAAGTAGCGCAGAATTCCCCGCGGAACCTAAATACCGCCGAAGCCAGATGGAAGGCTTCGAGCGAAGGCTACAAAATCTTCAGGATCAATTTGAAGGCAAGGTGAGGCCTTCTGCTGAGAATCTCTTAACTTCCTCGCCTTTCGTAGATGAGATCATGGCCTATCGGGCCCCTGCGTGTAACACCCCGCATTTTCCCTATTATTATTTTAAATATAAATATTTAAAATGAGGGGTTATTTCTTATTAAGTAATTATTAAAATAATTATAAGTATAATTATTTCCTCATGGGCTTGGAATAATGTATTTTTGGATTACCTATTATTATTATTATTATATTACTACCAAAATGCCCTTAACCCAATATGTATACAATATGTTTCATACTATAATTATTATAAAGCCCAATGGTTTATCTTCTCTATAGCTACCTAAGCCCATGATTATATGTGCATATGTTTTATAGATTATGGTTGATGACCCAACCTTCTACATTGACCCACTTGCTATATTTGACCTAGCCCAAAATAGTAACTCTTACCCTACTATATATGGTATATGTACGTATAGGGTAAACAGTTCGTTACCTCCTTCTCCTCCCAAGCTCACAGTCAGCAGCACCCATTCTTTCCCTTCTTCTACGAGTAGTAACCAGCCGACATGGCACCCCCTTCTCCTTTCCCCCCCCCATCGCCTCTTTCTCCCTTATCCATTTTGAACTGCTCTCGTCAACAGCAAGGTTTGGAAGTAGCTAACAGCCACGAATGGGATTGGCCGGCGAGTCTCTGTGTCGGTCTCGACTCAACCGCAGCAAGACGCCACCTTTCCCCTTCTCCCTCGCCTCTCTTGAATGTCGACAGTGAAGGGGAGCATCAACGGCAACAATGGTGAGCTCCAGAAGCGACGGGTTTCTTCCCCTGTTCCCGGCGACATACGACAGTGTAGCGTAGGGTGGCTTCGGCAGTGCAAAGCAGCGGTCAACAGTAACGGACCTCCCTTCCCCGTCCAGCTTGAGTAACGGGTATCAATGGTGAGCTTCCGGCGGCGGCGGCAGTCCCTTCTCCCCTGTTCTTCTTCCTCGACGATAGTCACGCAGCGGCTAACGCGGAACTGTGCGGGTGAGAGCAGCGGTGGAGCCCAGCGGTTGTTCCCTCTCCGTTTTCCTTCCAGCGGTGCGTTCTTCTCCGTCTCGGTGTGAAGGCAGCAGCGGTTCTCATCCCCGATTCTTCTTCCGTTAGTGCAAGGCAGCGGGGGCAACAACGAGATTCCCTTCTCCATCCAACGCAACACAGCAACGGTGGGAATTAGAGGTGACCTTCGTTCTCCTCTGTTCATGATCGCAGTTCTCCTTTATGGTGGCCGGAGGTTCGTTGGAAAGATAGTGGTTTGGCGGTTACGCATCATTGCAACAAGAGACGTAGTAGCTTAGTGGTATAGTGTTCGTGTGTTGGGATGGAGGGCGCGGGTTTGAATCCCTTTAAGGTAATTCCTCCCTTTTAGCTTTTATGAATAATTAGTCCATAGCTTAGGGTATTGATCTTTGTTAAACATTAGGGTTATTATTGGTTAATGATTATGTTATTATGGTTTAGTCCTTTAGCTCGTTATTAGCCTTTAGACATGGGCTATAGGTGATTTTTATACCGGGTCGAATAGGAATATTAATATCCTTGTTTTGGTAGTAGTTAGTGACCATATTAGAATTATATTAATCTTCAGGTTCACGATTATGAACCGAGCTTAGAGTTGGTGTTGCTTTGGATTAGTACGCTTCAAGAGGTAACCACTATGTCCATCAAAATCTATTTTTACACTCTCGATCTATATGATATTATTTGATGTTGGAATCCTGAAATTTCTTGAATGTTAGCCTTGTTCTTGATTATGGGATTTGTGTTTGATGGATTATGAACTTGTGTTCTTGATCCTTTGCATATTGATGTTTATGAGCAATTGTTGGTATGGATTCCATGTTTATTTGGCCTCTGGGAGATGTAATCTGTGTAATCTGATCATATTGTTGTATTCTGGGAGTGAGTATTTCGTATTCTGTCTAAGTCTGATTCTGTGCGTTGGATTTGCTCTTACGGTGCACCCTAGCGGCATAATGTAACCCGCTAGAGTCTTCCGCAAGAGTAAGGCGGTAGTGGTTGGTGGAGGTGAGTGATCCGTTGAGGGGATCCGTGTTCTTCTTACGGAGGTGTGTGGCGGAGGGCAGTGCTCCATCTAGGAGTTCCGCTAGTTCTCCTGGAATTTTGATTCCAGTGAGTGGTTGTGATCTGATGTTTGTTCATTTCCTCTTTTGTTATGGATTTTGTTGGAGTATTCTATTGGATATTTTACCACGATTCTGGAGTATTTATTCATACCTCTTAGTCCATTATATGAGTCTATTATTTGGTTGGTTGAATCCTTGATTATATTATCTGGGAGTTGGTTTGTGTTCATATCTGAGATGAGCACTCTGAGTGATGGTTCTTGGGCTGAGTTGAGTATGAGTATGGAGTGGTGGATCATTGAGTATCTCTTGGTTGTTGATGGGTGAACTAACTGTGCTATTATTGATTATGTTGGGCTTTTGCCTCTGTGATTGGACTCCGGTCCCTGTGATTGGGTTGTTACCCCTGTGATTGGGTTTTTGCCTCTGTGATTGGACTCCGGTCCCTGTGATTAGGTTTCTACCCCTGTGATTGGACTCTGGTCCCTGTGATTGGGTTTTTACCCCCGTGATTGGACTTTGGTCCCTGTGATTGGACTTCGGTCCTTGTGATTGGGTTCTTACTCCTGTGGACTAACTGTGGTTGGGTGTTTGGCATGATGGATGGTATGATGGTTTGGAGGTTGGAAATTGGGATTTATTCCTTGGTATTGTGTATTCATGAGTTTCCTTTGCAATTATTCGGTTAAGTTGTATCTCAGTTGATATCTTGTTGTTCCTCGTTATGTTACGGTTTGGTTGGTTCCTTTGTGATCATTTCATTGGAATTATGATTCAATTGATATCTTGTTTATGGACTTGTTGTCTTATACATTCGTTATTGAATATTGGTTTCATTTGGAGGAGTCTTGGTTTGCAATTCATTCAGTTTATCATTGTTGAGTATCCGATTTTAATTAAAGAACAGTTTGTTGGTGTGTATATTCTATATGGGTGTGTAAACCTATTTACAACCTTATGTATATCTATACTTCCTTGCGGGTGTGAATGGTGGTTACTTAGCAGTCTTTTGCTAATGGTTCCTTGTGTGTTTTCCAGGTTGGCAATAAAGTCTAAGCACGAGCGCGATAGAGATATATCCGTATGAGGAGGCGTAGATAGTCGTTATGTTTTTAGACTTATGTTTTGGGCCTGTGTGCCGCTATGAGATTTTACATACTCTCGTTTAGCTCTTGATGTTTTGATATTACTTGAGGATTATGTTTATACAGTTGGTTCAGTTTATGGTTAGCCTGTGCATCTAGGCCGTGTTTTCTTACCTAGATGTGGCATGATGCCCCTTAGGTTTTAATTCGCTTCCGCTATGTTATGTTTTATGGTTGAGATAGGCAGCTTTTGTGTTAAGTTTTAACTATCTCAGCTCGTTAAAAAGTTGGGGTGTCACACTGCGGACCTAAAAATCCCGGAACATGCTACTTTCGACGGGACGGGGGATCCCCGAGAACATTTGGTCAGTTATCAGGCCAAAATGCAAGTTTTAGGGGTGGAAGAGCCACTCATGTGCAAGGCTTTTCTTCCTACTCTCAAAGGGGTCGCTCAAAAATGGTTCTTGGCTTTGCCGAGCCGATCCATTCGGTGCTTCAATGATTTAGCCGACCGGTTCCTTACTCATTACGCCGTAAACATCAAGCCGCAGCACAATCTTACCCACTTGAGTGCAATCAGTCAAGACGAAGGAGAAGCCTTAAAGACGTATCTGACTCGTTGGAAAAAAGAGGTTCAAACTATCGAGGGGTTAGATGAGCAAGTGGCTATCACCTTTTTTATGGAGTCACTCCGAGCAGGCAAATTGTTCATCGACCTGCACAATGATCGCCCAAAGACATACGTGGAGGCTATGCAAAGAGCCAGTCGTCAGGCGGACACAGAAGAAGCGGTGAGGCAAAAACGGCAGCGAGAAGCTGCCGGATCCAACGCTAAGCGATCACGACCTGACACCAGGAGTCGGGCGGAACCCGAACGCTCTAATCGCACTGAGGTTCGACGAGGAGCTGAGAGAGTGGGGGCTCCGCCTCCTCGACTCACCGTGGCACAACCTATACTGTGCATGAAGTCAAAGACACCTTGCCACCCCCTCCGCCCTTGAAACCTGGAGACCAACCCGAGATCCTACCTTCGGGAGGGGTCCTGACAAAGTATTGTCGATATCACCGATCGACTACACATACCACGGAGGAATGTTTTTACCTGAAAAAAGAAATAAAGGCCATGATACAGAAGGGTGTTCCACCCCCACCTAATCAATGGAGGCGACATCCACACTCCGACAAAACAGATTCGCGCTCCGACCGAGGAAAACAACCCGCCTCTGAGGAAGAGGAAACTAATTGGAAGCACAAGCCTGTTATCAACATGATAGTAGGAGGTCCGGAAGGAGGAGATTCATCCGGTTCTCGGAAAGCTTGGGCTCGGCAACTATACGTAGGGACCATCTACGGTCGGGATGATAATCTAAAAAAGGTATGTCGAGAACCTATCTTGTTTACCGATGAGGACTTACCCCGGAGCCAACACCCCCATCGGGATGCTCTGGTTATTGCCATGGACGTCCATGGCACGGTAGTTCGAGGAGTTCTAGTGGACACAGGGAGCAGTGCGAATATCCTGTATTTAGAGGTGTTTGAGAGATTGGGGTTACAACGTAACAAGCTAAAACCTGTGAAAACACCTTTGGCCGGTTTTACCGGGGACTCAATCGAGTCAGAGGGTTCCATACGCCTACCGGTCGAAATCGGGACTTTTCCCAACCTGCGAAGCATAGACATGGAATTTGTGGTAGTCAATTTGTCTTTCTCCCATAATATGATTTTGGGGCGACCTGGACTAGAAGATTTGGGTGCCCTCATCTCCTTAGAGCATCTTTGCTTAAAATTCCGGACTCCCAATGGGATCGGAGTCGCTCGGTGCGACCAGAAGGCGGCTCGAGATTGTTATTTACAATCCTGCCGAAAGATTGGGGAAAAGGACCTGAGGATTCATGCTATCACCAGTCGGGAGGAACAGTTAAAGAGTCTCGACCGGCCAGAGCCGGCGGTAGAGCTAGAGGAAGTTGAGATCGACCCTTCGCGCCCTTAGAGAAGGGTAAGGATCGGAGTAGGTTTGGCTGAGAAAGTCAAACAAGAAATTATCCAGGAATTACAAAAATATCAGAAGGTATTCGCCTGGGGCCCTGAAGATATGTCGAGAGTCGACCGGTCGGTCATTTGCCACCGACTGGCCGTCGACCCTAACCACAAACCCGTAATTCAGAAGAAAAGATACCTCTCGGCGGATCGACGAGAATTCGTGAAGAAGAAGGTGGAAACCTTGATGGCTGCACGGCATATTCGTGAGGTAAAATATCCAGATTGGCTCGCCAATGTGGTGCTTGTGCCCAAGCCTCCTGCTTGGCGAATGTGCGTAGATTACACAGACCTTAATCAAGCTTGCCCGAAAGATCCTTTCCCTTTACCAAGGATCAATCAGTTGGTAGATGAGACGGTTGGTTGCAATTTGTTGAGCTTCATGGATGCTTTCCGGGGCTATCATCAAATTTTCATGCACCCTGCTGATGAAGAGAAGACTGCCTTTATCACCCCGGATGGGGTATATTGCTATCAGGTAATGCCTTTTGGACTAAAGAATGTTGGGGCCACCTATACTCGGATGGTAGGATGATTGTTCAGAGATCTGTTAGGAAAATCCATGGCCGCTTATGTGGATGACATGCTTGTGAAAAGCAAGGATGAGGGAACCCATGCGAGAGATTTGGCGGCTACTTTCGCCATAATGGAAAAGTACAATCTGTGATTAAACCCAAAAAAGTGCGCCTTTGTGGTGCGAGGAGGAAAATTCCTTGGTTATATGGTCACTCGGAAAGGAATCGAGCCTAACCCTGAAAAGGTGAAGGCTATACTTGACATGCAGCCTCCTGGAACCTTGAAGGAGTTACAAAGATTAACGGGGCGACTCGCAGCCTTAAACCGGTTCCTGTCTAAATCAGCAGACCGGGCCCTGCCTTTTTTCAAAGCTATGAAAAAGAAGGAAGGGTTTCGCTGGACGGAGGAATGTCAGAAGTTGTTTGAAGAGTTAAAAGATTATCTACAGACTCCGCCACTGTTATCTACTCCGAAGGAAGGGGAAGTGCTATTCCTTTATCTAGCCGCCTCTCAAAAGGCTGTTAGTTCTGTGTTAATCCGAGAGGAACCACGAGTACAGCATCCTGTCTACTATGTCAGTCGAGCCTTAAAGGCTTCAGAAATCCGATACACCCCCTTGGAAAAGGTAGTGTACGCTCTGGTAATCACAGCCCGAAAGCTGGTACCATACCTCCAGGCTCATCCCATCCGAGTCTTAACCGATCAGCCTTTGGCGGGTGTACTGCAAAATCCCAATTCTTCGGGGCGCTTGGTAAAGTGGGCCGTGGAACTCACCCAGTATGGGATTGAGTATCACCCTCGCCCCTCGGTGAAAGGCCAAGCCTTAGCTGATTTCATAGTAGAATGCACCGCTCAGAGCCCGTAACCCAACGCCAAGGCCCCTGAGGAAGGGGATTGGTGGGAAATGCACGCCGATGGAGCCGCCAGTCAACATCATTGTGGAGGTGGAATCATGTTGACGACTCCCGAAGGTTTCCGTTTATACTATTCGCTGACGTATGAGTTCAAAGCCTCGAATAATGAGGCTGAGTACGAGGCCGTGATCGGAGGATTACGGATGGCCAAAGCCCTTAAAGTTCAGAAGATCCGGATAAAGACCGAATCCCGTTTAGTGGTCGGACAGGTAACTGGGACACGTGAAGCAAAGAATGAAAGACTCGGGCGATATAAAAAAGTCACTGAGGGACTCCTGGGTGAGTTTGAGGCTTATGAGTTAGAGCATGTGCCCCGCGCCAAGAATACAGAGGCTGATATCTTGTCAAAGATGGCCCTAGGAGGAATATCGGATCATCTTCTCAGGATCTGTCAGAACAAGCGAATCTCACTGCCCAGCATAGAACCAAAGGTTGTTCCAGAAGACGTGTGTGTCACTGAGGAGCTGAACCCTAAGGAACATCCGGGAGTATTCTGGATGGAAGAAATTCGTAAGTATAAGGAAAAGGGGGACCTCCTTGATGATCCGGTTGAAGCAGCAAAAATTCAGAGGCGATCTCCCGCATATGTGTTGATAGACGGTCACATGTACAAGAAGTCCTTCGGGGGACCGTTGCTAATAAGGTGCTTATACCCTTCTGAGGCAAACCAAATTGTGGAGGAGACGCACCGAGGAATTTGTTCAGCTCACCAAGGGGCTCATACACTAGCTCGCAAGATAGTGCTGCAAGGATACTACTGGCCCACTATGGTCAAGGACTGTATTAGTTGAGTTGCTAGATGCACGATATGTCAATCCTTCGCCAGGAAAGACACTCGGTCGGCTTCTTTCTACACTCCGATCACGGTAGCTATTCCCTTTGCTAAATGGGGGATCGATATCGTCGGGCCGTTGCCCCAAGCGCCAAGACGACTGCGATTTTTTGTGGTGGCTGTGGATTACTTCACTAAATGGGTAGAAGCCGAGCCTTTGGCAACTATCACCGAAGTTCAATGTCGCAAGTTCCTTTGGAGGAAGGTCATTTGTCGATTTGGGCTCCCGGAGCACTTAGTCAGTGATAATGGGAGACAGTTCGATTGTCGACCCTTCAGCGATTTTTGCCAACAGTATGGAATACGGCACACCAGAGTCTCGGTGGCTTACCCACTACTACACAGACGGCTTTTAACGTCAGCTAAGTAGACCCTTTAACGTCGGCTAAAAGCCGATGTTGATCTGGCCGACGTTGTAAGTGTACACATACAACGTCGGCTAAAAGTTAGCTGATGTTGTAAGTGTACACATACAACGTCGGCTAACTTGTTAGCCGACGTTGTAGGTGTACACTTACAACGTCGGCTATTTACAAATAGCCGACGTTGTAGGTTATTTGAAAGTTACTAAAATACCCTACAACGTCGGCTAATTACAAATAGCCGACGTTGTAGGTAATTTGAAAGCTACTAAAATACCCTACAACGTCGGCTAATTACAAATAGTCGACGTTGTAGGTACCCTACAACGTCGACTATTTGTAAATAGCCGACGTTGTAGGTAATATTAAACCAAAAAAATTACCCTACAACGTCGGCTATTTACAAATAGCCGACCCTACAACGTCGGCTAATAAGACTAGCCGACGTTGTAGGGTAATTTTTTTGTTTAAATATTCATTTTATTTTTCTATTTACACCCAAAACCTGCTCAAATATATATAGCTATCACAATCACATTCAAAACATGTACAATTTATATTTATAATATCAAAATTAATAAAAGCAATAAATATCACAATAATACAAGTTCATCAATAATTATGTATATTAATTAGTACAAGTCATAATCGTCTCCCAAACTTTGTACCAAAAGCAATAAAAGCAATACATACATCTCACATTACTATTTCACATAAATGTAAGGGGCTAAATAACATTTTTTCTGTCTATATTGCATGGTGACATTTATATACCCTGTTCGTTGTGATGTGCTTTAGTCGTCAATATTGCAAACATCTTTCAAACCAGTGCAAGAAATTCTCATCTCAGAGTTCAATCTGCAATTCAAATATAATCTTAGGTCAGGAGATCTAAAATTCAGAACCAACCTAAACCATAAAACTAAATGCTTACGACTTCTTAACATCCATCTTCTGTCCTGCCATCTTGTTTCCAGAGTTGTTCTGAAGATTTACACATAGCAAGTATTAGTGAAGGTACAACTACAGCAAAATAGCACAATCTGAAAAGAAAAATGTGCAAAATATTGCTGACCATAAATGAATTGCGTTGGATAGGATGACTTTCATGGTATTCTCCAGTAACAAATGGATGTTGAACATAATTAGAAAAGATCAGTCAGAAGCTTGATCATGCGTATTTTGATATTTCTGTTGTCATATACTCATATCATCCTTTCCAACAACTAAGACTAAGCATAATGTATCCACATGTCATTGTGTCTAAGCCTCCAGAATTATTTAAAAAGAAACAAAAAATGGAGGGAAAAGAAACAAGAAAAGAAGTTGTATTAGAAAAGTACCAACAGCAAATCAGAAGCTGTTGATCTTAGGTTTGGTTACCTGAAACAAAATTATGAGAAGTTCAGGATACCCATATATTTGCAAGGCATCTATGATAGTCTCATAATAAATAGAATATTAAGTCATACTTCTGTAAACATTTTAGCAAGAAATCTTTGGCTTCAGGAGAGAGATGTTCAGGGATAGGAGGATGAGATTTAGTTGTCCCAATATGAAAAAGAGCAGCAACCTGCAAAATAAGCAATTTACATTATTAGTACATCAAATATGCGACTTTATACTTTTATAAGTTCAATGATAGATTCTAGTTAGTGAACAATAGAGTGAGAAGACAATCATTTATACCTCCTGATACTGTTGGCTCCATGGAGGCCTTCCAGTGGCCATCTCATGTGCCAGAAACAAATGAGTCAAACAGCAAAAAGGTAGAAATCTGATGTTTTCCACATAATGTGTAGTAGGATTATAGGAAGAAAGAAATCAAGAACATAACAGGAACAACACTACAACAGCACTGAGAAAAGTTTACAATGGAGACAGCTTTGAATGGCTAGTAGACAACACAAATTCTATATATCATTTGGAGATTGGTAGTAACAAACATTTTGAGACATTCTTTATAACATTACTTTTGCTAAGTGTGTGTGTGTGTGTGTTTGTGTATAAAAGTCATTTTTAAGTTCCAATGGGCGAAGACCATTTAATTTACCCAGTACAAATTAAATTTTTGCACAACTTTTAACCAGTTTGTACTCTGTAGTTTTAATTTGGTGCTTCAACCATCATTTGGTAACTGGTTGTATATGGCATTGAAACAAAAATGAATTACTTTCCAACAATGATTGTTGATATTAAGTGAAGCACCCAAACACATTCACTCATGCATATTTAAATGAAAGATGAAACATATATCAAATTGTTGCCACATTTTGACTATAGGCTTCAAAACATCATCTTATTTGTTTGCCCTAATTAAAGGAAAGAAGTATATAACCCCGGCAAGTTGCAGTATTTTTCTTTGATAAACAATGGATCCAACAAGAAGCAATGCTTCATAGGAGAAATTCTTAGAACGTAACATTTATCCAACAAAATCCCTCGTACAAAAATTAAGAAATGTATAAACTACAGAAATCAGATTTTTTAACCTGAAGCATATCACTATTGTACTAACCTTGATGTTTCCAACAATTGACTAAGCATCAGGGAGAGGCTTAAGTGAATACTCTATAAGTAGTGGTAATAAAGATGATACGAACGTTGTTCTTTCTTGTTGTGCAGCCTGAGATTGATAACATCAACCTCAAAATACATTAGTTGATAATAGAAAATCAACTGTGCTAATATTTTTCAAAAAATCAGCCGATGACAAGATAGTTACTGGGATAGATCATTTCTAGTAATTAAGAAAGCCATAACCCCTAATAAAAGCCATTAACAATAAATCGTGAATGATGCACAACTTTCAAATGTATCTCTCCCCATCTCTCTTCTGGAAATAGATATGAAGCTCAGTGAAGATACTAACTGGAAAATTTGCAATCTTTGTAACTAGCTTAACATAAACTTGGATTATAATGAAAGCAACCAATTACCTATGCCTTGAGGTTTAGGGCTGGGTGCTGGGGTATTGCTCAGGTCATTAACTTGAATTGTTTTATCCTATACACTTCTTCTTGTTCAATTAGCATACAGGCAGCATACAGGCAGCAATTCGATTTCAGTAGATAGCATTCAAGCCAGCACAAACTATTCACAACAAAAACTAAAGCTTAAGAAGCAATTATAGAGAAGTGAGAGAGAGAGAGAGCATACTTCGCCTCTCGCCGGCCGGCCGAATTACAGGATACCGGCGGCCGGTGATTAAGCAGGACTATCGCCGAACACTAGAAGGAGCTTGGACCTCGACACTCTCCGCTAAACCGGCCGATCTCCCGCGGCGGTGCGGCAGCAGCAACTGTACTTCGCGGATGGTTCTGCGGGAGTGCTTCGCGGCTGCGGTTCGGCGGGAGGGCTTCGCGGCGGCGGTTGGCGGGACTGCTTCGCGACTCCGGCGGCGGAGGCGCTTTACGGAGATGGCGATCGGCAACGGGCAGTTCGGGAGGCGACGGCTGATGGGGGGCGACGGCTGATGGATGGGGGACGGCTATGTTAATTTTGGGGGCGAAAATAATTTTGGTTTATATCTCAAAAAAAATAATTTTGGTTTATTAGGGATTGGAGGTTCGGCTATGTTAATTTTGGGGGCGACGGCTTCTATTTATTAACCCTACAACGTCGGTTATATCACATAACCGACGTTGTAGGTCAATAGTATAAAACACGTCGCAATACGACGTCGGCTACATCCTAGCCGACGTCATATTGCACAACGTCGGCATCCGTTTGGTGATATGACGACGGCTAACGATATAGCCGTCGTCGTAGCACCCGTCGCCGGTGATACGACGTCGACTAACCACCAAGCCGACGTTGTATCGCGTAGTAGTATTAGGTTGACACTTTACACGTCGGTTATGTCTTGAAAACCGACGTTAAAGGTTTTACAGAACATATAACGTCGGCTAATTACTTAGCCGACGTTAATTAGCCGACGTTATATGTGATTTTTGTAGTAGTGACCCCCAGGCCAATGGACAAGTCGAAAATGTTAATCGAACCATTGTGGATGGAATTCGAAGAAAGTTAAGTGACCTGGGTGGAACATGGGTTGATGAGTTGGATCGAGTCCTATGGGCGTATCGAACGACTCCTCGGAGAGCAACCGGGGAAACTCCATTCTCCCTTACTTACGACTTTGAAGCCAAAGTACCAGCAGAGATTACTACTCCAACCCTGCGGGTATTACACTATAATGATGATGAAAATGAAGAGAATCTGCTAATAGAGAAGAACTTCCTTGAGGAAAGGAGGGATGCGGCGTATGGACGAATGGTTGAGTATCAGCAGTCGGTAAAACGCTATTATGACAAAAGAGTAAAGGAGAAGAAGTTCCAAGAAGGGGATATGGTCTTAAGGGACCGGGATGCCAGTCAGCCTAATCAAGGGGGAAAATTTGCAATTAAATGGGAAGGTCCTTACCGAATCAGAGAAGTCATTCGCCCTAGAACATACCGATTGGAGACCCCTGACGGGCAGGCTGTTGAGAGAAAATGGAATGCAGTGCACTTGAAGAAATTCTTTCAGTAGAAGGTTAGGCTTCTAAAAAGATTGTAATGAGAATTTCGAATTTTAATAGAGTAATCACCTTTTTACAACATCTTGTTTCGACACTCGGATCCTCATGAGTCTGGCAGTCTGTTTGCCTTTGAGTGAGTTACGTTGAGATAACCTAAGTCTTGTTTCGATCCTCGGATCCTTATGAGTCTGGCAGTCTGTCTGCCTTTGAGTGAGTTAGGTTGAGATAACCTAAGTCTCATTTCGATCCTCGGATCCTTATGAGTCTGGCAGTCTGTCTGCCTTTGAGTGAGTTAGGTTG
>CP025653.1:7877490-7907890 GCA_003576665.1 Ipomoea trifida
CAACCTAACTCACTCAAAGGCAGACAGACTGCCAGACTCATAAGGATCCAGGATCGAAATGAGACAGTCTCATTTCGATCCTCGGATCCTTATGAGTCTGGAAGTCTGTCTGCCTTTGAGTGAGTTCGGTTGAGATAACCTAAGTCTCATTTCTATCCTCGGATCCTCATGAGTCTGGCAGTCTTTTTGCCTTTGAAGTAGTTAGGTTGAGATAACCTAAGTCTCATTTCGATCCTCGGATCCTTATGAGTCTGGCAGTCCGTCTGCCTTTGAGTGAGTTCGGTTGAGATAACCTAAGTCTCATTTCGATCCTCGGATCCTCATGAGTCTGGCATTCTGTTTGCCTTTGAGTGAGTTCGGTTGAGATAACCTAAGTCTCATTTCGATCCTCGGATCCTCATGAGTCTGGTAGTCTGTCTGCCTTTGAGCGAGTTAGGTTGAGATAACCTAAGTCTCATTTCGATCCTCGAATCCTTATGTGTCTGGCAGTCTGTCTGCCTTCGAGTGAGTTAGGTTAGAATAACTTAAATCCCACTTCGATCCTCGGAACTTATTAGTTTGGCGGTCTTTTGTCTTTAAGGTTGAGAAAACCTGTCAAAAGGGTCCTCGACTGAGGGACTCGGAACTTATAAGTTTGGCGGTCTTTTGCCTTTAAGAAGGTTGAGAAAACCTGTCGAAAGGGTCCTCGACTGAGGGACTCGGAACTTATAAGTTTGGCGGTCTTTTGCCTTTAAGAAGGTTGAGAAAACCGGTCGAAAGGGTCCTCGACTGAGGGACTCGGAACTTATAAGTTTAGCGGTCTTTTGTCTTTAAGAAGGTTAAGAGAACTTGTCGAAATAGTCCTCGACTGAGGGACTCAGAACTTATAAGTTTGGTGGTCTCTCGCCTCCAAAACGGTTGAGAAAACCTCTCGGACGAGTTCTCGGCTGAGGAACTTGGCCTACAGCCAGGGCTCGTGAATTGCCGGATGAAAACAAAAGCAGAGAAAGACAAAACAAAAAGATCAAACGAGCATATAGAAAAGAGGGGAAATTATTCAGAGCATAAAAAGGCCTAAGATAGTCAAAAAAGGGCCTCACTACAAAAGTTCAAGTAAAACAAAACGCAGCGAATATTTTTTAAGCCCCCAAGTTACCACCAACTGTCTCCCCCTCCGTTGGGCCAGTAGGGGGAGGGTCGTTGGTGCCTCCTTGAAGGCGAGAGCGTCGTACTAAGCCACCTTCCGTCGGCTCCTCCTCTTCTGATACGTTGAGCATTGAAGGTACGGGATTGCAATCCATCCCTGCCAGAGCAGTCAAATTGGCAGCAAAATTCAGATACGGGGAGTCCATCGGAATTTGCCCACCACTTGAGTTCTCCGGAGTGACCCTGTCGGTTTCTCCGGCCCCCTGTTGACGTGCGGGGGTAGCAGGGACGCGAGAAGGAAGCTCGACTAACTGTGCTGGGAGGCCCCATCTCTCTGGGTCGAAGGTTGGATCCCTCTCCAAAAGAACCGGGTAGATGTCCCGTTGCATGTCACGGGAAGACTTATAAGTAGCCACGGCTAAGCTCGCAGCGTCAGCGCTCTTCTTCTTCTCAGCCTCAAGCTCCGACTCCAGTTGACCCACTCGGAAAGCCGAGTCATCCAGCTCCTTTTCCCGCTTGAGAAGGTCGGCCCTTAGAGTCGGCACTAGCTCCGCATCCGCCAGGAGGGGGCTCATTCTCTTCCGCATTTCCGACTGGACAGATAGAGCCTGCCAAGTGAGGAGAGGGAAAAGAAATAGACAAATAAGCAAGTGCAAAAGGAAATCCATTCGAGAACCCAATATAAGTATTACTTACCCGATACAAGTAACGGGAAACCCCTTCGAAGACCTTCTCAGAAGAGTGACCCTCATAGTAAGCCGCGTCCTTGGGAAAGATAACCTTGTCCAGCCAGTCATGAACTGGAAAAGCGCCTTGAACGATGCCGTCATCGGCATCAGTCTCAAAACCAACAGCCACCCTTTTTGCTGAGGGGGCTGGCAGAGAGGAGTCGGCGGGACGTTTGGAGCCAACCAAAGTAGCCGGAGGCGGAGGCGGTAGTGCTCGGCTAGGTTGTCGGGCACGCGAAGGCTCCGCGGAACGAGTGGGGGAGTCGTGAACCACAATCGGGTTGGAGGAGGACGCACGGCTCCGAGAGCGTTCTTTCAATGCAGCGTGGCGGCTAGACATGTCGGACGTGAGGGAGGGGGTGTGAGAGTCGCTGGAAGGGGTGTTCGCACTTGCTTCCTCACCTTCCTTCTCCGTTTCTTCCTCCTCCTCCGGATCTGCAAAGTAGTGTATTAAAAAGGTAAGCTATAAAGAGGAAAATTTTAAAAAAGGAATGACTCATCACCTGGAAGGGTTGCCCCGGCTGGAAGAAGTCCAGCCTCTTTAAGAGCCTTTAAGCTTGACCACACGCTGACTTGAACTTCGCCCAAGTCTTTTAAGACTTTCAGTCCGTCAATCGTTTTTTGGTCAGGGGGAGGCTTTTTGAGGCATTTAAAAAAGGTGGAGTTCTAGGTCAGAGGAAAATCAAAAGCAGGGTGAGAAGAGGATGGTCGTACGAATAGGAAAAGGGGAAGTGCTATTCCTCTATCTAGCCGCCTCTCAAAAGGCTGTTAGTTCTGTTTTAATCCGAGAGGAACCACGAGTACAGCATCCTGTCTACTATGTTAGTCGAGCCTTAAAGGCTTCAGAAATCTGATACACCCCCTTGGAAAAGGTGGTGTACGCTCTGGTAATCACAGCCCGAAAGCTGGTACCATACCTCCAGGCTCATCCCATCCGAGTCTTAACCGATCAGCCTTTGGCGGGTGTACTGCAAAATCCCAATTCTTCGGGGCGCTTGGTAAAGTGGGCTGTGGAACTCACCCAGTATGGGATTGAGTATCACCCTCGCCCCTCGGTGAAAGGCCAAGCCTTAGCTGATTTCATAGTAGAATGCACCGCTTAGAGCCCGTAACCCAACGCCAAGGCCCCTGAGGAAGGGGATTGGTGGGAAATGCACGCCGATGGAGCCGCCAGTCAACATCATTGTGGAGGTGGAATCATGTTGACGACTCCCGAAGGTTTCCGTTTATACTATTCGCTGACGTATGAGTTCAAAGCCTCGAATAATGAGGCTGAGTACGAGGCCGTGATCGGAGGATTACGGATGGCCAAAGCCCTTAAAGTTCAGAAGATCCGGATAAAGACCGACTCCCGTTTAGTGGTCGGACAGGTAACTGGGACACGTGAAGCAAAGAATGAAAGACTCGTGCGATATAAAAAAGTCACCGAGGGACTCCTGGGTGAGTTTGAGGCTTATGAGTTAGAGCATGTGCCCCGCGCCAAGAATACAGAGGCTGATATCTTGTCAAAGATGGCCCTAGGAGGAATACCGGATCATCTTCTCAGGATCTGTCAGAACAAGCGAATCTCACTGCCCAGCATAGAACCAAAGGTTGTTCCAGAAGACGTGTGTGTCACTGAGGAGCTGAACCCTAAGGAACATCCGGGAGTATTCTGGATGGAAGAAATTCGTAAGTATAAGGAAAAGGGGGACCTTCCTGATGATCCGGTTGAAGCAGCATAAATTCAGAGGCGATCTCCCGCATATGTGTTGATAGACGGTCACATGTACAAGAAGTCCTTCGGGGGACCATTGCTAAGGTGCTTATACCCTTCTGAGGTAAACCAAATTGTGGAGGAGACGCACCGAGGAATTTGTTCAGCTCACCAAGGGGCTCATACACTAGCTCGCAAGATAGTGCTGCAAGGATACTACTGGCCCACTATGGTCAAGGACTGTATCAGTTGAGTTGCTAGATGCACGATATGTCAATCCTTCGCCAGGAAAGACACTCGGCCGGCTTTTTTCTACACTCCGATCACGGTAGCTATTCCCTTTGCTAAATGGGGGATCGATATCGTCGGGCCGTTGCCCCAAGCGCCAGGACGACTGCGATTTTGTGTGGTGGCTGTGGATTACTTCACTAAATGGGTAGAAGCCGAGCCTTTGGCAACTATCACCGAAGTTCAATGTCGCAAGTTCCTTTAAAGGAAGGTCATTTGTCGATTTGGGCTCCCGGAGCACTTAGTCAATGACAATGAAAGACAGTTCGATTGTCGACCCTTCAGCGATTTTTGCCAACAGTATGGAATACGGCACACCAGAGTCTCGGTGGCTTACCCCCAGGCCAATGGACAAGTCGAAAATGTTAATCGAACCATTGTGGATGGAATTCGAAGAAAGTTAAGTGACCTGGGAGGAACATGGGTTGATGAGTTGGATCGAGTCCTATGGGCGTATCGAACGACTCCTCGGAGAGCAACCGGGGAAACTCCATTCTCCCTTACTTACGGCTTTGAAACCAAAGTACCAGCAGAGATTACTACTCCAACCCTGCGGGTATTACACTATAATGACGATGAAAATGAAGAGAATCTGCAAATAGAGAAGAACTTCCTTGAGGAAAGGAGGGATGCGGCGTATGGACGAATGGCTGAGTATCAGCAGTCGGTAAAACGCTATTATGACAAAAGAGTAAAGGAGAAGAAGTTCCAGGAAGGGGATATGGTCTTAAGGGACCGGGATGCCAGTCAGCCTAATCAAGGGGGAAAATTTGCAATTAAATGGGAAGGTCCTTACCGAATCAGAGAAGTCATTCACCATAGAACATACCGTTTGGAGACCCCTGACGGGCAGGCTGTTGAGAGAAAATGGAATGCAGTACACTTGAAGAAATTCTTTCAGTAGAAGGTTAGGCTTCTAAAAAGATTGTAATGAGAATTTCGAATTTTAATAGAGTAATCACCTTTTTACAACATCTTGTTTCGATCCTCGGATCCTCATGAGTCTGGCAGTCTGTCTGCCTCTGAGTGAGTTAGGTTGAGATAACCTAAGTCTTGTTTCGATCCTCGGATCCTTATGAGTCTGGCAGTCTGTCTGCCTTTGAGTGAGTTAGGTTGAGATAACCTAAGTCTCATTTCGATCCTCGGATCCTTATGAGTCTGGCAGTCTGTTTTCCTTTGAGTGAGTTAGGTTGAGATAACCTAAGTCTCATTTCGATCCTCAGATCCTTATGAGTCTGGCAGTCTGTCTGCCTTTGAGTGAGTTAGGTTGAGATAACCTAAGTCTCATTTCGATCCTCGGATCCTTATGAGTCTGGCAGTCTGTCTGCCTTTGAGTGAGTTAGGTTGAGATAACCTAAGTCTCATTTCGATCCTCGGATACTCATGAGTCTGGCAGTCTGTTTGCCTTTGAAGTAGTTAGGTTGAGATAACCTAAGTCTCATTTCGATCCTCGGATCCTTATGAGTCTGACAGTCTGTCTGCCTTTGAGTGAGTTAGGTTGAGATAACCTAAGTCTCATTTCGATCCTCGGATCCTTATGAGTCTGGCAGTCTGTCTGCCTTTGAGTGAGTTAGGTTGAGATAACCTGAGTCTCATTTCGATCCTCGGATCCTTATGAGTGTGGCAGTCTGTCTGCCTTTGAGTGAGTTAGGTTGAGATAACCTGAGTCTCATTTCGATCCTCGGATCCTTATGAGTCTGGCAATCTGTCTACCTTTGAGTGAGTTAGGTTGAGATAACCTAAGTCTCATTTCGATCCTCTGATCCTTATGAGTCTGGCAGTCTGTCTTCATTTGAGTGAGTTAGGTTGAGATAACCTAAGTCTCATTTCGATCCTTGGATCCTCATGAGTCTAGCAGTCTGTCTGCCTTTGAGTGAGTTAGGTTGAGATAACCTAAGTCTCATTTCGATCCTCGGATCCTTATGAGTCTGGCAGTCTGTCTGCCTTTGAGTGAGTTAGGTTGAGATAACCTGAGTCTCAATTCGATCCTCGGATCCTGATGAGTCTGGCAGTCTGTCTGCCTTTGAGTGAGTTCGGTTGAGATAACCTAAGTCTCATTTCGATCCTCGAATCCTCATGAGTCTGGCAGTCTGTCTGCCTTTGAGTGAGTTAGGTTGAGATAACATAAGTCTCATTTCGATCCTCGGATCCTTATGTGTCTGGAAGTCTGTCTGCCTTCGAGTGAGTTAGGTTAGAATAACTTAAATCCCACTTCGATCCTCGGAACTTATTAATTTGGCGGTCTTTTGTCTTTAAGAAGGTTGAGAAAACCTGTCGAAAGGGTCCTCGACTGAGGGACTCGGAACTTATAAGTTTGGCGGTCTTTTGTCTTTAAGAAGGTTGAGAAAACCTGTCGAAAGGGTCCTCGACTGAGGGACTCGGAACTTATAAGTTTGGCGGTCTTTTGCCTTTAAGAAGGTTGAGAAAACATGTCGAAAGGGTCCTTGAGAAAACATGAGAAAACATGTCGAAAGAGTCAGCACTAGCTCCGCATCCGCCAGGAGGGGGCTAATTCTCTTCCGCATTTCCGACTGGAGAGCTAGAGCCTGCCAAGTGAGGAGAGGGAAAAGAAATAGACAAATAAGCAAGTGTAAAAGGAAATCCATTCGAGAACCCGATATAAGTATTACTTACTTGATATAAGTAACGGGAAACCCCTTCGAAGACCTTCTCAGAAGAGTGACCTTCATAGTAAGCCGCGTCCTTGGGAACGATAACCTTGTCCAACCATTCATGAACTGGAAAAGCGCCTTGAACGATGCCGTCATCGGCATCAGTCTCAAAACCAACAGCCACCCTTTTTGCTGAGGGGGCTGGCAGAGAGGAGTCGGCGGGACGTTTGGAGCCAGCAAAAGTACCCGAGGCGGAGGCGGTAGTGCTAGGCGAGGTTGTCGGGCACGCGAAGGCTCCGCGGAACGAGTGGGGGAGTCGTGAACCACAATCGGGTTGGAGGAGGACGCACGGCTCCGAGAGCGTTCTTTCAATGCAGCGTGGCGGCTAGACATGTCGGACGTGAGGGAGGGAGTGTGAGAGTCGCTGGAAGGGGTGTTCGCACTTGCTTCCTCACCTTCCTTCTCCGTTTCTTCCTCCTCCTCCGGATCTGCAAAGCAGTGTATTAAGAAGGTAAGCTATAAAGAGGAAAATTTTAAAAACGGAATGACTCATCACCTGGAAGGGCTGCCCCGGCAAGAAGAAGTCCAGCCTCTTTAAGAGCCTTTAAGCTTGACCACACGCTGACTTGAAGTTCGCCCAAGTCTTTTAAGACTTTCAGTCCGTCAATCGTTTTTTGGTCGGGGGGAGGCTTTTTGAGGCATTTAAAAAAGGTGGAGTTCTAGGTCAGAGGAAAATCAAAAGCAGGGTGAGAGGAGGATGGTCGTACGAATAGGAAAAGTGGTTTCCACCCTTTGAGAGAGTCGACTAGTCCGTCAAAAATTTTACAGCCGCTTCGCTTAGAAATTTAGACATAGCCGGGCGAGTTGGATCCGACTCTATTGACCAGATAGAGTTGTTGAAATAGATTGATCGTCGGATCAATCTCCAGTTTTAGGCAAATCGTTTGGAAGCAAGTGAGGAGACGGTGAGAATTTGGAACAAGCTGACCAGGAGATAAGGCAAAAAAGTAGAAAACGAGAGAAGTGAACGGACTCACGGGGACTCGGAACCCGTGGCGAATAGATTGAAGGTGCACCCCGACATATCCACCCGAAGGGGGCTCAGACACATGAAGTTCGCGAAGGGCATAGATTTCGGCCGCTGGGCCCAATAAGTCTTGGGCCTCTTCCAGTTCACGGGCCAAAACTTTGGAATGGAGGCCCGCGAGAAGGCCGATGTCCTCTAAACGGCCCGAAGGCCTTTGGAGGTCAGTGGATGAGGCCGCTAAGGCCTGAAGGGGCTCTGGGTTTAGAGCAGAGGAAGGAGGGGCGCCCTGTGCGCTCAGTGAGGTTGAAGCATTAGGGTTTATCGTGACCCCTGTGCGGCGGGGGGAAGAAGGCATAATGGAAAGCGAAATGTGGAAAAGCCTACCTGTTAGACTTGGAGATAGAAAAAAGAGTACGAATGAAGGAACGAAGGGACGGAAATCAAATTTGCCGATTGCCGGAAACTGATCGGAGGATTGAACGGAACACCAAAGTCGCATCGGAAATCTGATAAGACTTTTTTGCTTGAGCAAGAGAGTGAAACAGTAAAAAGTAAAAGTGAAAGAAGGACGGTGAATGGATGATGCGAAGAGATAGAGACACGTGGAGGGCGAGATTTAATGACTTGACATCGAAAAGACGTGAAACGTACGCGGGAAGAAAGGCGTTACCCTCCTCGAGAATCACGATCAGCGCGAACTTTAAACGGTGGCGACGTTTAAATACTTTTTGACAACTCATGATGGGATTTTGGGGGTTAGACCGGAGTCCTGAAAACGGAGTCGGCACTCGGTCAACTGTGCCTCCCTGAAAAGGGAGTGTAAGAAAGAAGTCATAAGGTTGGTGTTCTGGTTAGGCCGGAGTCCTGAAAACGGAGTCGGCACTCGGTCAACGGCGCCACCCTGAAAGGGGAGTGTAAGAAAGAAGTCATAAGGTTGGTGTTCTGGTTAGGCCGGAGTCCTGAAAACGGAGTCGACACTCGGTCAACCGTGCCTCCCTAAAAAGGGAGTGTAAGAAAGAAGTCATAAGGTTGGTGTTCTGGTTAGGCCGGAGTCCTGAAAACGGGGTCGGCACTCGGTCAACCGTGCCTCCCTGAAAAGAGAGTGTAAGAAAGAAGTCATAAGGTTGGTGTTCTGGTTAGACCGGAGTCCTGAAAACGGAGTCGACACTCGGTCAACCGTGCCTACCTGAAAAGGGAGCGTAAGAAAGAAGTCATAAGGTTGGTGTTCTAGTAAGGCCGGAGTCCTGAAAACGGAGTCGGCACTCGGTTAACCGTGCCTCCGAGAAAGGTGAGTGTAAGAAAGAAGTCATAAGGTTGGTGTTCTGGTTAGGCCGGAGTCCTGAAAACGGAGTCGGCACTCGGTCAACTGTGCGTCCCTGAAAAGGGAGTGTAAGAAAGAAGAAATAAGGTTGGTGTTCTGGTTAGGCCGGAGTCCTGAAAACGGAGTCGGCACTCGGTCAACCGTGCCTCCCTGAAAAGGGAGTGTAAGAAAAAAGTCATAAGGTTGGTGTTCTGGTTAGGCCGGAGTCGGCACTCGGTTAACTGTGCCTCCCTGAAAAGGGAGTGTAAGAAAGAAGTCATAAGGTTGGTGTTCTGGTTAGACCGGAGTCCTGAAAACGGAGTCGACACTCGGTCAACCGTGCCTCCCTGAAAAGGGAGTGTAAGAAAGAAGTCATAAGGTTGGTGTTCTAGTTAGGCCGGAGTCCTAAAAATGGAGTCGGCAATCGGTTAACCGTGCCTCCCTGAAAAGTGAGTGTAAGAAAGAAGTCATAAGGTTGGTGTTCTGGTTAGGCCGGAGTCTTGAAAACGGAGTCGGCACTCGGTCAACCGTGCCTCCCTAAAAAGGGAGTGTAAGAAAGAAGTCATAAGGTTGGTGTTCTGGTTAGGCCGGGGTCCTGAAAACGGAGTCGGCACTCGGTCAACCGTGCCTCCCTGAAAAGGGAGTGTAAGAAAGAAGTCATAAGGTTGGTGTTCTAGTTAGACCGGAGTCCTGAAAACGGAGTCGACACTCGGTCATCCGTGCCTCCTTGAAAAGGGAGTGTAAGAAAGAAGTCATAAGGTTGGTGTTCTGGTTAGGCCGGAGCCCTGAAAACAGAGTCGGCACTCGGTCAACCGTGCCTCCCTGAAAGGGGAGTGTAAGAAAGAAGTCATAAGGTTGGTGTTCTGGTTAGGCCGGAGTCCTGAAAACGGAGTCGGCACTCGGTCAACCGTGCCTCCCTGAAAAGGGAGTGTAAGAAAGAAGTCATAAGGTTGGTGTTCTAGTTAGACCGGAGTCCTGAAAACGGAGTCGACACTCGGTCATCCGTGCCTCCTTGAAAAGGGAGTGTAAGAAAGAAGTCATAAGGTTGGTGTTCTGGTTAGGCCGGAGTCCTGAAAACGGAATCGGCACTCGGTCAACCGTGCCTCCCTGAAAGGGGAGTGTAAGAAAGAAGTCATAAGGTTGGTGTTCTGGTTAGGCCGGAGTCCTGAAAACGGAGTCGGCACTCGGTCAACCGTGCCTCCCTGAGAAGGGAGTGTAAGAAAAGGTCGTAAGGCGATTGCGATGATTAACGAAAAAGGCTAGTACTCAACCAACTGGGCCTATTAAAGAAAGGTGCCGAAAGAAGCAAGAAAGGAGTCATTTTATTAAAAGCCTAGCCGAGGATACAAAAATAGCCCTATAGGGCCTAAACATAACTACAGTCAAGGCTGCATAGAGACCTTTTTGACTGATAGGAGATCAAACTGAGGCAGTAGGAGAATCGGCAGAGACCACAGATGGCGTCTGGGAAGGAGGAGACGGCCGATCAACCTCAAAAGCAACTGAGGGAGTAAATGGGAAGACTGTGTCTGGAGTCGCTGGGGAAGCCGGTGGAGTGTCCCCTAGGGAATCATCAGCCAAGAATTCCGTCAGGAATTCTACATAGTCAGAATCATAGTCAAGATTAAGAGGAGAGCCTACTTCCGCTTCAGGAGGTGGTTGGGCCGTCACTTCCTTTTCCTCATCAGAAGGAATGGGGAGAGGGTCTTCAGGGGTATCCCCCACTTCATGACCACCGTGCGCAAGCTTTCGCTGGCGAAGCATTTCTTGCCAAGCTTGCTCGGCCAAGCGTAGAGAACGTCGCGAAGGAGGACCTACGTCACCTTTCTTCTTCATTGTAAGCGGCACAGAAGGGTGTGCCTTTTGGGAAAAAGAAAGGTATTTGTAGCAGAAGGGAATGAGTGGAAAAAGGGCAAAAGGGATAAGGATCCAAAAGGACGGCTGTAAGAATAAAGAAGGTCTAATGCATAGATCCGGCGGAATCTCTTGGTAATCGAGTAAAATCAGGGATCTTAATTGGAGTTGACAAGAGAGGAAGATATGACAGAGATACGGATCCATTTTTGTCAGAAGATATACTTTCCTAGGTTACGGTTCCTTAAACCAAGGAAAGTGAGGGACTAGATGATGGTATATAAAGACGACTGGGTAGATTAACCGGTCGGAAGAGAGGAAAAGTCAATACAGCACTGGCGATCTGGATATAAAAGATTCGCAACAACTCCCCCTAGGGCCAGTCGATAGACAAAGAAACCCACGAGGCGTCCATACCCTAAGTTATACGAAAATTACCCCGACTCCTCGGCGGCCGGTCGGAAAAGGGTTTGGCCGACTGAGTGTACAAGGCAATCGATAGACCCTCGACAGACTCTCAGAGACGCTGATTCCTCGGCAGTCAGTCAGAAGAAGACCTAGTTTGCCGAGTGCACAAAGTAGTCGGCCAGTCTTCAATAGGCTCCTCAAAACACTCGGAGGGGACGAAGGATTGAGAGAATCAACGGATAGTTATGAGAGAACGGCTATCATTATGAGCATTTAAGGACTTTTATGAGCTATTATTTGTAACATTGATTAGGCCAATAAATATGTAACCGACCAGGCGTGTGATATATATAGTCGAACGGAACTCCATGAAAAGGGGGATCACTTGAGAATTGAGAGACAAAATACACTTGTTTTATTAAGTCATTTTATACAGTTCTTGTAACTTTTCGGTAGTGTTGGCCCGCCGGCCGATTGCCTGAAGATCGGGAAACCATCAGACAAGAAAGTGGTCATTGAGCACATAAGCACTGAGTTGATGATTACTGATCCCCTAACTAAAGACATGCCACCATTCAAGTTTATGGATTTTTTTGAGAAAATGGGACTTGCGCCCACGTTGTAAAATTTGTATACATACAGTTATTGTTATATGAAATTTTTAAAGCATTCAGATATTTTCTCATTATTGTATTGTGCACACATTTTGTTGAGAAAATATATATTTGGACCTGGATTAAACATAAGGTTTATCCATTAAGTTTTGGTTACCACAAGAAATGCTTAGAGAACAAGTTACATTGTGATTATAGTAGATGCTACTCACTTTAAGAGGACGTATCTCTATAGTTCATGTTTCTTTGTTTTCTTTGAGTTTGTACTTGTACCAAGTGGGTGAATGTAACATTTTCAATATTAAAGAATATTAAAGTGGTGCAAGTAATGGCTTTCAATAGCCATTATGTGGAGCCATGTAACGGAAACCGTTACATGACCTAGCTATATTGATGGTTCTATAGGTATATAAGCTATAGGTCCCCCACTGCTCAGGTTACTGCTTTACACACCATCTATATTGAACCTGAGCCAAGTGGGAGCCATTCTACTAGACACTCTGCAAGAATACTATCACTATCAACACATACAACAGCATCAACCAAAGACAATCCTAAAGACAACTATGGCTGGAGGTTAGTCTAATTTGGTTATAAGCTTACACGTTTAAGAAACGAACACGAACAAGATTTTCAAAAACCTTAACAAACGAACACGAACATGAACATGCTCTGTTCGTTAACAGCCCTAGCTTCAAGTTGATGGTTGAAGCAATTGGTCAATATGGTCTAGGGGCTCAAGGACCAAATTGATATGAAATGAGTGAGAAGTATTTGAAAAAAAGAGGTTGATTGAGTTTGAGA
Organism: Ipomoea trifida; assembly: GCA_003576665.1. Classification (NCBI taxonomy): domain Eukaryota; kingdom Viridiplantae; phylum Streptophyta; class Magnoliopsida; order Solanales; family Convolvulaceae; genus Ipomoea; species Ipomoea trifida. The sequence continues at coordinate 7,889,947 of CP025653.1, forward strand.
ATCTCTGAAGGTACATGAAGTGGAGTAGAAACTAAATGGGTGCTCAATTATGACCGATGCATGAATAGATAGGAAGAGAAGAAACATCATGATCATGTGTGTCAATTCAATGTTGGACACAATTTTTTTTTTTTATCTTCTAAAGAATTTTCGATTGAGGCACACACAAGTTAGTATATATTTGAGTATGTAGAGCATGACATTCAACAAGTTGGAGAGGAAAATGTTGTTCAAATTGTCACAGATAAATTGATAATGCCTCGAGCAACATGTGAGCGGCAAAATTGTTGAAGGAGAAGAAGTCACTGGTCTTTTTGACTTGTTGTGCGACATATTCCATCAATTTAATGCTTGAAAGCATTGCAGTTATGTGCAACCAAATCCATTAATCTAAATATTTTATTAGTTTAATACTTTTTAAAATCTTTAATATACTAATAGTAATCTAATACTTGAATGTCTTGCAAGTTTATCAAGGTATAAAAGAGTTATTGAACAAGCAAAGGGCTTGACTATCTTTATCTATGAACACCATAAAACATTGGCAATGATAGGATCCTTTACAAAGAAGCAAGGCACAGTTAGGCCAGATGTGACTAGGTTTGCTTCTACATTTCTTACTTTGGGATAATGATTTTACCCTTAGAATATAGAATTCTGCAACATTTCGCCGTCAATTTGGCCGGAAGGACCAAAACTAATAAAAATAACAAAGTTAGGCACCAAAATTGAAAAAATTTATTTGTGATTTTTTGAGTTCGATGCCCCAATTGCATTTTACTGTGTAGTTGGACGGCCAATTTGACCCTTATTCCTAATAATAATAATAATAATAATAATAATAATAATAATAATAATAATAATAATAATAATAATAATAATAAGTATGGACATTTTGGACTTTATACTACTTATTCCCTTTCAATTCTCATGTATACCAAACATTGGAATTGAAATTCTCAGTAATTCTATTCTTGCAAACCAAATATTGGAATTTAAATTATCACTTTATTTCCCCATAATTCATCTCCCATTAAATTACAATCCTTCCAACCAAACGTCCTGTAAATATTTGGTTTTATTTTTATTTTTCACTAATAAATAACCTAATTTGTATATGCCTAGTTTCAAAACATAGGAATTACCAAGGTAGAAAATTAATCCTGGTCTTTTGATAACATTGTCTGCCTCTGGAGTTGGTTTTTCAGAAATCTTACTTAAATCTACACTAGTTTAATATAATAAGAGTAGAGTAGACAATTAGGGATTATAACCCTCCAAAAAATGCAGATATACATCGTAGATATACATCGTTTTGCAGAAGTTTACTAAAAATGAAATGAGTGAGAGAGGGTACAGTATTCTTGTTAACATAATACAGATCGTAGATATACATCATAATGTTGCTCCTAACTTTTACAAGTTTCACACCCACATTCAGGGCAGTACAAAACATGTAAGATTCAAAAACAAATATGTTATAAACTTTTAAACTTTTAGATATTCTGTGTATATATGAGCTCAGCTGTGAACCAATGAATTACACTGTGAACCAATGAATTAAATGTAATGAAGCAGTATCATAATGTAGTGTGAATCCCTGAGTGGTTAGAACAGAGACAGGAGCAATCAGGTTCATTCAAGTCCCTCTTCAGCAGTCGTTTATCACGATTGATCATAAGTTTAATGTGGGGTAACTTTGACGAAACCTGTCGCCAAATTTCTTTTACTGCTCCATTGGGGTCGTCATATACAAAATAATGTTGAACCTGAAGGCAAAAAAATTTCAAAATATTACACTTCTGTAAACTACATTATGTGATAAGGAATCAGATTAGTATGCTGACATTTGAAACAAAGCCCACAAGACATGGAGTTCCCATCAAGAAAACACAAATTCATTAACACAGCCACTCGCAGTTCAATTGGTTTTCATGTATCCTAACCAATTAATGGGGCAAAAAAACTAAGGGTGCATTTGGTGCGAACATTGGAATCGGAATGATAATGAGAATCAAATACTTGGTAATAGTAATGGGTAATAGTTTTTTATTTATTTATTATGATTCCAATTCCAATTACTATTACTACCAAATAGTGGTAGTACATGGGAATTGGAATCATAATAAATAAATAATTAATTAATTAATTAAAATAAAAATAAATAAATATATAAAAATCTATAATGCATATATATACACATACATATATATATATTAAAATTTCATATTTAATGCATGGACAATGACCTTTTTATTTCTTTTTTCATTTTTTTCTCCCTTATTTTTTATTCCATTCTTCAAAAGTAGAGGAGTAAAAGAGTAATGAATTTTGTAAATTACTAAAGGATTTGAACCCAATAGTAAGATAACAAAAGTAGGCAAACAAACATGCAAATGGGTATCAAAACCCATAGTAGGGTGCAAAAGTCCCAAACCAAACACCGCCTAAAACATGAAAACATTTGCAAACCATAAACTTAAAATAACACAAAAGCAAAGTAACAGAAAATTGAAATAAAGATGTGGTGGCAGGGAGGGATTAGTCGAAAGCTTCAGTTGCATGGCACCACCAAGGTCCACCCCCACCCCCCTTCTCCAAACATTGTTTAGTGCTTTGAGCAAAGTAGCCAAGAGCTAGGTGGCTGGCGGCTGACTATTACATGGAGGTTCAACTATTATAGAAACAACCTCCTTCTAAGAAAAGTAAGCCTAAAGCATTTTCCTTTCTTAAACATGCATGAATCATGATGCATGATATTTATGTAGGTATATGATTCAACCATTTTAATGAGTGAAATGGAATGATACTGGCCACAAAAATCTAAAAAGTAGACAATAAAAAAAAGAGTAAAATGTGATACCAGAGTTCATTCATGGAAAATACCTTCTTTAACTCCCGCTGCAATTCCAAAATCTTCTCCATACTCATGCCCCTAAGACGTTTAACCAAGGCTCCTTTCTTTATTGCAGTGTACGAATCGACAAAAATTGCTATCTTTCTATAGTCTATGACATCCTCAAAAGGCAATTCAATATAGTCACTAACAATAACAGGGATACACAAGCTCACAATAGCATCAAACAGACGACAAGCTGATGGAGTGTCACCAGCTGGATGTAAGCAAAATTTTGATGCATGCATCCCTTGTGTTGCTGCACGGCGGCTCTCCCTGGACTGTGTACCATGTTTTATAATGACATCAGTTTCACTCTCAAGCACTTGAAAAAGTAAATCACGAATTTTTCCTCCCTGCAATATAAATGAAATAAACTATATGTCAATGATTGCAAAAATTATATAGTGTGCAAAACCAATGGTTGTAACAGTGTAACCCCAAAAGAAACAAGAAAAAAAAAATTAAATTAACCAGCATTAGTAATCCAAACATTAAATGTGCCCCAAAGAAACCACTCTAAAGATCAGATATACACATGGCAGAGAATTTGAGCCTGCACAAAATAATTTTGAGCAATAAAGAAATCAACCATTTCCATCTTCACCAAATTATTGTGTGTGGCATCATTATGGTTTTTATTGCTTTGCTTGATTTATTGTTTGCAAAAGAATGAATGGCATTTTTTAGTGTTGTAAAAATCGGCTTAGGCGCCAAATAGGCTCTAGGCATCCCTAGATCAAAGGGAAGAAGGGAAAATTGGCCTTCTATGTGATCAGCGGACTAGGCACCGGAAGTCTAAAAAACTAGGATGCCATATGCAAAAAAAGAAACCAAATTTTTTTTAGTTGTGCGCCTAGTAACTTTTAAACATTGATATTTTTAGCATGTTTAATTTCACAGATTTTCTTGAATGCCTAGAATTATCTCTCTTGGAACATATTTTCTACAGATTGCACATGTCATCACCAATAGCTTAAGTTATACGGCACCACAATGTTTCAAAAACAGTGCCTAAATCAGATATCAGTCATAGCAATAAGCTTACACAGGTCACAACCAAATCTTGATATAACCAAAACTAATAAAACAATTAAGATGTAGGCCTGATACCATATCATTAATGCCAATAATTTTAACAAAAATATCTGGTGTCATATAACAAGTTATCATATAACAAGTTATATGACACCACAATGTTTCAAAAACAGTGCCTAAATCAGATATCAGTCATAGCAATAAGCTTAGACAGCTCACAACCAAATCTTGACATAACCAAAACTAATAAAACAATTAAGATGTAGGCTCGATACCATATCATTAATGCCAATAATTTTAACAAAAATATCTGATTGACAACTGCTACCTCTTTTCGATACCGATTCCCCATAAAGAAGAGCAAAGTCTTGCGGTTTTGTATCCCAATATCTCCCTGATATGGATTAATCCGATGTGAATAAGGCAAGATCACATCCTTAACTAGTGAGGCCTGATCACGAGACAACCTACCAAAATCTGATACCAATAGCACCCCATTCTTCACCTTATCCACAACTTTGTATAAGGCATTAGGATCCTGACATATGAATACATGATCCCACCCATTATTCCTTTTCCAGTATTCTTGCTGTCCCAAGTACTCGATCAAAGTATCCTACATATACAAGCATAAAAAGCTTAATAAAAACTGATTGATGATACAAACACAAAAATATGGAAAATTACCACGATAAAAAATGGAACCAGAATCAGAGAAACCAGCAATTACACACCAACCCCAGTTCCAAACTTACTACTAATTGCAACATTGGTCAGGTAAACAAAAACTTCAAATTTTCTATTTCCAAGTAAAAAATCCAAGATTTCTACTTGAATATACTCATTACCTGACAGCCTGCACTGCTAAATGCATTCCAACATTAAAAGAGCTTGAAAAAGAACAAAAGCCACGTTTTAAAAAAGTAGTACATAGCTAAAATAATCAGCCCTTCCAAGTAACTATTAAACAGGGCAATTGAAATTCCTACCTGCGTCTTCTCATCACTATACACAGGCCGATCCCCTGAGGGAGGCCGATTCACAGGATTCACAACAAGGCTCAAAGACGAGAAAAAAGGCACATAGAAGAGGTCGGCCTGCTCGGGGTCGGACACTGAAATGACGGACGACCCGGCCCGGTCATGATTGGGTAAGAGGAGGCTTGTGAAGAGGTGCCATTCGGCAGCATGCTGAGTGCCGGGGTACTTAAGCAATGCGTCGTCCTCTACCCTCTCCCCTCCACGGGCCAAATTGTAGCTCTCGATCACCCCGTAGGTGAAATTCCTGGGCAGATCGTACATATAAACCTTCACAGGCACTGGATGTTTCACCCCGAAATACTCAACGTTGCTTCCGACATCAGCAAAGCCAATGGCATTGTTGATGGACAGAGGAGTAGAGAAGATGAAGGAATTGAGGAAGGCGTAGAGAGCTAAAAGGGAGATGAGAACAGCGAGGGTTAGGGTTGGTTTGAGGATTGATCTCTTCGGCATTTTGAGGCTGGGAGTCATTGAGATTTTGAGGGAATCATAGTTTGGAAACCTGGGGGAAGTTAGTTGCGGCGGCGATCGGAATTTTGGGCGATTTGGATTCATTGAATGATCGGAGACATCTGCGAGCCGTGGGAAAACTCAAAACTGGACGTCCGGACCCGAAGGCTTTCACTTCTACTGTACTATCGTTTTGTATTTTTCATATTTAGTACGGAGTAGTAGTTTTTTTTTTTTTTTGGAGGAAACGGAGTAGTAGTTTTTTTTTTTTTTTTTGGAGGAAACGGAGTAGTAGTTAATAAGGAGTAACTTTTATTCTTATTCCAAACTAGTAAGTTACCGTGCGATGCACGGATTTATTATATTTTTAAATAATAAAATTAAAGATGAAATTATGAACAATTTTAATATTTGGATGCCTACATTTATTTGATTATGAGATTAGTGTAAAAGTATCACTCAATTAATTGAATAATATATAACTCGTTGGTCTGCAATTATCTTGAAAAATTTAATATGTAATATAATTTATGTAATTATATTATTACTAAAATAAATATGGGAAAAGTTGAAAATAATTTAATTGCAATTATTATAAAAATAATAATTTATGTATACACTGATGGTTTCCCGATCTTCAGGCGATCGGCCGGCGGGCCAACACTACCGGAAAATTACAAGGATTTATGGAGTTTTGTCAATAAAACAAGTGTTTCTCTCTCTCTACTTAAATTTCGACCTGCTCATTCAAGTTCCCGTCGGGCTACATATACTTCTCGCCTGAGCGGTTACATATTTATTGATACAATTAATGCAATAATAGCTCATAAAAGTCATTTAAAGGCTTCATGATGATGATGACTGTTTCTCATAACGGCTGCCAGATTCCCTTGATCTCTTGTTTGCCACGAGTGCTCTTTCAGAGTTCTTTGAAGTTATCCGACCGTCTATTACACTCGGTTAGCCGGCCTCTCTTCCCGACCATTTGTCTGAGTCCGGCTCCCCGACCGTCTGACTGGGTCTTTCGCCCGATCGACGGCTAAGAGCTAGGCAGCTCATCACATTACGGTATGACCGTCTCCGGTGTTTTTCCGACCTAGGGTCCGACCCGAAAGGAATTGGAATAATTACGTTCTGGATACCCAGACTCTAGTGTGTTTTCCTCTCTCCCGACCGCCTGGTCTACCCAGTCGGTTTTATATGCCATCATCTAGTCCCTCACTTTCCTTGGTTAAAGAACCGTAACCTAGGAAAGTACATCCCTGACATAAATAGATCCGAATCTCTGCTGCGCCTTCTTCGTCTGTCAAATCAATCAAGATCCTGGATTTTACTCGACTTCCAAGAGATATCCCGCCGATACCCCCTTCTAGACCTTCCTTATTCTGACATCCTCTCCTTTTTTTATCTCTATCCTTTTGGCTCTTCTTTCTCTCCAAGGTGACTTTCTCTACTATAAATACCAGTCCTCTTCAAAAGAAACATGTTTGTTTACAACACCTATGACGAAGAAGAAGAAGGATAACGTTGGTCCTCCCTCACGGCGCTCTCTTCGCCTGATCGAACAGGCTCGCCAAGAAATGCTTCGTCAAAGGAAACTGGCTCACGGCGGCCATGAGGTGGGGGATACCTCTGAAGACCCTCTCCCCATCCCTTCAGATGAGGAGAAGGAGGTGACACCCCCACCACTTCCTGAGGGTAAGATAGGATCTCCTTTGAACCCGGACTATGATTCCGACTACGCGGAGTTTCTGGCGGAGTTCCTGGCTGACGACTCTTTGGGAGACACTCCTCCGGCCTCTCCTGCAACCCCAGACACAACTTTTCCTGCTTCCGAGACTGATCGCCTGTCTCCTCCTTCCCAGACGCCCTCTATGGTTTCTGCTGATTCTCCTGCAGCTTCAACTTAATTTCCGCTTACGTAGCTTTATTCGTAGTTGACGCTCTTAGGCCCTATAGGGCTATTTTGTATCTTCGGCTGGTCTTCCTTATAATTCAATAAATAAAAGCTTATTTCAATGGCGCATACGTTTCCTTCTGTTTTTACTTTGTTCCCGACCTATGACCTGTTAAGACTCCCACTTAGGCCAAAAGGACTTTCTTTATTGTTTCTTTTCTCACGCTCCCTCCTTAGGGAGGCATGGTTGACCGAGTGCCGATCTCCGTTTTCAGGACTCCGATCAAACCCCACGAACCTTCCTTATGACTTCTTTTCTTACACTCCCATTTCAGGGAGGCACGGTTGACCGAGTGCCGACTCCGTTTTCAGGACTCCGATCGAACCCACGAACCTTCCTTATGACTTCTTTTCTTACACTCCCTTTTCAGGGAGGCACGGTTGACCGAGTGCCGACTCCGTTTTCAGGACTCCGATCGAACCCACGAACCTTCCTTATGACTTCTTTTCTTACACTCCCTTTTCAGGGAGGCACGGTTGACCGAGTGCCGACTCTGTCTTTGAAGCCTCATTATAAGCTTTGCTTGAAATATTTGAAGCGTCACCGTCGTTTGGATTTCGCGCCGATTTTGTTTCTCAAGGAAGTGGTAACGGCTTCCTTCCCGCGTACGTTTCACATCACCTCAACCGTCACCTCATTTAATCTCACCCTCCACGTGTCCCTATCTCCTTGCTCCTCTTCCCTTATAAATTACCCTCATTCACCGCCGCTTCCATTTTTTACCTTTTACTGTTCTTCTTCTTCTTCTCAAGCGAAAAGCGCTTTGCTCATTTCCGGCGGTTTTTAAGCACTCAAAGTTCCGATCAACCTCCGGCCATCGACGAGTCCAGCCTCCGTTCTCATTCCCTCTTTCACTCCTTCTTTCTCTTCTTCTTCGTTTTAACAGGTAGGTTTTCGACTTTTCACTTTGCTTTCTACTATGTCTTCTTCTTCTCGCCGCACGGGGGTTACGGAAAACCCTAACGCCTCAACTTCATTGAGTGCGCAGGGCATTCCTTCTTCTTCTGCTCTAAACCCAGAACCCCTTCAGGCCGTTGCGGCCTCTTCTATTGAACTTCAAAGGCCTTCAGGTCATTTGGAGGACATTGGCCTGCCTATGGGCCTTCACTCAAAAATCTCAGCCCGCGAGTTGGGGGAGGCCTAAGAATTGTTGGGCCCAGCGGCTGAGATTTATGCTCCTCGTGAGCTTTACGTGTCCGAGCCTCCTCCCGACGGGTATGTCGGGATACATATGCAATCTATTCGTCATGGGTTTCGAGTCCCCATGAGTCCATTTGCTTCCCTCTTTTTTCGATTTCTTGCTCTCTCTCCCGGCCAACTCGTTCCGAACTCTCACCGCCTCCTTTTCTGCTTCCAAACCATCTGCCGGAGTCTGGAGATTGATCCGACGATCAATCTATTCCAGCAAGTCTATCTGGTCAACAGGGTCGGGACTAATTCTCTCGGCTACGTCCAAATTTCTCAGCGAAGCGGCTGTAAAATTTTCGACGGGCTGGTCGACTCTCTCAAGGGTTGGAAAAATTCTTTTCTATTCGTCCGTCCCTCCTCTTCTCACCCAGCGTTCGACTTCCCCCTAACCTGGAACTCGACCTTCTTTAAATGCCTCAAAAAACCCCCACTCGACCAGCAAACGTCCGACAGTCTAAAAGTCTTGAAAGACTTGGGTGAACTCCAAGTCAGTGAATGGTCAAGCTTGAAGGCTCTCGACGAGGCCGGACTTCTTCCAGTCGGGGCAGCTCTTCCAGGTGATGTGTCATTCCATTTAGAACCGTTATTCTTCATAGCTCACCTTTTAATACACTGTTTTGCAGATCCCGAGGAGGAGCAAGAAGCAGAAGAGGAAGGCGAGGAAGAAGGTACACACTCCCCCTCACACGACTCTCACACACTCTCTCCCTCCTCCGACATGTCTAGTCGCCACGCCGCTTTGAAAGAGCGCTCCAGGAACCGCGCGGCCGCCTCCTCCAACCCGATCGTGCTTCATGACTCTCCCACTCGCACGGGAGAACCTTCCCGGGTCCGCCAATCTCGCCGAACGCTGCCACCGCCGGCTCCAGCCACTCTGTCTGGCTCCAAACGTTCTGCCGACTCTTCTCTTCCAGCCCCCTCAGCGAAGAGGGTAGTCGTGGGTTTCGAGGCTGACGCCGATGACGGCATTGCTCAAGGTGCCTTCCCAGTCCATGACTGGCTGGACAAAGTCATCTTTCCCAAGGATGCGGCGTACTATGAGGGCCATTCTTCCGAGAAGGTGTTCGAAGGGGTCTCCCGTTATCTATACCGGGTAAGCGATGTCCATACTTATATCATTGATTAAACGACTTTTGCACTTGCTCTCTTTCTCAATCCTTTTCTTTTTTCTTTTTGACAGGCTCTAGCCGTTCAGTCGGAAATGCGAAAGAGGATGAGCCCTCTGTTGGCGGACGCGGAGTCGGTGCCAACTCTAAGGGCTAACCTTCTCAAGAGGGAGAAGGAGCTGGACGACTCGGCTTTGCGCGTGGGTCAGCTGGAGTCGGAGCTTGAAGCCGAGAAAAAGAAGAGCGCTGAAGCTGTGGATGTGTACAAGTCTTCTAGTGCTTTTGAGGACGACGTGCTGGCTAACGCCCGTCTAAGGCTGAGGAGACTGCTGGCCATGGAGTGGCTAAACTCGGACGAAGGTCGAGCTTATCTGACGGACCTGGGAGAGGAGGACTATCACATGGGGGCCTTAGAAATGCAACGAGACATCTACCCAGTCCTCCTAGCAAAGGATCCGACCTTCGATCCGGTGAAATGGGGCTTTCCGGTGCAACTACCCGAGCTCTCTTCCCGCATTCCTGCTACCCCCGCACGTCAACAGGGGGCCGGAGACACCGTCAGGGTTACTCCGGAGAACTCAAGTGGTGGGCAAATTCCGATGGACTCTCCATATCTAAATTCTGCTGCCAACTTGTCCGATCTGGCAGGGATGGATCGCAATCCTGTGACTTCAATGCTCGATGCAACGGAGGAAGAAGAGTCGGCTGAAGGAGGCTTAGTACACCGCTCGCGACTCTCAAGTGGCACCAACGACCCTCCCCCTACTGGTCCAACGGAGGGGGAGACAGTTGGTGGCAACTCGGGAGTTTAAAAAATATCCGCTGCGTTTTTATTTTTTTGTTTTGAGTTTTGTAACAAGGCCTTCTCTTTTTAGGCCTTTGTGCTTTGAACAATTTCCCCTTTCATATTGCAAACTTTTCTTTTTGCCTTTTTTTCGTTTTCTCTTTGCGTTTTGCAAACCATCGCTGAAACCGGACTTGGACTGGAATCTTGACTCAAGAGGGTTTTCTCAACCCTTTTGAGGCAAACTCGTTTAACTTTAAAACTCCGAGTCCCTCAGTCGAGGACTCGTTCGCAGGTTTTCTCAACCTTTTAAGGCAAATTCGCCTAACTTTGCAAACTCCGAGGCAAACGGACTGCCAGACTCATAAGGACCCGGAGGTCGATATAAGACTTAGGTTATCTCAACCTAACTCACACAGAGGCAAACGGACTGCCAGACTCATAAGGACCCGGAGGTCGATATAAGACTTAGGTTATCTCAACCTAACTCACTCAAAGGCAAACGGACTGCCGGACTCATAAGGACCCGGAGGTCGATATAAGACTTAGGTTATCTCAACCTAACTCACTCAAAGGCAGACGGACTGCCAGACTCATAAGGACCCGGAGGTCGAAGCAAGATATATCAAAAGGCAAGGTTACTTCTATTCAAATCTCTCGGAATTCTCATTACAAACTTTTTTTAAAGGCCTAACCTTCTACTGAAAGAATTTCTTCAAGTGTACCGCATTCCATTTCCTCTCGACGGCCTGACCCTCCGGAGTCTCTAGTCGGTAAGTTCCAGGACGGATGACTTCTCGAATCCGGTAAGGACCTTCCCATTTAACCGCGAACTTTCCTCCCTGATTGGGCTGGCTGGCATCTCGGTCTCTTAGGACCAAATCTCCTTCCTGAAATCTCTTCTCCTTGACTCTCTTGTCATAATAGCGTTTTACCGACTATTGATACTCGGCCATTCGCCCATATGCTGCGTCCCTCCTTTCCTCAAGGAAGTTCTTTTCTATTTGTAAACTCTCTTCATTCTCGTCATCATTATATTGCAGCACTCGTAAGGTAGGAGTAGTGATCTCAGCTGGTATTTTGGCTTCGAAGCCATAAGTGAGGGAAAACGGGGTTTCCCCGGTTGCTCTTCGAGGAGTCGTTCGATATGCCCGTAGGACTCGATCCAGTTCGTCGACCCATGTTCCTCCCAGATCACTTAACTTCCTTCGTATACCGTCTACGATAGTTCGATTAACGTTCTCAACTTGTCCATTGGCCTGAGGATAGGCCACCGAAACCTTGGTGTGTCGTATTCCGTATTGCTGACAGAAATCACTGAAGGGCCGGCAGTCGAACTGCCTACCATTATCACTGACCAAGTGCTCAGGAAGTCCGAATCGGCAAATGACCTTTTTCCACAGAAACTTCCGGCATTGAAACTCGGTAATGGTTGCCAAAGGCTCGGCTTCCACCCATTTTGTGAAATAATCCACAGCCACCACACAAAAGCGCACCCGCCCCGGTGCTTGGGGCAGCGGTCCGATAATATCAATTCCCCATTTAGCAAAGGGAATAGCGACGGTGATCGGAGTATAGAAGGAGGCTGGTCGAGTATCCTTCTTAGCAAAGGATTGGCAAACCGCACATCTGGCTACTCGGCCAATGCAGTCCTTGACCATGGTGGGCCAGTAGTACCCTTGTAATACTATTTTGCGCGCTAGAGTATGAGCCCCTTGATGAGCCGAACAGATTCCTCGGTGTGCCTCTTCCATAACCTGATCCGCTTCGGCGGGATGCAAGCATCTTAGTAATGGTCCCCCGAAGGATTTTTTGTACATGTGGCCATCTATTATTACATACGCGGAAGACCGTCTCTGGACTTTCGCAGCCTCAGCGGGGTTGTCGGGAAGGTCTCCCTTCTCTTTGTATTGGCGAATCTCTTCCATCCAAAATAACTCAGGATGTTCGTCAGGATTCAGCTCCTTCGCAACGCATACGTCCTCCGGGATAACTTTTGGTTCTATGCTGGGTAGAAGAATTCGTTCGTTTTGGCAAATTCGAAGAAGGTGGTCTGGTATTCCGCCTAAGGCCATTTTAGACAGGATATCAGCCTCGGTATTCTCGGCACGAGGCACGTGCTCCAGCTCATGAGCCTCGAACTCGCCTAAGAGTCCCTCAGTGACTTTCTTATACCGGCCGAGTCTTTCATTCTTTGTCTCACAAGTCCCCGTCACCTGTCCGACTACTAAACGAGAATCGGTCTTAATCCGGATCTTCTGGACTTTTAAGGCTTTGGCTACACGCAATCCTCCGATTACGGCCTCATTATTCGAAGCCGTAAACTCGTATGTAAGCGAGTAGTACAAACGAAACCCTTCAGGAGTTGTTAACATGATTCCTCCCCCACAGTGATGTTGGCTGGCGGCTCCATCAGCGTGCATTTCCCACCAATCCCCTTCCTCAGGGGTCTTGATGTTAGGCTCGGGGCTATGAGCAGTGCATTCTACTATGAAATCAGCTAAGGCTTGGCCTTTTATCGAGGGGCGAGGGTGGTATTCAATTCCATACTGAGTGAGTTCCACGGCCCATTTTACCAAACGCCCCGAAGAGTTGGGATTTCGTAAGACTCCTGCCAGGGGTTGGTCAGTCAGAACTCGGATGGGGTGAGCCTGAAGATAAGGTACTAACTTCCGGGCCGTGATCACTAGAGCGTACACCACCTTTTCCAAGGGAGTGTATCGGATTTCGGAAGCCTTCAAGGCCCGACTGACATAATACACCGGGTGTTGTACCCGTTCTTCTTCTCGGATTAGCACAGAGCTAACAGCCTTCTGGGAGGCAGCTAGATAGAGATATAGTACCTCTCCTTCCTTTGGAGTGGATAGCAACGGTGGAGTTTGTAGGTAATCCTTTAACTCTTCGAATGATTTTTGACACTCTTCTGTCCATCGAAACCCTTCCCTCTTTTTCATAGCTTCGAAAAAGGGTAGAGCTCGATCCGCGGATTTAGACAGAAATCTGTTTAGGGCCGCAAGTCGCCCCGTTAACCTTTGCAATTCTTTTAACGTTCCCGGAGGCTGCATGTCAAGGATAGCCTTCACCTTTTCAGGGTTAGGCTCGATTCCTTTCCGAGTTACCATGTATCCAAGGAATTTTCCTCCTCGCACCGCAAAGGCGCACTTCTTTGGGTTCAGACGCAGGTTATATTTCTCCATTATGGCAAAAGTAGCCGCCAGATCCTTCGCATGAGTTCCTTCGTTCTTGCTTTTCACAAGCATGTCGTCTACATACGCGGCCATAGATTTTCCCAGTAAGTCTTTGAATAAACGACCCACCATCCGAGTGTAGGTGGCTCCGACATTTTTTAACCCGAAAGGCATCACTCGGTAGCAATATACCCCGTCCGGGGTAATGAAGGCAGTCTTTTCCTCATCCACAGGATACATAAAGATTTGGTGATACCCCCGAAAGGCGTCCATAAAGCTCAACAGATCACATCCAGCTGTCTCATCTACCAACTGATCAATCCTAGGTAGCGGGAAAGGATCTTTCGGGCAAGCTTGATTGAGGTCCGTGTAGTCCACGCACATTCGCCAAGCGGGGGGCTTAGGTACAAGCACCACGTTGGCGAGCCAATCGGGGTATTTTACTTCCCGGATGTGTCGGGCGGCCATCAGAGTATCTACCTCCTTTTTAACGAAGTCACGTCGGTCTGCAGAGAGGTATCTCTTCTTTTGGATAACAGGTTTGTGATTAGGGTCGACTGCTAATCGGTGGCAGATTACCGACCGATCGACTCCGGGCATATCCTCAGGTCCCCAGGCGAATACTTTCTGATATTTCTGCAGTTCCAGGATAATTTCTTGCTTGACTTTCTCAGCCAAGCCTGTTCCGATCCTTACCCTTCTCTCAGGGCGATCGGGATCGATCCCGACTTCCTCTAACTCCACCGCCGGTTCAGGGCGGTCAAGGTTTTTTGTCTGTTCTTCTCGACTGGTGATGGAATGAACCCTTAAGTCCTCTTTCCCTATTTTCCGACAGGATTGCAAATAGCAATCTCGAGCCGCCTTCTGGTCGCACCGGGCGACCCCAATCCCGTTGGGAGTCCGAAATTTCAAGCAAAGGTGTTCTATGGAGATAAGAGCACCCAGATCTTCCAACCCAGGTCGCCCCAAAATCATATTATGAGAGCAGGATAGATTAACCACCACAAACTCCATATCTATACTTCGCAGATTCGGGAAAGTCCCAATTTCAACTGGTAGGCGTATAGAGCCTTCTGACTCAATCGAGTCCCCGGTGAAACCGGCCAAGGGTGTCTTTACAGGTGTTAGCTTGCTTCGTTGTAATCCCAACCTCTCCAACACTTCTAAGTATAGGATGTTTACGCTACTCCCAGTGTCTACCAGAACTCTTCGAACTACCGTCCCATGGACGTCCATAGCAATGACCAGAGCATCCCGATGGGGATGTTGGCTCCGGGGTAAATCATCATCAGTAAAGAGAATAGGTTCTCGACATACCTTCTTCAGACTATCGTCCCGGCCGTAAATGGTTCCTACGTATAATTGCCGAGCCCAAGCTTTCCGGGATCCGGACGAATCTCCTCCTTCCGGGCCCCCTACTATCATATTGATGACAGGTTTGTGTTTCCAGTTGGTCTCCTCTTCTTCAGAGGCAGGCTGCTTCCCTCGATCAGACCGCGAGTCCGTCTTATCGGATCGTGGAGGTCGCCTCCATTGATTAGGCAGGGGCGGAGCGCCCTTCTGAATCATGGCTTCTATTTCCTTTTTCAAGTAATAGCATTCCTCAGTAGTATGCGTGGTCGACCGATGATACCGGCAATATTTAGTCGAGGTCCCTCCTGAAGGTAAAACCTCAGGTTGGTCTCCGGGTTTCAGAGGTGGGGGAGGCGGCAGATTATCTTTGACCTCATGCACGAGTTGTGCCACGGAAGGTCGAGGAGGCGGAGCCCCCACTCTTTCAGCTCCTCGGCGGACCTCGGTACGACTGGAACGTTCAGATTCCGTCCGACCCCGAGTATCGGATCGTGATCGTTTAGCATTAGATCCGGCAGCTTCTCGCTGCCGCTTTTGTCTTACCGCCTCCTCTGTGTCCGCTTGACGACTGGCTCTTTGCATAGCTTCCACATAAGTCTTTGGGCGATCATTGTGAAGGTCTATGAATAGCTTACCCGCACGAAGCGACTCCATGAAGAAAGTGATTGCTACCTGCTCGTCCAACCCTTCAATAGTTTGGACTAGGGTTGTAAACGAGCCGAGCCGAGCTCGAACTTGGGGTGGCTCGAGCTCGAGCTCGATTAGATCAGGGCAGCTCGAGTTCGGCTCGAGCTCGATCGAGCTCAAAAAATTAAACTCGAGCTCGGCTCGCCAAATTTTCGAGCAGCTCGAGCTCGGCTCGATTGGCTCGAGTGTTCGAACTCGAGCTCGAGCTCGAGCCGAAGATCGACTCGACATAGCTCGAATTGAGCTCGAGCTCAAGTTCGATTGCTCGAATTTTAAGCTCGAGTTCGAGCTCGAATTTTAAGCTCGAGTTCGAGCTCGAATTTTAAGCTCGAGTTCGAGCTCGAATTTGACCAATTTAACTTCATTCTTCAATATCTAATAAAAATTATTGTACCCATACATAAATAATAAAACTTCAAAAAGAATCACAAGTCCAAACTTCAAAAGTTCTTCAAAAGTTCAAAGCACTCAATACAAGTTAACATCACATCAACTACAAATCTATAACAATACTACAACAGTGGTCCTCCCCAGAATACAAGGATTCTCCACAGCATTTGGAGAAGGCAACTCCAATTCGGTGTGAAATTCAACAATTCTATTCTGCACAAATAGTGTCAGAAGTTTGAGACCTAAAATTGGGTATTCCTGTGGGGATGGTGGAAGGCAGTTGCTGCTCCATCAAAAAAACAAAATGACATATCATAGTTAATTTAAATGACAAGAAACTACAAAAACGAATCAATAATCATGACTACAAAACCTCCAGAAGTTTGGTAAATGGACAATACTTAACTTAATTACGATTGCAGTAAAGGGTTGAACCATGGATTTAAAAATTTAAATAAAAAATAACTCCTAATTCCCATATGAATCTAAAACAAAAGGGAAACTTTATAAAATGAGCTAGACAAACATAGGAATTAGAAAAATTAGTTTAAAAAAAAACTTCATTAACCTCATTTGCAAGACAGTGAAGCTCTTTGGAACCTCAAAGCTGTAATGAAATGAAAATTAATATTCATCTTCTAGCTAGAATCAAGCTGGGATTGAGCTTCAACAAATGAAGAGGGTCTTGCATTTCTCACCCTTAAAATACTGCAAATTCAAACATCTTTATATTCTTTAATCTCATAAACTTCACTCTAAACACAAAGAAAGTTAAGAGCAGAGCATCATACCTTTTGAGAATGATGATTCTAGCAGCATTGTGTCACTTCCAACAGAACAAAGGAAGCTGATATCACAAGCTATGAGAGTATGTTGTGCTTTTAGAATGCAAATAATAATGGCCTAAACAGCCTAAAACTTCAACCTGGATCTATAAATTATATTACACTTGAATGCATTATCAGTTTTTTTTTATAACTAGACTATATGTACCAAAGAAACTGGAAGTAAATTAGGAGTATGTGAGAAGCTACCAACCATGATAATAATGATAGTGACAATTGTCAGTCACAATAATATCAGATAAAAACAGTTAGTTCAAAATTTTAGAAGATCATGAAATTTAGCATACACACTAATTCTTACATATACCTACTGGAAAGTCCACATATTTGCACTAAAGCTACCAATTCTCACTCAAAAATCAATAATATTTGGCGTAGCCCATTGTTGTATTATTGATTTCTTGGTTTAAAAAAAGTTTCAAATCTTACACCAACAACACTAATCTTACATATTCAAAAAATAGATGCATAAGCATAAAATTATAAAAACATGAATATTTCATAGGGAAACCATAAATCAGAGAAGGAATCCGAGTCCAGCACAAAGACACCCAAAACAAATAAACTAGGTTATATGAAATAGAACGAACAGTCAAAAAATATACCAATCGCCACTCGCTAAGCTATTGTTCGCCGGAGTAATGTCAGAAGAGATAGGGATGAGGGCGTGCCGCTAACAACCGTTGACGTGAGTGACTAAAGAGTATGGAATGTGCATTAAGCAATGAGTCTTCGTCGACTGTTGTTGTCCTCGTTGGTTGCGTCGTCGTTCGCTAGTTCGTTACTCACAAAGCCGCAGGGAGGTAGAGAAGGTCGCTGAGTCGCGGACTCGCAGGGAGGTGGAGAAGGTCGCAGAGTCGCTCGTAGGGAGGCGGAGGAGGCGTGTGAAATGTGAATGTAGCTATCTTTAGATCTAGAAATTAGGGTTGAAGGTTAGGAGGCGGAGGTGTGTGAATGTGGTTGTCTTTAGATATTATTTATATATATATATATATATATATATATATATATATATATATAT
>CP025653.1:7907977-7959517 GCA_003576665.1 Ipomoea trifida
ATTATTAAACGAGCCGCTCGAGTTCGGCTCGAGCTCGATTTTGACCGAGCTCGAGCCGAGCTTTGACCGAGCCGCTCGCGAGCAGCTCGCGAACGGCTCGGCTCATTTACACCCCTAGTTTGGACTTCCTTTTGCCAACGGGTTAAGTATGTTTTCAAAGCTTCACCCTCATCTTGGCTGATCCCACTCAGGTGGGTAAGGTTGCGTTGCGGTTTAATGTTTACAGCATAGTGAGTAAGGAATCGGTCGGCCAGGTCATTGAAGCAACGGATAGACCGACTCGGCAAGGCTAGAAACCATTTCTGAGAGAGCCCTTTAAGGGTAGGCAAAAAGGCTTTACACATGAGTGGCTCTTCCACCCCCAAAACTTGCATTTTGGCTTGGTAACTGACTAAATGTTCCCGCGGATCACCCGTCCCGTCGAAGGTAGCATGCTCCGGAATTTTTAGGTCCGCAGGGGCCCGGTAAGCCATGATCTCGTCCACAAAGGGCGAGGAGGTTAAAAGATTTTCGACAGAGGGTCTGATCTTACCCTCAAATTGATCTTGCAGATTTTGAAGCCTTTTCTCAAAGCCCTCCATCTGACTGTGACGATATTTAGGTTCCGCCGGGGATTCGGCGCTACTCTCAAATACCGCGGCTCGCACTCTCCGCCAGGCGGCCGCAGCCCGTCGCTCTTGACGATTACCATTCGGTCGATCCGGATTTCCGCGAGGTGAGTTTTGTAATGGGTTTCCATGGGAATCGCTCAAGCGATCCATCACAGATCGAGCGACCTCTCGGCGCCTACCGTCTTCTCGACGGAGGGTTGGGTGCTCTTCTCTGTTACGCCCCTCCTGTTCAGTAACTTGTGGATTCGTAGTTCCTTCCCCCGTGGGTCTAACGGGCTCGGTCTAGTTGTTAGTGCCTCGATTTTCACCCCTTCGTCTTTCAACCTCATTGATTACTTGTACTACGATTTTTTCCAACTCTCCGGGCGGAGGCCGGTTACCTACTGTCTCTGGACGGGATTCTCCAGAGTTCCGGGAGGTCTGCCGACTCAGACGCCCTCTCAAATCTTGACCGTTGGGTCGTCCCAACTGTTCTCTCAAGTCAGTTCCTCCTCCGGCAGGTGCTCCGTTGAGATGTACAGATATCTACTCTCTTAGGTCTGGACTGTTAGACCTAGCCGTCAATTGTTCTCGCAAATCACGGCCATTAGTTCGGCCCAATTGTTCCCGCAAATCATTAGAACGAGGTCGTCCCCCCGCACTAACTGCTTTGCTCGTCGTTCGCATTGCTTCGCCGGAGACACAGTACTTTTTGTTCTTCGGTCCCCACAGACGGCGCCAGTGATGGTTTCCCGATCTTCAGGCGATCGGCCGGCGGGCCAACACTACCGGAAAATTACAAGGATTTATGGAGTTTTGTCAATAAAACAAGTGTTTCTCTCTCTCTACTCAAATTTCGACCTGCTCATTCAAGTTCCCGTCGGGCTACATATACTTCTCGCCTGAGCGGTTACATATTTATTGATACAATTAATGCAATAATAGCTCATAAAAGTCATTTAAAGGCTTCATGATGATGATGACTGTTTCTCATAACGGCTGCCAGATTCCCTTGATCTCTTGTTTGCCACGAGTGCTCTTTCAGAGTTCTTTGAAGTTATCCGACCGTCTATTACACTCGGTTAGCCGGCCTCTCTTCCCGACCGTTTGTCTGAGTCCGGCTCCCCGACCGTCTGACTGGGTCTTTCGCCCGATCGACGGCTAAGAGCTAGGCAGCTCATCACATTACGCTATGACCGTCTCCGGTGTTTTTCCGACCTAGGGTCCGACCCGAAAGGAATTGGAATAATTACGTTCTGGATACCCAAACTCTAGTGTGTTTTCCTCTCTCCCGACCGCCTGGTCTACCCAGTCGGTTTTATATGCCATCATACACTAATATGAAGTTTGGATCATTATTTGATTATAATTAGTAATATATATATATATATATATATGGTAATATATGGTAATTTTTTTTTATTAACTTAATTATCATATTTAAAAACAGCCTATTAAAGGGTGTGAAATAGTGTAATGATATTTTGTGTATAATCTGGATCATTATTTGATTAATTAAAATTAATTCCTTAATACCTTATTTCTTAATATTATTATAGTACAATCATTTCGAATATTAATATGTCAAATTTTTTATTTTGCGGACAACCTAATAAAAGGTGAGAAAATGACTTAATTAATAATATGTTTAGTAATTTGTCGAATTATTAACTTAATTACCATATATAAAAACATCCTATTAATTACCATATGAATACTAATAATTAATTGTATAGTAATATGAATAATTATTAGCGTAGTTAGAATAATAATTATTAGTATACTAATCTGACCATTATTAGCTTTACTATAATTAATTTCTCAATTAGCAAAATAATAATTTCTTAATTTTACTAAAATTTATTCAACTAATTCTTTAATTTCATAAAATAGTAATAAATGTATAGTATTATGATAATTATTAGCTTAATTTGAATAATAATTGTTAGTGTAATAATATGACCATTATTAGCTTTACTACAATTAATTCATTAATTTTGGCAAAATAATAATTCCTTAATTATACTAAAGTCTATTTAATTAATTATTTAATTTTGAAAATAGAAATATCTGTATAGAATAATAATTATTAGTGTATTAATATGAAGTCTGGACAATTATTACAATTAATTTCTTAATTCTTTAATTATTTAATTATAATAATTATAATTGTAAATAAAATTAATTAATTAATTGTATGTATCTTTTTATTTTTTATAAATTTATTAATTAATTGTATGAATTATTTTATTTTATTTTATTTTAAATTTATTTGCCAAACATGATTGTCGCAGAAGGAGTCTCTCCGGTGCTCACGATTCATTAAGTCTTTATTTTCAATAAAACAGATGAATGTGATTAATCTTGAAATCTTAATAACTTGTTAGTTTAGCACAATTATTTCGTGTTAGGATAAGGTTCAAATTGGCCACTGAACGTAACTTGAAAGTGTAATTAAGCCATTGAACAAAAAAAAAAAAAAGTGCAATTAGACCATTCAACACTCTTAATGTATGCAATTCGCCTGGTAGCAGGTTAACATCAGTTTCATCAGGTTACTTACTTATGTGGACGATAAGTTGACATTTTAAAATAATTTTTAATAATAAATTATTTAAATTAAAAAAAAAAACACACACACACACACCAGCGGCCACCCATCCCCCCTTAATAATACCCTTGTTACCTTGATAGGAAACCTGCGGATAAATCAAATTTAATTAATTAATTAATTATATTATATTATTATTATTATTTATTATTATTATTATTATTATTATTATTATTATTATTATTTACGGGAAGTCAACTTCTTTCACAAAACAATTGAAATCTTCATACAAAATCATAAGCGAAAGTTGTTTTGTGAAAAAAGTTTTAAAATGCCAACTCACCGTCCACATTAGAAAGTAACCTGATGAAATGGATGGTAATCTGCTATCAAGTGAAATTGCACGCATTTGGAGTGTTTAGTGGCATAATTGCATTTTTTTTTTTTGGTTTAATGGTCTAATTACACTTTTCAGGTTACGTTCAGTGACCAATTTGAACCTTATTCCTTTAGAGTTTAATACATTGTAAAATCTTAAGTAATATCCAACTTGTCATTTTTGTTTCTAAAGTCAAATTTCTTTTCAATTAAAATATGTAAGTATGTGAGTATGTATAATGTATCTATATATCGTTCTACAATGAGGTAAAAAATAAATAGTAAGTTTCATGAGTTTAGTATATAACTATATATGAGCGTGGATCATTATTTGAATAATTAGTAATATATGTATAGTAATTTATCTCATTATTGACTTCCATATTTAAAAACAACTTATTAAAATGTGTGAAATGATGTAATGATATTTTTTGTAGTCTGGATCATTATTTGATTAATTAAAATTAATTCTTTAATTCCTTATTTCTTAATATTATTATAGTACAATCATTTTGAATATTAATATGTCAAATTTTTATTTTACGGACAACCTAATAAAAGGTGAGAAAATGACTTAATTAGTGATATATGTATAGTAATTTGTTTAATTATTAACTTATTTACCATATATAAAAAACAATCTATTAATTACCATATGAATACTAATAATTGTATAGTAATATGAATAATCATTAGCGTAATTAGAATAATAATTATTAGTACACTAATCTGACCATTATTGGCTTTACTATAATTAATTTCTCAATTAGCAAAATAATAATTTCTTAATTTTATTAAAATTTATTCAAATAATTCTTTAATTTCATAAAATAGAAATAATTGTATAGTATTTTGAATAATAATTGTTAGTGTACTAATATGACCATTATTAGCTTTACTACAATTAATTCATTAATTTTAGTGAAATAATAATTCCTTAATTATATTAAAGTCTATTTAATTAATTACTTAATTTTAAAAATAGAAATATCTGTATAGAATAATAATTAGTAGTGTATTAATTTGAAGTCTGTACAATTATTACAATTAATTTCTTAATTCTTTAATTATTTAATTATAATAATTATAATTGTAAATAAAATTAATTAATTAATTGTATGTATCTTTATATTTTTATAAATTTATTAATTAATTGTATGAATTTTTTAATTTATTTTATTTTAAATTTATTTGCCAAACATGATTGTCGCAAAAGGAGTCTCTCTAGTGCTCACGGTTCATTAAGTCTTTATTTTTAAATTGTTTTGTGTATGCAAAGTTACATTTTTTATTTTTTACTTCAACATGTGACACACTGACACATGATTGTCCCGAATGATAAATAAACTTTTAAAGATTTTAAAAAATAAAAAAGAATTTAGATTTTAGAAGTTAATTTTTTCAATAAAACACATGAATGTAATTAATCTTGAAATCTTAACTTATTAGTTTAGCACAATTATTTAGAGTTTAATACATGGTAAAATCTTAAGTAATATCCAACTTGTCATTTTTGTTTCTAAAGTTAAATTCCTTTTCAATTAAAATATGTAAGTATGTGAGTATGTATCTATATATCGTTCTAGAATGAGGTAAACAATAAATAGTAAGCTTCGTGAGTTTAGTATATAACTATATATGAGTCTGGATCATTATTTAATTAATTAGTAATATATGTATTGTAATTTATCTCATTATTGACTTAATTACCATATTTAAAAATAACCTATTAAAAAGTGTGAAATGGTGTAATGATATTTTTTTGTAGTCTGGATCATTATTTGATTAATTAAAATTAATTCTTTAATACCTTATTTCTTAATATTATTATAGTACAATCATTTTGAATATTAATATGTCGAATTTTTATTTTATGGACAACCTAATAAAAGGTGAGAAATGACTTAATTGGTAATATATGTATAGTAATTTGTCTAATTATTAACTTATTTACCATATATAAAAACAATCTATTAATTACCATATGAATACTAATAATTGTATAGTAATATAAATAATTATTAGCGTAATTAGAATAATAATTATTAGTATACTAATCTGACCATTATTAGCTTTACTATAATTAATTTCTCAATTAGCAAAATAAGAATTTCTTAATTTTATTAAAATTTATTCAACTAATTCTTTAATTTCATAAAATAGTAATAATTGTATAGTATTATGAATAATTATTAGCTTAATTTGAATAATAATTGTTAGTGTAATAATATGACTATTATTAGTTTTACTACAATTAATTCATTAATTTTAGCAAAATAATAATTCCTTAATTATACTAAACTCTATTTAATTAATTACTTAATTTTAAAAAATAGAAATATCTGTATAGAATAATAATTATTAGTGTATATGAAGTCTGGACAATTATTACAATTAGTTTCTTAATTCTTTAATTTTTAATTATAATAATAATTATAATTGTAAATAAAATTAATTAATTATTTGTATGTATCTTTTTATTTTTATAAATTTATTAATTAATTGTATGAATTTTTTAATTTAATTTATTCTAAATTCATTTGACAAACATGATTGTCGGAGAAGGAGTCTATGCGGTGTTCACGGTTCATTAAGTCTTTAATTTTAAAGTGTTTTGTGTATGCAAAGTTACATTTTTTATTTATTTTTTTTACTTCAACATGTGACACACTGACACGTGATTGTCTCGAATGATAAATAAATTTTCAAAGATTTTAAAAAATAAAAAAGGATTTAGATTTTAAAAGTTAATTTTTCAATATATAAAACACATGAATGTAATTAATCTTGAAATCTTAACTGGTTGATGAGCGAAAAACAATCTGTTTGACTAAATTCGTAAAAAAGAAAAAAAAGAAGAAGAAGAAATGTATATATGTGGATTTGGTGAGGAGGATGCTTGGTTGGAGAAGAAATGTATGCAACAAAACATACTTCTCGAGAACGGCGATCGAGCTTTCTTCTTCTTCTTTGATGTAATGGCAACCGTGTAGCAGTGAGATCATATCTAGAACGACGGCGTGAGAGAAAATCTAGTTTCTTCTTCTTCTTTGATGGTGGAACGATTGCGCTTCCGGGCTTTCTTCTTCATTGTGTTTTTATGTGGTGAGATCAGATCTGGAAGGTGAGAGATAGAGGAGAGAAACAAAAGATAGGGAGACTGAGATGTGTTTTAAGTTTGTTTTAGTGGCTTATTAGAATATAATATTTGTGAGACAAGAAAGGGAGAGTATGGTGATATATATAGCACAAATGGTAAAGCAAAAGGTTATAAAAGTAAAGTGTAATTAATTTTAATTTTAAATGATTTTTTATCCAAATATTTGATATTACAAAAATGCCCCTGAGAGTTTGGGAGGGAAAAATGTTTCAGGCACTTCTGTTATTATATATATATATATATATATATATATATATATATATATATATATATATATATATATATATATATATATATATATATAACTAGTATCGCGTGCTTAATATTATTACTTTATATTAAAATTTTAAATTTATTTAAATTTTAAATATTTAAATTATAGTAAATAGTACTAAGGCCTTCTCCAGTAGGGTAATTTTGGTGTAGATTTTGAGGAGATTTTGTAAGTGTGATTAGGAAAGAGAGGATGAGGTGGAAGAAAAAAAAATATATAAAACAAAGCTGACCCAAAAATTTTTTAAAAAAAAGTACATTAACGCGCCCAGGCGGGCGCGTGCACCTGGGCGCATCACTGCGCCTCACTGGCAGTGATGAAGCCCACAGGTGGGGCCCACATGGCCTGCAAAATTTTGAGTGTTGCAGGAGAAATATCTTGTTAAATTTCATCTTCCAGATTTGTCCAAAATTTTATTTTCTTAAAACTTGTGCCAATTCCCACTATTGGGGATGGCCTAACAATCAGTCCTTATATCGTGGACCGCGGTCCCAAAATGACGTCGTTTCAATAAGTGGGAGACGGAGCTCATAATTGACACTACAATTCATCTCAAAAGATACTGCCTTACATTTGTTTTGATATTATCGAATGAAACTGTAGTTATATCGAAATGTAACTGTAGTTGTGTTGAAATGTAACTGCAGTGTATATGAACTGATACTGAATAACAGTTCACATTTGTGTTTTATATTATCGAATGAAACTGTAGTTATATCGAAATGTAACTGTACTTGTGTTGAAATGTAACTGCAGTGTATATGAACTGATACTGAATAACAGTTTCACATTTGTGTTTTTATATTATCGAATGAAACTGTAGTTATATCAAAATGTAACTGTAGTTGTGTTGAAATGTAACTGCAATTGCGTTAAAATGTAACTGAAGTTGTGTTGAAATGTAATTGTAGTGTATATGAACTGAAAGTGAGTGGCGAGAATTCATCCGTCTGTTTTCATTAACCAAAACGACGTTGTTTTGATGCGCGGTCCACAATGCATTGTGGACCACGGTCCACGATATAATTTGCGCCTAACAATAATGTAAAATATATTTTATAAATTTGATATTTATATTTTAAAAAATTACTAACATATATAAATCTATTATATAATGTGTATATATTATTATTATTGAAGAAGATAAAGAAAATATATGGTGGATGTATGTGTATAATAACAATAGTGGAAAACATAATGGAAGTTATAACGAAATACAACTTTTATAGCATAATGTATAAAATAAATTTAACGGAAAAAATGAACATAAATAAATGGTATAACCTGCATTCACACTTATTATGTTTTTATTTATTTTAGATTTAGATTAGATTAGATAATAATAACTTTTATTCAATTCGATAAACGAAAATAACTGAGCACACGCAAAATCTCTCAATTCTCAAAAATCAAAATGTCATTGCCATGTCATTCAAATACACAAATATTTTTTTTGAATACTTCAAATACACAAATATTGTTAAAGCTAAACCTTATATTATTTGGATGTTCTCTCATAATAGCGTCTCACGTCACACAAGTCAAATATAATAAAAATTGTTCATAATAGAATTGCAGATATAATCATATCATTAATGAAGTACTTTATAACAAAATTGTATTAAATAATTGGCAGGAAATAAAATAATAACATAAAAGAATATAATTACAGATTTCATCAATACTTTAAGTCTTATATATAATACTAGTTTTTCTTATGCACGATGTACAAAAAATATGTGTCCAATATTAATATTTTATATTAAAATTTTAAATTTTAAATTTTATATTAATATTTTAGGAAATAACTAACATATAACTACAATATATAATGTGTATATTATTATTATTATTATTATTATTATTATTATTATTATTATTATTATTATTGAAGAAAATAAGAAAATATATAGTGGATGCATGTGCATGATAACAATAGTGGAAAAGATAACGGAAGTTATAACTGTAGGGGTATGTTTGTCTAATATATTGTAAAGTACAACTTTTATAGCATAATGTACAAAAAAAAAAAACTTAACGGAAAAAACGGACATAAATGAAGGGTATAACCTTCATTCACACTTATTATGTTTTTAGATATTATAGCATAAATGAGTACTTTATAGCAAAAATCTAATAGATAATTTGCGAAAAATAAAGTAATAATATAAAAAAATTGCATATGTAATCAATACTTTAAGCCTTATATATAATGCTAGTTATAAGTATACACATTATGCAATTATAAAGTGTCCAATGAATAAAAGTGAAGGTAAAACTATTTGATCGAAATAAAGACAAAACTACATAAATCTTATATAAAATACATATTGTATGATGCAACGCAATATTACATTTACATGTAAACCTTCAAAAAAAATGCATCAAACTTGATTGACTAATTACATGATTGTTTATATACATAGATTATAAGTGTTCAATCACTAGATGAAATTTTCTTGGAAAAAGTGTCAAATAGGCCACTGAACTTATCGTTTTTGTGTAATTGGGCCATTGAACTTAAAAAGTGTGCAATTCAACCATCAAACAAGCAAAATTTGTGTAATTGGACCATTTTTACAAAAATTTTCTAGTAAAATCCAATTATATTACTACCATATATGTATTGAGAGTGGCATTTTCTTCTACCATACTAGTTGGAAGTCAATATTGAAATGTTTTTAACTCAAATTGAATTAAAAAATTTTTGTAAAAATGGTCCAATTACACAAATTTTGCTTGTTTGATGGTTGAATTGCACACTTTTTAAGTTCAATGGCCCAATTGCACAAAAGCGATAAGTTCAATGGTCTATTTGACACTTTTTCCAATTTTCTTTGATATATCAACAATTTTAATTAATTTTACAACAATGATATATAATAACTCAGTTAACTAATGTAAGCCTATGTTATGATAATTGACAAATTAACAATAAATTTAATATTTTTTTACTTTAATATAAACTCATAAAACTACCAACTATTTAGAGAATATAAATTATAATTGCAATGTTCATTAAAAAAGAACAATAATGAACATGCATCTAGATGGAGAATTTGATAAGACAAATAATAAAGGAAAAATGTACAAATAAGTCATTGAATTATTTGGGAAACAACAATTAAGCCACTGAACTCAAAAAAGTTCCAAAATCATCCAGGAACCCAGAAAAAAGTAACAATTAGCATTTTTGGGGGGGTTTTTGACTAAAATGTGACAAAAGTTAGGGTAGTTGACAAAAATATGACATTGTTGAAAAGGTGACAAAAATGAGAAAAATGAGTTTGGGAAATGCATGTGGCATAAAAAATGCATTTCCCAAACTCGGATGACTTTATTTTTTTTCGAAACACGAAGCCAAACGCATTTTAGAAATGTGTATGATGTATACATCATACGCATTTCTGAAATGCATATGATCTTTAAAAAAATTGTGGACGGCCTTCTCCAACGAAGGAGAAGGCGACCTAATTGGGTCGCCTTCTCCTTCACAGGAGAAGGCAACTATGAAGAGAGCGATCACTTCACTTTCAGCAGTATCTTGCACCTAAGGAACAAGTACCAGTTCCATCATAACCCACCAGTTGACATGAAGACGATGGAGAAAGCGGTGCAACCGAGCATCGTCATGTCGTCTACGGCGGAAGAGTCGACATGTTCCTAGAAACATCGAGCATATCTGATTGCAACAGCAAGTAGATGATTTGACTGTCACTGCCTCAATATACAGATCATCGTTGTCCCTGCAAGAATACATCAACATTCACTTCTAATCCTAACAAAGTGAAAGATTTTTTGAGCAAAAATTCAGTTTCTGACTTATGACCAAGACAAAGACAAAGGTGCCTTAACCAGGGGATCTAGTGCGCTGCAATCATATCACTACATTAACATAGAATTCTAGTTCGATTTGGAAAACAAAGGATCTAGTGCGCCTTAACGTCTCGATTAGACTTTTTAATGGACATCAAAAATTATAACTTAACCCTTTTTAATGTTCTTTGCACGTTGAGATGGAGTACAAGTCTAGAGGGGGGTGGGGTGCAGTGGGGGTGAATAGACTTATACATACAATTCAAAATTTTGCTAAGCAACTATAAAACAAAGCACTTAACAATTTGGCAGTGTCTTGTGCACAGTGGAAATATAAATATTGTGTAGTGTGTGTTTCATGTGTAGATCATGCATGCAATAATAAATAAAATAAATGTAGCACCCCTAATTCACATGCTGAGATAAGGTAAGCCCAACAAGACCTAGATGTAGAGTAGTCAAAACGGGCCCAACCCGCGTTTACCTGTGCTTTTGAATGGGTTGCACCCCTAATTCACAGGCTGAGATAAGGTAAGTCCAACAAGACCTAGATGTAGAGCTGTTAAAACGGGCCCAACCCACGTTTACCTGTGCTTTTGGATGGGTCGCGTTTACCTGTGCTTTTGGACGGGTTGGGTCGGAGAAATCCCAACTCGTCCCATATAATCCGGGTGGGAACACAGGTTGGCCCGTGGGTTAGACAGGCCAACCCGTGTTCCCACCCCAACTCTCCCCCCACCCTCAAATGTATTGTGTAAATGTGGTATTGTATTAATATTTTAAAATATTGTTGCTAACAAAATTTGAACCATTAACCTTTCACATAACTTATCACTATCACTATTGAAACCAACTATGCAAAGAACTTTTGTTAAACATCTTTATATACGGATATATTTATTTAGATCATTCAAGTATTATATATAATTTATTTATATTAAATTTATTACAAGTATTAATTAATACATTTAATTGTATCTTTATATTAATATTAATATATAATTTATTAATTTATTTATATTAAATTTATTACTAGTATTAATGAATATAATTAATTGTATCCTTATATGAATATTAATATAAAAAATTTATTAATTTTTTATATTAAATTTATTACTAGTATTAATTAATACAATTAATTGTATCTTTATATAAATATTAACATAAAGTTTATTTATAAAATTAAAATGTAATTATATATATGTGTGTATGTATGTGTAGTGTGTGTATAATCTGTATATATATAAACATACATGATATTTGTTCAAAAGGTTTGTTGTGCTTGGTTAGAAATAGTCTTAGGTTTTAACTAAGAGGTTAGGAGCTCAATTCTTAACTTATACAAAATAATAAAACAATTTTAATAATATTCATTCAAAAAATAAAAAAACTAAAAAATAATAATTAACAGGCTGGCCCGTTTAACTTGTCAGCCCTGCCTACATGTGTTGGCCAAATCCCAACTTGTGGGAAAATGGGCCGGCCCGACCCGGCCCGTTTTCAGACCAACCCGAGACGGGCCATCCCATATGGGCCGGGCTGGCTCGCTTTGACACCTCTACCTAGATGCTAAGGGTTGTCTAAAAAAACAACCATTAAGCCTGCAGTCTCAACTAACGAACTGGGTCAAACTCCATTCACACTTGTAAGAGTACAATAATATACCATAGTAATGAAAATAGGTTTTACTCACGCATATAGAATATATGCCAACGAAACCATCGTTATTAAGTATAAAGAGACTCAACAACAATTAAACTGAATAAAGCATAAACCAAAGACCTCACAGCAAGCTCATTATCAAGGAACGGGTCCAAAAGACCACAATATCATAGTTCAATAGCCAAATACTCAAAGCAAGACACAACCTCAACCCAATAACGAATAAGAGCAGCAATCCAACTAACGGACTTAAATACTCAACATAAAGAGATACATAACCAAGTACATACTTAGAATAGGGCTTTGAGTTAGTTCCAACCTTTACACCATATCTAATCGAAACACTAGTCCATCTGAAACACCAGTCCAACCACACACACCAAAGACCCGAAGCTCATAGCCTCCTATCCATAGACCTCCAAATCAATAAACCACCAATCCACAATATAAATTCATATACCACAATATCACATAAGGAGCCAAAACTCAAATAGCCTCCAATCCATAAGAGTCAAAGCTCACAATAGCCTAGGGATGTCAACGGGGCGAGGTGGGGGCGGGGGACATACCCCCCATCCCTGCCACCGACTTTCTTCCTCATTCCCCGTCCCTGTTCCCATCCTCGTCGGGGAAGGGAAAAATCCCCCCATCCCCATCCCCACGTGGATTATTTGGGGACGGGGAATCCCTACCCCGTTTATAAGTTATAAAAAAACTTAAAATTTAAAGACTACAAATATTTAAATTAATAACACATATATATTCATCTTGAACTTAAAGTAGTATTCAATATTTTACAATTAAACATGTTACCTAAATATGCATTTCATAAGCATGACATACAATGACAAGAATGCTTGTAAAATTATATATATTATATACAAAGTAATACATATGTGTGTGTTGTGTGGCTATACATACATACATACATACATACATACATACATACATACATACATACATACATACATACATACATACATACATACATACATACATATATATATATATATATATATATATATATATATATATATATATATATATAGAAATAATTTCAGGTGCGGTCGTGCTCTCCCGTGCGGCCGTGAGGTCACACACCACTCAATGTTACGTAATACACCACTCAATATTAAGAAACAAACCACAATGAAACACACCACAATGTTAAGAAACACACTACAGTGCATATTTGTGTGGTGTGTTTCTTAACATTGAGTGGTGTATTTCGTAACATTGAGCGGTGTGAACCGCACGGTCGCACGGGAGAGCACGACCGCACCTGATCATGACTATATATATATATATATATATATATATATATTTCGGGGACGGGGCGGGTGGGAGAGTACTCCCCATCCCCGTCCCCGTCCCCGGCGGAGAATTCAAAATTGTCCCCATCCCCGTCCTCGTAAAGGCGGGGAATCGGGTTCCCCGTTGGTTAGGGTACAATTGACATCCCTACAATAGCCTCCAATTAGAGTTGTCTAAACGGGCTAAGCCCACCCCACCCTGCAAAAAGGGCGGGGCGGACTTCGATATTTTGGGCTCGTATTTTGGCGGGCTTTATAGCCCGCCCCCGCCTAACCCACGGGCTTGGCGGGCCAACGGGGCCCGCTAAAGGTATAATAAAAAAATTGTTATATAAATAAATGCTACACTAATAAATTTACTACATTAAATATGTCTTATCAACTTGATTATATTACTAACATTAGTGTGTATATATATATTTACTCTCATAGGCCCGTATTTTGGAGGGATTTTTAGCCCGCCTCGTCATATGGCGGGCTTTAGCTGGTTTTGGCGGACCCCGCGCCCGCCGGCCTATTTCGACAGCTCTACCTCCAATCCAAGGGTTTACACAATAACATGACATTCAAGGAATCAATCACAATGATCCAAAATCACAACATATACCAAACTCATACTCATTTCCAAGGAAAGTACTCATGTAGAGATATACTCAGACTCAGGATATGAACAACAGATTCAATACTCTCAGGATATCAACCAAAGAATCAATCAATGATACTCAATAGATACTCCAACATAGAGGGTCAAGAATGATAGATTATAACTCAATAATCAAGGTACAATGCTCCACATAACTCTCAGAATACACCTCATGAATCAAAGATAGAATAACGAAGCACTAGACGTCAAAATACACTAGATAACAGAATGACTAATTGACTACAACTGGTGGCTCACCCCAACGGGCTTCGCCATACCGCTCAACTCGACCGCTAGAACAGACGGGCTAGGCCAACGGGCCACCACGCACCGCCGAACTACACCTCAACACAGCGGACGGGCAACTCCAGTGGTAAACCCCGTACTGCCGTAGTGTACCTCAAGAACAACAGAAATGCACAGCTACTCAGACTCAGAACAGATTATACGAATGGAATAGTAGCTCAATCCAACACTCAAAATATGTTCAGAATACACTTTTCAGAGTCCAATAAAATACATGGAATCCCTTAAAATCACAATAGACATCAAGAATCAAGAACAACCAACATAGTTTAAGAATACACAAGATATACTCAAGAATCAAAGTAATACACAAGATATTCCAAGAAATATGCTCAGGATTCCAAATACACCAAATATACATATAATAGAGTGAAAATAGGTTTTGTGAGACATGGAGTCTTACCTCTTGAAGCTTATCAATCCAAAAGCAACACCTACTCTAGGATCAACTCATTGATAGTCAACAATAGGGAACCTGAGAATCAATCCAACCTTCACTTAACTACTGATTACCACTAATAACGATCATCGTTCAAAATGAGCCCATTATTCATCAAGCCTAATCCATCATTACTAACTCATATGATAACTAGTCAACACCCATAATTAATAACCAATAATCAACTAATCATTCCTTAATCAATATAATAATTAACTAACTAGGCTTAGATACAAAGACTAATTACCATAATTACCTATTAACCATCCTAATCCATTATTTAACTAACTAATCAAACTAATTAAACTATAATCTTAGAGATAATAATAATAATACCAACAGAGGAATCCTAATCTCACCTCCAAATACTTCTCTGCTTCGCTCCTAGATGCCACTGCCAATAACCAACCATGGCCTCTCGATGAGACGAAAGAGTTCACCATTGCTGCTAGCCGAGCGCCGTTGCTGGGCGCTAAATGCTGTTGACAGGAAGAGGAAGACCGCTATTGCTGCCTGCCACCTCCACTACTGCTACGAGCTCGTCGAGAAAATTGGGGAGAGCTCTACCGGGTTCCCGTTGGTTTGCTGCTACATCGTAAGGGAGGAGGTGACGCCAGAGTTGCTGATGACGAACACCAAGGATCGCCACCGAAGTCTGGTCGCTGTTCTGCTCCTTCGAACGAAACAGGGGAGAGCTCGAACTGACGACGTTACCCCAAGCCATTGCTTCGCCGCGGAAGACAACCGCCTATCGCCGATAAACTTGCTACACGGGGTTGCTGCCTGCTGCCATGGCCGATGAAGGAAGGAAGGGTGAAGAGAATGGAGAGTAAGAAGAAGAAGACGTGCGACTGCTTGGCAAGGCCGGCCCTGGGCATGTCTGCCCAAGGCCTTTGCATAGGGCCCCTAAAATTGGGGGCCCCATACTTAAAAAAAAAAAAATATATTATATATATTATAGAAATAACCTTATCAAGAACCTCCTCAATCTGTTTGCCAACATTTTTGAAAGGATTTTGTAAGCAACATTGCAGAGCGCTATCGGGCGAAGATCTCCCATGCATGCAGGAGCCACTTTTTTAGGAATTAACGTGATGAATGCATCGTTAAAGCCAGGCGGGAATTCATTACCATATGCACAACCAATCACAAAAGTAGCAACGTCTTGACCTATTTCGCTCCAAAAATGTTGGAAGAAGGCCGAGCTAAAACCATCTGGTCCTGGTGACTTGTCCGGAGCTATCGAGAAGAGCGCACATCTTTAACCTCTTCTAAAGTGAAAAGTCTTAGCAGTCTATGGTTACCAACATCATTAAGTTTAGGGATATAGTCATCCAAGGAGTTATCCACATAAGCATTCTTAGAGGTCAAGATGTCTGTAAAATACTTCTTGGCCAAATCCAGTAAATGAGATCCTTCTACCCAGTTATTCGCATCATCACGTAGCCTGTCAATGCGGTTTTTTCGCTTTCTTACTGAAGCATAGAGATGAAAATATTTGGTATTTCGGTCTCCCTTAGCAAGCTAAAATTGCTTTGCCCTTTGTCTCCAATAAATGTTCAGATTGTCATACATACTGCGCAACTTCCCATCAAGTAAACGAACCATATTAAGAGACATATTATCACTTCGGCTTCTCAAACCATTAATACGACTTTGCAAATATCACTACAAGAAAATTCGCGATTCGCGACGGAAAATCGTGACGGACATAATTCCGTCGCGATATAGCGACGGAATCACGACGGAATTAAATTCCGTTGCAAATTAACGATGGAATTGCGACGGAATTATTTTCCGTCGTGAATTTTGGCGCAAATAGAAAATAAAACCTGCGAAAACTTAGCGGCAAAAATTGCAACCGAATTTGCGACCAATTTTAGTTCCGTCGCGAAATGGCGACGGAATTAATTTCCATCGCGAAATGGCGATGAAAATGGCGACGGAATTTATTCCGTTGCTAAATGTAGCAATTTATTTGAGAGTTGATAAATATGGCGACGGAATTAACGACGGACTTAATTCCGTCGCAATATTATTTTTAATTCTATTTTTATTTTTATTTTAAGTATCAAAACGAGGTCGTTTGTTTGTTTGTTTTTTTTTTTTATTTTTAAATCAAAGAATATTTTATTAAAAAAAATAAATTATAACCCTAGATTTAAGCTTCCAGCCGACGCCTCCATTTCAGTCTTCACCATCGCCAATCTCCGTCTTAACCATCGCGAAAGCCATCTCGTCGCCGTCGACCAGCTCCGCCACCGCCGGCGACCCAGCCATCGCCGAACACCAGCTCCGCCTACGCCGTCGACCCAGCCACGCTCGCGTCCAGTTCCCCGTCGACCCAGCCGCTCTCCAACACATCTGAAGCCACAGGCGACGCCGACGCCTTCCTCCGCCAAATCTGCCATCCGACGCCACCGCCGCCCTTCCTCCGCTTGCACTGCCTTACTCGCGACCGCCAAACGCCACCGCCACCACCCCGGAGCTGCCGTCCTTCACCAGCCACGGTAAGTTTATTTATATTTAATTTATTTCAATTTTTTGTTGATTTATTTCAATATTATTGTTATTGTGATATTTTAAGAAATTTATTTTGAGTTTTTGGATATATGCTTTGTATTGCATCTGTGCGTGCGCCTATGTGTTTGTATTTTGAGTTAGTGATAATTCCATTCACTCTTTGACTCACTTCTATTGTCAAGGCTTAGAGTGGATGCTCTTTTTAACTTGCTATGAATTATTGTTAGTGTCTTTTGGTGTGTGAATGTGTGATTAGGACTTCTACCATCTGTTAGTGTATACATTGAGGAATTTACTACTCAAACTCTTTCATATGTTCCTTTACTGGATTGCACACTTGATTTGTGAAAATTGACTTCACGGGTGCAATTTGTCAGTTCATACAAGCGTGCACTAGTTATCACTTTTGTGTCAACAACCATATTATGGATTTTTTTTTGTTCCTCATAACACTCTGTCTTTCCATCAAGTCTGTGCAGAGATGGAGTAAATACTAGTAGATATATACAGACACTGTGTTCCATTTGGATGGCCTTGTTCTCTGATGATTATGAACTTTAGTACTCAAATTGAGTAAAGCCTGAATCTCAATACAAGGTTCAGCTTGGTGTATGGCTAAGTGCTCCTGCGAATTACCATTACGTAATGGGTTTAAGCCTTGGAAGCAACTCTTTAAAAGTAGTGGTAGAAACATGTAGACCTTCCTTCATAGATCCCACATGGCATGGGAGCTTTGCTCACTGAATTATAATCTTTGTAGTTGGATGATCAAACCCTTAATGGATGTTCTAAAATGTTTTGATAACGTCTGATTCTTTGTCTATGGCATTGTTGTAACTTTAGGGGTTAATGGAAAGGCAAGAGACTGTTTTACCTGAGTACATGACTTCCACTTTATTGATGGCATTTCTGAATTTACCTGCAGGTTGTTTGGTTGAAATCTGTGTGTAGGTTAAGAAGTAGCAGGCTCTGGACAAGAACCAATATGTTTGTGTGTGTAGAGAAGATTGCAACATCCTTAACTTTCTTAAACTCACCATTATTTCTGAATTAATGTGTTTTTTAGACAGCACTCAACTTCATTTGCATTTTACACACAATATACACTCTGTCTGCATGCAGGAATCCCTGGGGTACGTCGACATTCATCTCAGGGATGTTGTCTACAATGGACGTATTAATGAAGAACACCATCTTATAAATTCTAAAAACGGACTAATACATGTTGATATACGGTGGAAGGTGATCTGATATGATCTTGTTTGAGTTTTGATCACATTTTAATTTTTCAGTTTCATTTGTTTCTTGATAGCCAGCTCCCACTTGATTGTGCATGTACATGTAGATATATACATTACCATTAGAGAGCAGCAAGAGTTTCATTATGATCTGGGCTTGAGCCTTGAGGTGGCTCAATGTTATGTTTGTGTGTGTATGCATCCAATATATACACATGTAAACAGATTCTTGGTTTTTAATATTTTGTTTGAAGTCTCATATTTTGGTATCTATTTGAATTATGTTCTGTAAGCAAATGAGAGTTACAGTATGCAAAAAAAAAAAAAAAAAAAAAAAAAAAAAAAAAAAAAATTGTTGAAAAAAAAATAATAATATTGTTTTGTTTTGCTCTTTTCTTTTTTTTTTTAAATTTTTTAATTGGGTATCTGCGTCTGTTTTAAAAGGAACAGACGCAGATACCCTATTTTTTAAAAATATTTCGATCCCAAATCGCGACGGAATAATTCTGTCGCCATATTTCGCGACGGAACTAATCCGTCGCGATTCCGTCGCTATATTTCGCGACGGAATTTTTTCGTCGCAAACGGAGATACGACAAGCTGATAGACGACGGAACGAATTCCGTCGCGATTCTGTCGCAAAACTCGTTTCGCGACGAAATTTGGCTGTTTCACGACGGAAACATTCCGTCGCGAATCGCGATTTTTCTTGTAGTGTATGTAATTTCCTTCTCAATGCGCTTAACATAATCTCCTCCCCACTTCTTCAAGGACATACCACACTAATTTAGTCGATCCGGCAAAACTTCCCCATCTGTATTATTCTAGCTACGCAACACCACATCTTTACAACCCACTTCTCTTCAACCAGGCATTCTCAAACATAAAATGACGACGTTGCCTTACCAACCTGGGACCTTCAATCTCAATATAGATTGCAGAATGATCAGAAGTGATTACCTCTTTATTATAATTTTTTTTTTTTTTTTTTTTTATAAATAATAGTCTCAATTTACCTCTTCATTTTGTTATTTTATTCTTCAAATATTTTCTCTTCCTATTTTGGACTAGTTACTTTTTATCAATATCTTTAAGCTCAAATTTCTTCTCCTTTTCAAGGGCTACTCTTCCTTGGATGTTCCTATATTTTAATTTCATCTCTAACCACTTCACCTGCACGGATTATTAGTTAATAAATAATTCTTCATAATGTACTCGTTTTCTTCCACCAATACTTGATCTTCAAGAAATCTTCATGCAGCTTTGAATTTCCTTTCCAAATTCCGCCATCTCCTTACGAAACCATTTTGCTTCTTCATAAAATAATTTTTCTTCATATTTTGATATCTTCATAGAATAATTTGCTTCTCCAAATTTTGAAATTCCTTTTGGAAAATATTTCTTGATTTTCCTTTTGGTCTTTAACACCCAAAATACTAAAAATAAATTTTTTTTGGGGGGCAGGGGGGGGGGGGGTGTCTAAGTTTACAATTTGGCATATCAAAATCTATTCCAATATTCCTAACAATTTTCTCATTTTTGATAATTCCAAAACCTATACTCAGTCATTGACTTTAAGTCTTAAAATTTTTTACTGAAATTATTTTTCTCAATTTTTATTTGACAAAGCCTTTGATGAGTTTAACAAAATGTTTTTGGTCTAGAAAAAAAATACCTTGAATTATTTTTAGACAAGTTTGCTATACGCATAAAAGGAAATATTGATTAATTTTATTGTATGTTATGCGTTTAACATGCTTGTCAAAATAATTCATATACTAAAATTATCAACAAATAATACCAAAAATAATTAAAGACCATAAGGAAACTAAGACTTGAATTTCAAAAATACCATAACAGTTTTACAAAATTATCAGTTCGAAATATTACAAAGAAAATTACCTCAGCAAACTATTTCTTTACCTTACTGGAAAGATAGTATCCAAAAGCTTCTTGAATATTTGCTCTGGGTAGTATACCAGCTTCATACCAATCAATACTATAATACCCCGTAAAATTACTCCAAATAGACAATATTATTTTAATACAAATACTCTCAAAAATAAAATTCATTTTCCTATTGGTCCAGGTCATTTCGGGGCAAGCAGATCTTTTATGATAAAGAGGATGAGCTTCAAGAGAATGATTCGGAGTTCTTGCAGAGTGGAACCATGCAGTACAAGACACGAGATAGATCTTCCAAAGAACAAGGCTTTTTTCGAATAAGCCAATTCATTTGGGACCCGCAGATCCACTCTTTTTCCTATTCAAAGATCGGTCCCCCGATAAATTAATATTTTTTAGTTCAAATACTATTAAAAAATTATTTTGTTTCAAGCTTTAAATAGATTATTTTATGATTTTAATTTTTTTATTTTAATAGTTTATTATTAAAAATTATTTTAAAATGTCAATTCATCGTCCACGTAAGCAAATAACCTGATGAAATTGATGTAATCTGCTATCAGGTGAAATTGCATATATTTGGAGTGTTCAGTGACCTAACTGTATTTTTTTTTGGTTCAGTGGCCTAATTGCACTTTCAGGTTACGTTCAGTGGCCAATTTGAACCTTATTCCTAGAATTTATTTTTATTTCTAATTTTATTTTTTGATTTAATTTATAATTTTTTGATATTTTTTTTACCTTTTTATAATTATAGTGAGATTTAAAATATATATTGATTTGTGATTCATATCAAGCTTTAAATCTATTTCAATCGAGTAATTTGCTACTTATATTTAGAACATGTGTTATTTTGTGAACTTTATAATGAGTTATGTATATGTAATATATATTTTGTGATGCTTTAGTTATGAAAAATGTTTTAAAGGATAGTTTACGTTTTTATAAATTATCTAATCAATGTAGTTTAGAAGTTCTATTATGTGTCATTGTATTCAAATTAATCTAGAAAAAAAAACTTGAAATTGATATAACTATAAAAGAAAAATATTCATAAATATGATATCAATAGAGAAATATGTGTGATGTAAAATGTGTTTTCTATTCGAACTATTTTATCAAATTAATTATTTATTTTATTTTGTTATAAATATATTTTATCACGTTTTAAAGTATTTTGATTTATTACTCTCAATAATTAATCTTGGAATAAGGATCAAATAGGCCATTGAACTACACAAGAAACTACAATTAGGTCATCGAACTAAAAAACAATACAATTGGGTCCCTGAACTACATAAATTCATGCAATTTAACCCAAAATGACTTGTTTTACTTGATCTTCTGATTACCAATTTAAAAAATAATGGTTTAAAATAATTTTAAATAAAATAATTAATTAAAATTAAAAAAAAAAAACTTTCGACCGGCTGCAGTTCTTTTCTTCTTTTTTTTTTTTAAATAATTATATTTAAAATTATTTTAAAAAATTATTTTTTAAATTGGTAACCGGAAGATAAGGTAAAACAAGTCATTTTGGGTTAAATTATATGAATTTGTATAGTTCAAGGACCCAATTGCATTATTTTTAAGTTCGGTGGCCTAATTGCAGTTTCGTATGTAGTTCAATGGCATATTTGACCCTTATTTCATTAATCTTTAATGCTTTGTTATTAGTTGTAAGTTTTGTTTTACAAATTTTAAATAATAATTACTTTATTATTTATTATAATAACACTGTGATTGTCTATAAGTTTATTTAGTTTTAAATTGTTTATTCATTTTTATAAACTATAATTCTTTGTTTATGAAGACACTAATGTAGTTATTGATTATTTTGAATTTCGGAAAGCATCTAGAATTGTTGTCATGATTATTATTATTATTATTATTATGCATTTAAAATTGTTAAAAACGTGTAAATCTTATTTCAAGTTATTTGACATTAGTATTTTTCTATTATTTAATTAAATTTTAGTTATGAAAATATATATTAATTTTAGGTAAGGCCCATTTTTGTTGCTACGTGTCGAGTCTATAAAATGATAAGACTGGACATGTTCTCCATTTGCCCACTATGCTCAATAATCAAAATGTCATTGTGACTATTTTTACTGAGTTCCTTCACATATTGTTATATCCTTAGACCGCCGCTCCAATCTCACCAATGTGGTTGAGTTCGACATGGAGCAAGATTCGCATTTTGATGATAAAAGAAAGAGTTGACTTCAATTTTGGTCCTGTGATTATTGGGGTCTTGTTAATTGCAATGCACGACTTTTAAAATTGTTAATTTAGTACTTTAACTATTCAATCTTTATCAATTTTGGTCACTTTGATCAAATTGCTGACCAAAAGTCACCAAAAAATTTTAATAGTTAAAATAATGAGGATATTTTAGTCATTTTGCATCTCTTTTCTTCCTCCACTATTTCTACGCTGGACAAGGCAATTATTACACCTTGTTGGAACATAAACACATTAGTTCCATACTTCTCTGGGAATGAAAATTCCTCCAGCTAATTGTGGAGCAGCATATGTCTTCCTGTTCTACTGTTAGTGCCAGGTAATTTGATTGATTGGTTTTTTGAGCTAATTGC
Source organism: Ipomoea trifida (assembly GCA_003576665.1). Lineage (NCBI taxonomy): Eukaryota > Viridiplantae > Streptophyta > Magnoliopsida > Solanales > Convolvulaceae > Ipomoea > Ipomoea trifida. The sequence goes on from CP025653.1 coordinate 7,931,376, forward strand.
TTTGCTTGATGAAGAAAAATGCAGTAAGTTCATAATGTTATGTTGGGGTTTGTGGGGGAACAGGAATGAAAAAGTGTGGAATGGTGTATCTGTTGACTTAAATATAATGAAGTGCAAAGCTCTCACTTTTTTGGCAAATTGGAAGTACGCAAATGGGTTGGAGGAGATTACTCATACTGTGAGAATTGTAGAGGAAAAATGGAAGGCCCCAATGGTTGGCAGATTCAAGCTCAATACCGACGCCTCCCTTGATCCAGGAAATAATATCATGGGATTTGGATGGGTGTTGCGCGATGAGGATGGCCGATTTTTGGCGGCGAAGAGCATGCATGTTATGGGAAATTACCCAGTAAAAGAAGCCGAAGCTGTTTGTATTCGTGAGGCCCTGAGTTGGTTGAAGGACACGAGATTGGGAGATATTGATGTTGAGACAGACTCCCAACTAGTTTATTTTGCTTTATGCTCTGAATCTTTTTATTCTAATTTTGGTTTTATTATTGACGATGTAAAGAATTTGGCATCTACGATTAGTGGTGTTGAATTCCATTTTGCTAAGCAATCTGCGAATCGTGCTGCCCACACTGTTGCTCGGGAAGCCGTTTCTGAGTCAGGTTGCGGGGAATGGTTTGATTCCCCTCCTTCGTTTCTTGTTGATTGTCTTTATTCTGATTTAATGCATTAAGTTCTTCTTCTAAAAAAAAAAAAAATTCCTCCAGCTAATTAAATCATCTTAGGGTAACTAAATTTGGTTTGCAAGTCAAAAGTTTTCTAGTCTATGCCATTAATGTTCGGAGCGACGCCTGTGGTTGTCTTCACATAGGCAACAATGCAACATATTCGCGGTAGTGCAAGGTAAATACCGTGCTCTCATATCGCGTTAACTGGATGTTCTTCCTAAGCAATTCAGTGATGGCGCCAGTATAGCCTTCCGTGCACATCAATGAGTTGATAGCTTCGGTTTTTGTCCAGCATGAGAGCAAATGAAAGCCAGAGTCAGTAAATCTCGACCATGAGCTAAATTAGTTAGTTCATTTGGTAAATTTTAGACTTATAGTGTCATTGTCTGACGAATTTGTCCAACGAAGAAACAGTGGAGGAAGAAAAGAGAAGTAAAATAACTAAAATATCCTTATTATTTTAACTATTAAAATTTTTGGCCGGAGTGATCACAATTGATAAAAATTGAATAGTTAAGATACTAAATTAACAATTTTAAAAGTCGTGAATTGCAATTAACAAAAAACCAATAATCACAGGATTAAAATTGAAATTAATTATAAAAGAAAATATGGAATTTTTTTTTTTTAAAGAAAAGAAATCAATGGAAAAAGTTACGGAGGTAATCTAGGGCTTTAATATGATATTTGATCAAAGTTGAGGGGCTAAAGATAAATGTGCTTATAAGTATGTAATTACCATCGTTGTACCGTGGACCATGGTCCACAATGCATTGTGGACTATGAGTTATGATTGATACTGCAGTTGTATTGAAAAGATACTGTAATTGTGTTGAAAGGATACTGCAATTGTGTTGAAAGGGAACTGCAGTTGCGCGGAACACAGGCCGTGTCATCCATTTGTAACTGTAGTTGTGTTGAAAAGATACTGAAGTTGTGTTGAACAAATACTGCAGTTGTGTTGAACGGATAAACGCCCTCTGTTCCGTGCAACTACATTTTCCTTTCAACACAACTGCAATATCTTTTCAACACAACTGCAATATCCGTTCAACACAACTGCAGTATCAGCTATGATCATGGTCCACGATATAATTTGCGATGTAATTGGGGTATATCTAGAGAAGGAAATGTAATTTTTAATAACAATAATAATTTTTTTTAAAACAATATTATTGTTATTATTATTATATTACTCCCTCCGTCCCTAATTGTTTGTCTCATTTACTTTTTGCACGGTTTTTAATACAACATGACAAATAATACTAATTTTCCAATTTTACCCTTCAAAAGTAGGTGTAATTTGTACAAAGTACAATTGTACTTGTCTCATTAATGATCTAAAAAGTTGAAAAGTCAAAAGGGTAAATTGGAAAATGTAGAATGATAGTTATGTTCAATTTTAGAAAGATGACACTATTTTGGGACAAACTAAAAAGGAAAGTAAGACATGTAAAATGGGACGGAGGGAGTATTATATTATTATTGTTACTATAAAGATCCGCCAGTGTAGCAGACGTGTCGCATCTGGTAGTGGTAAAAGAAAACAGAGACGACATTTACAAACTGTAACTACCGCCTCTCTCTCTCCTCCTCAGTCCTCCCCTTCTGTCGGTTTGATCTGAATGCTTCTACCACCGAGAAACACAGGAAGTTATGTTCCTCTTCTCACCTCTCTCGTTCGCAGTTTTTTCTTTTCTGCAACTGGGTCTTGCTATCTGTCTTCGGGTTCTTTGAATTTTTAGGTGAAACAGGATAGAGTGGATACGGGTATTATTCATTTCAGATCGATTTGGTTCAGCTTTTGGAGCTATCAAAATTTTCACAAACATGCAGAGATTGAATTGTATGCACTGATTCTAACTTCTAAGTTGGTGAAGCTTTTCAAATTGGGTTTGGAATTTTGTGCGGCTGATATTGACTGTGGTTTGGGTTCTAAGCTTGGCCCCACCTGAGAAAAATTCCAGTGGCTGGCTGCCAGCTATATATCCAGTAAAAACCAAATATTTATAGGCATACATACAAATATACATACGTGTATATAACATACACGCACACATACATACAATGCATGTGCGTGTAGTCTACTGCGTTGTTTTAACTTGTTTTCCAATTTTGGGTTTGGAGTTTATGGTAAAAGTACCAGCTTTCTCTGAGACTGTTGGGTGGGTTGTTGGAATATAATTGCAAGTTCAATTTGTATTGGTTCAAGTAATTGGGCTGCTGCCTGCTGGTCCTTGAATTGGATTTTCTTCTCTATTATATATTATTTTGAGGGATAATCAGAATCAGCAGCTTTCCGGCCTTGAAAGAAAATGGCTTCTGGGATGGAGATTGATGAAGACGAAAATGAAACTAAGGGAGGGATGTGGGTTTTGGACCAGAAGCTTGATCAGCCTATGGACGAAGAGGCTGGAAGAATAAGAAACATGTATAGAGAAAAGGTAAACTTTGCCTTTCTGTTTATCTGTGCTGCTTTCGTGCTCCCAATAATTTTTTTTAAAGGAAAATGGTTGGTGGATATCTGGGGCGTGGCATCTTCTTCCTTTATTATATTATTACTATTATTATTTATATATATATATATCTAGTTTCTTCTTTTGTTTCCTTTAAAGGTAGGTACTTGAAGTAAGTTAATTGTAGATACATAAATCAAGAAAGCTGCATTCTGATTTGGCCATAAGTTTGTAATGCGGTGCGAAGGAAGTAATAAATGTTTTAGTGATTTCTTTCTCCTTTATATTTTGATATTTTGCATGGTGGGTTTTGAAATATGGTTAGAGTAAATTAGATCTCAAGTATGGTATTTCTCATAAGCAACTCTGGCCTTTGTAACCTAACAAGCTATTGGCTATTAAGGGTTTTAATATTTGGGATGGACTAAAAATCTAGTCTAGTAATAACAATGATAATTAATTTCTTTAATTGATCTTGGACCTTTTATGGTTAGCTTTTGAGGATTTATTATTTGCTCATTAAAGGTACTTATTGACAAGGGAAGACTGATTCTTTCTGTATTTGCTGATTTTGTTTTAGAAATTTTCAACGATGTTGCTATTGCGGCTTGCATTTCAGAGCCTGGGAGTAGTGTATGGAGACCTTGGGACATCTCCCTTGTATGTGTTTTACAATACATTTCCTCGAGGAATTCAAGATACAGAGGATGTTATTGGTGCACTTTCGTTGATTATATACTCACTAACCCTTGTACCACTGCTCAAGTATGTTTTCATAGTGTGTAGGGCAAATGACAATGGCCAAGGTAACCTCCCTCATGCTGGGAATACTACAAGCATTTAGTAATTTCTCTTGATTTATTACTCTGTTGACATGCAAAGCAAAGCAAAGCAGTGCAGGCAGGGCAAATGAAATGATAATGGGGGTTGTTGTTTGTTAGCTGGGCATGGTTGATATTTATGCTCCAGCTTGAGGAGGAGTGTTAGTTGAGTCATTTACTCTCAGCTTCTCAATTGAGTGGCTGAGAGTCCATTTCCTTATCCCTGCTTTTGTATAAATAGGTAGCCCTTGTACAGTGTAATGTGACAGTGAGTTTCATACTTCTTGAGTGTATTGTTCGACCTTTCTACATTGTTCATTGTTCCTCAGGTGGTACCTTTGCTCTTTATTCCTTACTCTGCCGACATGCTAAGATAAAAACAATTCCCAACCAACATCGGACAGATGAGGATCTAACAACTTATAGCCGTAACACATTCCAAGAGCATTCATGTGCTGCAAAAACAAAGAGATGGCTGGAGGCATATGCGTTCAGAAAGAATGCACTGCTTATTCTTGTCCTTGTTGGTACTTGCATGGTAATTGGGGATGGAATTCTTACTCCTGCAATATCAGGTATATGTCCTTCCTTAGTTTCCTCCTTAAAATTATCAATACTTCAGTATTGATTCTTTGTTTACTTCCACTTGGAGGTTATTGGCACTCCACTGGGTTTGCACTTTGCATTCATTTGGCCTTGCCAGTTTGATAAATCCTGTTGGTTCAATATGATATTGAAATATCAGTGATATTTTACACTAAAGCTCAAAGGAATTGTTGTTAGGTAAAGATCTAATATCAAGATTCATTGATTGCATGATCAAAATATATGGTTGCCACATTTTAATGTTGGAATGTTATTAGTTCTTATTCTTTTGAGCTTGTATCATTTAGAAAACTTGTTACATTTAACATAGAGCTAATTCCATTTTTTGTCCTAGATTTATAAGTGACAGTCCATTTTTAGTCCCTTTTTATCGGAACATCCACATTGGTCCTATTATTATTGTGGCATGACCATTTTTGGTCCTCCGTCAACAAAATGTTTTTTTCTTTTTTATACAAAGTGGGTTGACCCCGCTATATTTTTATGTTTATTATTATTTTTAAATCCGTAATTGAAGACCGAAATGCCTTTGTATTTAACCGCATTATAACTGTTTTTTTGATAGAGGACCAAAAGTAGTCATGACACAATAATACTAGGACCAAATGTGGAAGTTTCAATAAAAAGGGACTAAAAGTGGACTGCCACCTATAAATCTAGGACCAAAAATGGAATTAACTCTTTTAACTCTAGCATCAAAACAGTACTCACCATATTAATAGATAATAAATGTCTGTTAATGTGAGTTTCTAAAGTCAGTCTCCATGCACTTTTGTGTTATAGCCTGCTATTGACCCTGTATTTCTTTCTTTAGTATTATGGTGCATTGTTCTTCACTTTTGTTCTTTTGTGTCAAAAGTGTTAAATGGAGTATTTTTACTTAGTTCTTTCAGCTTCTGGTGGGATCAAGGTTGACCATCCAAAGATGAGCAATGGTACTACTCCATTCAATCACAAAAGTGACATTTCATTTATGTGTCTATCCTTGGACATTACATAATGTTTAATTGACCTTGCTCCTTCCCACAGACGTAGTTGTGCTTGTTGCTGTCTTTATATTAGTTGGCCTGTTTAGCATGCAACATTACGGTACAGACAAGGTTGGTTGGATGTTTGCTCCAGTTGTACTGCTCTGGTTTCTTATTATAGGAGGTATTGGCATTTTCAACATCTGGAAATATGATACCTCTGTTCTGAAGGCCTTTTCCCCTCTATACATATATCACTATTTGAGAAGGGGGCGTAAAGAGGCTTGGATATCACTTGGAGGGATCATGCTCAGTATCACAGGTTCATTTTTCACTTTGAAAATAGTTAGCAAGCAATCCTTCCCTCAGTCCCACCCCTGCCTTATTCTCTCATTCTCACACCCCCACTTTCCATTCTTGACTTTTTGTATCTTACAATTGCTCGCTCAATCACTATTAACAGGGACAGAAGCACTTTTTGCTGACCTTGCTCATTTTCCCCTCTCTGCAATTCAGCTTGCTTTCACAGTTATTGTATTCCCCTGCCTTCTTTTGGCCTACATTGGACAAGCAGCCTACCTCACGCAACATAAAGATCATGTTGCCGAAGCATTCTATCGTTCTATACCAGGTATACCATGGTTCTACTAATATTTCATTTTACTTCAAATTTTTTATGATACCTCAGAGAAGAAAATCCATGCATGCTTATCCTGTCTCACAAATTTTCCTTGCAAATGGAATGAAGTGTTTTATTGTCACATAGAATCAGAGAATTGCAATCACTAAACTTGTTCTTTTTTTGTTTTTCTTTTTTGTTTGTTTTTTTTCCTTTTTTTCAAATCTATTTTGTGCATTTAAAGGTAGGACCTTATATAGTGAAAAAGAAAAATGAAAAAAAAAAAAAAAACAAGAGAGAAGGTGAATGAGTAAAAGAGAGAATGGGATGTCAGCAATGGATCTCATATATCTACCTGCGTGCATTAGAAGACTGGTTGAATTGTTTAAGAACTGTATTCTTAATATGATTTCTGTATTAACAGAATAATAGAAGCTCATACTATCCTTGAATATTTGCTAAATCAAATGTCAGAAGCCTGACTATATTCAACTCCTATTGCTTAAGGAGTACAAGAATGAAATCATTGATGTGTGGTAGCTTAAAGCATAGAATAGCATGTTGTGTTGTATAGTAGTAGTCAATCTCTGAAAAACAAACTTATCAAGAAAAAAATTTCTGTAAATAGAACGTGCTATAACGGAAATAGTGAAAGCCCTTTCGTGATCCTAACTGTGAAGAAGTTATAACATTTCTATTGAAATCTATTTTTACGCAGAGAGCATATATTGGCCGGTGTTTGTCATTGCTACTTTAGCTGCTATTGTGGCCAGTCAAGCCACCATATCTGCTACTTTTTCAATAATCAAGCAAGCATTAGCATTAGGCTGTTTTCCAAGGGTCAAGGTTGTGCATACGTCCAAGAAGTTCCTTGGACAAATATATATTCCAGATATCAATTGGATCCTTATGATACTCTGCATTGCTGTGACAGCTGGTTTCAGAAATCAAAGCCAAATTGGCAATGCCTATGGTGAGTTCACTAAGTAGTCTAAGCCTTTTCATATCTTCTCTCTTTTCGCGTATTGGAGAAGCATTCTAGGAGTTAAATTTAATGTGTGAAATCTATCTTGTGTCAAATGGGGTTTGGTAAAAACTGTGTCTTATTATATTCGTGAAAACCTAATTTCTCTCCCCTTATTATACAAAATTGTCTCCAAAAATCCCAAATTGTTGTGAGTTTCAAAAAGTAAAACAAAGTTGAAACCAACTTTAGTATGTCTAAAGAAAGCCCAATTACAAACATAGGCATCATTATTACCGGGACCATGGTCCACACAGGGCCATAAATAAAAAGTACATTTTTAATATATTAAAAGTACATTATTTGTGTACGTAAATTATATTATTTGAGTACTGAAAGTACATTATTTTATATACTACTAAATAATATATATTCAGTACACAAATAATGTATTTTTAGTATATTAAAAATGTACTTTATATTCATGATCCACACAGTTACGCAGACCATGGTCCACACAATAATTTTCCTAAACATAGTCGTTTTTTCCAATCATTATTCCATGGACCATGGTCCACACATCTATGTGGACCATGAATAAACGGTACATTTTTAATGTACAAAAGGTTACATTGATTGTGTACTGAAGGTACATTTATTTGAAGGTGCATTTATTTGAGTACTAAAGGTACATTATTTTGTATATTATTCAATGTAACATTTAGTATATTAAAAATGTACCTTTTATTCATGGTTCATAGAAAAAATTTGTCCCTTTTTTTCCTTCTTTGGTATAATTTCTCACAAATTCTTTTGGGCTCTTATTAGAATATATACTTGTCAAATTTATAAATCCAAATCTTTCAAAAAGGAATTGGAAGCAACTTCTTTGCTAAAATTAAAATTTGTGAACTCTTTATTTTATGTAAAAGCACATATATGGAGAATAATTACACAATTAAATGCTTTTTATTTTTATTGTAGTTGCATTTGAATTTTCTAACATAATAGTATAAACATTTTTTTATTTATTAATTATTATTGTAGTTACTGCATTGCTCCCACCGACCTAAATTTCGGAGTTCGTAGATCAACCTTAAATATGTGAGTGACTCATGGCTTGAGATTTTGACATAATTGCTTTGGCTTTGATGAATATTAGGAAACCTTTGTCCTATTTCTACGAGTGGACTTAGTTTCATATACTTAGTAATAGTGGACTCCTTCCGACCGCTTCACTCCTCGTCCGCTAACTTCTCGCTTATCGACTCCATGTTTTTCACCATTGATTCCTCGCTTGCTAACTTCTCGCTCCGTATCTTTCATTATAACTCCAAGTTCTTTGCCGACCACTTGACTCCCCGCCCATTGCTTCCGTATATTGAATCAGAACTCCAACTCTCCTTCCAACCACTTCGCTCCTTGACCACTACCTCCGTATACTGAATCAAAATGCAAGTCTCCTTCCGACCACCCTTTGTAAGAGATTTGGTAGCCATTTGTAAGAAATCCGACCACTCCGACCACTTTGACAAGCAAACTGACTACTTCCACAAGAAATCTGACCGCCTCCACAAGTGGTCGAGAGGTGAGAGAGAAGAATACGGACGACTAAGAGGTGGGAGAAGGTATACATCGACCACTGAGAGGTGGGGGAAGACATACGTTGTCCGCTGAGAGGTGGGAGAGCTGAGTCGACCACCGAGAGGTGGGAGAGAACAGTCGACCACCAAAACGTGGAGAGAAGATTCGACCATCGAGAGGTGGGAGAGTAGAGTCGTCTACCAAGAGGTGGGAGAACAGTTGACCACCGAGGTCACCCCATGCATGTGTGTATTCATAAATTCACTCGCAATTCCGAAGCAGCAGGTGTACTTGGCGTGCGGGAGTGGTTTGCCCCAATAATGCACTCCTTTGATATGTATGATGCCATTACCGACTGCAAATGCGACTCCGGGGGATCGATGGTAAGAATGGGGATTCTAACCGACCACTAGTCCATCTTTAAGGAACCGGTGGTCAGAATGAAGATTCTAATCGACTACTAGTTCGTCTCTAGTGATCCATTGGTCAAAATAGGGATTCTGACTGACTACTAGTTTGTCTCCAGAAGACCGGTGGTCGGAATAGGGATTCTAACCGACTACCAGTCCGTCATTAGTTGATTGGTGGTCAAAGTGGGAATTCTAACTTATTACTAGTCTAACTTCGTGGGACCGGTGGTCAAAATACACCAAGGAATATTGTTGCAAAGGCCAATTGATCGAAGGGAATTTCGTTGAGGTATAAATCACAGGACCATTCGTAACGATCCCCACAGAGAGCACCAATGTTGGTTTTATGAATTGGTCAATCAACAGTTGGCCAACACTACCGTTAAAATAAGGAGTATATGGGAATATTGAAAGAATATAGAGAGAATTTAGAGAATTCGGCTTGTTTACTTCATAAAACTATTTTCTGTTTTCTGTTTTCTATTTTTGAATTTTTCAGTTAATTCTCTCTTTTCTATTCTCTGTTTTCTATTTACAAAGCTTGTTTACTAGCACTCATTTTTTCAAATTTGTTTTTTTAAACCAACGTTATAAAATTAACATAAGTTTAATTCCGAGTGAGTTTTAGATCTTATATTTAAAATATTTTTAGTTTTAAGTCTAATATATGTAAGATTTTTACATTTGATATCCAAACCAAATTCATGTTCGTATATAACATAATTAAAAATATATTTGAACTAATCACGTATTAAGTTCATCTAAAATTTAGTTTAGATAATATTAATATTTTGTGAGCTAATATTTAAAATATTTTTGGATATATTCATTTGAATGACATGTATATAAATATATAAAAGTCTTACTTTGATGTCTAATATATGCGAAATTTCAATATCGAATATTCGGATCAAACTTGTATTACGATATAACATAACTAAAACAATTCGAACCAATAATCTATTGAGTTCAACCAAAATCTAAAACTTGGTGTAGAGTTCAAGTTTTAATTTTGATAGTGTGAATAATGTCGAACTTTAAGCGTAAACAAATAAATTGTGTTTATATAAGTAAATGCGAGTAGAAAGGACAAAAGATGGTGATAAAGTAAAAGAAGCCGATATTGAATGTAATCATAATAAGAAATAAATATGTAATTAGATAATGATGAGAATGGTTATAGTAATATATAGTCAAATAGATGATAGTTGATTTTCGTTTTTTCATTTAGAAAACAATTTTTGAAAGTTATCTAATTTTTTTTAGAAAATTTGAAAATATATTCGGTTTTCAAAATGGAAAACTGTGCTAGTAAACATATTTTCTCTTTTCTATTCTCCAATTCCCAATTTTCTATAAAACTGGAGAAATTTTCTAGTTAGTAAACATGCCCCTAAGTATTTTATATTACTGAGAATTTGTTGTCCCTTTTCCCCTGTATGAGGGGTTTATTTATACAAGTGGGCTTAGAGCCCAATTCTATTAGATTACAAATAGGCTCAATCTTGCTAAACTCCTAAGTTGATTCGTATTGGGTATCCTTCTTGAGCTCTCTCGGCCCAGTTACTTCTTTGGCTCGATATCCACGCGGTCGGGTCTTGGGGTCACCGGTCCTACCAGTTGCCTTAGGTCCGTGGAGATTGCTTTAAACCATATAGAGCGATGAAGTTTACATTCCAAAGCATACTCCCCCTATGCAACAAATTGTGGTGGTTGTTGCTCCATATAAACCCCCTCTTGAAGATTGCCATTGAGAAAAGTGTTCTTGATATCCAACTAATGTAAGTCACAATGATTTATGGCTGCCAGGGATAAGAACAACCGAACTAATGCAATTTTAGCTACAAGAGAAAATGTGTCAGTGTAATCCAAACCAAAAATTTGGAAGTCATTTAGAAAAGCATTCCCAAAGATCGTGCATAGTGTTGTGTCTTCTGAAGCCACACAACATTTTTATTGTCTAGTTGCACTTAATCTCCATTTGTAATTTTGAGTTAGGTGGAGTATTTGTTTTTGTCCAAGTTTGAAACTTCTAGATGTTCAAGCTTGAGGGGCATGTGGGATATTAAGGAACCTAGGTCCTATTCCTAGTAGGAGTGGACTTAGTTTCCTATTCTTAGTACAATTGTTATACCATGAACCAGGGTCCATCTTGCATTGTGGACCCTGGTCCAAAAATTGTGTCTGCAGTTGATATATTTTGTACTTGCAGTTAACAGCTTGTGTCTGTAAATAAATTGAAAGCACATAGCATATTAACTACATTAACTACTGACACATAATATGTTGTTAAAATATTGTGTTTGCAGTTAACATATCATGTGTCTGTACTTAATATGTTATGTAGGCACATAAACTATTAACTGCAGGTACAGAGCATGTCAATTGCAAATACATAATTTGAAGGTTATTTTGGACCAGGGTTCTCAATGCAAGGTATAGACCTTGGTCCATGGTATAATTTGCCTTCTTAGTAGGAGTTGGCTTAGTTTCATATTTAGTAGGAGTGGGTTTAGTTTCCTATTCTTAGTAGGAATGTTATGTAGGTCCCTATAAATATGGATCTGTATATAGTTCAATGCACAAAAACACAGATATATACAATTTATTGTAATCTTTCATTATAATATATTCTTTCTATTCTCTATTCTTTTTCTTTCTTTTTTTTTTTTTTTTTTTTTTTTTGCTTTCTCACATATTTTGCTTCTGCTTAATTGGCAGGTGGTGGCTATTCACCACCCGCCACACCACCTATCAATCCCTCAATTTTAACAAGCTTTAATATCTTAGAGAGCTAATTGATGTCTGATATTTGATTAAATTCTTATGTTTGTATCAAAGTTTCATGAATCTCACTGTCAAGTAGCCAACATTTAGTAATGTTGCTGGTGGCTATACACACACAAGCTTTTGACATTTCTTTTGAAAGGAAATTTTAATTGTGGTTCACTATGAGTGGTGGTGGTGGCAGCATGTAGTTCAATATATTATTGATTCTTTAATTATTTGCCTCCTTATTTATGTAGTTTGCTAATGTAGGGGTAAATTATATGTTTTTAACTTGTAGTATGCAATTTGTTTTGGTGCTGAATGTTGGACATACCCTATCAACACTAGTAAAAGTTTAGTTTGGAAAGTAATTTGAATTGACAGCAATATATGAATGTATTATGTATTTATGTATGTTGTTCCTTCCTTGAACAACAGGGACAGCAGTTGTGATTGTGATGCTGGTCACCACACTTCTGATGGTCTTGATAATGCTGCTCGTCTGGCACTGCCACTGGATTCTTGTTGTTATCTTCACGTGCTTATCTCTTGTGGTGGAGTGTACATACTTCTCTGCCACACTTTTTAAGGTTGATCAGGGTGGTTGGGTACCACTTGTGATTGCTGCTGCTTTTCTTGTCATCATGTATGTGTGGCACTATGGTACAGTGAAGCGCTATGAATTTGAGATGCACAGCAAGGTATCAATGGCATGGATTCTCGGGCTTGGCCCCAGCTTAGGTCTAGTTCGCGTGCCAGGGATAGGGCTTGTTTACACTGAACTAGCCGGTGGAGTGCCACATATTTTCTCACACTTCATCACAAATTTACCAGCTATTCATTCAGTAGTTGTGTTTGTTTGTGTGAAGTACCTTCCGGTCTACACAGTTCCAGACGATGAGCGATTCCTCGTGAAAAGGATAGGGCCAAAGAATTTTCGCATGTTCCGATGTGTTGCAAGGTATGGTTACAAAGACCTTCACAAGAAAGACGACGAGTTTGAGAAAAAGCTGTTTGACAACGTTTTTGTGTTTGTGCGGCTCGAGTCCATGATGGAGGGCTGCTCAGACTCTGATGAATACAGCAGCTTGTATGGAGGACAACAAACCCTTTTGAAGATGAATAACAGCAATACAATCCACACAGACCTTACTATATCATCAGTGGACACCATTGTACCTGTCAAGTCTCCTCAGCATGCCAGCAACACAACATCGTCCTCGGGCTGCAAGAGCATCCAAACCGAAATGGACGAGCTTGAGTTCTTGAATAAATGTAGAGATGCTGGGGTGGTACACATTCTTGGGAACACAGTCATTAGAGCAAGCAGGGAGTCCAGGTTCTATAAGAAAATCGCCATCAATTATATATATTCATTTCTCAGGAAAATATGTAGGGAGAATAGTGTGATTTTTAATGTACCTCATGAGAGCCTGTTGAATGTTGGACAGATTTTCTATGTATAAATTCTTTTGCCCCATCTGTAAGAATTTTTAAGTCTTGAACAAATTCTTCATGTCCATCTTGTGTTCAATTCCAATACCCTCCCTCTATCATGTTGGTATATTCTACATGTACATCCAACCGGACAACCACATTATATTCTTTTTTTGGTGCTTCAGAAACCGCCCAATGCCGCTGCTTCATGTGTTGTTTGGCAACACCTTCCACATCCGCTGTCGGGCGGTTCAGTCAAAAGAGATGTGCCCCAATCTCGTTGACCCAAGTTGGCAAGCCTGTCAGCATAACTATTCTCTTCTCTTATAGGGCGTTTGGTTGGAGGGAATTACAATTCTATTCCCACTTAATTTTCATCTAATTCCAAATGCAACAAAATTCTTTCGTTTTGTTGGAGAAGGAATTGCAATTCCCTCATATTCATGAAATTAGAATCCCATGCCACCCATGAGATTTTAATTCCATGGATTTTAGGAAGAAAAAATGGTAGTCCTAAGACAAAATTACCCCTCTATTTTTTTCACCTAAAATAGATACATGACCTTCTTTTCTAAATTATAGTGTGTATTATTCTTCGACTTCCCTTTGTGTATGTTCATTTAATTTAAATCTTTATATGCAACAAATATTCAAAATTTACATTCTTTATATGCGTTATTTATATACATCAACTTTAGTTTTCTTTGAATTCTTTATATACATAACTCTTCAAAATTTGCATTCTTTATATGCAACAACTCTAACAATTTGTGAATTAATTTGTCAATTATAAATAATAATAATAATAATAATAATAATAATAACAACAACAACAACAATGGGCATTTTAGACTTTATACTACTTGTTCCCTCTCAATTCACATGTATACCAAACATTGGAATTAAAATTCCTAGTAATTTTATTCCTGCAAACTAAACACTGGAATTTAAACTCCACTTTAATCCCGCATTATTATTTTCCCATGGAATTGCAATTCTTTTCCCACCAAATTCCTTCCCTCTAACCAAACGCCCCGTTAAGGTATTAAGAGACAGTCTTATGATGTCACAAATAGGGCTGAGCATCGGGCGGGTTCGGACGGATCGGGGTCGCGGGTGGACACCTGATCGGATTTCCGGTTGAATGTTTGAGATCCTATCTATTTATTTTTTAATCCCAAACCGTCGGATAATTGGCCGAACTATTCCGACGGATATCCGGTTAACCCGTCGGATAGTTCGGTTTTGTAAAAAAAAAAAGGCTTAAAAATTAATAATTTTCTTCATAAATATAAATTTTTACAACATTACAGGCTTAAAGCACACTTCAAAAATACACTAAATTAAACTTCAAAACTCAAAATTAAACATACAAACACTTCACAGTTCACACTCCACAAAATAAACTATATTAGGTCATTAAACTTCACAAAATGACATAATTGTATCATACAAGAACCTTGAATTTACAAACTTAAAACATAAAAGTTACAAGCACAGCACATTAGTGTACTGATGAGTGATGACTGAAACAGGCAGGCAGGCAGCAACATTCTCCATTCTCCAAAAGCAGGCAGCATCAATTCTGCAAATGAGTATACCACATTACCACTAACAATTGATATTATCTAATATTGAATTTTCTATTCCTCTTCCTGATAAGTAACAAAATTAAAGTACAATAATTAATAAGTTCAAACATTGGAAAGTGAACAATTAATTAATTGAATTAATCAATAAGAGCGCTCAAATAGCTTTTTTTTTTTTTTTTTTTTTTTTTTTTTTTTTTTTTTTTTCCATATCAAGTTAGAATTGGGGGCAAATTGCTCAATGAGTATGGCATAAACACCACACTACATAGACTATATACCAACCCATTCTATATATTCAGATTTCATGGTGGAAGCATCATCATTGCACAAGAAACTGAGAAAGGAACAATTAAGCACAAAATAACTAAATAAGTACAATACAACGATACATTACCAGTCACCATTGATAAATGGGACAAAGCCCAAAGGCAAATATTGCAAGTGATACCTAAGCTCAATGGCAGCAACATTTAAAATGTTACCAAGCCATGAGCAGTTTCCAAATTTCACTTTCCAGCACTGATACAGATAGTCATCACTCATTATTCATCAAATAACAAAGTCAAATGGTTTATGACTTTATGCTTTAATAGTTTAAATAGAAGAAATAAGTAAGTAACCATACAAGAATAGTAGGTAGTGAAGATCCAACTCCAGAGCTGGATGTGCTGCACAACTCTGCAAGATGCAAATTGCAAAACAAAAAATACTAGTTAAAATATAAAAAAGTAGTAATTAGTTAAAACAAACAACTTAAAACTTATAATAGTTACCTTTCTCAATCCTTTCAACATCATCAATGTTTTCTTCCACAGATATAGGTTGATTGGCTAACCTCAGCCAATCCTTTGCACACACAAGTGTCTCAACAATTTTAGGAGTTAGGGAACTCCTAAAAGCATCTAGTACCCTGCCGCAGGTACTGAATGCTGATTCTGATGCAACAGTAGAAATTGGAACAAGAAGTAAATCCCTTGCCATTTTAGACAACACAGGGAACTTATCAGAATTCAGCTTCCACCATCTGAGAAGGTCAAAAGAATCCTCCTCATCCACAATAATCTCAGCCAAATACACTTTCAACTCAGTTTTTTTCCTTGACAAATCCCCACTCTCCAATCTCTGTTTCTTAATTTGAGATTTCAGTAAGGATTGAGGTCTCCCAATAGAAACAAAATCAGAAGTGATAGAGGGGGAAAATTTATCAGATTGTTCTTGAACAGAATGGACATGAAAACATGCCACATAATCTTCAAATAACTCCTTAAGGCCAACCATAACATTATCAAACATTGATTTACCCTTTTCCTCACCATATAACTGATTAAACTATATGGACACATATTCTATTTTGTCCCTGTTGTCTAAAATATTAGCATAGAATATTAGAAAATTCATTTTTTCAGGCTGGCCCCAATACTTATCAAATTTTGCCCTCATATTTGTACCCATCAGCTTAACACTGCCATCAGCTTCCACCATATTTTCAACAGACAAGACAGATCAGAAACTTCAGAAAAAAAGGTGTTAGCAGTCACATACAATGAATTAGAAATCCTAACAGTCATTTCATAAAAGGATTTAAGAATCTTAACCAAAGAAGCAATGGACTCCCAATCCATGAAATCAGGTATACTTTCACCTAAATCAGCCTTAAATGAACTATCATGATCTTCATACACTTCAAACACTTTCTGAAATAACAAAGCAGTATGTATCATCATATAGGTGGAGTTCCACCTAGTAGGAACATCAAGACACAAGGAATTTTTAACTTCCACCCCAATTAGATCAGCTAGATCCCTAAACTTCTGTACCCTAGCATGTGAGCTCCTCACATACCTAACAGCATCCCTCACTTTCTTAAAAGCACTGTCACATTCTTTCAACCCATCCTGTACAACCAAGTTAAGGATGTGAGCAATGCACCTCATGTGCAAATACTTACACCTAACAGTAGAACAACCCCATGACACCAACTTCTTCTTCAAGACACCTAGGGCAATATTATTACTAGAAGCATTATCAACTGTCACACTAAAGACTGATTTTAGACCCAGTCCTAAAGACAACTCTCTAAAGCTTATGCAATATTTTCCCCCTTGTGGGAATAGATTGGATCAAATGAAAAGATCTTCTTTTGGAGCTTCCACTCACTGTCAATGAAATGTGCATGTATTCACATTTAGTTTATTCTCTGGACTGAGGTCCAAGTATCAGTTTTGATACTGACACTCTGATTGCAGTCCTAAAAAACTTCTTCAAGTTAACCTTGTCATCAGAAAATATCTTTAAAATATCCCTACTGATAGTCCATCTTGAAGGGATTTTAAACATAGGACAACAAACTAACACAAACTTCCTAAATCCCTGTCCCTCAACAATCCTAAATGGCAGTTCATCCACAATAATCATCTCAGCTAAGGCTCTCCTTATCAAGTCTTGATCAAACACCCAAGTACCCAACACCCCTTCAAAGCCTTGACTACTTTTAGTTCCAGCAGAAGAAGGGGCAAGTTGGAATGTCAGTAGAGATTGCATTGTATCCTTAGAGTGAGGATTTTTAATGCAGTTTAAAATGTGATTTCTCAGAGAAGAACTCCCATGTTTCTTGGACTCACATGCAAACATCTTCAAACAACATTGTAACACCCCAATTTTCAACTCTTACATTTATTACAAATCAGTATTCATATGCTGCGGAAGCTTACATCTTATCAGCAGAAAACTGGGTGCTACCGCCACACCTAGAGTGAATTCTATCACCTCTTTGACAAACTCCACTCTAAGTGCACAGGCTAAACTTACAACATTAACAACAATCCCTGTCTACATCAAAGAGTAGACCCCAACCTCAACTTCCATCCTATTCAGAGCTCATCGGGCTACAGGAACCCACCCTATATAACATCTGTTAACAGAAAACACATTGAAGTGTAGTTAGCACGACGGCTAAGTAAGGATATCCATGGGTCATTCAAAACTAAATAAAGGTTTTAGTAAAACTGTTTACATGGAAACCCTATACCTTACTCATCAGTAGGGATTGTACCTGCAACAGTTATAAATGGCAACTTGCACACATAGTAGGCAAAATTCAACATCATCTTGAATCATTTTCCCTCTAGACGAGGTCATTTGAAGATCATTTACTCACCCAAAGAATATAAGGCTAAACATTTAGGCATGCAAGCAAGTAATGGAAAAACACAAATTCCACACCTTGCTCTCAATCACTTTATTTGCAAAAACTTTCCTTCAAAAGGGAATTCTCATCACTTTTCACCTTTCAAAGAGAGATCACCTACAACCTTTGGGTATTTTCACTTTTCACTTTTCAAAGAGAGATCACCCACAACCTTTGGGTATTTAAATACTTGTCACAGCTTTCTTTCCCGTAGCTACGGCGTAACTACATTCATATTTCAAAATTCCACTTAGTCCTAGATAGAAAGTGAGTGTGAGGCCTCTAGAGTATCCTTTCTCCATTTTTGACTGACCACTTGGATCGTTCAACTCGGGTTCAGTGGTCATCGCCCGGTCTAATACTGATCCCCCTGGACTTATAGGAGCGTTGGAATGATTCCTAGCTAGCCTCACTAGGTTCATAAGAACGACACATACCCGAACATAGAGTGACTATACTTAAGTGTGCACACCCCCGCAGGAGACCCTTTTCCTTCCGGGTGATATAGTACTCCGCGAATAGACTTCGTCCACAGTATGATTGATCATACACATAATTACCATGCGGAATAGGCACTTTAATCTCATCTTTATTCCGTGGTTAACAAGATCCTTCACCACTTTTACTAGAACTAAGGTTTGAAAACATTTTTCTACTCTTCCCCTTTTCTTGCATTAAAAATATTTTTGGACATACTTGGGTCAATCCCAATACTCGGAAATTAATTCTCTTTTTAACCCAATTCCAAAAATTCTCCTTTTCTTTTTCAAAACATTTGGATGATCCACTAACATCCTTTCACAAAAGTAATTCAAGTGTAACTACTCTACACTTTCAACTCCACATTTATCACATAAGTCTCACATTTGGCACATACATCTCAATGCATATAACATATACATTTCCCAACTTCAACATATGCATAACACATAACATATATTTATTCTTTACAAGCACATACTACCACTTCCTTATACTATTTATAAGTTCACCCATGTGTAACACAATCTTCATAGCACATATACCTAACTACATAGTATTACCCTTCTTACTAACAACATATATAATTATGGTTTATACATACCATATACTTTACACAAAAAGTGACATTTTATTAATACATACATACCCATATATGTACTCATATATATATACAGCTTTCATATATATATATATATATATATATATATATATATATATATATATATATATATATATATATATATATATATATAGGGGTGCACTCTCGTGAGAACTCTCGCCCATGTAAGAAATGAGAACGCTCCACAGTCGTCCACGTGTCCAGATCAACGAATCAGATGCAATTTTAAAAAAATGACGCGGTGGCATTTTCGTAAATAACTGGAACTTTGGTGCACCTAGTTTCACTTACAAGTGCACCTAGTTTCACTTAAAAGTGCACCTAGTTTCACTTACAAGTGCACCTATTTTCGCACATATTTTCACTTACAAGTGCCAGTAATTTACCTTATTAATATTCATGCACCTATTTTCGCAAATACTTTCACTTACAAATGCAAGTAATTTACCTTGTTAATATTCATGCACCTGGGTGCAACCTAGGTGGGGTGCACCTAGTTATAACATAGGTGCACCTAGTTATAACATAGGTTGCACCTAGTTATAACATTAGGTGCACTTAGTATTGATGCTCACTGTACAATTCACTTGCACATGTAATACATTTTACTTGCATCTGCAATACATTTTTCTTGCACTTATGCAAGTAATTTACTTTGTTAACATTCATGCACCTGGTTGCAACCTATGTGCACCTAGTTATAGGCTTATAGCAATAGGTGCACCTAGTTATAACATTAGGTGCACTTAGTATTGATGCTCATTGTATAATTTACTTGCACTTGTAATACATTTTACTTGCACGTGTGCACCTATTTTCACTTGCAGGTGCAAGTAATTTACCTTGTTAACATTTATGCACCTGGGTACACCTATGTGCACCTAGTTATAACATGAAGTGCACCTAGTTATAACGTTAGTTGCAACTACATTCCGGACACGTGGCGCGCTGTGATTCGTTCTCAATTCTCTCCTGGGCGGCCAGTTCTCACCTGAACGCAATCCTATACATATATATATATATATATATATATATATATATATATATATATATATATATATATATTACACGTACATTCATACTTTATATATGTACATATATATATATATAGTTTAATTAATTACACACACACACCACACGTAAATATATATAATGTAGTATAGTATATATATATATATAGGTGTTTTATGTTTATATATATATATGAAACCGTGTGGGTATATAAATATATATTTACGTGTGGTGTGTGTGTGTAATTAATTAAACTATATATATATATATGTACATATATAAAGTATGAATGTACGTGTAATATATATATTACACCATACGTACATATACACAAGTATGTACACAATACATATATATACATTCATCATGTACGCAAAAATTCTACCTAGAACTCATCATATTTCAACCAAGCTATCAATTATCTAGTTTCGAACAACCTCAACCAATTAAAGGGATTCCTTACCTCAACCGGGTTTCTAATTTCGTAGAAGATCCTTGGAGTTGATTTTCCCCAATTTCACCTTAAAACCCTAAAATTCCATCAACAATATAACACATGATTTTAAGAAATCTTAACTTAGATTCTTGTTCTAGGATGAAGAATAAAGCTATCTACCAAATAAAATTGAAGTTTTACCGAATAGTTGATGATCTTGTGAAGAAAATTAGCTAGGAAGCTTTCTTGATCACAAAGAATGAAGATGAATTTCTCTCTCATTTTTCCTCTCCTTATTTCAAAAATGGGAATAGAATGGGGATAATGGAAGATCAAAGCTCTATTTATAGCAAGAATGGGAAAGCTTGGAGAGTAAGTATCAATTTGGGGCTTGAAGAGTAAGCCACATTGTTTCTTATAAGGGAAGAAAGAAGGAACTTGGAGATCAAGTATCTATTTAGATCATCTCCAAAAATTATTTCAATATTAGCATGTGGCTAGAAGGAATGACACTTGTCACAACCTTGTGGTGGGTAAGGGAAAATATCTTCTTTTGGACTGTTCGGGATTAAAACAGATGAATTCTCGGTAGAAAATAATTTAATTCCAATAATTTTCGAAACCAAAAATTTATCCCAGACTGAAACTCAAAATTGGGCTAGGTTCGGTACACCGCGAAATTTCGCGATGTTCGATCAAAAATAAATTTTTGCTGCTATGGGCTAATTTAATTAAATAGGAAATTCAAGAATAATAATATGGTGTCTAAAAATCCACTTCTTAGGACAAACGGGTCCGAATACTAGCTCCTAAAATTTTTACGGTTCGCGACCGGGACGTACGGTCGCAGCTTAATAACAACTATACTCACTTATAAAAATTCTTTTGAAATATCTGGAGATCGTAACTTATGAATGTCAACGCCTTAGGATAAAATAATAATGTTAGGAAAATCGCAGCAAGATCCATGTTTGCTTTCTCAGGCTTGCCGAAACATTTTTGGGCCGAAGCTATAAACACATCATGCTACACTCAAAATATATCTCTTATTCATAAAGATCATGGAGCTACACCCTACGAACTCTGGAAAGGCAGAAAACCTGTTGTAAAATACTTTCATATATTTGGAAGTAAATGCTTCATCCATAACAACGGGAAATCACATCTAAAGGCTTTTGATGAACGTGCTGATGAAGGAATATTTATGGGATATTCTGAAAAGAGTAAAGCTTTTCGAGTACTGAATAAGCGAACCATGGTGATAGAAGAATCAATACACGTAGTCTTCGACGAATCATCAAAAGAGGGCGTGGTGATCTCTGAGAAACAAACTGATGAAGAGACGAAAGATAAAGAAGTTGAAGAATTATCCGAAGGATCGGAATAAGAAGACGATGATTATCCACTCTTTCCTAATCACCTACTGAATACTTCATCTCAAACCGAAGTATTACCGAATGATGGAAACGAGCCAAATCAATCAACAGTACAACAAGATGGAAACAATCAAGACGAACCCTCTATCGATGAAGGAGCACCACCTACCACCTTCCAGCCGGATCTAAAATGGTTGAGAAATCATCCTCAAGATCAAATCATCGGTGATATACATGATAATGTACGAACTCGTGCATCCATTCGGGAATGCATGATGGCATGTTTCATATCTCAAATTGAACCGAAAAACATAGAAGAATCACTAAATGACTCGGACTGGGTCATTGCCATGCAAGATGAACTACATCAATTTGAGAGAAACGATGTATGGGAACTGGTTCCACGACCAACTCATCAAAACGTCATTGGAACTAAATGGGTTTTTAGAAACAAGATGAATGAGCAAGGAGTCATTGTTATGAACAAGGCTCAGTTAGTCGCAAAAGGATACTGTCAGGAAGAAGGGATCGATTTTGATGAAACCTTCGCTCCTGTTGCTAGACTCGAAGCCATAAGAATCTTTCTAGCATATGCTGCATGGAAAGACTTTAAAGTCTATCAAATGGATGTCAAAAGTGCCTTCTTGAACGGACTTTTGGAAGAAGAAGTATATGTTGAGCAGCCCCCAGATTTTATCTCTGAAGTAGGGATGGATAAAGTCTATAAACTCAAAAAGGCTTTATATGGTTTAAAACAAGCTCCAAGGGCTTGGTATGACACCTTATCATGCTTTCTTATAAGCTGTGGATTCACGAAAGGGATAGTTGACAAAACCCTTTTCAAAATAAAAAATGGAGACCATATTCTACTAGTACAAATATATGTAGATGACATCATTTTCGGAAGTACCGATTCGAACCTATGTGAAAAATTCTCAAAACTCATGCAAGGAAAATTTGAGATGAGCATGATGGGAGAATTAAACTACTTTTTGGGTCTTCAAGTCAAACAAGAACAAAATGGGATCTTTATAAATCAAGCAAAATACACCAAGGATCTCATAAAGAAATTTGGAGTTGATGGGAAGTCCTCAGACCCATGAACACTTCGTTACGAATAGATATCGATAACGAAGGGAAGGATGTGGATCAGACGAAATATAGAGGAATCATCGGTTCTCTATTATATCTTACGGCTAGTCGACCACACATATCGTTTGTTGTAGGAGTATGTGCTCGGTTTCAAGCCAATCCGAAGGAAAGTCATTTGAGTGCTGCCAAAAAGATACTAAGATATTTAAAAGGGACTCAAAGTATGGGACTTTGGTACCCGAGGAATGACACCTTTGATCTAGTTAGATATTCTGACGCAGATTTTGCTGGTTGCAAAATTGACCGAAAAAGTACATCATGGACTTGCCAATTCTTAGGGTGAAGGCTTGTCTCTTGGTTCAGTAAAAAGCAGAATTCCATTGCAACAAGCACTGCTGAAGCTGAATACATAGCGGCTGGCAGTTGTTGTGCACAAATACTATGGATGATGCAACAACTCAAAGACTATGGTGTATCTGCCAAAGAAGTAAGCATTATGTGTAACAACACAAGTGCGATCGCCATAACTCAAAATCCAGTATTGCACTCAAGAACCAAGCATATTGATATAAAATATCACTTCATTCGAGATCATGTGGAGAAAAAGGATATCAAACTTGAGTATGTGAATACCAAAGACCAGCTTGCGGATATTCTCACTAAACCGCTTGCCGAAGCAAGATTCTCTACCTTGAGGCATGAGCTCGGTATGATAGAGATGAATTGATGGAGAGACAAATGAAACGATCTAAAACTGAAAAGACTTATCAGTTATGACATCTTGAAATTAATGCTCATCAGAATCAGAAGTTCACGGATTCATATTAATGGATAAGCTCAAAAACTCTTGGACGGTTGCAACTTTGATTGGTCACGTCAAATGGATCTCAGCCAATCACAGCGCCACAATCTCCCTATAAATAGATCACAACCGAGGAAGGGAGAGGTACCCTAACACCTAATCCTTTGTGTTGTCCTCTATTTTGCAGGAATGGATAAGGGAAAAGGCAAGAAGGCATGTTCTGAAGAGAAACCCGTCAAGAAAAGGTTCTCTTTTCGGCTGTTGTTGAAAGAAGGAACTAGCAAACTCAACAAATTGAGAGAAGAAAAGGGAGAACCTCTCCAAGGGGACACATCTGCACATCCTCTAGAACTCTCCGATTCGGACTCTTAGGATTACGTGCCCAAGCCACCTACCATGTCTGTTCCAGGCTTCTATTGGAGGTTTAGCTCCACCTAACGAGGAACCCTACTGGCCGGATCCAGACCTTGTGCCAAGGTCAACTCCTCCACCCTCCATGAACTATACTGGAGATGATGCCTGGAATGACATCCAAAGATGGTACCAACAGAATCAGGCTTCAAACCAGCCAGTAAATGCAGACTATGGCGAGGACTATCTTCGCTATCTTACGATGCTTGAGCCAGATGATGTATCTGACAAGTCCTCGGTGCTTGAAAATGAACCTGGTTATGGACCTATGGCTCCATCTTGGATCCTTGACGCTGCCCCAAGTGCTCTACCAGCTCCAAGCCCTCCTACCACGGAGAGCAGCCAAGGACAAAGCCTTATGTCTACTGCTAACACTAGGCATGTAAAGAATAAGGGCAAAGGCAAGGCAAGAAAGTAGTTGTCATGCCTTGTGACAAAATCAGGGTTGGGTTGGCCAGTCTAGTATGTTATCTTGGATGTCACTTGTTATCTCTCAAATGAATGGAACTATCTTTTGATTACGTAGTCTGTCATTCTCTTTTCCGAAGTGTTAAATCTTACCGAAGAATGACAAACTCAATGGCTAAAACTCTATCAATACCGAAGATTGATAAAGCACAATGCACATGTGATGACCGAATTCATACTGACCGAAGGATAGAGCTACCGAATCTTTAACTCTCAATAGTTCCTATGCATGACTCATGATCGAAGGGTTGCAAATGTATCGTGTTGAACAAGCTTCTTGGGCAAACCCTCTAATGAGCGTTCAACTTGAGAACGTGGGATCGTGATGATACACGTGTCGATACCCTATTCGAAGGAAATGCCGAAGCATGCGCTCCAACTTCTCTGAACCGTCTGACATGAAAGGATGGGCCATCAAGATGTGATGGTAAAATGAGTGCGTTTCTCTCTCCTCATTAAATATCTATTTCAACTTAGGGGAAACTACCCTTATCAGTACAAACCTCGACTACGACTTTATGCCATTTTTTCCCCCTCATTAAGGGCATTTAAGGGTTTTTGTCTCTTGCTCATAAATTCGCTCCACTTTCTCCAAAATGACCCGATCCACCCGATCCACCATCTCCCACCATATATAACCTCTTGTACCTCTCACTTTTTACCTTTTACCCTCCCAAAAGCACCGTTGCCCTCTTAACCCTAAAACCTCTCTAAAAACACCAAAAGTTGAGAATCATGTCGTCATCTGGATCAAGTTCTTCGTATGAAAGTTCAAGTTCGTCTTCCGATGAGGTTGCAAATGCTCATGCGCCACCGCCAAAACCCTCACCCTCGCCGGAAAAGACACTGGCCTCTCAAGAACCCTTTAGACCACCACATATTATAACCCGTCCATGTGAAGATGTGGAAGTTTTCAAGTTCTTCTCCACCATTGTTAAAGGTCAGAAGTCAAACCATTGCATGGTTAAAGCCGGTTCGATGCTTGATATCGACAGTTTTCTTGATAAAGTGCTTGACAAAGAGTTTGGAAATCACGTTGTGAAGTGTCTTGAGGACGGTAATCTTTACAAGTTTGTTACTTTCAAACGTAAAGCCTGGTATCCTATTGATGTGACACAATTCTACATTAATGCTGAAACAAACTGTAAATGGCGTTCATGAAATACACTCAGTAGTCAATGGTACTGAGGTTGTGATCACTCATGAAGACATTAGGAGAATCTTTGACTTTCCTATCTGTGGGGATGGCTTCCATCCGGACTGCTCTGAGAAGAAATATAGCAGAAAGAAGATGTGGAAAAAGATGAAGGGTCATTCTCAACCCTCATCCTTGCCATCTATTTTGAAGAAAAATATGCTGAAACTGGATTATGAATTTGTCGTAGACATCTTGAATAAGATTGTTGAGAGCAAACAATCTGTGACTGATGATATATCTGACAAGAAGATGCGGATGTTGTGTGCACTTCTGGATAATTACCCTGTTGATTGGTCAAGGGTGATATTTGACTTTTTAGTAGATAATGTTCAAACAGGTGTTAATCCTACGACCAGATGGATTGTTAAAGTTCTTGGCTATGGATTCATGCTTAGTACTATTCTGAGAGATAAGAAGGTGAAGTTGCGCATGGGAACTGCCTCACATAGAACTCATTATCACATGACCTCAAAGCCACCTAATTACCTCAAGAGAAAGGCAGATGAACTGGAAGCTGCCTTGAGAAAGGAACAGAAGAAATCACAATCCAAATCGTCCAAAAGCTCAGTTGGACAGGGGAACCTGAGATGGCTAAAGGTCATGGTTCGGAAGGCTCTACACATCAACCAAAGACACAACCCGAGCCCTCAAAACCAAAAGACTCCAAACATGCTGAATCCTCAAAGCGCACCGAATCCTCATTCGAGGAGGAGCTAGAAAAGTCATCTAAGAAGCGCAAGGCAGGAAGTTTGGAAGCTGCCCAGAAGAAGAAGTCAAAGAAACACAAATCTAAACTATCTAAGGGTTCGGATGAGAAGGATCTCAGCGAAGTCTCTGAAAGTCGCGAGACTGAAGGGAAGCAAGCCGAATCCTCCTATGAGGAGGAGGTGAAGGCATCAAAAGAGGTTACTAAGAAGAGGAAGACAAAACAGCTTAAACGTCCGAAAAAGAAACAAAGGACTGATCAAATTGACGAAGTTGAAGTGAAACATGAAACCCAATCAACTACTGTCTTACCAGCAGAAGAGGAACCGAGGGAAGCTCAACTTGAAGATTGTCACCGAGTTCTTCCTCCTCCTCTTGATCTTTCCAGGGAAGATAGTGATGAGGAAGATCAAATACCTCTTACTAGGCCATTGAAACCGACGACTCCTCAAATCGAATCACCCTCTGTACCATCTGTCTTGGAGTCTTTACCACCTCCCGAACCTTTGGTTACTGAACCTGAAAGTCCCATTGCTCCCATGCCCAGAACACAACAGCTGGTTATCACTTTGCCACGTGAAAGAAATGAGTCAAGTTCCGAATCAACAATGATAGAGGATGAATCTGAGGGAGATGATGCTGAAGTCTGTGATCAATCTTATCGACCAATGTCTGCGATAGTTCAACGACAAATCACAGAACATTTGTCACCTTCCATGGCCCGTATAATGCTCGCTCTTGATTACATTCATCGACACCTCCTTTTGCAATGGCCACGTGTGTCAACTATTCGGATTGAAGAGATTCCACCTGCAACAACCGAATCTGAAATTCTTGAGTCAGCTCAGCAACTTATCCTCTCTTCTGACTCCGTCACTCAACAGATTAATGCTGATGCAACCTTGGCTCAACAATTGACATATGAGGAATCCGAGGTTGAAATACCTCATGCCGAAGCATTGATTGATGAATCTTCTCATGAGGAGATATTGAGACGAGAACTTGCTCGTATTTACAACTGGCAGGAATGGCGGATATCAAGTCTTCGGGTTATCGCAAGCATGTTAGGAACATAATGTAATGAGTTTTGATGATACCAAATGTAAATCAGAATCCCCTAAGTCTCTAAGGATAGGAATCTATGTAAGTTCGACAAGTAAACTAAGAGCGAAAATATAACCGGGTAACTTTGAGCTCAACTCGGAAAATATTTAAGCTTAAGGTAAACTTGATTGAACATTTTTAGATGTTTTCGTGTTGTAAGTCTATGGTCAGATCAGAAGAAGGCACGAGACTACACTGGAGGAATAAGGGTCTGCGAGACATCAACTAAGTCTCGAGACATAAGCAGAGTTCGAGAGATAGAGTTCTCGAGACATCAATCCAGTTCGAGACATAAGTTCGAGACATCAGTCAGGCGAGACACCAAACTAAGTCTCGATACACTGACA
>CP025653.1:7975653-8053052 GCA_003576665.1 Ipomoea trifida
TTATGGCAGCTTTGGAGTTACACAGCATTGAATGGTCATTCAATATGGCAACCCGTGAATCTACACTTTCTACTTTTTGGGCTATAAATAGAAGGGTTCTCTCATCAGTTTATGTCATCAACTTCTTCATGGAGAAGAAGAAAGGAAAAGATGATGTACCGTTCTTCTATAGAGGGAGGAAATCAGCAATCAAATCTAAAGATTTCCAAGGAGAGAATTATCCAGATCTAACGACGGGTGAACAGATTGCGGAGCTTCCTGATAATCCAAGCAAGGTCATATGCGAGCATCCTATTCCCATCCATAATGAATGGCTCCCCAAATGCGAGGAGATCCCAAAGGATGGGAAATTGAAGTTAGGAGGAGATGCTTGCCCAAGCAGGATTCCCACCACTGCACGTTCTGGAAAAGAAGCTCCTCACAACCAAATGGAAAGAAGCCTCTGAGGAGTGCAGCAGCGGAGAGGCAGAGACGAACAAGAAGAACGGGCCACCTTTTCTGTAACTCAGTCAGAATAGGATGTAGATGGCTAGTTCTTGTTCTAAATAGATTCCTATTTGGCTAACCAGGGCCAAACATAAGTTTCTCTGGAATCTAATAGGATATTGATTCATATGTAATGCTTGTGGAATCACTAAATGAACTTAAGGAAATGTTCTAAGTGACATCTTTTGAATGAATCAATCTTGTGTTCTCTATCGCAATCTGTGTTCGAAAGGTTTTCCGAAAGATACCATGTCAGTTTAAGCTAAACGTTATGTCTCGAAGAAGGGTAGTTCGAGAGGTCACTTCGAAAGATAACAAACTGACTTTTTGTATATCTCTGGATGGAGGAATAAGGAGGGTTAGGGATTAATCACTCAGGGGGAATATCCTTAACCAAAAGGAAGGGTCAAATGGAGGAATAAGGAGGTTTAGGGATCAATCACTCAGGGGGAAGATCCTTAAACTAGCACCTCGAGTAGTTTTACCTTCGAGAGGTAAAACTGATTCATCAACGGATACAAGTGGAACAGCTTTTTGGTTTTTAATGACAACCACGTGGCCATCAGTTACTGACGGTTTCCCATGTTTTAAGGTCTTTATCTCGGATAGTGGGAGCATGCTTATAATGGTTTATCTTATTTAAACCTCCACTTAAAACCGTCACATACAATCCCAAAAATACCCTTCATATGTTTTATACACTTAACCGTTATGAAAGGGCATTTCTGACCTTTTGCCCATTTTGAAATAAGTCGGATTCCAACCGTGACCCAAATCCTCAACCCTACCCATTTATCCGACCCAAATCCGGACACTACAAAAGCCTCACCCATCATCTTTACCCGGATTCAAGCTCACAACCGAATACCCAAATTTCCCAAAATCGACTTACTGTACACATTCCCTCCAAAACCTCAATCCTTCATCAATGGCGTCCGATTCCTCATCTTCAACATCATCTACCGGCGCATATCAAAAGGAGGTGCAATATATTCGCACCCAGATAAAGCAAGTCAAGGCGGGGAGCATTCTTGACAAGAACGGGTTTGTGAAGAACGCGGCTAACCCAGAGATGGCAGACAAGGTTCTGAAGAAGTTCGAGAAGGCAGGGCTTCTCAAATACATGGCACATGACTATCGGACCATCCATGCCTTAGACTACACCGAATGGTTCGCAAATGCAAAGGTCACAAAAGGCGCAATCGAGAGCCGCGTCAGCGAAATCCACATCACGACATCGGTAGGTGACCTCAGGACGGCATTTGATTTTCAGGCAACGGAGGAAGCAGTTCAGCACCTCTCGGATTACGAGTTGAATAAGCAGATGTTCTGGGACAAAATCCGTTTAGAGACTACACCGCAACGAGCAACCTCTGCCCTCCGCAAATTTCATCTCAAGGAGAGGTTTGCACTAGCTGCCGACTTGATCATGAAATTCATCCTTGGCAAGGTGTCTGGAACAGACGAAATCAATCTGGACATCCTCAAAATCCTCCATGCCATCTGGAACAACAACAAAATGGACTGGGCACAAATCATCTTCGACTCCTTGCTTCAGCACGTACAAAGCTCAGTGTCAAGCGCCAACCAATTGATCAGTAAAAAGGTTGGTTTTGGTTTTGTTGTTCAGCATCTTTTACATTTGAAACGCTTAGAACTGAGGGAGGGGCGAGAGATTCATCGAAATACCTATATGGGTAGGACGAAGTCTCAAGCTCCGAAGGGTAAAAGTGCTAAAGATGCACCATCTCCCTCTAAGCCGAGAGCTAAGGGCAAAAGGAAAGCCCAGCCAGAGAGTGGTAACTCTGATGATGAACCCTTAGGTACTTTGATTAAAAGGGTTCAAATGCCAAAAAGAGCCAAGAGGGCCAAGAAGGTTTCTGTAAGTCAGATTCGAGAGGTAGCACCAGTGACAATTCAAGTACCGTTCGAAGACAGGGCACAAGCCCAGGGGGAATCTCAGGCCACTCTGGCCACTAAGATTGAGAGAGTGCCCCCTACCAGGTCTCTATCTAGAGCTTTATTTGTTGACTTGAATGCTGCTGTTGCTGTGGGGGCTGCTGAATCTGAGACTGGACCTCGAGAGGAGGTTCGAGAGATTGAAGGCACTGGGATCAGTGATCCAGTGCGGGCAGAAACAGAAGAACCACGAGAGGTGGTTCGAGAGATGGAAATTCCAGCAGCAGGTACAAGTGTGTCGATTCAAGACGCTGCTGATGAACAGGGCACTGTGGTTAGGGACCCAGTGCATAGTGCTGAAAATGTGGCACTAACGCCCATGGAGTCTGCACAAGTTGAGAGAGCGATCACACAGACTTTAGCAGATGTTGGGCTAATCAATGATCTCTCGGATGGTCATCGAGAGATAAATGAACAAGCAGTAGGGTGTGCATCAACAACTGAGATCGTGGCTGCTGAATCAGATAGGTCAGCTGCAGAGGTGTGCTCTCGGTTGGATCGTAGTGCTGCTGATGTGCCTACCTTGGATGATTTCTCCAGAGTACTAAGATGGATTGAATGGAGAACAGGTCCGATTGATCAACTGATCTTGAGAGCAGCAAGCATGGTGGCTGAGGAAGAATTTGCACTAAACTGGTTAAATTTGACAGAGATACCTGCCACTGAATTGATCAATATTGCCCATGAGATGAATGTGACTAGGAGAAATCTTGGTCGATCTGATAAAGGAAAGGGCATAGCTGATGCACAAGACGAGGAAGCTGAGTCTGATTTAGATCCTGCAGCTGAGGCTCAATTTCGAGAGGAAATCAGACTAGCCACTGCTCTATCGTTGGGACATCAAGTAGAGGTGACGAGAGGTCCAGGAGAAACCTCTGGTGTTGCAAAAGATTGCTCAGAAAATCCTATAGCAACAGCCGCAGTACCTCTATCCCAAGTTGAAGTCTCTGCTCTAGGCTTTCAGGGTGATGCTTCGAGAGTTGAGTTCGAGACCTCTGAAGCACAAGAAGTGGCACAAAACTTAGTTCAACCATTGCCACCACCTGAGACAACACCCTCGACAGATGAAGATGAAGCACAGACTGTTCGAGAGGGTGAAATTCCGTTGCTCCAACTCCCCGGCTTTCCCATCGTTATGGAATTGCCATCACCATTCCTGCTGCCTGACGATGATGCAGCAACCTTTGCAGCTAGAATGTTTGATAGACAGAGATGGAGTGCTCTAGTTGCTCCTGAACCGATCGAGATTTCTGACTCATCCGAGCAAACTGAGGAGCAAAATGAGCAACAAGAGCAGAATGATACAAGTCCTGCTGGTTCGAGAAGTGAGGAGGAGACTGAAGTGACAATCGAAGGTGGAAATCGGGAAGCACCTGTCGATCCTTCTTCTCCAACACCACCAGCAGATGACCAAGTTCCCAGCACTGAATCGAGAGGTGAAGCTGAGGAGGACGTTCCATTGGATGGAAACCGGGAAGCATCCAATACAGAAGAACCTCCTATGGCCGATCTGATCCCATCAGTTGCTGAAGCTGAGGCTCCAGGTTCGAGAGGTGACGAGCGAGAAGTGATCCATCCCTCAGGTGGAAACCGGGAAGCGCCTGATATGGAGCTACCTTCGAGCTCTGAACCCAGTGTTCCTGCTGAACCTCAGAAGGAAGTTCGAGAGGTGGACTCGCAGATGCAAGTCATGGGTGGAAATCTGGAAGCGCCCAAGTCCCCTCCGATGAAAGGTAATCCTGATTCTTCTTCTACTTCTGACTTTGGTACACAGGCCGAGAGAGCTTTTATTGGCGAGGTGCGTCAATTTATGGCTGACCAAGCTCAAAAGATGGCTCAACTCGAGCACATACTGACTGTTGTTCGAAACCATGCAATACCCGTGGCTGGCACAAGTACTTCTCAAGCTCGCCACGAAGAACTCCTCGAACAGACAGTATGGGCTGAGGATGCAGCGCGACAGGCTGCTGATGATGTTGCTGTAGCTCGCTCAGAGGCTGAACGAACGAGAGATGAGCTAGCTGAGCTACGAGCAGAATTTAGAGCCTACCAGAATTCCAGTGAGCTTCGACAGGATGTAATGAAGGCCATGCTCGATGATCTGTCAAACCAAGTGCCTGCCCAGCTTGAATCGCTCTTCGAAGGGTTGACTACTCTCCTCTCCCGTGGTGATGCTGCCAACAAGGGGGAAATTACACAAAGGGGAGGAGAAAGAGGCAAGAAAAGAGCAAGAAGCAGTGAACCAGCTGGACCTCCTGTGAAAATCCCGAAGCAAATAAGTAAGCAAATGGAGGAAGCCAAAAGGGCAGAAGATGCAAGGCTTCAGCGCACACTGGAAATGGAAAGAAGAAGAAAAGAAGATGAAGAAAGAAAGAAGAAAAGACAAGAACAACTGACAGCCAAGGAGAAGGAAGATGAGAAACTCATTAGAAGTCACAGAATGGGAGCAAAAGAAGAAAGCACAAAGTTCCTGAGCGACATCATAGTAAGCTTCATTGCTAAAACTGACTTCTCGTTTGATAATGGTTTAAATCCTTCAGAATGCATCGAATGGTGGAGAGACGGGGTAATTGAAGGAAACCTCATAGGTGAAGCCTTCATCAACTACATTCACCTTGACGTCTCAGAAGAATATCGAGGGAAGGTGAACTCTGAAGATCCCGTCAAGACACGAGCAGCCATAAACGAAAAGAGAAAGGAAAACAAGTAGTAAGTTCTCGATGTCTAAATGCATTCTTTCCTGGTGTTGTTCTTTATACTCTTGTAATCTTCTCTTCGTATACCTTGTAAAACATTCCCTATTATGTTTAATATATACATTTTTTTTGCTGGGGGTGTTGAGTGAGTTTTTACTGCTTTATGCTTAGTAGACTAGCTCACTTGTCAAACTTACCGTATGCGCTGAAAATAAAATCAAAGCTCCTTATTTGCTAAAATCAGCCATATAAGTAAGTATAAATGTTGGCATCATCAAAAAGGGGGAAATTGTTAGGAACATAATGTAATGAGTTTTGATGATACCAAATGTAAATCAGAATCCCCTAAGTCTCTAAGGATAGGAATCTATGTAAGTTCGACAAGTAAACTAAGAGCGAAAATATAACCGGGTAACTTTGAGCTCAACTCGGAAAATATTTAAGCTTAAGGTAAACTTGATTGAACATTTTTAGATGTTTTCGTGTTGTAAGTCTATGGTCAGATCAGAAGAAGGCACGAGACTACACTGGAGGAATAAGGGTCTGCGAGACATCAACTAAGTCTCGAGACATAAGCAGAGTTCGAGAGATAGAGTCTCTCGAGACATCAATCCAGTTCGAGACATAAGTTCGAGACATCAGTCAGGCGAGACACCAAACTAAGTCTCGATACACTGACACTTCTCCATAAGGCTGAACGGAGTAAAAGTAGCTTGGATTAAATTAATCTAAGTTTGGAGAAGAAGAATATCATGGAGATAAAGGATGGTGCCTACAAAACGTTATGGGATCTACCGGAAGTGGATGCCACGTCAGATTTGCACATCAAACGGATAGAAAGTGCACCAACCCAAAGCCGGTCTTATTCCCTAAATCAAGGATCATGGGAATATAAAAAGAGTAACTTTTGCCAAAAAGAGTAAGTGGAGCATGGGCTCTAGAAAGTGGATTAAAGAATATTCACTACAAGACAAAAGGCTCGAGTTACAAGACCACCACTCCATGAAACATGCTGAAAATACTCAAGTCCCATGACCAGCATGGGAAACAATTTCAAACGGAATAGTTTTCCCTCCAACGGAATTATTCCTATACTCTCATATATAAGGACGTGAAGACACAGAGTTAGTGGTTCGGGTGTTCAAGAATTCTAAGTGATTTGCAAGAAGTGTCTAATTCAAACGTTCAAAGTGCAAGTACTAAATCTGGAATATCATCCTTGATATTCAATACAGCGAGACAAACACATCTTAGTGTTTGAGAGAGTTACAAAAGCTTAAACATATACACATCCAGAAGGTGACCGAAGCAGCTCTACATCGACTTTATTTCAACGATTGCTTGCGGTCAGATTGGAGATTGTTACATTAAACTGTGACAACCAAAGGTCATTGCTTTGGATTAAGCAAGAAGAGGCGGAGTAACCTGGCAGCTGTCTAGTGAAGATCCTGAGGCTTGAGGCGGGCTTGGTGATCAAAGCTCAAGTGCTCGAGAGGTGGAGTAGCTGGAAGTGGGGAGAAAAACCTGAGGAGAGGCGGAGTAACCTGGGAGCTGTCTTGTGAAGATCCTGAGGCTTGAGGCGGGCTTAGTGATCAAAGCTCAAGTGCTCGAGAGGTGGAGTAACAAGAGGCGGGGCGAAAAACCTGAGGCTTGAGGCGGGCTTGGTGATCAAAGCTCAAGCGCTCGACATTGTACTAAAAAGGGAAGTTTTAGTGCAATCCTTCTAGGGAGTTTCTAGAAGAAGAGTGGACGTAGGCGGGTTGGCCGAACCACTTAAAAATCTCTCTCGCATTTACTTTCTGCTTTTATCTCTCGCTGTCTAACTCTCGAACTGCACTACATATAATCACACTTCTCAAACTAACTCAAACTCGTGCTATTTAAAAAAAAGGGGATAACATTTTCCGCTGCGCATAAAACTTTGTCTTCATCCCGTGAGGTATCGGACCTAAACATCCTAAGTCCAATACACACGAGAGTTCGAAAAGATTTGCAAAATCTTATACAAGTCTATTCACCCCCCCTCTAGACTTGTACCCCATCCCCTTGGGACCAACAAAGCACAATTAGCGAAATGGCCGAAGAAGAAGAATGGGCACTGAATTGGATGGGCACACGATCTGTTTTTGACGCCACACAACCCGATGAAATTGAAAGATTTTTTGCAGAAAAACTACAAGGACGAACTACTCGGTTTGGCAAATCTGTGGATTTGAATGTTGGCTACCGAACTCCTCGGGAAAGCCTTATGATAGAAGACATGCAGATTGCCAAAATCCACAACATCTCTCGAGCTCAAACAGAGATAAGAGATCTTAGACCCGATGTTGGTCCGAGTCGTCAACAAGATGAAGATGATGCTGAGGATTCAGATTCTAATTCAAATAAAGGATGTTGTGATCAACATCATAAGAAGGATGATGATGATGATGATGACAATGATGACCCATCTGGAAGCAATGTTCCTTCTTCCCGAACTGTTAACATTCCAAACATAGGAGTACAGATAACTCGTGCCAGTGATGAATCTAATCAGTACCATACCGATGAGCCGAGGTCTGCTCCCACCGAATCCATGGAAGCACAGATCCTGCTAAGTCCTAGTTCAGCCCGAGATGAAACCATGGAAGCGTCTCGAGGTGCGAATCATGATGGCTTGCAGCTACTTGATGAAAAGATGATTACATCATATCTTAATTTAGTTGATGTTGAGGTGGAAGTCTTTCCTGACTACACTTCGGATGGAAACCTGGAAGCATCTAAAAGTGCAAGTCCTGAAAACTTACCCTCTCCAATTGACGACTCAAATGGTTTAAATCTTGCCGAAGGACAAGAACTCATCCTAGTTCAAGGTGAAAACATGGACGCACCTTCCAAGGACAGTCAAGGTCTATCTGCTGACGCATCTAAGAGCTCGGACTCTTCTGAGGTAATCCTTGATACCTCTTCTGCTTTCACTTCTCTGTTGAATGCTATACAGGGATTGGCGAGGACTCAAGATGCGCAGTTCAAATCTCTTAATGAGTCCATCACTAAAATCAAGAAGGATGTGAGAAGGCAGAAAAAGAAGTCCTATAAGTCTACCACCGATGAAAGACTTACTGCTCTTGAGAAGAAGATCGATAATGCGTTCTCTGAGAATCTTATTTCTCTTGGATCTTTGAAGGACTCGGTAACTGAAATCACGAAAATACAGCGTGATCTGGTAACGAAGCATGCCTTCATTAAGGAACGTCTTGACTTATCCTACTCAAAGCTTGAAACTGTCTCTGGGAATCAACATGCAACAACCTCCCTTGTCTGTGAGTTCGAGTCGACTCTTAAAGAATTGCAAGTTTGCATCAATCGTCTGAGCAACAAGGTGGATATTCTCATAGAAGTCAATGATGCCAACAAGGGGGAAGAGATGAAAGGAACGCCTCCGAACACTTGCAAAGGAAAGGAAATTGTCCTAAGGAATGATGATCAGGACAATGATGATATTTCACGACAAAGAAAGGCCATCCTGAATCTTAGAAAAACTTCATCTCCTTCACCATCTCCGAAGAGAACGCAAGATAAACCTACAGGTGGTGAACCGAGTTCTAAAAGGCAAAGAAACAAGGCAAAGAACCAAAGCAAATGACTCGGAGAGTAAATGGAGAGCCTATCAAGTATGTTCCATACAAAGAAGGATCTAGAAAGAAATGGGAAGAATGCAACATTTCACCTTTTTGGAACAAAAAGCAACCCATGGACAGGATGAACTTCTTAAGAGATCACAATGAAAGAGTCTTTGAGCAAAGGAAGAAAGACGAAGAGATCTTCCGAATTCAGCAAGAAGAACAGAAACGATTCAAGAAAATTGTAAAGGAACTTGAAGAAGCAAACAAGATAACTAAAGCAACTGAAGGTCGAACCAAGATGAATGGCATTGCCCAGATTCTGACTGCCATGCAACAAAGTTTCTCCAATGGAATGAATGTTCCTGAACTGATAAACTGGTGGGACTGGGGAGTTATAATGGGAGAAAATCTTGGAGAAGTAGTCCAAAACTATCTAATGCTGAATCTACACAGGAAATATGCTTTCAAGATTGATGGACTCGACACTGTGAAAGCAAGAAAAGAAATCAACGATATGATCCAACTAAAAGAGCATGGAATTTGGGAAAAGAGAAGAAGAAGAAGACTGGTGAAAGCTCAAAATAAGAAGAATTTCCTTTCTGTCGTTAATTTTGTTAGTTTTGCTTCTTGTAATGATGTATGAAACTCCTTATGAATAAAAGTCTTCTTTCGGTTGGGATCAGCGTGTGTGTGTTATCTAGCTTTGTTTTACTCCTCGTTTCTAATGTAAAACTTCAACTATTCTGGCACAATTAATGAAAATCCTTTTGAGGATAAAGAAAGCCGAATAGAATGAACTTAGGGTGTTGGCATCATCAAAAAGGGGAAAATTGTTAGGAACCCCGAGTTATTGATTTTGATGATACCAAAACTATCCGACGGGACCCCTAACTTTTGTGTAAGTCTTTAGAATAGGTTATGCTTTGTATCTTAGTCTTACAGGGTAACCGAATCCTTAACATTTTCTGATCTCTAAGGATTTGAGTCTTATATACCGAAGACATGAAGACTTAAACCGAAGAGTGAACTATGCGAGGAGTTGAAGCTGCGAAGTAATGAAGACTTGAAGAACCGAAGACTGGGATCTTAGGTCGAAACATGGAAGGGCTAAGCTTTTATGACTGAGCAATCAAGAGTGTGATTGACTTGAGGAGTTTAAGAGAAATGATAAGGTCAATCATTCTCTCTCACAACCAAGGCAAAGACATTCTCTGATAAGTTGTCTTATCCACTGCCTTGAGAATGGGTATAACTGAATGTCATTTTGGGTCTTATGCAACGATCCCAAGGAGCATTTAATGATTGTCACCTTTTTGAGGGACAAAAGACAAATTGTCCTTGCACAAAAGTGGACAAACGGCAAGAAAGTACTGACATTCTGAAAAAGAAGAAAACACTACCCATTGGATATTACACACTAGACAATAGGTTTTGAATTTCATTTTCCCTCCAACGGATATGAAATTCCACCTATAAATATCCTTGTCTCATCTCACTTTGACAAGGTTGAAATACGCGAAATATTGCCTATCAAGTGAAAAACTTTCAGTGTGATATTCATAAGCTTACAAGTGATATTCAAATTTCAAGTTGGAGAATCATCACAATCTTTCAACTATCTCTACAAGTGAAGTAGAAAGAGGCGGAGTAAACTTGGAAGTAGTTGAAAAACCTACAACAACAAGGCTGCCGGGCTTAGTGATCAAAGGAGCTTGTTGTAACGGAAATTGTACTATAACGGGGAATATAGTGCAAACCTTCACGTGTTGTGAAGAAGAGTGGAGTAGGCTTAGTTAACAGCTGAACCACTATAAAAACCCTCCCTCTCTCTCTCTTTATTTATTTTACGTATTGCATTGCATATATCACTCAAACTTAATGTCTTTTACAAGAAAATCCTAAGTGCAAAGTGAAGATAAAACTTGATATACTCTTTTCGCTGCGATTATCTCTTTAGTCAAAAAGTTTTCAAAAACCCCTTGTGAGTCTATTCAACCCCCCCTTCTAGACTCACATCGCTACCACCGGACCAACAGTAACTGCATAGAACTTATATTATTTTTGATAATCAACTGTAGTGCATGATTTTCATACATGTAGTGCATATTTTCTTAACTAACAATGTATATTTTTTTGTTGTTTTTGTTCTTCGTGTTTTTGTTAGCTAGTAATCGGTTGAGGTTAGATGAAATCCGATCGAAGCAGATAGTAGTTGTTAAAAGATCAAGGAAGAGGTCTTGGAGTGATGTCGGTGAAGCTGGCCCTAGTAATGCACCAGCTTCTTCGGTTTTAGCAATCCGTCAACTTAGGAAGACATGGAAGAAGTGTAAGGATTATCCATCTTTACGGTCAAGGTGCTCAACCAGCCAGTTTTTGAGGCGTTGCAAGGGTTGAATGCTACACAGACAGCTGCTATAATAGAAATGGGCTTTGCGAGTTTGTTTCATCTGCAAATTGATAATCTTCCAACAAGGACGGGTTATTAGCTAGTTCAAAATTACAACCCTAGGAATAATACGCTGTATTTGGCTGATGGTACTGGGGTGTCTATTACTGAACATGATGTTCAATTGGTCTTAGGTTTTCCTAGAGGTGATATAAAGATTGAGAAATAGTCAAGGGCACATAGCACTGATTTGTTAGAGGAGTGGAAAGGGCTTGTTGTTAAGTCAGTACGTGGATATTTATATTCAGATGTTATTAAAGAGATGCTTTCTTGTGAGGATGGTGGTCTGTGGTTTAAAAGACATTTCATTGTCTTAGTTTGTTCTTTGTTTATTGACACACCGCAAAATGGATACGTTAGGCTGCATATCTTCATCATTTGGTAGATGTTGATCAGATAAAGCACTTGAATTGGTGTGATTATGTCCTTCGGAGTTTGATGGATTCACAACTTGCTTGGGCAAAGAGTTCGAAAGCTATTTTCACTGGTCCACTCTTGTTTTTTACTGTAAGGCTCAAACTAAATAAATTTTATGTATAATTTAATAGGTAAAGGAGTATTAAATTGAAAATTTTGCCTTTGCTTTTAGGTTTTCTATGTTGGTCGTGTGGTGGTATTCAGCCGAGACATACCAAGGCAAATCCCATCATTTATTGGGTTGACTGCATAGTTGATTAAGGACAGAGATTCAAGCCGGAGGCTTCGGTCTTGGTTGAGTTGAGGATCGCTTCATACCTACTGCAGAAAATATTCAAAAACAAGCTGAGGAGTGCCACCGGTCTGTTCCTAAGCCTGCCCGTGATGATCAACCATCAGTTCAATCGCAGGCGCTTGTTGGAAGTCAAAGCCTTTTTGTAGAGGATGATGAGGCACATGTGCATTGCTACTATTAGTTTCCTTATCAGTGCATATTTTTAGGTGTTTTTGTTGATATTTTTTGGCTTAACAGTGCACTTTCTTATGCATATAGGAATTGAAATTGCATAGAACTCATCTTTTTTTCTTTTTTTTTTATAATAACTTGTAATGCAAAAATTCTACTCATATAGTGCAAGTATTTAAACCTAATAGTGCAAATATTCTAACCTAATAGTTCATAAAGTTTATCATTAGAGTTCAGGGTACTAAAC
The DNA here is from genome assembly GCA_003576665.1 of Ipomoea trifida. Lineage (NCBI taxonomy): Eukaryota > Viridiplantae > Streptophyta > Magnoliopsida > Solanales > Convolvulaceae > Ipomoea > Ipomoea trifida. The sequence continues at coordinate 7,987,976 of CP025653.1, forward strand.
ATGTCTTAGATTAGTTGTATGCTTATAGTGCACATTTTCTTGCCATATAGAGCAAAAACTTGTGCCTAAGAGTGCACTTTCTTATGCCTATATGAATTGAAATTACATAAAACTCATTTTTTTTATAATAACTTGTAGTGCATAAATTCTACCCATATAGTGCAAATATTTAAAGCTAATAGTGCAAATATTCTAACCTAACAGTTCACATAGTTTATCCTTAGAGTTCAGGGTACTAAACATGTTTTAGATTAGTTTTATGCTTATAGTGCACATTTTCTTACCATATAGAGCAAAAGCTTGTGCCTAAAAGTGCACTTTCTTATGCCTATATGAATTGAAATTACATAGAACTCATTTTTTTTATAATAACTTGTAGTGCATAAATTCTACCTATATAGTGCAAATATTTAAAGCTAATAGTGCAAATATTCTAACCTAACAGTTCACATAGTTTATCCTTAGAGTTCAGGGTACTAAACATGTCTTAGATTAGTTGTATGCTTATAGTGCACATTTTGTTGCCATATAGAGCAAATTTTGTTGCCTAAAAGTGCAGTTTCTTATGCCTGTATGAATTAAAATTGCATAGAACTTATTCTTTTTTGATAATAACTTGTAGTGCATAAATTCTACTTATATAGTGCAAATATTTAAACCTAATAGTGCAAATATTCTAACCTAATAGTTCACATAGTTCATCCATAGAGTTCAAGGTATTACGCATGGTTAAGGTTTTTTTTTTTTTTATTCTTATAGTGTCCATTTTCTTATCACACAGAGCACATTATTCTATCCAGAAGTGCACATTCTTATGCATATATGAAATGAAATTTCATAGAACTCACTTAAAAAAAACTGATATATAGGTGTATATTGCAAATTATGTTGAGAAGCTTGACCTACTTGGGAAGACAATTGTTGAGGTGATTGAGCTGGCTTCAAAACCACCAGCTTCTATTTGTGATAATGAGGTGATCAAGTTGATGCACAGTGCAACTCAAAAGCTTCTTGGAGGTGGACGAGTGACTGTCAATTCTAGCATTCAAAAGGATGTTGAAGCATCTTGCAACTAGGATTCGTTTTTGTGCAATCCAAAAAATATTGCTCCTATGGATGCAACCATTTTGAGGAGGGAACAATATTTGAAAAAGTTTGCTGATATGCCAAGCTTTAGTCTTAGTCTGACACCACCACTTGGGGAAGAATCAAACTGGGATAATGTTGTTAATATTTCTAGTCAATACCAGGATGTTAGAGCAGAATTTACTCAAGCGTGTAGTCCAAGCAGTCATCATCAAGAAGAAGAACAAATGGAAATTTGCGAGGAAGGTGCTGCTTTGGAAGAAAGAGGTGGTGGTGTTGAGGTTGTTGCTGAGGAGGATGTTGTTGTGGAGGAGAGAGCAGATGGAGCTGAGATGGTGGTTGAGAAAGAATCTTCATTGGATTAAAGAGTTGGTGGTGTTGATATTGCTGGTGAGAAGGATGTTTTGGTGGATGAGAGTGTTGATGCAGTTGGTATGGGCTGTGAGAAAGATTCTTTGGTTGATAAGAGCGGTGTTGCAGTTGCTGCTGGTGAAGAAAGGGGAGCTGTTCTATTAGGTGAAGGGTCTATGATGGATAAGGGGAAAGGAATCATTGTGGATGATTCCGGCAAGGAACCTGAGATTCAAATGGTTGAGAAACAAGAAGTAGAAAGAAGGAGCCGCAAGATTACTGTTCCATTGAGGTCTCCATATTTGGTGCGGCAGATAAATGTGGGTCAATTTCTGACAGCTACTGAGAAAGTGTATCAAGATTGGTTACGTTAATGCAAAATCCAAATGCTAACATGTAAGATTTCTTAATCAATTTTTATTTATGGTAACATTACATTGTTTTGATACATTGACTGTATATCATTTGTAGTGCATGATTTTTAATCATATAGTGCATAATTTTATACCAAATGGTGTAAATATTTAAACTAAAAGTGCACACTGTTTATACTTGCAGTTCAGGGTACTAAACATGTTTTAGATTAGTTGTATGCTTATAGTGCACATTTTCTTGCCATATAGAGCAAAAGTTTGTGTCTAAAAGTGCACTTTCTTATGCATATATGAATTGGAATTGCATAGAACTCATCTTCTTTTATAATAACTTGTATTGCAAAAATTCTACTCATATAGTGCAAGTATTTAAACCTAATAGTGCAAATATTCTTACCTAACAGTTCACATAGTTTATCCTTACAGTTCAGGGTACTAAACATCTTTTAGATTAGTTGTATGCTTATAGTGCACATATTTGTGCCATACAGAGCATATATTTGTGCCTACCAGTGCACTTTCTTATGCCTATATGAATTGAAATTGCATAGAACTCATTTTTTTATAATAACTTGTAGTGCATAAATTCTACTCACACAGTGCAAATATTTAAACCTAATAGTGCAAATATTCTAATCTAACAGATCACATAGTTTATCCTTAGAGTTCAAGGTACTAAACATGTTTTAGATTAGTTGTATGCTTATAGTGCACATTTTCTTGCAATATAGAGCAAAAGTTTGTGCCTAAAAGTGCACTTTCTTATGCCTATATGAATTGAAATTGCATATAATTCATTTTTTTTATAATAACTTGTAGTGCATAAATTCTACTCATACAGTGCAAATATTAAAACCAAACAGTGCAAATATTTAAACCTAATAGTAAAATATTCGTTCGTCTTTTGAAGATGTTGTAATTCATACTGTTTTGGCATTACAAAATATGAAAATGGTCAATCCTCTTCATCTGTTAATTCCTTTCGAAGTGGTCAATTCTTATTGTCATGTCTCTTGCAATTTTCTAAGTAAGCATCACACGCATGGCATTTTCTTAAACCTTTCTTTGATGCATCGATTGCTAACTCCTTTTTCCCTTTCATACGCTTACTGTTGGGCGTCGGCAAGGTTGGCCGAGTTCAGCCCCTGCTCGATTCGAGACGTGGCGCTGTGGCTTACCACGGAGGGATGTGGTTAAATGGTATTAGTCCACCTACCTATCACCAATTGGTTTTAGGAAGGATATGGCAACCAGTTAGCCAAAGAACTCTGTGGTTAAGCGTGCTTGACTTCCAGCAGTCACGGGATGGGTGACCCCCTGGGAAGTAAGCATAGTGCAGCGCTGAGATCCATCAATAGGTATCAGAGCCGAGGTCACGGGTTTGAATCGATGGCAAGGCGAAAGCCGAGTCCAATCCCAGGTGGGATGTGGGCGTAGGTCGTGCCAAGTCCAAGTCTCAAGAGGGGATTGTTGGGCGCGTAGGCTAAGGACCGAGTCAGGCATGCTGCATAGCTGGGCTTGGTGATCAAAGGTTGATGCAGGTGCTGCATAGCTGGGAGGGGGATTGTTGGGCGTCGGCAAGGTTGGCCGAGTTCAGCCCCTGCTCGATTCGAGACGTGGCGCTGTGGCTTACCACGGAGGGATGTGGTTAAATGGTATTAGTCCACCTACCTATCACCAATTGGTTTTAGGAAGGATATGACAACCAGTTAGCCAAAGAACTCTGTGGTTAAGCGTGCTTGACTTTCGGCAGTCACGGGATGGGTGACCCCCTGGGAAGTAAGCATAGTGCAGCGCTGAGATCCATCACTTACCACTGCCCTTATTTTTTGCTTTTCTTGGTAGTAAAATAGAGATCTCGGAAGGCTTAGATGATTCACAATAAGACTCTATGACTGCATTCTTCCTATGAGTAGGGGATAAATTAGCTTGTTCTGTCATCAATATCAATTTTTGTTGTTTAATCACTTGTGCAAATTCAACCAATTTATCCATTTTTGCTTCTTCTGCTAAACCAATACAACACTGCATATCACCCCACAATTGTGCTAACAACACCTTCCTCTCATCCATTCCTGCACCTTGATCAAATCTGAGACCATCAATATGGAAGATTGGCTTTAAGGATGCATCCTTATTCCATCGATTCAGCACATATTTCATAGGGATTTTATCAAAGTTTAAATCCTTAAAAACCACAAAAGTGTGGCTACACAACAATCCAATTCTTCCAAACATCTTGCAACTACAAACAACTTTCTTTTCAGTTACATTGTGCTCCACAGTAAACTTTCTATCACTGCCATCCTTGATCTCATAATATAGTATGCCACCATCTTCTTGAACACTCAAAACTCGACAATTAAAACATGATGTGCATATTTCCTTCTGAATATCATAGAAAATAAAGAGTGTGTATACAGTTGAAGCATGCTTTTCAATGGACAAAGGTGTCTTCATTTCTGGGATGTTTCCCTCACTATCACTTGTAAGTTTTGCATGATTGTGTCTTTGAGAGTCCAAAGCACGCTCAAACTGCATATAAAACTGGACAAGACTAGAGAGAGGGGTAGTAAATCGAATAAAAACACCATTTTCACCTTCTGAGCGTAATGTAGTCCTCAATAAACCAACCATAAGAACATCTCTGAAATAGGCTGGTATCCAAAATCTTCGCAACTCAAACATTTGTATAAACCAATTGTTATTGACTAAATCAAACTCTTCCATGATTGCTCTCCATTCATTCTCGAATTCAAGAGGTTCTAAGTATGAGCTCCACACAACAGAGTTCAATTTCTTCCTAAAAATTTTATTTTTACTTAGCACAGAACCAACGTTTTCACCCACCTTGCACATAATGTGCCACATGCAAAAATGATGCCTAGCTTCATTAAATACTGTTGGAATTGCTTGTCTCATTGCTGGATCTTGATCCATAACAATTACTTTTGGCTCTGCACCCATTGCTTTCTTAAAGTGTTCAAATAACCAAACATATGATGCAATGTCTTCTTTTGTTAATAATCCAGCTGCAAATGTAATGCTTTTCTTATGGTTATCAATCCCGGTGAATAGTGTAAAAACCATGTCGTACCTACAAAATATAATATTAAAGTTATGACACATAAAATAAATGCGTAAAGTGCACATTTTCTTTCCATAAAAAGCACATTTTGTGTTTAAAAGTGTGCATTCTTAAATCTATTTCAAATGAAATTACATAGAACTCACAATTTTCTTGATAATAACATGTACTGTAAGATTTTTACTCATATAGTGCAAATATTTAAACCTAACAGTGCAACTATTCTAACCTAACAATTTACATAGTTCCTTCTTAGAGTTGAATGTATTAAGCATGGTTTAGGTTATTTATATGCTTATTGTGATAATTTTCTTGCCATACAGAGCATATTTTTGTGCCTAAAAGTGCACTTTCTTTTGCCTATATGAATTGAAATTGCATAGAACTCACAATTTTTCTTGATAATAACATGTAGTGCATGATTTTTACTCATATAGTGCAAATATTTAAACCTAACAGTGCAACTACTCTAACCTAACAATTCACATAGTTCCTGATTAGAGTTGAAGGTATTAAGCTTGGTTTAGGTTATTTATATGCTTATAGTGATCATTTTCTTGCCATACAGAGCACATTTTTGTGCCTAAAAGTGCACTTTCTTTTGCCTATATGAAGTGAGGTTGCATAGAATTCACATTTTTTCATAATAACATGTAGTGCAAGATTTTTACTCATATAGTGCAAATATTTAAACTTAATAGTGCAACTATTCTAAACTAACAGTTCACATAGTTTATTGTTAGAGTTGAAGGTATTGAATATGACACATAAAATAAATGCTTAGGCAGTGATAAAATTGTGCATGTGCAGTATGTTAAACTAACCTGTTAGTTTGATACGTTGCTTCAAAAGATACTACATCACCAAAACAACCAAAATTCTTTCTTGAAATTGGATCTGGCCAAAAAAGCTTGCACAAGTGCTCATCTTCATCAATGTCATATGAAAAATAAAATGCTTCACACACCTCCTTTTTCTTAAAAAAATTATTCACAATCATTTGTCCATCAGCACCTATTATATATGCTCTAATATCCCTATTGAAGTTCTTAAAGTCAACATTTGTTACACCTATATTGGAAAAATCGCCGACCATCTACTTGTACAAGTTAAATGATTTTATGGACCTATATTTGCTCGTGCACAATTTGCAATAAACTTTTGATGCCCCACATCAATGTTCCTATTGACTTTTAGAAACTGTTTTGCTAGGATTGATGACATACAGTGGTTATGTCTTTCTTCAAAATTTTTAATAACATAACCAATACTTCCTATGAATTTGAACACAATTTTGGCTTTGCAACCTGTCCTATTTGAGACTCTTCTCCTCTTTGTAGTGGAAGAACTTGATGCTTCATCTACATTCAATGTAGAACTAGCGGTAACATTCTAATACCATTCTCTACTACAAATTAAGAATGTACTTTGTCAGAATCACTCCATCCTTAAACTTCATAATAGAACTAGACCTTATATCAAAGCCAACTTTAGCAGCATAGTTCTTGTAAAAGGATACAACACCCTCTAAAGTACTGAATGTCATACCAATATTAGGTTTGCTCCCATCTTCACAATTAGGAATCCAATATTCAGTCATCCCCGGTGATATATCCACACTATAACCACCTTCAATGTTACTGGAATTTGCATCAAAAGTATTCAAATTTGTGCCTGATGTGACGCCATTTGGAGATGATGCTGGAAATAGAAGATATAAAATATGGTGTAAATACAAAATGAAAAAATTCAAAGATATAAAATACTTTTATGAGTTAATACCTCCAATGGTCCTCCGAGTATTAGCAATTTACCAGCTGTGGTCCCTCGTCTTTTAAATGACCTCCAATGGTCCTCCATGTTTTAAAAAATAACCACATGTGGTCCTTTTAGGACTTCTCGTGGTCATTTTAAACTTGACTAATTTTACGAATTAGGACCATGGGTGGTTATTTTTTAAAACTTGGAGGACCATTGGAGGTCATTTAAAAGTCGAGGGACCACAACTGGTAAATCGCTAATACTCGGAGGACCATGGTAGGTAATAACTCATACTTTTATGCTCTGTAGTGCATGTTTTTGTGCCCTACAAAGTGAAAGTAACTACTTACCGGTGCTCATTCCTATGGATAATTAAGTAAAATTTCACAAAACACACTATTTTTTTCATAAATAGATACAATGCATATTTTTCAACCGTATGGTGCAAATATTTGTGCCAAATAGTGCAAATATTTGAACCTAATAGTGCAACTATTTTAACATAATAGTTCAAACAGTTCATGCTTAGAGTTGAAGGTATTAAGCATGGTTTAGGTTATTTATATGCTTAAAGTGCACATTTTCATGCCATAAAAAACACATTTTGTGTTTAAAAGTGCACATTCTTAAATCTATTTCAAATGAAATTGCATAGAACTCACAATTTTCTTGATAATAACATGTAGTGCAAGATTTTTACTCATATAGTGCAAATATTTAAACCGAACAGTGCAACTATTCTAACCTAACAATTCACATAGTTCCTCCTCAGAGTTGAAGGTATTGAATATGATTTAAGTTATTTTTATGCTTATAGTGCAAATTTTCTTGCCATACAGAGCACATTTTTGTGCCTAGCAGTGCACTTTCTTATGCCTATATGAAGTGAAGTTGCATAGAATTCACATTTTTTTTTTGATAATACCATGTAGTGCAAGATTTTAACTCATATAGTGCAAATATTTAAACCAAATAGTGCAACTATTCTAAACTAACATTTCACATAGTTTATTCTTAGAGTTGAAGCTATTGAATATGATTTAGGTTATTTTTATGCTTATAGTGCAAATTTTCTTGCCATACAGAGCACATTTTTGTGTCTAGCAGTGCATTTTCTTATGGCTATACCAAATGGAATTGAATAGACATTGCGGTGCAAAATTTTCAACCATATAGTGCAAGTTTTTGTGCCTAGTAGTGCACATTTTCTTAATTAACAATGCAAGTTGTTCAGGCATAGAGTTAGGCTATTATCCATGTTATGGCTTAAGTTTATGCTCTGTAGTGCATATGTTTGTGCTATACAGGGCAGAAATTTGTCACTAAAAGTGCACATTCTTGTTGCTAATCAACTACATTGTGATATTGCTATTTCATATCATTGAATATGTAAAGAATGCGAAAAGATTAAGCATTATAATTGAGACGTTTATAACAACGAATTTATAAAGAATGTGCAAAAATTCATCAATATAACTGATTTTTATATTAATAACTGGATTAGAAGAAAATGGGGTTGATATTACCTTCATTCATTTGTGTTGATCGATCAACTTTGTTTTCTCTCTAATTATACGTAAAGAATATGCAGATTGATTATGCGAATTCTGTTGATCGAGAATTGATTTGCGTTGGAAATTTTTGATCGAGAATTGATATGCTTAAACAATGTAGAAAAGTTTTCGTTGGAGGAAAGTTTTGCGATGAATATGGCAGTTACCAAATTACAATTTATATTTGCTAGTGTAATTACTATAATATCCTTAATGAAGCGCGCCTATTAGATCTGTTAATCAATTTAGTGCGTTGGATTAAATATGATCAGTGGCTGTAATTGCATCTTACTTCTCACCTATGGTCTATTGTGCACATGCATGAGCCCCTTCCTATATATATATATATATATATATATATATATATATATATATATATATATATATATATATATATATATATAGGGTTGACTTCATATGAGACAAGCTATTTAGGTGAGAAATGCGAACAACGTGACTGCACATAGTCTACTTCACGAATGCACACATTATAATTCTATATATATATATCTAGATTCCTTAGGTCTTCTTTTCCTACCTTTCTTATGATGGATCTTTAGGTTGAGGATGATCAAGAGGATGTTGAGGAGCTAGAGTAACTTGATAGTAGGTTTGGTTTGGATTTTCTAGCTGATAGGTGCCAAAGATACCTAGGCTAATGGTTTAATAAAGGGGTGAAATTGTGTTATCTGGTTTTCTTTTTTGTAGTTAATTTATGGTGTTTTGTGCTCTAATGTGCTAATCACTACAAAGCTCTACCCTGTAGTACACCTTAAATGGTTTTGTAGGTTTTTGGACTCAAGGAGAAAGCATATGAGTTTGACAAGGAAACAACCAAGGATGAAGCACAATTAAGGAGTCCACATTCAAGTCCACGTTGTGGATTGGTTCGTGGTTTATTTCCTGAAACTTCCAAGTCCAACTCCACAACGTGGGAAGCAAAGAAGAGGAACTTTATGTGGATAGTCCACGAGCGATCCATGCTCGTGGACTCGCTCGTGGAAATGATCTTGGGCGCAAAATAATGTTAAGTGCATTGTAGGAAGCAATTTAAAGTGAGATTAGATATTTTTAAGAGGTTGGCAGGAGACTTTTAGTTTTAGATCATTCTTAGAACACATTTCTAGATTGTAGAGAGAAGATTTTTGTAGAAGAACATTTTACTCTACTTCAATCTTGTAAGAGGAAGATCAACTTTGAAGACATTTGTTTTGGATTTCAATTGCAAGTTCTTAGGTAATTCCTAATTTCTACTTTGATATGCTTTTCAATTCGAATTCATTTGCTATCTTCAAATTGTGCAGTTAGGTTAACTTTGATTTCAATTCCAAAGCATGAGTAGGTAACTTCTTTTATATGATTTGAATTGTGAAGTGAGACATTTTGCTAGTGGCGTTCTTCAATTCTAATTTGGAGATTGAATTGCATTGATTGGATGAATTATTCTTGTCAATTTTTGGTGAATTGTATGATTTCTTTGATGGTGTCCATCGCATTAAATGTTCTAAGGCATCAAGACTAGGCAAGATATAGCTAGTACTGATGTATCTCCAATCAACATTGATTTCCTATTTCTGTACCTAAATGTGTGAGTAAGAGAGGTGGTGTAGGTAAGGTGTTTGTGAAAATGCCTCTAAGCTCTTTGGTTATCTAAAACATACTCCAAATCTAGGGAGAGCCTAGTAGACCTATCGGTGAACTGTGACACCCCAACCTCACATAGGCTGAGATAGCTAAAACTCAACATAAAAGCTGCCAATCTCAACCAACAACCAAACATAGCGGAAGCAATTTAAACTTAAGGGCGTCATGCCACACCTAGGTATTAACAAAGCCTAGATACACAGGCTAAACAGGAAACGATCCAACTATCATATCATAAAGCCAAAATAATAATCCTTAACAACATCCATAAAATCCAAAACAAAGTACTCAAAGTACAGAACAAGAGTATCAAAAGATCTCAAAGGCTCACAGGCCATCCAAACAGAGTCTAATCATAACTAACTAAGGCTAATGTCCTCATAAGGAAAGCTCTAGCGCGCTCACGATGCACTACTCCATACCTGGAAAACACGCAAAGAACCATTAGCAAAAGAATGCTAAGCAACCACCATTCACACCCGCAAGGAGATATAGATATACATAAGCTTAGAAATAGGTTTATACACCCATATAGAATATAAACACCAACGAACTGTACAACAGTGCAAACCGATACTCAACAAAGATAAACTGAACGAATCATAAACCAAGACTCAATCCAATAAATCCAATAACCAATAACGAAAGCATAAGGCATAACGAATCATAAACAAGATACCAACTGAACACAATCCAAAAGGGATCAACCAACTCAACAAGAGAATAACAAGTTATCAACAGAACAATCCAAGGAACTCATAAGAACCAACAGAGACACATCCCAACACCAACCTCCCAACCAAGTCACACCATAGGTTAGAAGTCAATAGTCACGAGTCAGACGGGGTGATTAGTCCCACTCACAGGGACCGAAGTCCAATAGTAACCCATAGTAACCACAGGGGTAATCAACCCAAAGCACAGGGGTAGCGAACCCAATAGTAACACAATAGTAGCACAATAGTAACACCATAGTCCACAACCAATAGTAACCAATAGTAACCAATAGTAACCAATAGTAACCAATAGTAACCAATAGTAACCAATAGAGCACAATAGTCCACCATAGTAACACAATGGTCCATCACCACAACCATACTCCAACACCAACTCATCCAACCAGACGTGGGTTCATCTCTTCCGGCAGTACATGGCTGTGACAATGGAGTTCGACAGTGGCAGATGGCCTTATGTTGTTGTTGGCGTAACATGACAGAAAGGAATGGTGTGGCGTGGTGGCATAGCATCCATGGTTTAAGTTGAAAGGCTTGGGTTCAAATCCTAGCTATGTAATTGTTAAGGTAATCCTTTCCTTTTAGCTTTTATGAAGAAACAGTTCCATGGACTATAGGCGATAATTATACAGGGTCGAATAGGAATATTAGTATCGTTATTATTGGTTGTAGTTATGAATCGAGCTTAGAGTTGGTGTTGCTTTGGATTAGTACGCTTCAAAAGGTAACCACTATGTCCATCAAAATCTATTTTTACATTCTCAATCTATATGATATTATTTGGTGTTGGAATCCTTAAATTTCTTGGATATTAGCCTTATTGTTGTCTATGGAATTGTGTTTGATGAATTTATGAACTTGTGTTCTTGATCTTTTGCATATTGATGTTCATGAGCAATTGTTGGTATGGATTCCATGTTTATTTGGCCTCTGGGAGATGTAATCTGTGTAATCTGATCATATTGTTGTATTCTGGGAGTGAGTATGTCGTATTCTGTCTAAGTCTGATTCTGTGCGTTGGATTTGCTCTTGCGGTGCACCCTAGCGGCATAATGTAACCCGCTAGAGTCTTCCGCAAGAGTAAGGCGGTAGTGGTTGGTGGAGGTGAGTGATCCGTTGAGGGGATCCGTGTCCTTCTTACGGAGGTGTGTGGCGGAGGGCAGTGCTCCGTCTAGGAGTTCCGCTAGTTCTCCTAGAATTCTGATTCCAGTGAGTGTTTGTGATCTGATGTTTGTTCATTTCCTCTTTTGTTCTGGATTTTGTTGGAGTATTCTATTGGATATTTTACCATGATTCTGGAGTATTTATTCATATCTCTTAGTCCATTATATGAGTCTATTATTTGGTTGGTTGAATCCTTGATTATATTATCTGGGAGTTGGTTTGTGTTCATAGTTGAGATGAACACTCTGTTTGGTTGTTTTTGGGCTGAGTTGGAGTATGAATATGAGGTGGTGGATCTTTGGGTATCCTTTGGTGGTTGATGGGTGAACTAACCGTACTATTGTTGTTGTGATTGGGCTTTTGCCTTTGTGATTGGAGTCCAGTCCTTGTGATTGGGTCGTTACCCCTGTGATTGGGCTTTTGCCTCTATGATTGGACTCCGGTCCCTGTGATTGGGTCGTTATCCCTGTGATTGGGCTTTTGCCTCTATGATTGGACTCCGGTCCTTGTGATTGGGTTGTTACCCCTGTGATTGGACTCCGGTCCCTGTGATTGGGTTTTTACCCCTGTGATTGGACTTTGGTCCCTGTGATTGGACTTCGGTCCCTGTGATTGGGTTCTCACCCCTGTGGACTAACTGTGGTTGGGTGTTTGGTATGATGGATGGTATGGTGGTCTGGAGGTTGGAATTGGGAGTTATTCCTTCGTATTATGCATTCGTGAGTTCCCTTGTGATTATTCGGTTAAGTTGTATCTTAGTTGATATCTTGTTGTTCCTCGTTATGTTGTGGTTTGGTTGGTTCCATTGTGATTATTCTATTGGAATTATGATTCAGTTGATGTCTCATTTATGGACTTGTTGTCTTATACACTCGTTATTGAATATTGGTTTCGTTTGGAGGAGTCTTGGTTTGCGATTCATTCAGTTTGTCATTGTTGAGTATCCGATTTTAATTAAAGAACAGTTTGTTGGTGTGTATATTCTATACGGGTGTGTAAACCTATTTACAAACTTATATATATCTATACTTCCTTGCGGGTGTGAATGGTGGTTACTTAGCAGTCTTTTGCTAACGGTTCCTTGTGTGTTTTGCCAGGTTCGCAATAAAGTCTAAGCGTGAGCGCGATAGAGACATACCCGTATGAGGAGGCTTAGATAGTCGTTATGTTTTTAGACTTATGCTTTGGGCCTGTGTGCCGCTATGAGATTTTATATACTCTCCTTTAGTTCTTGATGTTTTGATATTACTTGAGGATTATGTTTATACAGTTTGTTCAGTTATGGTTAGCCTGTGCATCTAGGCTGTGTTTACTTACCTAGATGTGGCATGATGCCCCTTAGGTTTTAAATCGCTTCCGCTATGCTATGTTTTATAGTTGAGATAGGCAGCTTTTGTGTTAAGTTTTATCTATCTCAGCTTGTGAAAGGTTGGGGTGTCACAGTTGGTATCAGAGCCTGTGTTGAGGTCTAAGTAGAGATCCTAGGGTTGAAATCTGAGACTCTAGGACTTGATTAGTAGGAATTAAGATCTTTGAGAATCCTAAGATGTGTGAATTCTAGGAATCGCGGTGAGGACACGCCTTGTTTGTTATAGTTACATGTGCTTTGTTAACGTTGTAGTTTGTAGTTGTGCTTTGTTAACCTTGTTGGTTGCAGCTTGCGGGCGCGTCTTCCGGGTAAGTCTTAATCGCTTTTAGTTAAGTTGCTTCGTTTTAGAACTGCCTAGGAGCCTGCTTTAGATTAGGAATAAGTAGTTAGTTGATGCGAAACGATGGATAGCGCCGTATGCGTCTAAGCAATCAGAAGATGGGCGGCTCGTTGAAGAAGAGTAATACACTCGCGGTTTGGAGTCAACGGCAGCAATCTACGTTCCCCGGGAATTGGCGTACTCGCGCGTGTAGCCTCGTCTACAAAGTCTTCTCCAACCTCAAGATCACTTGAAGAATAAATTCGTGCAGCTGAAGTTCGACACAAGAAAGCAATAGGAGCTCGAAGACTGAAGACTCGAAGACTCTCGGCTATGAGGGAACGACACGAGCAAATGCCGACGCGTCAAGAAAGAGTTAAAGCACGCCAAGCGGGAGCTTCCGGATCAGCAATGAAGAGTCTCGTGCGAGCTAAACTCGAAGTTAACGTTGCATGAAGAATTATAATTCGAGGTCGTGACTCGCAGACCTTAAGGTAGTTCTACGTACCTCTAAAGCGGCAATGAAGGAACAAGTTAGAAGTTGCAACCTTCAAAGCAAAGAAGACTAAGTCAAGTAGAAAGAAAAACTTGGACGCTTAAGATCCCCGAAGATAGGAAGAAGCGCCACTATCAAGTCGTTCGATCTCATGAAGTGCGAAGGAGCTAAGAAGTGAATTGCGAAATAAGGACCTCGCATAATCTATTCGGTGCACCCTGGGAGTAACTCCTCTTGCAAGGGCTTAAGGAAGGAACCTCGGTGGTAAGAAAGAAATAAGGAGTAGCTAAGCAAGCTAGTAGAAGACCGAATCGTCAAAAGATCAAGACCAACCGAAGTGAGCCTAAATGCTAGCTCAATCCAAGAGGTTGAGCCTAAGAAGAGTTTAGCTTATATACCCTACATTTGGAAGGTGCCATTGATCATGTTAAGCGCAAGATTAAAGTCGAGAGCTGCTTTCCACTACTCCGGATAGCCAACAAGGAGAACGAATGAAGATTGAAAGGACGAGTCAATATATACCCACGCTATTAATCTACAAAGATCCCACGATGAATATCAAGCCTTGGTTGAACCATTTTACAACAGTGACTACCGCTCGAGTAATCAAAGGACTCCTCGTAAGATCCTATACGATCAAAAGAGCAAGAATCCTTAATGCTAAAGAAGGTGCACGCGTTACGTTGGCTTTAGGACCTCGATGTTCCAAAGTACAAGGAAGTAAACTCGGTTTCTAAGATCACTATTAACCATAAGCGAATCTCCTTTCAAGATCAAGCGACACCTTTTTAATTGATCCTACCTTTTCGTGAACTTCCTCGAGAATCCCTCGTTCTGTACCAATCGGTCATTAGTGATTCATCGCCTTTGGCCTCTCATGGAGTGATAAGGTTGTGCGAACTGTAGTTTACATGTAGAGGTTATCCGAATTCTATATTCATGCTGCGTAAGAAGCAAAGTCAAGATCCGCCAATCGGTTAGAGTGTCGTGATCAAATCGTCAACCCGAAGAAACCGCTTAGAGTTGAGAGACTCCTTATCCTTCTTAAAATAGACTTTTTCTCTGTCCCCTGAAATCCCAATTATCTCTCCATAGAGAAATCCCTTCTATCTGTTCTAATCATTATTCCTATCTCTTCTTGGAAACTAAATTCTCCTTTGTTTCTTGAAACTCTAAATGCCTTCTTGTTGAAACACCCATTCTACCTGTTCTAAATCTTTTTCACATCTTTGCTTGAAACTGAATTTCTTTTTTCCCTCGAGGAATTGCATACCCTATCGATAAAGAATCCTTTCTATCTTTCTAGACCTCATTGCTATCGTTCCTTGAAACCGAATTTCTCTCACTCCCTTGGAAATTGTATATCCTTTCGTTGAGACATCTCTTCAGTTTATCTTAAATCTCATTCTTATCTCCTTTCGAGATTGAATTTCTTTCTTCCCTTGGAGAGTTGAATACCTTATCATTGAAAAATCATTTATGTCTTTTCAAGACCTCGTTCTTAACTCCTCTTGTAACCTGATTTCTTTCTTTTCCTTGAATAAGATAAGTACCATATCGTTGGAAAACTCCTCCTGTGTTTTCAATCTTTCGCTTATTTGTTCTCAAAGCCAAGTTCTTTTCGTTCCTTCTCTTTTGTTGAAAGAACTTGATATCCCCTTGACTTAAGAAAATTCTTTTGGCCTTTTGAACCTAGTTCTTATTTTCTTTCGAAGCCGAGTTCTTCTCTTTTCCTTAAAGAACTCGACGTCCCCTTTTATTGAAAAGTCATTCTCATCCTCTCAGACGTTGTTCTTGTTTGCTTCTTGAAAATACCCTGTGCCAGGTGACAACCTTATTTCCTAAGTCGTAACCTTGATAACTCTTGATTCTGTTCTTAACCTACGTTATCCTTAAATCTTAAACCTTAAACCTCTTCTTTTCTCTTCCTGTTGGGTCAAAATTTTCAAAACTGAGCATATATGATATATACTATTTTCTCTATATGTACTACCGTACTAGTTCTAACTCTCTGTCCCCAAAACGATTTCTGAGCTTCGGGGACGAAGCTCCTTTTAAGGGGGGTAGAGTGTAACACTCCGTATTTTCCTACCACTATTTTAAATAAAAATATTTAAATTAAAGGACTATTTCCTTACTATTAATTATGGTAGTATGATGATTATATATATAATTGTTTTTCTATGGGCTATAGACAAACTATTCCTACAATTATTATTTGAGCACTTAAATATTCTAAGCCCATACTATATTATTTTTATTATAGGGCTATGGACCCAATAAATGATTTTTAAGTTCAACTATGACTATATTATAAAGTCTTGACCCAACCAATCTTAACCTTACCATAAATAGCCCAAACCCCAAAAGGGAAACCTACCCTAAATAGTATAGCTTGCCATTTCAGCAGCCAAGGGCATCTCTCCGCTCTCTCTCTCTGCCTCTCGTTCCTCTCCCACCCATTCTCCTCTTCATCTACATCACCGGCAGTAGCTCCAACAATGGAGGATCCCGGCGGTAATGACTATGATGTTCCGGCAGTAAGCAAGGCCTACACCTCACTCTCATCCTTTTCTTCCTCTCGTTAGTGTTACGGCGAGGTGGAGGGTAGAGTAGGCGGGTTGGCAGCAAGCAGGTGGACTCCGGTGGTGTGCGTTGAGCATGGCAGCTCCGGTCACCCTCTCTGTACCGTCCTCATGGCGGTAACCAGCTCCGACGGAAACGACAGCAGCAACGCGACTCCCATCCTACAACGTCGAAAAAGCTTGCGGCGGTGAGCTTGGCAGTCCAGCGGTGGAATCGATCTTCTCCGGTGGCGACGTAGGCGGAGCTCTGTCCTTCACCTCCAGCGAACTAGAGCCCTTCCCCTCGGCAAATGGATCTCCGCACCAGACAACGATGGCATCCCCTGTTCCGACGGCGACGAACGAGGCGAAGCAGCGGCTTTTCCTCCTCGATGAAGCAGTGGTTGGGAA
Organism: Ipomoea trifida; assembly: GCA_003576665.1. Taxonomy (NCBI): domain Eukaryota; kingdom Viridiplantae; phylum Streptophyta; class Magnoliopsida; order Solanales; family Convolvulaceae; genus Ipomoea; species Ipomoea trifida. The sequence continues at coordinate 8,004,890 of CP025653.1, forward strand.
TGGCAGAGTCTTGATGTAGCAAGGCAGCGACAGAGAACCAGCGAGCCACCGTCCCTACCGGCGAGTCTCATGGAATTCACAACCTGCGACGATGTTAGTAGCTCGGCAGCAACAATCCTCCCCTGTCTTCGGCATCGGTGTTGAGCTCTCGGCGACGAGCGGCGAGTTCTCCATTCTCCTCTGTTCTCCGGCGGTGCAAGGTAGCGGTGCAGGATGGTGGCACTCCCTCTTCCGTGCGGCTAGCAGCGGAGCGGTGGCTTACGTCTCCGTTTTTCTTCCGGCAGTACATGGCTGTGACAATGGAGTTCGACAGTGGCAGATGGCCTTATGTTGTTGTTGGCGTAACATGACAGAAAGGAATGGTGTGGCGTGGTGGCATAGCATCCATGGTTTAAGTTGAAGGGCTTGGGTTCAAATCCTAGCTATGTAATTGTTAAGGTAATCCTTTCCTTTTAGCTTTTATGAAGAAACAGTTTGATTAAGGTTATGGTTGGATTAGATTCTTGTGGGTTAGTGCATTAGGTAATTATAATGATCATATCATATTAGCCCATGGACTATAGGCGATAATTATACCGGGTCGAATAGGAATATTAGTATCGTTATTATTGGTTGTAGTTAGTGATGGTATTAGGTTATATTAATCTTCAGGTTCACGATTATGGACTTAGCTTATGAATCGAGCTTAGAGTTGGTGTTGCTTTGGATTAGTACGCTTCAAAAGGTAACCACTATGTCCATCAAAATCTATTTTTACACTCTCAATCTATATGATATTATTTGGTGTTGGAATCCTGAAATTTCTTGGATATTAGCCTTATTGTTGTCTATGGAATTGTGTTTGATGAATTTATGAACTTGTGTTCTTGATCCTTTGCATATTGATGTTCATGAGCAATTGTTGGTATGGATTTCATGTTTATTTGGCCTCTGGGAGATGTAATCTGTGTAATCTGATCATATTGTTGTATTCTGGGAGTGAGTATGTCGTATTTTGTCTAAGTCTGATTCTGTGCGTTGGATTTGCTCTTGTGGTGCACCCTAGCGGCATAATGTAACCCGCTAGAGTCTTCCGCAAGAGTAAGGCGGTAGTGGTTGGTGGAGGTGAGTGATCCGTTGAGGGGATCCGTGTCCTTCTTACGGAGGTGTGTGGCGGAGGGCAGTGCTCCGTCTAGGAGTTCCGCTAGTTCTCCTGGAATTCTTATTCCAGTGAGTGTTTGTGATCTGCTGTTTGTTCATTTCCTCTTTTGTTCTGGATTTTGTTGGAGTATTCTATTGGATATTTTACCATGATTCTGGAGTATTTATTCATACCTCTTAGTCCATTATATGAGTCTATTATTTGGTTGGTTGAATCCTTGATTATATTATCTGGGAGTTGGTTTGTGTTCATAGTTGAGATGAACACTCTATTTGGAGTATGAATATGAGGTGGTGGATCTTTGGGTATCCTTTGGTGGTTGATGGGTGAACTAACCGTACTATTGTTGTTGTGATTGGGCTTTTGCCTCTATTGTTGGACTCCGGTCCCTGTGATTGGGTCGTTACCCCTGTGATTGGGCTTTTGCCTCTGTGATTGGACTCCGGTCTCTGTGATTGGGTTGTTACCCCTGTGATTGGACTCTGGTCCCTGTGATTGGGTTTTTAACCCTGTGATTGGACTTTGGTCCCTGTGATTGGACTTCGGTCCCTGTGATTGGGTACTTACCCCTGTGGACTAACTGTGGTTGGGTGTTTGGTATGATGGATGGTATGGTGGTCTAGAGGTTGGATTTGGGAGTTATTCCTTGGTATTATGCATTCGTGAGTTCCCTTGTGATTATTCGGTTAAGTGGTATCTCAGTTGATATCTTGTTGTTCCTCGTTATGTTGTGGTTTGGTTGGTTCCATTGTGATTATTCTATTGGAATTATGATTCAGTTGATGTCTCGTTTATGGACTTGTTGTCTTATACATTAGTTATTGAATATTGGTTTCGTTTGGAGGAGTCTTGGTTTGCGATTCATTCAGTTTGTCATTGTTGAGTATCCGATTTTAATTAAAGAACAGTTTGTTGGTGTGTATATTCTATACGGGTGTGTAAACCTATTTACAAACTTATATATATCTATACTTCCTTGCGGGTGTGAATGGTGGTTACTTAGCAGTCTTTTGCTAACGGTTCCTTGTGTGTTTTGCCAGGTTCGCAATAAAGTCTAAGCGTGAGCGCGATAGAGACATACCCGTATGAGGAGGCTTAGATAGTCGTTATGTTTTTAGACTTATGCTTTGGGCCTGTGTGCCGCTATGAGATTTTATATACTCTTCTTTAGTTCTTGATGTTTTGATATTACTTGAGGATTATGTTTATACAGTTGGTTCAGTTTATGGTTAGCCTGTGCATCTAGACTGTGTTTACTTACCTAGATGTGGCATGATGCCCCTTAGGTTTTAAATCGCTTCCGCTATGTTATGTTTTATAGTTGAGATAGATAGCTTTTGTGTTAAGTTTTATCTATTTCAGCTTGTGAAAGGTTGGGGTGTCACACTTGTCAATACTTCCTATTTGTCCTCCCTAGAGACCAACACAACCCGGGGTAACCCCAATCATCTTTGATTGTAAACCACTGCACAAAAGCTGTTCAAATAAAATAGCGTCGTTGCTAGGGAGGGCAAATGATAGTCATTGACTTGTTTTTTTTTTTGGAATATTTGCATTATTTTGACTACATTTTCACTTTTGTTTTTAACTTTTGCTTGATACTAATCTGCCTAAAGAACTACTTTAGTTTGGGGAGGAAAACTTTGCTTTCTTTCAACTTTGTTATAGGTGAATGCAAATGAGAGCTAGAGGCAACCAAGGCCTACTCCATCTCAATCTTGAGATAAACTGTGCCACAAGGAGATGCAACAGATACCAACAAAAAGATATGGCTTCCACAAGTTCTAATAGGGGAGGATCCCATAGAAGGGGAATCCCTCCTCAAACACCACCCCACATCCAAAACCATCCACCCGGTGAAAGAGTTCAAGGGGGAGCCCCAATCCCTCTTGAGCCGACTATTGAAGAATAGCCTCAAATGCATAATGGAGGACACCCGGATGGAATCTGAGTGGAGGAGTTCTTTGATGCCCCTAATGAACAAAGGGGAGGTCAATTGCGGACTACATTATGCCTAACTTTAGCATACACAATTTCATCTATGTGCCACCCTTCGAGAATCTCAATTTCCACATCCATCCATCCGTGCTCAACTTGGTACAAAATAGCCCATTTGGCGGCTTGCCTTTCGAGGACCCACATATCCACATCACAAGGTTCATCCGGGAATGTGGGATGTTCAAACAATAGGGTGTGAGTAATGAAGTGATTCGGTTGAAACTATTTCCCTTCTCCGTCATTGGAGAAGCATCAAGGTGGCTAGATAGCCAAGATAATCACCACTTCTGCTGATTGCACCAACTACACAAGGAGTTTATGAATGAATTTTTCTCACTCACCAAAAAAGTTGAAGAGTTCAAGCAAAGCCCGCTTGAAAGCCTAGGTGAAGCGTGGAGAAGATTTAATGCCCACCGAACTTGCTACCATACTTGCTACACCCGTGGGAAGTAATAAGTTCATTTTACGGGGGTCTCACGGATAAGGGAATGTTATTGGACTCCTCATCTCGTGGTGCCTTCATATCTTCATCCCCATCCGACGCGGAGGAGTTGATAGAAAGGATATAATCCAATACCTCATTTTGGTATAATAAGAGGGATACCCGCGCCGACATGTACGAGGTGAAAGATAACGTTGCAAGTAATGCCAAAGTTGAATCCATGAATCATGAGATCAAGAGACTCCAAGCCATGGTGGAGAAATTGGGAGCTAAGTCGAAGTAGTGCATGACTCTTGCATTGTATTGTAATATTTGTGGAGGACCTCATGACACCAACATTTGTAATTCTACCTCCGCTTGTGAGCAAGTGGAGGTGGTAGACTATCAAAGGGGGAGTGGCTACAATGCATATGGTGGTGGTGGCAATTATCAATGATGGAAGCAAGGTGATGGTTGGAATCATAGTAGGACGTAGAAAGGGAGACTCCAATTGAACCAAGGTGGCAAACCCACATAAGGTCAAGGTGGTGAGAGAGGTCGAATTGCATATGGCCCACAACAAGGAGAAGGAGCTTAAATGACTCACTACCAACCACCTTATATCTCCCAAATAGACCACCCAGGCAAAGAAGAGACGACTTGAGGGAACTTGATGAAAGGTTTTCTAAGGCGATATTGGACCTAAAAATGATAGAGTTAATCTCAAGCAAGATATTACACAAGAGATTAGGCAAGAAATCGTGGCGATGAGGCAAGAGCCCAAAACAACCATGAAAACCATTGAAAATCAAATCTCACAAATGTTTAGAATGATATCGGAATGACAATATGGACAATTGCCTAGCACTACAGAGAACAACGCCAAGAAGAGGGTTAATGCTATAGCCGTGGTTGAGGAGGAAAGCCTTAGACACCTTGATGCATTGAAGAAGGTGTGCGGTAGAGCCGGTTGTGATGAGAAGGTTGAAGAAAAGGAGGAAGCAAAGGTCACCTCTTGTGGCCAAACAATTCATGCCAAGGAGACCACCTTTTGTGGTTTCCAAAATCAAAATAAAGGGAAAGAAAGGACCACCTCTTGTGGACTTTCAAGCAAGGAAAAGGGGGAGATCATCTCTTGTGAACTCAAAGCCAAGAAGAAAGACAAGGTGCTTCCAAAGCACCAACAAAACACCCCGGATAAGAAAGAGGCATGGGCAAAGAAAGGTACGTTTAACACTTTCTTGCAAAACTTTCTTTGTGATGCTAAATTGATTAAAATGCTAGATCTTGATGATGATGTTGAGGAGTTTGCTTGCATAAGTGATATGCACCTAGTCCAAGGTTCAAATAAAGATGGAGTATTATCCTAAGATAGCTCCCAAGTTAAGGATAGAGATTGATCGAAATACCTTAGACCTCACGAGAAACCCTTAGTCCTGAATCCTCAAAGACTTAGAAGAATTGTAACACCCCGTAAATTCGTTCAAGCCTTTCGTTCGTTAATTAATTCCTTGGGCAATTTAATTAATTCCAATTGGGCTAATTCCTTCAATTTAATATATATACACTTATATATATATATATATATATATATATATATATATATATATATATATATATATTCTTGAACCTAGTATAATTATTTTAATCAAGAGCCCAATTAATTGAATTTATTCTTGTAAGGGATTTTATTCAATTTGGGATCCTTACAACCTTTGTAATTAAATATTCCTACAAGCCCAATTTCTTGATCATATATATTATAATATATATGTAATGTTTCTAAGACATTTTATGGGCTTCTTTGTCCTAATTATTATATTAATTTGTAAGGGGTGAATTCATTAAGCCCAACTTACTAGTCTTGAATATATTTAATTCCTACATCTATTATATTATAAGCAACTTAAGCTCACTTCTTATTAATGTCTTACACCCTAAATATTGTATGTATTCTTAGTATATATTTTGAAGATCAAAAACCCTAAAGGTTTTCACTCTTCTTCCTCCCTATACACCATTTTCACGCCACTTTACTCCTAAAATTCCCTAAAATTGATCTTCATTTCTCCTACAAGTTTTCAAGTCAAGATTGCTCTTTTAAGCTTGTTTAGGATTGGGTAAGTGCATCTAGCCTAGAATCTACCTTGCATTTTGTGGTTTTGCTAGTCTTTTTGCATATTCTTATAATGTTCTTTTGGGGTTCTTTGGGTAAAAGATGATCAAGAAGGAGGTGGGGCTTAGTGAGCTAGCTTGAGGCTTGTGGGATTGGGAAAAGCTCCTAAAGGTAACCACTATGTCCATCAAAATCTATTTTCTTCTCCTATTCTATATATGATGTTCTTGGTGTTGGAAATCCTGAAATTTCTTGTTGGTTAGCTTATTTCTTGGATGTATTTGTTGGATTTTCATCTTGATCTTTTGCCTAGTGTTGTATGATCAATGATGTTATGGATTTCCCTATTTTTGGACTCTAAATTGGATGAAATGTTAGTGTATTGGGTCTGATTATTACTCTCTGGAAATGGTTTTGTTCATGTCTGTGCTTGGTTCTGGAAATCTGGGAGTGGGGTTGGCCTTGCGGAACACCCTGGCGGCACAATGTAACCCGTTGAGGTGCTCCGCAAGGTGGCGACGGTTGGTTCGGCGGAGGACGCTGGTCCGCTGAGGGAGGCCGTCTCCTTCATGCGGAGGAGACCGGCGGAAGGGAGAGCTCCGTTGAAGTGTTCCGCAAGTTCACTGAGAATTCGATTCCAGTGAACTGTCTTCTGTTGTTGTTGTCTGTTGTGGTCCTTTGTTCTGATTATTGTTGGATTGTTTTGTTGGGTATTTACCATGTCTTTGGAGTATTTATTCATGTCATTTATTGGGTATTTCATACCATATCTTGGAGTATTGATTCACGTCTTTGGTTTCCATTTTTGGTATTCTTGATCTATTGATTCTTTGATTCATTACCTGGGAGTTGGTTTGTGTTCATAGTTGAGATGAACACTTTGTTGGTTGTTTTGAGTTGATGTTGGAGTATGAGGTTGTGATAGTGGTTTTGTTGGTGTTGTTGGAGGTTGTTGGTTGGATTTGACTGTGCTACTATTGACTATTGACTTCTGACTTTGGACATCGGTCCCTGTGATTGGGTTGATTACCCCTGTGATTGGACTTCGGTCCCTGTGATTGGACTATCGGTCCCTGTGATTGGACTACCGTCCCTGTGATTGGACTTCGGTCCCTGTGATTGGGCTCATCACCCCTGTGTATCGGTTTTCCGGGTTTGACTCTTGACTTCTGACTTCTGACTATGTGGTTTGACTTGGTTTGGTGGTTGGTTTGGCTTGGTTTGGTGGTTGGGTTGACTTGGTTTGGAGGTTGGAGTTGGGATTCTTGCTTGGTTGGTTTGTGAGTTCTTTATGTTATTCGGTTGTTACCTTGTTGTTCTTGTTGAGGTTGGTTGGTTCCTTTTGGTTTGTTGTTCAGTTGGTATCTCAGTTATGGTTCGTTCTTGCACTATGCTTTTGTTGTTGGATATTGGCTTTGGTTGACTGAGTCTTGGTTATTGATTCGTTCAGCTTATTGTTGTTGAGTATCGGTTTGAACTGTTGAACAGTTTGTTGGTGTTTATATTCTATATGGGTGTGTAAACCTATTTATAAGCTTATGTATATCTATATCTCCTTGCGGGTGTGAATGGTGGTTGCTTAGCATTCTTTTGCTAATGGTTCTTTGCGTGTTTTCCAGGTATGAAGTAGTCTGAGCGCGAGCGCGTTAGATGCTTATCTATGAGGATGCTTAGACTAGTTTGATGATGTGTAGACTTTAGTTTTTGGGCCTGTGTGCCATTGAGATATTATATACTCTTGATTAGTGATTTGGGTACTTTTGATTATGACTTGAGGATTTATTTCAGTTTATATATGACAGCTTAGTTCATTTTTATGATTAGCCTGTGCATCTAGGTTGTGTTTATACCTAGATGTGGCATGACGCCCTTAAGTTTTAAATTCGCTTCCGCTATGTTGTGTTTGTTGGTTGAGATAGGCAGCTGTTGTGTTATGTTTTATCTATCTCAGCCTGTGTGAGGTTGGGGTTTCACAGTTGGTATCAAAGCCTGTGTTGAGGTCTGAATAGAGATCCTAGGGTTGTAATCTGAGACTCTAGGACTTGATCAGTAGAAATTAAGATGTTTAAGAATTCTAAGATGTGTGAATTCTAGGCCGCGCGGTGAGGACTCGTTTACTTGCTTTTGTTTATGCTTTGCAGGTTGTTTGTTGTTTGCTTGCTGTGAGCTCGTTCGCACTTGCTTTCTTGCGTGTTTGGTTTAGACCGACCGCAGTGTCCTTTTCGTCTTCTGTTAGTTATCACCCCTTCTAGCGAGTATGGTGCCGCCATGACGACGCGAGGACTACCCGGAGGTGCCCTTGTAACACCCCAATTTTCAACTCTTACATTTATTACAAATCCGTAATAATACATCAGCGGAAGCTTACATCTACTCAACAGAAAACTGGGTGCTACCGCCACACCTAGAGTGAATTCTATCACCTCTTTGACAAACTCCACTCTAAGTGCACAGGCTAAACTTACAACATCGACATCCACTTCCATCCTGTTCAGAACTCATCGGCTACTGGAGTCCACACTAATCTGCAACTGATAAGAACACATTGAAGTGTAGTTAGCACGACGGCTAAGTAAGGAAATCCATTTGTCACTTAAAAGTATACAAAGGTTTGAAAACATTTAGTGAAACAACATCCACTCGTCTCGTAAGACAAAATCATTTCTTTCTCAAAGACGTTACAAAATAACTCTTTTCTCGTCTTTAAAACTTCCTTAGTTTCATATAGTAAGAGTGAGGCCTACCACCTCGGGCCATGGCACTCCAGCCCTCCCGTAGGTTCCTCCCTTATCCCAACCCCGGGCTGTGGCACTCAAGCCTTCCCGTGGGCACCTCTCCTTATTCCAACATGACGACATAACGGCGAATAGACTTCGCTCTAACAATATAACGACCACTGGGCCATGGGCACTTAAAGCCACCCGTGGGTCAATCAAGGTCCTCCTCACTTACTTTAGAAACTACGGTTTTGAAAACATGATTCTTCCTTCAATTTTTCTTACTCAAATCATTTCTTTTGGACATATTTCACCAATGAGTCCAATATTTGAAATCGGCTACCTCTTTAGCCCCTGAAGGATTTTCAAACATCATTTTCTGACAATAATCAAGTGAGGTATTTTCCTCAAAAAAAAAAGGTTTTGACAACCTTTATATCAAAATAGCATACGTTTTTCAACGTAAGTTTTCATAAACATTGTTGGATACACTTCATATGTCCATCTCACACTTAAAATCAACCAACATCCTTAACTATCGTCCTCAACAACTTCCACTATGATCAACACCATTAGATCATAACTTGAGGATATCGTACATCCAAATATATAAATTCTAATAGGTAAGGTCATTGCCTAACCATAACCCAAAAATCATGAGATTATCATTTAATCTCCATCATTAATCCATGTCCTTAGCATCACCTGATAACCATTAACTCACTAACTACCTCACAATTATCACTAACACATCCATAATCATACTAAGCATAATTCAGAAAATTTCAGCTTGGCGCAGTCCGAAAGATTGAGCCGGTAAAAATAGTTCCCGAACTCTTTTTCACTTGAAATTTTTATGGTAGAACCCCAACTTATAGTACTTGATGTCCGTCAAAAGTTTTGGTCACTTTGATCCACGAATAAACACAGAAAATTCCCTTTTTGCCCTTGGTCCGAAATATTTTTCTCTCCGTCCACTTTTGGGAAAAATTCTGAAAACCATACTTATACTACTCCGATCATTATGAAATTTTATATGTAGGTTCTACACTTGTTGAACTACATATCTACAAAAAATGGAGTCAAAATACCTTACCAATTTTTCCCAATAATTTTCGGAAGTCACTGCCAGAGACTAGCTGATTTCCTTTCACTATTTTCACAAGTATAAGCCTATATGGACATAAATACAACATATACAAGCATATCCAAGCTATGAACATGTATACAAAAATATTCCCAAAGCTCCAAAACACCATGTTTCAACCAAATAATCAATTATCTAATTTCAAGTGACTAAACCAACTTAAGGGAATTCCTTACCTCCACCGGGTTACTAGTCCTCGTAGAAGACTTTTGGAGTTGATTTCCCCAAATTTCACCTTAAAATCCTAAGATCACAATCAACACCATAACAAGAGATTTCAAGAAATTAATCTCAAATTCATGCTCTAGGAAGGAAAATAGAACTATTTACCGAATAAAAACGAAGATTTACCGAATAAAATTGAGAGATGTGAAGGAATTTGCCATGGAAATTGAAGCTTTGTGAAGAAGATGGAAATGGAATCATCTCTCTCTCTCCTCACGAAATGGGAATGAAGAATTGAAGAAATGGGAAATTGCTTTTATATTACCCATTTGGCTTATGGGATAAGAATGGAACATGTGGTGAAAATTTGTGACATGTGTCAAAATCTTGTGGTTTGATCATAAAAATATCTTGGCTTGGACTGATTGGGATTAAATCAGATGAATTCTCGGTAGAAACTAATTTAATTCAAATAATTTTCGAACCCAAAAATTAATTCCAGTCTAAAACTCCAAATTGGGCTAGGTTCGGTATCCTGCGAAATTTCGCGATGTACGGTCACAAATAAATTTTGGCTGCTATGGGCTAATCTAATTAAATAGGAAATTCCAGAATAATAGTATGGTGCCTAAAAATCCATTCCCTAGGACAAACGGGTCCGAATACTAGCTCTTAAAATTTTTACGGTTCGTGACCGGTACGTAGATCGCAGCTTATCAATAACTAGTCTCACTTATAATAATACTTCTGAAGTACCAAGAGATCGTCTCATAAATGTCATAGCCTAAAAAAGATATTTTTCGAACCCTAAACTTGTCGGAATATACGAGGGGTTACAGCCCTACGTAGAGCAGCTGATGCAGAACCTCCAGCAGCTGACACAGATCACACAGCTCCTTGGGAACGCGATGGTTCAGAACAACCAGCGCGGGCAGCCAGACTTGGTTCGGAGGGTGGCGGGGCAGCACACACCCTTCTTCGCCGGAGAGGAGGACCCCGTGATCTTGGAGGAGTGGATCCGGGCGCTTGACAAGATCTTCGAGGTGGTAGAGTGCCCACCAGGTCGCCAGGTCGAGATGGCGAGCTTTTAGCTGAAGGAGGAGGCCGACTTGTGGTGGGTCCACGGCGGCCCGACGATGCGCCAGGAGCCCGACTTTGGATGGGAGACGTTCAAGGATCGGTTGAGAGCTCGCTTCTATCCAGCTCACGTCAAGGCGGCGATGCAGGAGGAGTTTTTACACCTCAAGCAGGGGTCGAGGACTGTGCAGGAGTACCACCAACGCTTCTTGGAGTTAGCCCGTTTCGCACCGACGTTAGCCCCGACCGAGGAGACCCGGATTGAGCGGTTCGTGGCTGGGTTGAACTTGGATACGCGTATGGCCTTGGTCGTATTCAAGTTTCAGACGCTGAGTGAGGCCTACAGCAGCGCCGCTGACCATTACCGTGTGCTGACTATCCGACGAGGGATCTAGGACCGCTGCAAGCGGCCAGCTGAGGGTGGAGCTTCAGACTCCAAGAGGTACAGGCACGGGAGCTCCGGGATGAGAGGTGGCTTCCAGCAGGGTGGTGCTAGCCACAGCAGTGGGTCTCGCCCTCGCTTTGGGCAGAGTTCAGGGGGCAATGGAGCTCATACTCGGCACTTCGACTGCAGACGCTGTGGGAGGGATCACCCCGGACGTGACTGCGAGGGGAGGTTAGTGGAGTGCTACAGCTGCGGGTTGCGAGGACATCGGGCCTACGAGTGCACAGCGAAGAAGGGAGGACCACCGCAGTCTCGACCGAGCGCAGCCCAGGGAGCTCCAGCAGCGACCCGACCCTCCCGAGAGGCCGAGGGTAGTGGAGGTAGCCGGCCGAGGCCAGCAGGCGGGGCCGCAGCAGAGGAAGATTTTCGTGATGGGTCGCACCCAGGCTGAAGCAAACGGGCTTGAAGAAGGTAACCCCCGAGTCTAATCTCTTAAATACGTGGCTTTGCGTGCTTTTAAGGTTTTTCTTTAAGAGTTTGTAGTTAGTCGAACCGCTAAGTGAACCATAGGCGACCCCTCGTTAGTTAGAAAACCTTAAGACGCGTTTCGTTAATAAGTTTGAAGACCCGATCGTATTACAAGAGGTTGGGAAGTTCGTGAAGTCAAAGCAAAGGAACAAAACGCAAAAAGAAGGAAAAGAGCCTAAGGACCTAGTCGATGTTCGCAAGGGGTCTCGAACCCGCGCCTAACGCTTAGTAGCAAGGGAACCACGCCATCCGACTACCGTGTTTCGTAGTGTCTCAACCTCGAAACCTCTGTTTTAATCCTAAAAGCCCAGTAGCATAACGGCGCGGTGGGGAAGAACGGAACGGGGGTTTCCGTGGAAGTGTACCGTGTGTGTGTGCGGAAGAAGGTAGCGGAAGGGGATGTCCCGTTATGGTGTACCGCGAGGCGCAATGTGAGCAGCATAACGGAGTTCAGCCTCCCGTTGGCACGGTCCGCGAGCTCAGGGGCACATGCGTCCTTTTACGTTTTGAGCGTGTTTTAACCCTAGTGTCGACCGCTTTTCCTCTCCGCTTCGTCTTCTTTTTCCCTTCCCGCAAGCAGAGAGCAGACGGTAGAGCAGCAGAGCACTCAGGTCCGCAGATCTCATCCGCCAAGGTCCGCAACTCTTCTCCCGTCGACAGCAACAGCGCACGCACGTCCGTCGTTCCGGTCCGCAAGTTTTCCGCAAGATCCGCAGCTTCGACCGTTTTCGTTTTCTTCTACGGCAGCCCAAGTTCGAGCCTCATCAACAACATAATGTCAAGAAGAAATCAAGCCGAGGAAGGAGAAGGCTCGAGCAACATCCGCTATAACATAATCGATGGTAAAGCTCTTGATCCGTTACACTTTTCGCCCGAGATTGTGAACATGCTTAATTTTCAAGGATTATTGGATGTGTTTTTGCGAATTGAGAATGTTGTGTACCCCAATTTGGTTCATCAATTCTATCAGAACATGAAGGTTAAGACTGCTAACCAAGTGCCCGTGCTCACTTCGATAGTGAAGGGCGTAAGGATTTCTTTTGATCCACCTAAGTTGGCTAGATTGCTTAATTTACCGTTGGGAGGTGTCAATGAATATGAGCGTAGTGCTTGGGTGGAGACACAGGATGTGGGGTTCCGTGATTATCTGAGATACATGTTGGGGCAGAATGAGGATATTGCTTTAGACACTCGCCCCGATAAGCATAATCTGACGGGTGAGCAGAAGATTCTGACTCTGTTGGTTGAGGCGAGGTTCGATTCGCTAGATCTGAGAGTGGATCGCGGTTTCCAGCGCTTGGGCTTCATCGAGAACAAGCTTGGTATTGAGGTGCCACCGGAGTATCTGCCGTCTTATCAGCAGCAGTATCCCTATCCCTACCCGTATCCTTATCCTTATCCTTATCCACACCACGGTCCAGGCAGTTCTTCTTAGGGAGGCCAACCAGGTTAGTTAATAGCTTTCTCGTTAGTGTTAGCTCCGTAGTAGAAACCCTATAGCTTAGGTAAGTAGTTTAGTTTATGTTTTGCTTATTAGTTTGGGTTGGGTAAGCTATGAGTTTAGTGGCATGGTAGTGTGTTCTTGAGTTTAGAATTAGTGGAGCAGTCGTTCTCTTTGCAATCTTTCGTTGAAATCCTTGTTCCCTTTGAATCGTTTTGTTTCTAGTTCCCGTGAGCTTTGAGCTTCGGGGACGAAGCTCCTTTTAAGGGGGGTAGAGTGTAACACCCCGTAAATTCGTTCAAGCCTTTCGTTCGTTAATTAATTCCTTGGGCAATTTAATTAATTCCAATTGGGCTAATTCCTTCAATTTAATATATATACACTTATATATATATATATATATATATTCTTGAACCTAGTATAATTATTCTAATCAAGAGCCCAATTAATTGAATTTATTCTTGTAAGGGATTTTATTCAATTTGGGATCCTTACAACCTTTGTAATTAAATATTCCTACAAGCCCAATTTCTTGATCATATATATTATAATATATATGTAATGTTTCTAAGACATTTTATGGGCTTCTTTGTCCTAATTATTATATTAATTTGTAAGGGGTGAATTCATTAAGCCCAACTTACTAGTCTTGAATATATTTAATTCCTACATCTATTATATTATAAGCAACTTAAGCTCACTTCTTATTAATGTCTTACACCCTAAATATTGTATGTATTCTTAGTATATATTTTGAAGATCAAAAACCCCTAAAGGTTTTCACTCTTCTTCCTCCCTATACACCATTTTCACGCCACTATACTCCTAAAATTCCCTAAAATTGATCTTCATTTCTCCTACAAGTTTTCAAGTCAAGATTGCTCTTTTAAGCTTGTTTAGGATTGGGTAAGTGCATCTAGCCTAGAATCTACCTTGCATTTTGTGGTTTTGCTAGTCTTTTTGCATATTCTTATAATGTTCTTTTGGGGTTCTTTGGGTAAAAGATGATCAAGAAGGAGGTGGGGCTTAGTGAGCTAGCTTGAGGCTTGTGGGATTGGGAAAAGCTCCTAAAGGTAACCACTATGTCCATCAAAATCTATTTTCTTCTCCTATTCTATATATGATGTTCTTGGTGTTGGAAATCCTGAAATTTCTTGTTGGTTAGCTTATTTCTTGGATGTATTTGTTGGATTTTCATCTTAATCTTTTGCCTAGTGTTGTATGATCAATGATGTTATGGATTTTCCTATTTTTGGACTCTAAATTGGATGAAATGTTAGTGTATTGGGTCTGATTATTACTCTCTGGAAATGGTTTTGTTCATGTCTGTGCTTGGTTCTGGAAATCTGGGAGTGGGGTTGGCCTTGCGGAACACCCTGGCGGCACAATGTAACCCGTTGAGGTGCTCCGCAAGGTGGCGACGGTTGGTTCGGGCGGAGGACGCTGGTCCGCTGAGGGAGGCCGTCTCCTTCATGCGGAGGAGACCGGCGGAAGGGAGAGCTCCGTTGAAGTGTTCCGCAAGTTCACTGAGAAATTCGATTCCAGTGAACTGTCTTCTGTTGTTGTTGTCTGTTGTTGGTCCTTTGTTCTGATTATTGTTGGATTGTTTTGTTGGGTATTTTACCATGTCTTTGGAGTATTTATTCATGTCATTTATTGGGTATTTCATACCATATCTTGGAGTATTGATTCACGTCTTTGGTTTCCATTTTTGGTATTCTTGATCTATTGATTCTTTGATTCATTACCTGGGAGTTGGTTTGTGTTCATAGTTGAGATGAACACTTTGTTGGGTTGTTTTGAGTTGATGTTGGAGTATGAGGTTGTGATAGTGGTTTTGTTGGTGTTGTTGGAGGTTGTTGGTTGGATTTGACTGTGCTACTATTGACTATTGACTTCTGACTTTGGACATCGGTCCCTGTGATTGGGTTGATTACCCCTGTGATTGGACTTCGGTCCCTGTGATTGGACTGTCGGTCCCTGTGATTGGACTACGGTCCCTGTGATTGGACTTCGGTCCCTGTGATTGGGCTCATCACCCCTGTGTATCGGTTTTCAGGGTTTGACTCTTGACTTCTGACTTCTGACTATGTGGTTTGACTTGGTTTGGTGGTTGGTTTGGCTTGGTTTGGTGGTTGGGTTGACTTGGTTTGGAGGTTGGAGTTGGGATTCTTGCTTGGTTGGTTTGTGAGTTCTTTATGTTATTCGGTTGTTACCTTGTTGTTCTTGTTGAGGTTGGTTGGTTCCTTTTGGTTTGTTGTTCAGTTGGTATCTCAGTTATGGTTCGTTGTTGCACTATGCTTTTGTTGTTGGATATTGGCTTTGGTTGACTGAGTCTTGGTTATTGATTCGTTCAGCTTATTGTTGTTGAGTATCGGTTTGAACTGTTGAACAGTTTGTTGGTGTTTATATTCTATATGGGTGTGTAAACCTATTTATAAGCTTATGTATATCTATATCTCCTTGCGGGTGTGAATGGTGGTTGCTTAGCATTCTTTTGCTAATGGTTCTTTGCGTGTTTTCCAGGTATGGAGTAGTCTGAGCGCGAGCGCGTTAGATGCTTATCTATGAGGACGCTTAGACTAGTTTGATGATGTGTAGACTTTAGTTTTTGGGCCTGTGTGCCATTGAGATATTATATACTCTTGATTAGTGATTTGGGTACTTTTGATTATGACTTGAGGATTTATTTCAGTTTATATATGACAGCTTAGTTCGTTTTTATGATTAGCCTGTGCATCTAGGTTGTGTTTATACCTAGATGTGGCATGACGCCCTTAAGTTTTAAATTCGCTTCCGCTATGTTGTGTTTGTTGGTTGAGATAGGCAGCTGTTGTGTTAAGTTTTATCTATCTCAGCTTGTGTGAGGTTGGGGTGTCACAAGAATCCCATTGTAGTTTCAAGTACCTCAAATGATGCAATCTTAAATCAACTAGAGTCAGATCTAGTTTCCTTCGATTCAAGAATGAGTCCACGAACCTAAATCTAAGGTTGAATAAAGGAAGATTGATTCGAGTCCACGAACTAGCCACTAATTGAGTCCACAATTAGTCATAAGGTTTCTTACACAAGTGTAAAGAAAAACTTAAGAATTTTATTGAATGAAAGCGTTTCCAAAACTACTATAGATGTGCCCTATTTATAGGTGTAGGGAACAACATTGTAACCCTAAATATAATGGGAAAAAGAGTCCTAAACCTAATCTAGAAAACAAGTAAAAATAGTCCTATTTAGAAAGGGATATAAGAAATCCTTTCTAAATACAAACTAGTGTTTTCTCTTTCATGCCAAACAATTTAAAATAATGATGACAAAAAAAATAGGGCTAAGTTGGGCCTAATTTAATTCCCAAAATTAGCACTTAAACAATTATAAAAAGCTTTGAGTTCTTCTTCATCTTTTGCAATTGGGCTTGACTTGGATTTCCCCCATCTTTGGCCCAATTGATACACTTAATGGATCTTCGTTATGCTGGGCCGCATCAATAAGCAAAGAGATTTCAGCTCTAATTTCTAAGGGGTGCCCCATCAGAAAGGGTGACCCTAGGGCGTTTGTTGTTCCATGTGCCTTCAAGGACATGGAATTTAACAATGCCTTAGCTAATCTTGGAGCTTCCATTAACTTGATGCCTTCATGTGTTTTTGAAAAATTGAGATTGTCTTACTTGAGTCCAACTCGACTCAACCTTTGTCTTGTCGAGGATGTGTTGGTGAAGGTTGGAGAACTCATTGTGCCGATTGATTTTGTGGTATGTGATATAGGCATTGAGGATTCTTGTGGCCTGTTGATACTTGGGAGGTCATTTTTAGCAACTTGACATGCCATAATCGATGTTAGCATGGGTGAGATTACTCTTCGATTCAATGGGAATAGAGCCAATTTGAAATGGCCACTTTTGTGAAAGAGGGGATTTGTACTTCAAAAGAAATGGTCAAGGTGAAAACCAAAACCAAACCAAAGTGGGAAATGGAAAGGTTGATGTGGAAAAAACTTGGACCCCTAAATGTTTTCGCCCAAATGTTGATTTGAATGGTTGAAGGAAAGAAAGTTGAGTCTAGCCAAAGACATTAAACATGGCGCTTCTTGGGATGCACCCTAAGGCTATCTTGTGAATATTTGTTGTTGTTTCTTTTGTGTTTTTGTTTGTTTTTGTTGGTTTTTATTCTTGGGACTTCTTTGGAACTAATTTGCAGGTGTTGTGTGGAGAATTTGGTAAGAAATTTGTGTAAAAAAGGTCAAAAGTGGAGGAGAAAACAGAGGAAAAAACTGGACAGTTTATGTTTCATCTCAACGAGCCAGTCCACGTCGTAGACTAGCTCGTGGAAATTTTCCAGAAACTTCCACGAGCATGTCCACATCATAGATAGCTCGTGGATAATTTCTAGAAAAATCCACACAAAAAGAACACAAGCTAAAGCTGAACGAGGAAACAAACCAGTAACTTCTACGAGCCAGTCCACGTTGTGGACTTGCTCATGGAATTGCAGTTGAACAAGGGTTCACGAATTGGCCTATTTAAACACCCCTTCCTCCCTATTCTCTCCATAAATACGAACAACACTCAATCTCCATGAAGGTATTGCTCCCTTGTTGTGTTTTTCTTCAATCCTTGGGCAAAAATCAAGCCCTAATCTTCCAAAGAAACATCTTCAAAAGGTAAAAGTTTCAAACTCCATTCTGTTGGGCGTCGGCAAGGTTGGCCGAGTTCAGCCCCTGCTCGATTTGAGACGTGGCGCTGTTGCTTACCATGGAGGGATGTGGTTAAATGGTATTAGTCCACCTACCTATCACCAATTGGTTTTAGAAAGGATATGGCAACCAGTTAGCCAAAGAACTCTGTGGTTAAGCATGCTTGACTAAGTAAGCATAGTGCAGCGCTGAGATCCATCACATTCTTCCATATCCATGTTTATGAAGCTTTCTCTCTCAAAATTCTTGATATTGATTCTATATTGTCTATTCAAATTGATGGTTAAAACTTGTGAATAATGGTTAGTTTTGCATCTTAGAACAATGTTTTGTTGAATTCTTGTGATTAATTTGAATATCTTGTGATGGTTGCAATGCTTGAAGAACCCTAGTTTTGAAATTGAGAAATATTTCATATGGGTTTGATGATAAGCATGCAATTGATTGAAATTGATGATGAAAATTGGTTGAAAACATGTTTTTATGCTAACTGTGGAAGGAATTTTATTTTGCACACATATTCTTAATGAAATTGCACTCACACTCTTCAACCCTAGTCTTGAATTGGGAAAGAAGATGAAGTTGAATTTTTGAATTGTTGACCATGAAATTGAAATTGCATATTCTTGATTCTTGATTGAATGGTTGATCATATGTTGAATGCTAATGACTTTGTGATTGTGGATTAATGAAAATTGAGGGGAAATCATGCTAAATTTAAAAAAAAAAAAAAAAAGGGAGAGAAATTCGAAAAAAAAAAAAAGAGAAAGAAAGAAATAAAAGAGTGTGTTTATGGCTAACCATTGTATTTCATTGAGAAATTTCTTGTTTTGAGACTTTGTAGTAGCAATGGAGATCAAAAGAAGTGGCAAATAAAAGGAAATTCGACGATCCAAGCTCAAGTCGTGCCTCGGTGAGAACCAGCATTCAAGCATTGGGTGATGATACAATCTTAGGGGTTAGAGAGCTAAGGAGATTGACCCCCGAACAATTGGTACATGTGGATCACTTGAAGACATTGAAGGTGATTGGGGGAAAGTACTTTGACTAGCCCATTTTGGAGGAGTTCAATTGTAGGAGGGGGGTTGAGGACATGGTGATGCACCCTTAATAGCGCACGGTATTTGGTTGGAGGGGAAACCTACTCCCCAATCACTTATGAGTTTCTAGCCACTTTGGAAATAAAAAAGGAGCCCGATGATAACAAGACATCCGTTTCTTTCTACTTGTTCAACAAAAAGTACACTTTCTCTTTGAATGGATTGGCCAAAACCTTGGGTATCTACACCCAAGAGGAGATGGAGAGTCCCGTCTTCCGCAATTTCTACACGGAAGGAGAGGCGACGACGGATTGGAAGGAACTTTCGGGCAATTCCAAGTACAACTCAAGGAACTTGCATGCCGTAGATATCAAAAGTAATACCCACAAGACGTTAAGGCTAGCTTTGGCAATCAATTTCTCCGGAAGGACATCAAATTTGAACAAAGCCTATCGCATGGAAATCTTTCACTTGTGGAGTATGGAGAACAACAAAGCTATCAACATGGGCATGCAAGTTAGGAAGTGGCTAGCATCTCAAAGCAAAACCAATGTGCAAAGTGTTTTCATCGGACCCTTAGTGACCTAGTTGTGCCATGGCTTGGGGTTGAAGGAAAATTTAGAATCGAGAAGGTGATTGCTACAATGGAGCCCATTACTTTTGATGATTTGGATCAAGCTAAGCTCAAGAGAGGAGGTGATGATGTACCGTGGGAGGATGAGAATGAAGATGAAGAATGAGGCAACGCCGTGCCGCAAGGAATGGCGAATGTCCACGATTGGAAGAGCATGAGAGCTTTCCAATACCACTTACATCAAGAGCAAATGGCACTCCTTCACACCCATGGAGACACACTCACACAACATGGGGAGGCGATCACAAGGCAAAGAGAGGAGATTGTTAGACAAAGGGAGACCATGGAAAGGCAAGGCCAAGTAATTGATGAGCTTCAAGCTCAATTCATGTACCATTTCCACCCCTATCCCAAGGCGGTGACCATTGACCATTGGTCCACACACCAAGGCAAAGCAAGGAAGAAAGAAGGAAGGAAGAAGAAAAAGAAGAAAATTTTGATTATGTTTTGAATTGTTGTCCTATTGGTCTCATCCACAAACATTAGGTTCCCTATGCGTGGGGTTCCACTTTTAATTTCTTTACTTTTCATTGAATTTACTCGTTTTCTAGTTCGTATGTTGTTTGCTTTCTAGACAATTTACATTTGTTGCAAGTTTAATTCCTAGAATTTTAATTCTTGATCTTTATTGAAGTTTTTTAGCATGTTTTAGTCTAGAATATGTTTGATGTTTCTATAGCTTGATATTTTTTAATTTTGCATTTGAGTCGGGCTATAAACGTTAAACGTGGCGCTCTTGGGAGGCACCCCAAGCATTCTAGGAAAAAAAAAAGAATAAAACACTTCAATTGTTCATATGCTAACATGTTTCTTGTAGCATTGATGGCGGAGGCAAGCATGGTTTGAAGCTAAAGTATGGAATAGGGGTTTGCTTGATTTCAATAGACCCGTGCTCCTTTGTTCTACTTGTCATTAAAGCAACATCGAGGACGATGTTTTGTTTTTGAATTGCTTTTGATTGCTTAATTGATTGATTGGGTGTATTTGATTTTGGAGAGTGTGTCATTGTTTATGCTATCTAGGAAGAGTTTTGATCATGTGCCAATAAAGTTTTTATTCTTGGAATATCTTTAGAAAGTTTTTCCTTTAGCACCTAAATTGAAATGCTTGGAACCGAAGAGGTTCAAAATCTTGTGTGCTTGCATGTTGTTCACCTCTTATTTTGTTAGGACATTAGTCAAGGATCTCTCGAAGTGTAAGTGTGGACACCTTAACTTGAGAAGGATAATGGTAAGCGAAGCCTGGGAATTGAACTAATCTTGGTAGGGCATGGGACAAAAGGTGAGTCTATGGTGAGCATTAAGAGGAATATGGGCATGGCCAATCCTAGAGGTAAGATCTGAGGTGAGCCATCTTGCTAGGATTCGGGCAACCATTACACCGTCCTTGAAAAAGCGTAGAGATCTACGTAAGGTCGGTTGTCCAACGACGTTATCCTAGAAGATGAGAAAATAGAAAGGAGGTGAGCCACTTTGCTAGGGTTCGGGTACCCAGCACTGACCTTCAAATAAGCATGGAGCTCCATGTGAAGTCGGGTTGTAACACCCCGCATTTTTCCCTATTATTATTTTTAAATATAAATATTTAAAATGAGGGGTCATTTATTATTAAGTAATTATTTAAATAATTGTAAGTATCATTAATTCCTATGGGCTTGGGACTATATACTCTTATATATATAATTTATTATTATGATTAATAATAATAGTCTATGGCCCAATATTTCTATATATATATATATATATATATAGGGGTGCACTCTCGTGAGAACTCTCGCCCAGGTAGGAAATGAGAACGCTCCACAATCGTCCACGTGTCCAGATCAACGAATCAGATGCAATTTTAAAAAAATGACGCGGTGACATTTTCGTAAATAACTGGAACTTTGGTGCACCTAGTTTCACTTACAAGTGCACCTAGTTTCACTTAAAAGTGCACCTAGTTTCACTTACAAGTGCACCTATTTTCGCACATATTTTCACTTGCAAGTGCAAGTAATTTACCTTATTAATATTCATGCACCTATTTTCGCAAATACTTTCACTTACAAATGCAAGCAATTTACCTTGTTAATATTCATGCACCTGGGTGCAACCTATGTGCACCTAGTTATAACATAGGTGCACCTAGTTATAACATAGGTTGCACCTAGTTATAACATAGGTTGCACCTAGTTATAACATTAGGTGCACTTAGTATTGATGCTCACTGTACAATTCACTTGCACCTGTAATACATTTTACTTGCATCTGCAATACATTTTTCTTGCACTTGTGCAAGTAATTTACTTTGTTAACATTCATGCACCTGGTTGCAACCTATGTGCACTTAGTTATAGCAATAGGTGCACCTAGTTATAACATTAGGTGCACTTAGTATTGATGCTCATTGTATAATTTACTTGCACTTGTAATACATTTTACTTGCACGTGTGCACCTATTTTCACTTGCAGGTGCAAGTAATTTACCTTGTTAACATTTATGCACCTGGGTACACCTATGTGCACCTAGTTATAACATGAATTGCACCTAGTTATAACGTTAGTTGCAACTACATTCCGGACACGTGGCGCGCTGTGATTCGTCCGCAGTTCTCTCCTGGGCGGCCAGTTCGCACCTGAACGCGATCCTATATATATATATATATATATATATATATATATATATATATATTTTCTACATAAACATCATTATAGAGCCCACATGATTTATATTTACTTAAGACTATACTAAGCTCATGATTATTTATTTATATCCTATAAGCTATGATTGGTGACCCAACCCATTTTTAGTCTTGAACCAAAATTGACCCAATTTCCATAAGTTACATAGCCCAAAATGGAAGTTTGCCCTAGATATAATTAGAAGCTTCCAATTAAGGAAACCTAGACTTCTTCATCTTTGTCTATCCATTTCTCTCTCGTCTCTCTCGGCTAAGACGACAACGGCAACCGCCGGTGAGCATGGTAAGGATGGTGAGCGGCGGCAATGGCTTCACCCAACTCTTTCCTCTCTCCGTCTCTCGTATACCTCCCTCTCTCTCGACTAGGTTGCCATCCAAACAACAACAACGCAAGAAGGGCGCCGGCAACGTGATAGCAAGCTTCGACCAACCGGTTCTGTTCTCTGACGATCGTCGTCCTCCTTCCTCCGGCGCGAAGCAACGGCAAGCAGCAGCTGTAGGCCTCTGTTTACCATCCTTCCATTCCCTCCCTCGTCGACGCCCATGGCAGAGCTAAGCGGTGGACATCCCCTGTTTTAGGCGTTTCTCTTCTTCCCGGTGAAGCAGTGTTCGGCGGCGGCGGGTCCGCCATGGCGTCCTCCCCTCGTGCGATGGAGCAGCGGCGTCAACTCCCCCGTTCACGGCATCAAACAACGCAAGCAGAGCAAGTTGCGACCTTGGGCTTCTGTCTTCCTTTTCTCTCTTCGGCGACGACAGCAGGCGAACGGAACCAGCAACGGCGATGGAGGGTGATCGCCGGCTAATCCCTTCTCGCGGTAGAAGGTGGCGGTGATCTCCCTTCCGTGAGGCAGTAGCGGGGTGACGAAAGGCTTCGACGGTACGCCCTTCTCCGCTACGGCGAGAAGGTGACAGCAGCAGCATGGGATGGACTCCCCTGTTCACGGTCGCAGTTCTCCTTTATGGTGACTGGAGGCTCGGTTGAAGGATAATGGTTCGAAGGTTACAAGTTTTAACACAAAGGAGTGCAGTGGCTTAGTGGTGAGGCACTTCGGTGGCTAACTAGAGGGCGTGAGTTCAATTCCTTGGATTAGCATGATGTTTAAGGTAATTTCTCCCTTTTAGTTTTTATGAATAATTAGCCCATAGCTTAGGGTAGTGATCTTTGTTAATCATTAGGATTATTCATAATATTATTGTGGGTAGTTAGATCACTAGACCTTATTATTATTATGCTTACATATAGTTTAGGTACTAATCCGGATTATGGCAATAGCTATAATGGACCAACTAGGAATGTTAATATCGTTGTTATTAATAGTTAGTGACCATATTAGATTACATTAATTCTTCAGGTTCATGATTATGGACCTAGCTTGTGCGATGAGCTTAGGATTGGTGTTGCTTTGGATTATTACGCTTTTGGATTAAATACGCTTCAAAGGTAACCACTATGTCCATCAAAATCTATTTTTACACTCTCACTCTATATGATATTATTTGGTGTTGGAAATCCTGAAATTCCTTGATTATTAGCCTATTATTGATTGTGTTTGATGGATTCATGGACTTGTGTCTTGATCCTTTGTCTATTGATGTATATGATCATTCGTTGGTTTGGATTTCCATGTTATTTGGCCTCTGTTAGATGAAATCTTGGTGTAGTATGATCTGATTTGTGTATTCTGGAACATTTCTTTGTACTCTGAGCTGAGTCTGATTCGGTGTGTGGGAATTGCTCTTGCGGGGCACTCTAGTGGCATAATGTAACCCACTAGGGTCTTCTGTAAGAGTAAGGTGGTAGTGGTTGGTGGAGGTGAGTGATCCGTTGTTTGTTTCCTTCTTTGTTCTGGAGTTTGTTGGAGTATTCTATTGGATATGTTACCTTGATTCTGGAGTATTTATTCATACCTCTTAGTCTACTATATGAGTCTATTATTTGGTTGGTTGAATCCTTGATTATATTATTTGCGAGTTGGTTGGTGTTCATATCTGAGATGAGCACTCTGAGTGATGGTTCTTGGGCTGAGTTGAGTATGAGTTTGGGTTGTGGATCCTTGAGTATCTTTGGAGGTTGATGGGTGGACTGACTGTGCTATTACTGACTTCTGACTTTGGACCTCGGTCCCTGTGATTGGGTTCATTACCCCTGTGATTGGACTTAGGTCCCTGTGATTGGACTTCGGTCCCTGTGATTGGACTACGGTCCCTGTGATTGGACTTCGGTCCCTGTGATTGGGTTCATTACCCCTGCGTACCAGATTTCTGGATTCTGATTTCTGACTTCTGACTGTGGGTTTGACTTGGTATGATGGTTGGTATGAGGGTTTGGAGGTTGGAGTTGGGATTTCTTTCTTGGTTTATGTATTCGTGAGCTCCTTGTGTTTATTCGGTTGATATCTTGTTGTTCTTGGTTATGGTTTGTTGGATTCTTTATGGTTGTTGTTCAGTTGGTATCTTGTTATGGATTCGTTGTCTTATATTCTCGCTATTGGATTTTGGCTTCGTTTGGATGAGTCTTGGTTTATGATTTGTTCAGTTTATTGTTGTTGAGTATCCGTTTTGAACTATTGAACAGTTTGTTGGTGTTTATATTCTATATGGGTGTGTAAACCTATTTACAAGCTTATGTATATCTATACTTCCTTGCGGGTGTGAATGGTGGTTGCTTAGCAGTCTTTTGCTAATGGTTCTTTGTGTGTTTTCCAGGTATGGAGTAAGTCTAAGCGCGAGCGCGTTAGAGCCTATTGTTATGAGGATGCTTAGACTTAGTTTATGTTGTTTAGACTTTGTGTTTCGGGCCTGTGAGCCATTTGAGATTTCTATATACTCTTGACTAGTTATTGGGATGTTGAGACAGATTGAGGATTTTATCTATGCAGTTATCTATCTTCGGTTAGCCTGTGCATCTAGGCCGTGTTTTCTTACCTAGATGTGGCATGATGCCCCTTAAGTTTAAATTCGCTTCCGCTATGTTATGTTTTTAGTTGAGATAGGCAGCTGTTGTGTTGAGTTTTATCTATCTCAGCTTGTGTAAGGTTGGGGTGTCACAGTCATTGGTACCGATGACGTTATCCTAGGAAGTTGAGAAGAAAAGAGAGACCGCACCAGCCATTGGTGGTGAGCGGTCCATGCCCTTACTCTCATTTATCTTTTGAGCTTTTGGGCTTTGGCGTTGTGGTTTATCGTGGAGGGATGTGGTTAAATGGTTAATGTCTATCTACTTATCACCAATTGGTTTTAAGTATGATATGTTAGCCAACTAAGCAAAGGACTCTATGGGTAAATGTGTTTGGCTTATAGCAGTCACAAGATGGGTGACCCACTGGAAGTAAGCATAGTGCACCGCTAAGATCCATCAATTGGTATCAAAGCTGAGGTCAAGGGTTCGAATTGATGGCAATGCAAAAGCCGAGTCCAATCCCGAATGGGATGTGGGCGTAGGTCTGGCCAAATCCAGTCCCGGGAGAGAGAATTAGTGGATACAAAGGCTAAGGACCGAGTCAGGCACGCTGTTGGGCTTTGTGATCAAAATTTGTGACAGGTGCTTAGAGGGGATTGTTGGGCATCAGCCGGGTTAGCCAAGTTCAACCCCAACTCTATTCGAGACATGACGTTGTGACTTACTATGGAGGGATATAGTTAAATATTTAATATTGACCTACTTATCACCAATTGGTTTTAAGTACGATATGACAACTATATAGTCAAAGAACTATATGGATATGACAACCAGATAATCAAAGAAATATATGATTAAACATGCTTGACTTACAACAGTTACAAGATAGGTGACCCACTATAGATTACACCGTTATTGACTAATGGATTTTTTTTTACATCAAAACTATGCCATTTTGGACCGTGATCCACATAATTGTGTGGACCACGGTCCACACAATAATTTGTCAGTATTAATCTAATGGGCCTATTCCTACAAGGAAGGCCTAGGGGTTCAACATTTAATTGTTATACCATAGATCAGAGTTCATATTGTATTGTGAACCCTGATACAAAAATTTTGTACCTTCCGTTAACAGATTTTATACCTCTACAGTTAACACTTTCTGTACATGAAACAAATAAATTGATAATTGCTGACACATAATATGACAGCTACAGGTACAGAATGTGTCAACTACAGATACAGTATAATTGTTGACACATAATATGATAGCTACAGATACAAAAACCGTCAACTATAGATGCATAGTGTGTTAACTACAGATACAAAATCTGAAGGTTATTTTTGGATCAATTTCTACAATGCAAGGTAGATAATAGTTCATGGTATAATTTGCCAGAGAAATTTATGTTTACTTTCACTTACAAGTTTCATTAATTTTTTTTTTTTAAAGCAAAATTAGTTTTTTTTTCTTAGTGAGTAAAATCTCAAAAGTGAGTAACTCAGTAACTGCATTCTTAAGACCGAACACGAAATCTCTACTTACAGAAACAATTAAATTATGTTCTGCCTGTCTCATGGTTATTATATGTTTTACATTGTACGGCCAAAGGTTATATATCTTCAAGTGTATAAATTTAGAATATCAAAATGTGAGGCAATATGAAATGATCACAAGCTAAACATTAAAACATTATTACAAGCAAACCTGGATTTGTGTTTAGTAGTACAATAAAAAATAAAAAGAAAACAACAATGATGCTTTACAGTATAGATAGATGGATATAAGCAGGCAGTTCTTCTCACGCTTCAACGTTTGGCCACTAACAATATATACCTTTCGACTATCAATTGTCAACAGTACATTATTTCAATTCACACTTCGATCGTAAGCATCCCTTTCTACTGATGTGATGAACAATAAATTTCTGAGTATATTGGATGGATTGAGTGTTTATCAAAATCAGTTGGCAGATAAAATGCCATTACTTGGATTGCTGAGTCTGAGCCAGGTGACCTTGTGGTCTACTAGGACAGGCTACTGACATGGCACGTAAGCGTCTAGCAATTTCGGTGAAGGATGGCCGAGCTGCGGGGTCCGGAGCCCAGCACTGTTCCATCAGCATTCTCCATTCAGGGTCACAGAAGTTTGGTATGTGTGGCCGTAAGGTGTTGTTCACAATGCCACCTGCATACAAGTTAAAAAGACTATTTATCGTCATTCCACTTCTATACACTTAGGGTGTGTTTGGTTGACAAGTTTAACTATTAGGAATGGGTACCAAAATCATTGTTATTGTTTGGTGACAAGTTTTTAAAACACTACTATGAGTTTTGAATACCCCTTTAATTGCAAAACTCATTCCCTAATAAAATAAGGGTTTCACTCCTTCCTCCTCATCTGCTTCCCCAATTATTAATAATCATTCACATTCCACCCTACTACCAAACATGCAAAATACTTTCACCAAAACCCTTTACCGTTACCAACTATTTGATATTCATTCCGATTCCGATTACCAAACACACCCTTACTATGAAGTCCTTACCATAATAAAATGGCATCAGAAGGAGACCAAGTAATAAAAGAGAATTCTTTCACAAATTAAAACAGAAGGCAGCAAGAGTAATGCATATAAGGAAATAGAATAGTGTATCAACAGAAACTTCAGTATGCTTCTTGTGCATATAAATATTCCATTGTCAATAGTGTGCTCTCCAGCCAACTAAGCAAAGATGGTTCAGACTGTCAGATATTGATTGCACAGATCATTCCTTTCCAATTTCAGAATACAAATATAGGGAATTTCTATGATTGGCACCGGTGCCTTGTTGTATCGGATACAACCATGTATACTACTTGGCTTGTATTGTGTACATTCAACCAGGTATATCATGCATGGTTGTCTCAAGCTCATCGAATTTCCACACATCATTTTTATATCTATTTACTACCAGCCTCTTTGAATCCTTTCTTCATTGTATTCTTTCATCTAAAACTACAACCCTTCAGATTTCCAACACTCTTCCTTTTTCTTAACAAGATAGATATTTCATCTCAGAAGGATATAAGCTAATCTAAGTCACAGGAATGTAAAACAATATGACTGTCAGGTGTAAATGGCGAAGGCACAACAAAAAACACATTAAAATTGAGTAATGGGAAGCAAGCATGATAGAATGGGGAGAAAAGAACCTATGATCGCTCCATAGTGCATATTGGCATAAGGTTCTTCACCAGTAAGAATTTCCCAGAGTACAATCCCAAAGGAGAAGACATCAACCTGCAAAAAGACTTTAAACTGTCATGTTATGCAACAAATGTTTGTTACATATTGAATAATTGCCTTCAGGGAAAAGATGAAGGAAATGTGGTTAGGTAAAAAGACAGGACAAGAACTAGGAAAGCTGTTGACGGAAATGGTCAGAAGACAAATGTGTTCCTTCTCAAACCAGTTTAAATCACACTGAGAGATCCTCCTGCTTAAAAACTACTCAAGCTGTTAATTTAATATATTCAGACTATTGCAGATCCTCCATTTCAAAATCAGTTGTGTGCTCTTGAATAATTTACATACCTTTCAGACCAGAAAAAAAAAAATACTAATATACTATAATATTTTAAAACAAATTAATACTTGAGACCTGACCTTCTCAGAAACTTTATTGCTGCTGCCATTTAATAGCTCAGGAGCCATCCATGGAAGAGTTCCCCTTACACCACCAGTGACCAAGGTATTTCTCTTGATTTTGGACAGCCCAAAATCACCGACCTGCATGAAGAACAGCGCAATTGTCATATATGTACGTCAAATCCATCATCAATCATTTTTATGTCCTTTTCTCAAAACAAAGTACATAATATGGCATAATTGCTTTTCCTCATAGTTGAGATGGGTCTTTATAAACAAAATATTCCATAAACTCCGATATACTAGCCTATTTAATAAAGCACTATATTGAGTTCAATGAAACTTGACCTAACTACAGATTAAAGTAGCACATTTATCACTATATGGCATATGGATCTCATCTTAAGTCAGTCACCTTGCAAATTGGCCGAGAAGGATCCTTCAAGTTGACTAGCAAGTTGTCACATTTCAAGTCAAAATGCACAATATTTTTTGAATGCAAATATTCCATTCCAAATGCTGCATCTGTTGCGATGATGAGTTTCTTGCGACGATCAAGGTGTCTGAAAATTTACAGAGGCAGGGAAAAATGAGAAATATGTTGGGTACAGAGGTCAGGCTTACTATTCTATGCTATTTAAAAATTAAAATAACTGGTACCTGTCCTTGCAAAGCAAAACATGTCTGAGGGACCCATTCACCATGAACTCTGTGACGGTAGCAAGAGTTCCTCCAGGCCCATCTTGCACCACACCATAAAATGCCACCACATTTGGATGGTGAAGCTTTGAGAGAATATCAGCCTCACGCCAAAACTCAACAGTCTAAATAATTTACAAGTTTGTATTATGAATAGCAAGCACAAAGAAAAGCACAAGCAATATAATATTCTACGCTTAAGCTTTTTATGTCCAAAGATAATTTATAAGGCAGCATAAATTACATGCACTGACAAGTGACAACAGAACCTTAAAATCACTATAGAAAACTCACCAGCCTCTCCTGCTCTGATGATCGGCCAGTGAAGCAGCTTTTCTTTATTCTCTTGATGGCAACATCTGTTCCTCTCCATTTGCCATGATAGACAGTGCCAAATGTTCCAGAACCCAATTCCTTCAACTCTTCAAGGTCTTCATTTTTTATGATCTGTAATGGCAAACCGCAAACTAGAAAAGGTTACCTAAGAAAGGGAAGAAAATGTCTAAAAGATTTTAGGATATTATACCATCAATCAGATATGATCCATATCTTGTAGCAAGGATTCTGAATGTTATATGCTATGGTATTAAAATGAAGATTATGCTTTAGAACATTGAGGAATATTAACCAACTCATTTCAACTACTTTTACACTGAGCAACATATACTTAAAATTGTAACATGTAAATTTTATTAACTTTTCTGTCAAATATATTTACTATGTGTCTTTAAAAAAAGCATTTCCATAATGCAGCTCACAATTTGAACTTATTCAAAATTAACAAACATTTAAAAAAATAACACAATAAATCACGACAACAAGAACTAACTGGCATTATCAAAAACAAATTATGTCTACGATTTGAAGATTACTTCTTCTTTTTCTTCCTCTAAATGTCGCATGCTGAATTGAAAAACATTCCCTGTCTAAGCATCTAATTTATTAAAGATGTGTATGCCATCATAATGTATAAAGGATAAGAAATTTTATAAACTCAAGCAAAAATAAGCCTAAGTTAATCCCAATTATCAACTCTGTTAAGCATAAATGAAGTTGGTGTTCTGACCATATTAATTAAACTGTTTTTGAATTTTTCTTTTATGATTAGTTATTTTTTATTTAATTAAAATGTCAGGTTGCACTGTATAAAAGTATTTTTATAAAAAATGATAATATACCCTTAATAAGAACATGTTAAATCCATACTATAATTATATTTAATGGAAAAATTAACAAATTTGTTACTTGTAACAAGTTTTAGGTATAGGTTGCAAACAATTACAGATCAAAGTATGGATTCGTCAATCAATCATATAAGTAAACTCATAGTAAGATTTTCTCTTTCCTTTTATCATATTCATTGTCAATTACCCACTACAATATTCCTTATAAATAGTTATCGAATATTGATGGAAAAGCACCTAACCATGCTTCTAGCCAGAATTTTAATCGGAATGGAGGCTACTCAGTGATAATACCTTAAATGTAATCTGGTAAGACAACATTAATTCCACAAGCACAAGGAAAACAAAAAACCATGAAAGATGCCAGCACTTTAAACCATTACAAGTAATCATCTCTTTGAGACCTTAAACTGATAACATGATTACGCCTAGAAGAATTTCAAAAGTAGTTGCATCTATTACTGATCTTAAAACCCTTGACACAATAGGATACTTTTATAAACTGAAAAAGGAGGATTATTGAACTGCTTGCAATATCATGCTGTCTGTGTACACTTTAAAATACCCTATTCTAACTGCATGAGTTTAATGTGGCAGAACACAACAAAGTACTAAACCAACTTCATAACTACCCTGCCTCTGAAGTATATAATTGAATAGAGTTATGAAATTAAAGTTTTTACTTAAATATCAATGTATTGCCTCCATTTGGGAAAGTATTGTTTTGTTCATCTTGGTTAGTGTTAAGAGAGATTTAGAAGAGTTTGTTGTATTTCTTCCTTGTCTCAATAGAGAGACAATAGACAAATATATACAGACTTGAAAGGCATAATCCTATAATCACAACTCTACATAACTTAACAGACATATTTCTACAGACACAACTTTTGAGTTTCAACAGTTAGTTTCCTGCAGACAAACAACAGGTTGACTAGCAAGATCTTTGGCTCTTGGCACATGACTATTTTACAATAAGATGATACTTTGGCCCTTAATTCCATCATTCTGACAAAAAGGTCAAGATATAGAAAGGAAAGTAGGAAACAAATAAAAGTCAAGCATTCTTGGCATCTACAATTTGCTATCCCATCAGATAAGGGTATGTGTTTAGTTTGGAGGTGAAAATGGAAGTTCAAATTTTTGCTCCCTGTTATAGAATATTCATCAATTATGGAATCCTGCATATTAGGAAGCTTGGAGGCTAAGGTTTTGAGGTGGAGGTATATGGAAACTTGTTTCCATACTATATGTCCTCTAGCTTCTATTTATAGGGTGGTGTATTCTCCTGTGAGACATAAAGCTGGCAGAACAAGGTATTTCTCTTAAACCTTTGAATACTCCCCATCATGAGGGTGGAATGTACAAAATTTATGTTCCCTTGCAAGATAAGATGGTTATACATGTTGGGCCATGATTATTTAGGAAGTCTTATTTTATTACAATTACATTACATAGTTTAGATATTAAAAAACTACTAAATAGTTATTTAGAAACTACTATCAATTTTAACCTTATTTAGTCTTCCATTAGTTTTTCCCATTTGAGACCGTAAGTTTGAGGGACAAAAGTGTCAATCTATCTTCATCTCCTATTAGCACACGAGGCCCATTCCCAGACCTAAATAACAAAGCACAATAAGCAGTTGACAAGAAGAAGATGCAATTTCAGACATGATGATCTCTCTGCAAATTTCTTGAATGGAACTCTACCCTCATCACTTTTCAACAATTCAGAGCTTCAGGTTCTTTCTCTTTCCAGTAATGTGATTTATGGTGGGCTTCCTGAAGCTGTAGGAGAGATGAAGAGTCTGAAGCTTCTGAATCTCTCCGACAACGCTGTGGCTGGAGAAATTACGGAGAAGCTGACTTCTTTGCAGAATCTTATATGGTTTCTTTGAAGAGACTATTTTCCTGGTGCTGTTCCGGGTGGATTTCAGTTAGTTGAAGTGTTGGTTTGAATGGATTGCTGGTGGAAGAGTTTGGTGGGGAGAATCTCAGATACTTGAATCTCTCTTCCAACAGGCTTTCTGGTTTGCTTTCTCAGGAGTTCGCCAAGAAAATCCCGTCGAATACTACCATTGATCTCTCTTTCAACAACCTCACCAGAGAAATCCCGGCATCAATGGCTCTGAACAATCAGAAGACGGAGTTCTTTGCCGGCAATGTTGATCTTTGTGGGAAGCCACTAAAGAAACTCTGCACAATCCCTTTAACTCTGTCAAGTCCACTCAATGTCTCCACAAACACTTCTCTGCCAGCAATCGCAGACATTTCTAAAACCATCAACTCTACCCCCATTCCAAGCTCCAGCGAAGCAGCTCAGGATCAGCCACAACACAGGCTAAAACTGGCAGCAATGGCCGAAACCGTTGTCCGAGACTTGGCCAGTTTAGACTTTAGATGTTCTCACACTTGTCTTTCTGTACGTCTAGCAGTTGAAGAAGAAGAAAAATGCCAATGAAGAAAGCATCAAAGAAACAAACTCAGCCCAGAAATGGGAGATGGGTCTTCATGTGCTAATAGGAGATGAGAGATAGATTGACACTTTTGTCTCTCAAATTCACGGCCTTAGATGGGAAAAACTAACAGAAGACTAAAGGTTAAAAATTGACAATCAAAGGACAGCAGGTGGTCAAGGACAAAGCTAAGGACCAAATGTGGTGTTACCACCAAATTCGGAGAATCATTCTTGGTATTAACTCTTTAAATTATTATTTTACATTTTTACCTCCACTCAATTTTCACCCATGCATAGGGTGATTCAAATTATTGGAAGGAAAGTTCTACTCAGCCTCACTTTCGATAAGCAAGAAAATCTGTTTTCCCTCCCAACTATGTTTGACCCATCAACATCCCCCACACCAATTTTCAATGTTAAAAGCACTGCCCTCTGGAAAATAAACCATAAGTAGCCTATTACATAAACCATTTGTATCTTTCATATCACCAAAATTTTGAATAATTTGGATCGTTCTCGTGTCATAAGTAGCCAGCATTCAAAGCATGCACCAGACTTATTGGTATTATCTTTTCATTTAGTGGCAGCCATTGTTACTCCTGATCTTGAGGTCTTGTTAAGAGCCAATTAGTGTGAACTGCCCCCTTATTATCTTCAAGATCCATAATGAAAATTTCAAACATAAGTGCAAATAAAAAAGCACAGGGTGTAATGCTTTATGAATTTACAATTTGGATTGGATTAGTAGTACTAAGTTTAATATGAGATTAATAATTGTTACGAAAGTAAAGAAAGAGTTTTTGAATATGCTGATACAAAGGCCTATAAATGGGTGCTATAAGACTTCGAATAGGAAACAAGTTTTCATATACCTACCTACCTAAATCCCTAAAACTATCTAATCTACAGAGATTCCATATATTAAATATATATTCTAAAACACTCCCCCTCAAGTTAGAGCATAGATATTAATCATGCCCAACTTGTTACACAAATAACTGATAACCCAAAATAACTAAATAACGAAATAATGAACTAACTCAACACAATGAACTCATATCTCATTTAGGAGACTCCCCCTGAACAAAAGTTTTGCACGCCACCAATACCTACGGATAGTTGGTTGGGTGAACTGAACGTGGGCAGAACAAGCTTGGGATTGGACACTCCCCCTGCAACAGAAGCTTGGACGCCACCAATACCTACAGACGAACACCGGGTGAACTCGACGTGGACCGAACAAGCTTGGATTGGACACTCCCCCTGAACCGGAAGCTTGAACGCCACCAATACCGCAACTCCGGGTGAACACAATGTGGACCATACAAGCTGGGACACACAAGGTAAAGAAGACAAACACCAAAACAGAGGACACAAATTCTTTACCAACGAAAGGGAAACATGCTACAAACAACAATGAGCATCGAAACGGAGAAACAACACCAAAACAAGACAGCACCAAAACATAAAACAAGACTCCATCC
The DNA here is from genome assembly GCA_003576665.1 of Ipomoea trifida. Lineage (NCBI taxonomy): Eukaryota > Viridiplantae > Streptophyta > Magnoliopsida > Solanales > Convolvulaceae > Ipomoea > Ipomoea trifida. The sequence goes on from CP025653.1 coordinate 8,039,430, forward strand.
TTCTAGAGGTCAAGAACGTAGAAACCCCAGACGCAAGCCCTTCACCAATCACCCTCTTCGTCATAAGATCCCGATACAGCAACAACACATTTATACTCAGTCATACCCACCAACACAGATAACAAACAGATCTCAAAACCACACAAAAAATGGAGCCTAAAGGTGTACGAAACAATCTGACCGTAGAACAAAAATCAATGGTCCAAACTAAGTCCAGAACCAAAGAGAAGGAACTCAGCGATCCAGGAACTGCCGACCAAAAAATCTTCCGGTCGCCGGAAAGGCTACAAGCGCCAGCGCGTGAGAGAAGGGTAGCGAACGACGCCGACGCGTGGGGCTCACACGCTAGTCAGATGGGACTCAAAACTTGCCAGCGCGGTCGACGGACGGCGGCGTTTCTCCCTAGGTGGGTGGTGATGACAGCCGAAGCAAAAGAAAAAGAAATCCTTTATCGTACAAGCTCAGATACCATGTTACGAAAGTAAAGAGAGAGTTCCTGAATATGTTGTCTTATATTGTCATATAGAAAAAGAGAATGCAAAGCCCTATAAATAGGTGCTAGAAGACTTCGAATAGGAAACAAGTTTTCATATGTCTACCTACCTAAATCCCTAAGAATGCCCAATCTATAGAGATTCCATATATTAAATATATATTCCATAACAATAATCAATAATTAAAAGGATTTGTACTAAAGGGTTAAGTCAAGACAGAAACATAATTTGGCAAGAATAGGTATTCAGCTGAAAGAAACAATTAAAACTGATTAATCTTCACCTGAACTTTTATATCAAATCTTCCTATCTAAAACATATTAAGGAAAAAAGTTATCATGTTTTATCCACTATTACATAATCAGCCAAAAGGAATATGAGAAGTAAGAATGAAGGGATATAGCAATTGAGTATACAATTATACGTCAAACCAAAGCATTTGGATAAGGGTTATAATAATGCAGATTGAAGATCACTGAGTAAGAAATGCAGATTGAAGATCATTGAATAAGAAAAACAAGGGCATGTAGGAAGAAACTTTGGACCTATCTGTAACAAGGGCATGCAAAGAGGAGGAGAGACAAAAACAAAAGCCTTGACATGAAATTCAATAGAGTGAAGAACATATAACATAATATTTCATTCCCTTTAATAGAAGCAGTATATGTTTCTAGAGTCATCATTGCCAAAAATCATTTATTGGTAATATTTAACTAACTGAAAGACAGTACCTGCAAGGAGTTTATATCAAAATCTACCAGTGGGAAGTCGACTGGGGGAAAACCAGCACTCAGAGCATCTTGTACCTCATCCTTCACATGTTATGGAAGGAAACAAATCACAGGGTAGCAGAGGGGGGTTGGGGGGTTATAATGCATATTGAAATAAGAAAATTGACAAGCGTATACTGCAGAAAATCTTAGTGCCACTAGTATGATTCGATACCTGATAAACTGAGTCAGGTGTTTTTCGGTTGATTGTACCATCAGACTGCATAGATTGGATTCCAGTGACTTGAGATGGATTATAATCTGAAGGCAAATTCATGGTCAAGGGTTCAGTGATATGAGGTGATTGCTGATGAATGTCAGCTTGAATATTGATATGGGAATCCATTACAACTCCACTAATCTTGGAGGTTGGATAACTATAATCCATTGATACTTCATCAACATGTGCATTTGTAGTTGGGAAACTAGGATGATCTTGGTCCATAAGAGAGACATCCCTTCTAACAAAATCATCGTGAGCTAATTTCTTGAAAAATGACCAGTGCTTAGGCTCATGGTTCTCCATATTTAAGCTCAAACCACCTCCATCACCATGCAATGGAGCAACCCCTGCTGATCCATCCATTGCTTTAGAAAATATGTCAGACAGGAAATCACGGGGGAAGCGATCATTGATATCAATAAGTATGTCTCCATGCTCATTAACAGAAGGCTTCACTTGGGAAGCAGCCCCAGCTGGTTGCTCTCTCCTGGCCAAAGACTTTACTTCCCCCATTGCATTATTGTCATCAATAATGTTCTCAGTTGGCTTAGATGCAGATTCATTCTGGAAGTTACCACTTCTTATAGGGAGACTTGGCGTGTCCCTGTCAGGGAAGACGGTGCCTTTAAGCTCAATGTTCTGAATATTCGTCTTACCTCCATCTTTAGATATTTGTGAACCAACTACTTTGGCATTATCAGCAACCTCTTCACATTTCTGGAATTCAACTTTTTTATCTTCAACTGCAGGTTGATTAGAAGACAGAGTTGAAGAAATTAAGTGTTTTGTCTCTGAAGCCTCATTCCCATCGTGAAATTTATCAATTGATTCTGACATGTGCTGTGAACCTTCAGATTGTGAGTGGGCCATTAAAAATGGTGAAGCAGAGGAATCATCAGATTTGGACAAACGATTTAGGCCAGCTTGCTCACGGGGTGTTCTTTCTGAACGGAAGAGCCTTGGAGGAGCTGTAGAATGTTCAGAGTGAAAGTCAAAGGGGTATGACTCAGAGTTGCCATGACCAGAGTTTGAGACCTTACTAGATGCAATTAAGTTGCTATCTTCATTAAATGCATCTATTCTTTCCTCCTTATCAGATTCGGCAGACAATGAACTCTGCATCTGGTCCTGATTGTTTACACTACCTATAGATGGCACAACTGAATTTCCAATAAGTGCAGCAGCATCAGGGATCTGCTCTTCACCTCTGGAACTGTTATTGGGAGTAGAGTTGTCATATGGATTAGAAGAAACAGCTTTTTCATAATCCAAAGGTCTTGTTATCTCAGGCTCATTCATTTTCTGCATTGAATTTTCTCTCTTCATCTTTTCCTCCTTAGGCTCCTTTTCTAAAGATTCACATTTTCCAAGTTTAACCCTTTTTTGGATAGAAGCATCTCTCTTTAATTTGACTTCACTAGCTGATACTTCCGGATCCAGCACATGAGAGTTTCCTAAAGGGTACTCAGCAGCAGTTAACCCTCCTCCTTCAAGAGTCATCTGACTATGGCTAGAATTTAGCACAAAGTTGTCCTCTGCAAGCTGTGCATAATTGGTTGTACGAGGACCATAGGCAAAACTGAGAGCAGCAGATGGTAAAATGGTGTTTTTTCTCTCTATAACTGAGAAGTTGTCAATAGGTTGTGAAGTAGATAACTGTTGCCATTCAACCCCATTGTATTGTGTAGCTTGATTCTGGTATCCCTGTGAATTAGAATCCAATCCATGTAATGAACTTGAGCCCACTCTATGAGATGATTGATTTGCTGAACCACCCACTGGATGCATAGTATCAACTGCTGCTAAGTTAGCAACAACTCGACCATGCTCTCTATCCATACTTAAACCCAGTAACTCATCTAGATTGTTTCCTGAAGTGCTTGCTAGACCAACTGAGTTCCTCCTTGAGCCAATATCCATGCCATTTACAGCAACAAAATACTGAAATTCTGTATCACCTTCCACATTCTCAAGACCAAGATGAGAATCATCCAAGTCACTACTGGAAAAGAGAAACATACGAAGTTTCTGTGATCCACCATCCTCAAGTACATTACATTCTTCCATCATATTTTGTAAGTCCTCATCACATGAAACTGACACCAAAGCATCAAGTTCCTCACCAGGAAGCTGATATTTTATGATGTGAGTTGAGCTGTATACTGTTGATATTTTCTCCTTAAATTCGTCCCAAGAGATATCTCTCATCACACGAATAATGCGCGTATCTCCTCCAACATATCTTAGTTTTCCATCACTCGGGCGAGGCAAAATTCTGCCACCAAAACTGCAGAGGAACTTCAATTTTTTGGAAGGTCTGGATATTGTACGGCTGTGAACCCCACGTACATCATTATTCCTTGAGGTGGTCCTAGACACAGATTGTGCAGTGTGGGAGAAAGCATGCTCTTCATTTAGAGTACTCCTCCTCTCAGGATCTTGGACTCGACTTTTGTCCACTGAGGCAATCATGGAAATATCTGATCCACTTTCAGAACCTGTATGAGATATTCCGAGTATGTCCTTTAGGTCCATATAAGAGGTGGTACTACTAGGCTCACCAGTAGAATGTGGAATAAAGTGCTGTTTTGCAAAAGCCCTGTCCCGCATAAACTCAAAAGCAAACTCCTCACCAGTCTGAATAGAAAAGTTTAGAACAGGCCTAGCTCCAACTGGCATATTAAAATCAGGTGGTCGTATATTTGTGTTAATAGAACTGGAAGGATCCTGAAAAATTCTTTGGTTTGCAGATCCAATTCCCTCATTTCTTGTATCCACAGAACTATAGCCAACTTGTTCATAGTTTTTCTGTTGGCCCATCATACCTTGTCCTACATTTCTTTCCATCTATCAAGATACCTGACCTTAGCACATCATATGCCAAGTAGAGTGAGTATGAATATGTATCAAGTTCTAGAAGTCTCACTTTTAATTGAAACCAATTTATTTCTTACCTGAATTTTACAATGTACCTTGACTGACTATTAAGATGAATAACAATCCTTGAAGAGTGCAAAGAGACTGAAGCTACAAAAATGTATACAGTATGATTAAATTATGTAAAATATCAAAATGAGCCTCCATTATCATGCAATCATGCATAAAAGAAGATTCTTGATTTAATTGTTATATTAAATGCACAGAAGAATATATCTGAAAATCTAATCATTTGCAGTGAATGAAAAAGAAATGAAGCAAAATGATAAGTCAAACCATTCTCCTCTTGAGGGAAAGTTTTAAAGTCAATTGAAACAGATTTCAATTTTTCAAACAAGAAAACCTGCAGTGTGGACCTTTTACAAACATTTTCTTTTTTGCTCAGAAATTTTCTTCCACACATACGTGTATCAATTCAATTTTGGGAAGGGGAAACTCCATGGGAACTGAAATGTAAGAATTTACATTTCTATCATATAGAGTTTTTAATCCTTGAGTTCAGGAACTCAAACATTGTTGACAACTAATTAACAGATTCAACAGATAGCCAACAAATTCACAAGCATATTATTCACTAATGATTCTCAAGGCATTGAAAGAAAATTAATCTACACAAATCATCAATTTTCTGCAAATTCAATGTAACTTCCGGACATATCCTGAAATTATCATTCCCTCAGCTTATAAAACACAACTACACAAATTACACTTCCAGAGAAGATTCTTCCACCAGATCAACCTACAGAACGTGTGATTCAAACGTATCCATACACATAGGTCTGTACATACGTCCATATAATGTACGCACACAAATCCAAATACACACTGTATAGTTACCAACATGTACAACACACTACAGAAGCTAAAACTTTCAGAATTTACTTAGGAAGCTGAGAAAGTTAGAAATCCAGTCATTTTGACTACGATAGTACACAGCAATACAAAGATCAGATTGAATCACCAAAAAGAGAAACAAATTCGAAGACGGATATTGTTCAATCTCAAATTTTCAGCTGAATTCATGTGATTTTAATTCCAATAAAAAAATACCTGAAATTGTGATTTGAACTCATCTTCCAACTCTCTCTCTCTCTCCCTCTCTGTCTCTCTCTCTCCTCCGCCGTTCTCTCTCTAGACGAAGTTTTTCTATCGTCTACCACTCTGTGCCAGTATTATTTACTCCTGTGTATTAACTATTTTCATTTTCTTTTCATCAGGTGGGATCTACAGGTCCTGTTAAATGACAAATGTGGCCTCGTCTTTCTTGTAATTGCGCCGGGAAAGAAAGTGTTTTGGGGGACGTTTGGGGATTCGCCAAGGGTATATTCTTAATTTAATGGTGGAAACTGTTGTCTTTTTCTGGATTTGTTAAAGTGTTTGTGGAGCAGAAGACTTTCGATGGCGTTAAAATGATGATTTTTTCTTTAATGCTTAATTTGCAAAAAGTCGGTAGTATTGTAGGAATTTAGTCAATTTGAAGTAAACACCCCACGCGCCATGTAATGGTAGTTTGGCACTCTCTAACTGGGCGCCGGCTATTTCCCCACTCTACCTAATTTGTAGATAAATCAATTTAGAGTAAAATTCATTTTTAGTCCTCGACTATTGTGGTATTGCCACATTTAGTCCTACTCATTTAATTTTTCTGTATAACATTCTTGACTTTCATTTTATTGCCACCATTGGTCCTCCGTTAAGTTTTCCGTTAATTTACCGTTAACAATATGGTCAATAATGTAATTTAATAATTTGTCTCAGTTACATATTAAAATCCATATTAAAACAAGGAAGTCTGATAAAGAAGATGGATTTTAATATGTATTTGAGACAAATTATTAAATTACATTATTGACGTTATTGTTAACGGTAAATTAACGGAAAACTTAACGGAGGACCAATGGTGGCAATGAAATGAAAGTCAAGGATGTCATATGGTAAATGAGTTAATACCCAATATAGTCCTCGACTATAGTGGTTTTACTCAATTTAGTCCTAAATGACTTTTTGTGCTTAATTTAGTCCTCGACTTTGATGGTTTTACACAATTTAGTCCTCTTGTTAAAAATTCTATTAGTTGACTATTAGAAATGGGGCCATAATGGTAATTTCTCATCATTCATCCCATTTGGGATGATTCCTTACTCTTCCCCTTATTAAGATCAACGCAAAAATGCAAATTTTCATACCAAATCAACTTCAACCCTAAATAAATAAATACAGAGACACTTCTACGCTATGCGCGTACTATCATGCATTTTGGTATAACAGTGTGTGAAACATTTTTATTTTACACAGTAAAACTTTCCTAATTATATATATATATATATATATATATATATATATATATATATATATATATATATATAATATATATATATATATATATATATATATATATATATATATATATGCATATCACCTATCATTAGTGTGTGCAAAATCTCAAACAGGTATGTGCATTTTACTGAGAGTCAACGCTTTTACTCAGAACTCGTCAAACACCATGTTGTACACACTAAAATATAGGAAGGCACACACTAAAATATAGGAATGCACACACTAAATTATAGGAATTCACCCATGCACACTAACAGGTTTGGAAGCATACAATTCGGTCCCACCCCGCACACACTATAGTGACGCGTTGCACACTAACGCAACAACCGTTCAGAGTCGTCTTTTTTGAATTTTGTAAACAGTACTGAATTCTTGGTAAATTTCCTACCATGAATAAAACTCCTACAAATTCGGTAAGATTACACATCAATTTAAATTCAAATTAAATTCCCATGCCAATTACTATATTACCCTATCAATTAATTTTATATTAATTAAAATAGAAATCAATCTTAAATGATAGCCATTCATAGTTTGGAGATGGATGCTTAGGATGCAATCTCATGATCTCATGTACAATGGTGGATATATATATATATATATATATATATATATATATATATATATAATATATATATATATATATATGCCAAGGGCCTCGTGGTCCAGTGGCATCAAACCCTTCCCTGTATATGGGAGGTGGTGGTTCGAGCCTCAGTGGAGGCGTTGCTGTTTCTTTGTTCTTCGTATAATTGGGTTCCTGTTCAGTTGGCCTTTTCCGGTGCGTATGCTTAAGGTGCATCAGTGGTGAAACTCAAGGTGCGTGATTTTCCTTTTTAAGGTGCGTTATTTTTCTTTCTTAAGGTGCGTGAATTGTATGCTTAATGTGCGTGAGTTGTTGTAACTTAAGGTGCACCATTTTAAAACCTTAAGTGCGTGGTTTTTGTACTTATGGTGCGTGATTTGTGTACTTAAGGTGCGCGTTGTTTGTATTTTTAAGGTGCTTTGTTTGTGTACTTAAGGTGTGTGGTTAGTGTACTTAAGGTGTGTGGTTAGTGTACTTAAGGTGCGTTATTGTAATGCTTAAGGTGTGTAACAGCACGGGAACCCTTCTCCGCACCTGAACCCGCGAACTGCTTGCCAGGAAAGAAATGAGAATGCATGCCATTCGTCTATGTGTCCAGATCTAACGAATGAAGAACATTGATTTAAAAAAAAATGCAGTGGCATTTTCACAAATAATTGAACATCAAAGTGCAAGTAAAATGTATTACATGTGCAAGTAAAATATATACTAAGCATCAACACTAAGTGCACCTAACATTATAACTAGTTGTACCTAATGTTATAATTAGATGCACCTAGGTGCACAAATGTTAACAAATTAAATTACTTGCACTTGTAAGTGATTTTACTTGAACTTTTTACTTGTAAATGTGCACCAACTACTTGCACTTATAACACAATTATTTGCACCAAAGTTTGAGTAATTTACGAAAATGTTAGCGCATTGTTTTTTTTAAAATTACATCTGATTTGTTGATCTGGACACATGAATGATTATGATTTTTATTTTTCTTCTAGAAGAGTGATTTCACTTGAGCGCTCCCATATATATAGACATGTCACTTATTGGAATGTGACGAATGGGTAGAAATTTTGAAATTTGATATCAATTTATAGCTGCTCTTAATATTAGTGATTAGGCACCCAGCCTGCAACTCGGCTCAAATTTGTTTAGTGAAAGGAAAATAAATGGAGCTGCTCTTAATTCTGAGCCAGGAAACTTACGGGGTTATAAATTGATTGAGAAAAATTCATTTTTAGTCATCGACTATTGTGGCATTGCACATTTAATCCTACTCTTTTAATTTACCATAGAGTTAATACCCAATATAGTCCTCGACTATAGTGGTTTTATTCAATTTAGTCCTAAATGACTTTTTGTGCTCAATTTAGTCCTCGACTTTGATGGTTTTACCCAATTTAATCCTTTGTTAAAAATTCTGTTAGTTGACGCTTAGAAATAGGGTCCTAATGGTAATTTCTCATCTTTCGTCCCATTTGCTTCTTCCCCTTATTAAGATCCACGCAGAAATGTAAATCTTTATACCCAAATATTTATTTACAGAAAAGTTTAGAACAGGCCTAGCTCCAACTGGCATATTAAAATCAGAGGTGTGTTCGTATATTTGTGTTAATAGAACTGGAAGGATCCTGAAAAATTCTTTGGTTTGCAGATCCAATTCCCTCATTTCTTGTATCCACAGAACTATAGCCAACTTGTTCATAGTTTTTCTGTTGGCCCATCATACCTTGTCCTACATTTCTTTCCATCTATCAAGATACCTGACCTTAGCACATCATATGCCAAGTAGAGTGAGTATGAATATGTATCAAGTTCTAGAAGTCTCACTTTTAATTGAAACCAATTTATTTCTTACCTGAATTTTACAATGTACCTTGACTGACTATTAAGATGAATAACAATCCTTGAAGAGTGCAAAGAGACTGAAGCTACAAAAATGTATACAGTATGATTAAATTATGTAAAATATCAAAATGAGCCTCCATTATCATGCAATCATGCATAAAAGAAGATTCTTGATTTAATTGTTATATTAAATGCACAGAAGAATATATCTGAAAATCTAATCATTTGCAGTGAATGAAATGAAGCAAGATAAACATTCTCCTCTTGAGGGAAAGTTTTAAAGTCAATTGAAACAGATTTCAATTTTTCAAACAAGAAAACCTGCAGTGTGGACCTTTTACAAACATTTTCTTTTTGCTCAGAAATTTTCTTCCACACATACGTGTATCAATTCAATTTTGGGAGGGGAAACTCCATGGGAACTGAAATGTAAGAATTTACATTTCTATCATATAGAGTTTTTAATCCTTGAGTTCAGGAACTCAAACATTGTTGACAACTAATTAACAGATTCAACAGATAGCCAACAAATTCACAAGCATATTATTCACTAATGATTCTCAAGGCATTGAAAGAAAATTAATCTACACAAATCATCAATTTCTGCAAATTCAATGTAACTTCCGGACATATCCTGAAATTATCATTCCTCAGCTTATAAAACACAACTACACAAATTACACTTCCAGAGAAGATTCTTCCACCAGATCAACCTACAGAACGTGTGATTCAAACGTATCCATACACATAGGTCTGTACATACGTCCATATAATGTACGCACACAAATCCAAATACACACTGTATAGTTACCAACATGTACAACACACTACAGAAGCTAAAACTTTCAGAATTTACTTAGGAAGCTGAGAAAGTTAGAAATCCAGTCATTTTGACTACGATAGTACACAGCAATACAAAGATCAGATTGAATCACCAAAAAGAGAAACAAATTCGAAGACGGATATTGTTCAATCTCAAATTTTCAGCTGAATTCATGTGATTTTAATTCCAATAAAAAAATACCTGAAATTGTGATTTGAACTCATCTTCCAACTCTCTCTCTCTCTCCCTCTCTGTCTCTCTCTCTCCTCCGCCGTTCTCTCTCTAGACGAAGTTTTTCTATCGTCTACCACTCTGTGCCAGTATTATTTACTCCTGTGTATTAACTATTTTCATTTTTTTTCATCAGGTGGGATCTACAGGTCCTGTTAAATGACAAATGTGGCCTCGTCTTTCTTGTAATTGCGCCGGGAAAGAAAGTGTTTTGGGGGACGTTTGGGGATTCGCCAAGGGTATATTCTTAATTTAATGGTGGAAACTGTTGTCTTTTCTGGATTTGTTAAAGTGTTTGTGGAGCAGAAGACTTTCGATGGCGTTAAAATGATGATTTTTTCTTTAATGCTTAATTTGCAAAAAGTCGTAGTATTGTAGGAATTTAGTCAATTTGAAGTAAACACCCCACGCGCCATGTAATGGTAGTTTGGCACTCTCTAACTGGGCGCCGGCTATTTCCCCACTCTACCTAATTTGTAGATAAATCAATTTAGAGTAAAATTCATTTTTAGTCCTCGACTATTGTGGTATTGCCACATTTAGTCCTACTCATTTAATTTTTCTGTATAACATTCTTGACTTTCATTTTATTGCCACCATTGGTCCTCCGTTAAGTTTTCCGTTAATTTACCGTTAACAATATGGTCAATAATGTAATTTAATAATTTGTCTCAGTTACATATTAAAATCCATATTAAAACAAGGAAGTCTGATAAAGAAGATGGATTTTAATATGTATTTGAGACAAATTATTAAATTACATTATTGACGTTATTGTTAACGGTAAATTAACGGAAAACTTAACGGAGGACCAATGGTGGCAATGAAATGAAAGTCAAGGATGTCATATGGTAAATGAGTTAATACCCAATATAGTCCTCGACTATAGTGGTTTTACTCAATTTAGTCCTAAATGACTTTTTGTGCTTAATTTAGTCCTCGACTTTGATGGTTTTACACAATTTAGTCCTCTTGTTAAAAATTCTATTAGTTGACTATTAGAAATGGGGCCATAATGGTAATTTCTCATCATTCATCCCATTTGGGATGATTCCTTACTCTTCCCTTATTAAGATCAACGCAAAAATGCAAATTTTCATACCAAATCAACTTCAACCCTAAATAAATAAATACAGAGTAAAAAATATTTGGGTATAAAGATTTACATTTCTGCGTGGATCTTAATAAGGGGAAGAAGCAAATGGGACGAAAGATGAGAAATTACCATTAGGACCCTATTTCTAAGCGTCAACTAACAGAATTTTTAACAAAGGATTAAATTGGGTAAAACCATCAAAGTCGAGGACTAAATTGAGCACAAAAAGTCATTTAGGACTAAATTGAATAAAACCACTATAGTCGAGGACTATTGGGTATTAACTCTATGGTAAATTAAAAGAGTAGGATTAAATGTGGCAATGCCACAATAGTCGATGACTAAAAATGAATTTTTCTCACAATTTATAACCCCGTAAGTTTCCTGCTCAGAATTAAGAGCAGCTCCATTTATTTTCCTTTCACTAAACAAATTTGAGCGAGTTGCAGGCTGGGTGCCTAATCACTAATATTAAGAGCAGCTATAAATTTGATATCAAATTTCAAAATTTCTACCCATTCGTCACATTCCAATAAGTGACATGTCTATATATATGGGAGCGCTCAAGTGAAATCACTCTTCTAGAAGAAAAATAAAAATCATAATCATTCATGTGTCCAGATCAACAAATCAGATGTAATTTTAAAAAAAACAATGCGCTAACATTTTCGTAAATTACTCAAACTTTGGTGCAAATAATTGTGTTATAAGTGCAAGTAGTTGGTGCACATTTACAAGTAAAAAGTTCAAGTAAAATCACTTACAAGTGCAAGTAATTTAATTTGTTAACATTTGTGCACCTAGGTGCATCTAATTATAACATTAGGTACAACTAGTTATAATGTTAGGTGCACTTAGTGTTGATGCTTAGTATATATTTTACTTGCACATGTAATACATTTTACTTGCACTTTGATGTTCAATTATTTGTGAAAATGCCACTGCATTTTTTTTTAAATCAATGTTCTTCATTCGTTAGATCTGGACACATAGACGAATGGCATGCATTCTCATTTCTTTCCTGGCAAGCAGTTCGCGGTTCAGGTGCGGAGAGGGTTCCCGTGCTGTTACACCTTAAGCATTACAATAACGCACCTTAAGTACACTAACCACACACCTTAAGTACACTAACCACACACCTTAAGTACACAAACAAAGCACCTTAAAAATACAAACAACGCGCACCTTAAGTACACAAATCACGCACCATAAGTACAAAAACCACGCACTTAAGGTTTTAAAATGGTGCACCTTAAGTTACAACAACTCACGCACATTAAGCATACAATTCACGCACCTTAAAGAAAAATAACGCACCTTAAAAAGGAAAATCACGCACCTTGAGTTTCACCACTGATGCACCTTAAGCATACGCACCGGAAAAGGCCAACTGAACAGGAACCCAATTATACGAAGAACAAAGAAACAGCAACGCCTCCACTGAGGCTCGAACCCACCACCTCCCATATACAGGGAAGGGTTTGATGCCACTGGACCACGAGGCCCTTGCATATATATATATATATATATATAATATATATATATATATAATATATATATATATATATATATATCCACCATTGTACATGAGATCATGAGATTGCATCCTAAGCATCCATCTCCAAACTATGAATGGCTATCATTTAAGATTGATTTCTATTTAATTAATATAAAATTAATTGATAGGGTAATATAGTAATTGGCATGGGAATTTAATTTGAATTTAAATTGATGTGTAATCTTACCGAATTTGTAGGAGTTTTATTCATGGTAGGAAATTTACAAGAATTCAGTACTGTTTACAAAATTCAAAAAAGACGACTCTGAACGGTTGTTGCGTTAGTGTGCAACGCGTCACTATAGTGTGTGCGGGGTGGGACCGAATTGTATGCTTCCAAACCTGTTAGTGTGCATGGGTGAATTCCTATAATTTAGTGTGTGCATTCCTATATTTTAGTGTGTGCCTTCCTATATTTTAGTGTGTACAACATGGTGTTTGACGAGTTCTGAGTAAAAGCGTTGACTCTCAGTAAAATGCACATACCTGTTTGAGATTTTGCACACACTAATGATAGGTGATATGCATATATATATATATATATATATATATATATATATATATATATAAATATATATATATATATATATATATATATATATATATATATATATATATATATATATATATATAATTAGGAAAGTTTTACTGTGTAAAAAAAATGTTTCACACACTGTTATACCAAAATGCATGATAGTACGCGCATAGCGTAGAAGTGTC
>CP025653.1:8069214-8083672 GCA_003576665.1 Ipomoea trifida
ATAGGATAAGCTATATAATTTTGGGCTAATTTAATTGGGTCAAGACTATATATACCATAGTTTATAATTTGATTTAGAATAGTTCTTTGGGCTCAATAATAATATTCAAGTAGGAAAATGTATATATATATATATAATCCCAAGCCCATAGGTAATAATCTTTCTTATAATTATATAAATAATTATTTAATAAGAAGGTAACCCCTTATAATATTCAAAAGAGTAGTAGGAATTTTCGGGGTGTTACACTACCGTTCTAATAACAACAGTAGTTAAATACTTGTGTTTTATGTGCATTTTTGTACTAGTGAGATCATGAAACTTCTTGATGCAGACATAATCTATCTAATTTCGAATAGCAAGTGGGTAAGTCCTGTGCACGTTGTCCCAAAGAAAACAGGTATAACAGTGATAGAAAATGATGATAGTGAGTTGGTGCCCACTGTATTCAAAATGGGTGGCGAATGTGTGTAGATTACAGGAATTTAAATGCATCGACGGGGAAAGATCATTTCCCACTCCCTTTTATTGATCAAATGCTTGAACGCTTAGCAGGTCGTTCCCATTATTGTTGCCTAGATGGTTTTTCAGGTTTTTATCAGATTCCAGTTGCACCTGAAGACTAAGAAAAAACAATATTCACCTGCCCGTTTGGCACTTTTACATTTCGGTGGATGCCATTTGGTCTTTGCAATGCTCCTGCTACGTTTCAAAGGTGTATAGTTAGTATTTTTTAAAATTTTGTGGAGACTTTATAGTTTATAGAGGTATTCATGGATGACTTTATACTCTATGGTGATTCATTTGATGCCTGTTTAGCTGACCTCACAAAAGTGCTTGATAGATGCATTGAAAAAAACCTTATTTTAAATTTTGAAAAATGTCACTTCATGGTTGATCAAGGCATTATTTTGGGTCACGTGGTATCTTCTAAAGGAATTGAAGTGGATAGAGCTAAGGTTGAAGTTATTAAATCTTTGTCTTACCCTACTAGTGTGCGGGAGGTTCGCTCTTTTCTTGGTCATGCAGGTTTCTACAGGAGATTTATAAAGGATTTTTCAAAGATCAACAATCCATTGTGTCGGTTATTGCAAAAAGATGTGACATTTGAGTTCGATGAGGCTTGTAAAAAAGCATTCGATACACTGAAAGAAATGTTGACATCTGCACCAATAATTCAATCATCAAATTGGGATCTTCCATTCGAACTTATGTGTGATGCCAGTTGATAAGTGCCAAAAGTAGCCGTATTTTAGGGGTCATTTAGGTGTGAAATATGCTATAATAGATGTCCATTAGGCCTAGAAACATGCTAAGATAGAGTAATTTCATTGAACATAGGTATAGGGACTAATCTTGTGTGTTTCATTATAATTTGCACAATTCTTGCAATTCGCAGGGCTTTCCGGCGACACTTCAGTAAAACGGACGTAACCGAAGCTAGGAATGTCCGAATGAGGCGAGACAGGTGGCTATGGAACCGTATCATCGAGAGATACAACATAGAAGAAGACAGAAGAAGCAAACTGTAACACCCCAATTTTCACGTCTTGGATTTATTACAAAATCCCAATAATACGTTGCGGAAGCGTGTACATCTAACCGGCAGAAAACTGGGTGCTACCGCCACACCTAGAGTGAATTCTATCACCTCTTTGACAAACTCCACCCTAAGTGCACAGGCTAAACTTACAACATTAACAACAATCCCTGTCTACATCAAAGAGTAGACCCCAACCTCAACTTCCATCCTATTCAGAGCTCATCGGGCCACATGAACCCACCCTATATAACATCTGTTAACAAAAAACACATTGAAGTGTAGTTAGCACGACGGCTAAGTAAGGATATCCATGAGTTATTCAAAACTAAATAAAGGTTTTGGGAAAACTTTTTACACGGAAACCCTATACCTTGCTCATCAGCAGGGATTCTACCTGCAACAGTTATAAATGGCAACTTGCACACATAGTAGGCAAAATTCAACATCATCTTGAATCATTTTCCCTCTAGACGAGGTCATTTGAAGATCATTTACTCACCCAAAGAATATAAGGCTAAACATTTAGGCATGCAAGCAAGTAATAGAAAAACACAAATTCCATACCTTGCTCTCAATCACTTTATTTGCAAAAACTTTCCCTCAAAAGGGAATTCTCATCACTTTTCACCTTTCAAAGAGAGATCACCCACAACCTTTGGGTATTTTCACTTTTCACTTTTCAAAGAGAGATCACCCACAACCTTTGGGTATGTTCAATACTTGTCACATATCTCCTTTCCGTAGCTACAGCGTAACTACATTCATATTTAAAAATTCACTTGGTCCTAGATAGAAAGTGAGTGTGAGGCCTCTGGAGTATCCTTTCTCCACTTTTGACTGACCACTTGGATCATTCAACTCGGGTTCAGTGGTCATCGCCCGGTCTAATACTGATCCCCTGGACTTATAGGAGCGTTGGAATGATTCCTAGCTAGTCTCACTAGGTTCATAAGAACGACCCTACCCGAAAATAGAGTGACTATACTTAAGTGTGCACACCCCCGTAGGAGTACCTTTTCCTTCCGGGTGATATAGTACTCGGCGAATAGACTTCGCCCACAGTATGATTGATCATACACATAATTACCATGCGGAATAGGCACTTTAAGCTCATCTTTATTCCGTGGTTAACAAGATCCTTCACCACTTTTACTAGAACTAAGGTATGAAAACATTTTTCTACTCTTTCCCTTTTCTTGCATTGAAAATATTTTGGACATACTTGGGTCAATTCCAATACTCGGAAATTAATTCTCCTTTTAACCCAATTCAAAAATTCTCCTTTCCTTTTTGCAAAACACTTGGATAATTCACTAACAACCTTTCACAAAAGTAATTCAAGTGTAACAATTCTACACTTTCCACCCCACATTTATCACATAAGTCTCATATTTGACACATACATCTCAATGCATATAACATACACATTCCCATCTTCAACATAGGCATAACACATAACATATATTTATTCCTCTCACTAACCACATATATAATTATGGGTTATACATACCATATACTTTATATATAGATTAAACACCCACCCACCACACGTATATATAGATATATATATATACATACAATACACATAAATATATATATATATATATATATATATATATATACTATACTGTACTACACGTGCATACATACTATATATATGTACATAATACTTATAAATATATATATACTTTACACTACACGTACACACATACTATATATATGTACATAATACTTATAAATATAAATGTTACACTACACGTACATACATACTATACATATTATAATATACATAGTATGCTTAACTTAATTGTTTAGGCACATTAACCACCACCTCATACCAACACAACATTTTGTACTTATGCCTTATGAAAAATACAATTACATATATATACATTCATCATGTACACAAAAATTCCACCTAGAACTCATCATATTTCAACCAAGCTATCAATTATCTAGTTTCAAACAACCTCAACCAACTAAAGGGATTCCTTACCTCATTGAGAGTATATTAACACCGTAGGATGAATTTTGGATCTTTTCCCCCAATTTACTCAAAACCCTAAGATCAAAATCAACACCATAACAACAAATATTAAGAACTTAAGCTTAGATTCATGCTCTAGGAGGAAAAACAAAGCTTTCTACCGAATAAAATCGAAGTTTTACCGAATAGTTTGACACTTGTGAGGGAACTTGGCTATGGAAGCAAGCTTTAATGGAGGAAAAATGGTGAAGAAGATGAAGATGATCACACTTTCTCTCTCTCTCTTTGATTTCGGCAATTTGAAGGGAATTGGAAAAAAAATTAAAGACAACGCTTATATATTATATGAGGGAGCTTGTAGGATAAGCCACATTATTTGGATCATCTTCAAGAATTTATTAAATAATAACATGTGGCTAGAAATGGTGACAAGTGTCAAAATCTTATGGTAACTCAAGAAAAATATCTTCAATTGGATTGGTAAGGGTCAAAACAGATATAATTTCGGTAGGAAATAATTTAAATAGGAATAATTCCGAAACTAAAAATTTATCTCAGACTGAAACTCAAAATTGAGCTAGGTTCGGTACACCGCGAAATTCTGCGATGTTACGGTCAAAATAAATTTTCACCCTTGTAGTCCGTCTAATTCCAACTTAACTAAGCAGGAAGTTCATACTTAGTCATAATATGCATAATCATCCATTTCCTAGGAAATCCGAGCTGAAAATTCATTCCTTAAAAATTTTACGGTTCGCGACCGGTACGTATGATCGCAGCTTAATAACAACTATACTCCCTTATAAAAATTCTTTTGAAGCATCGGGAGATCATCTTATGAATTTCATAGCCTAAAGACATATTTTTCGAACCTTAGTCTTATAGGAATAGGCGAGGGGTTACACAAACTTCACCACGCACGCTCACACGCGTGTGAGCCGCGTGGACGCGACACAGCGCAGAAATTATTAGGGCGAGATTTTGGGGCTATATATATGCCCTTTATAGGTCTTTTAGATCAGTTCCTAACAGCCCCCAATAGCTTTAAATCTGATTTCTCTTTCCAAATTCTTCCCCTTTGGGGAGGAAAACACTCCTTAGAATAGATTTAACTTAGGATTTGAAGATGAAGATTATGTAGATTCAAGCTTCCTTAGGTATAATTTCTCTTCTTTTAATATAAAGTTGGATCTTTTACATTCTTGCTTTGTTTATATTGCTTCTATTTATGTTTATCATGTTAGAGTAGATTAGTTTGGGTGTGTGTGCCCTTGTTGATCTATGGATTGACTCCCTAGATCAATCCCGAAACCCAATTCCAAGCTACCTACGATAATCAATCCTTTGGTTTAACTTTGGCATGCACCCCTTCCCTTTACCTTTTGTATTTTTCATCTTATTTTACCTTTAAAACCTTTACCCAACCAACCATGAACAAACCTTCTCCCTATGATTCTTGTAACTCTTACCTTTCAACTTCCTAAATGCCACACGTATTCGGTTCCCATTCGCCATCCTTGAAAGACACGACACTTGGGGAGTCTTGACTCTTCGTTTTACCACCTTCACACCCTCACCACCATACACACAACATCACCAGCAATTATGCAGTTGGCGCTATACTTTGGCAAAAAGTTGGAAGAGTTTCACATGTTATATATTATGCTTCGAGAACACTTGATAGTGCACAAAGCAATTATACCACAACGGAAAAAGAACTTTTAGCTATTGTATTTGCTTTAGAAAAATTTCGTTCATACTTACTTGGTACTAAAGTGATTGTTTATTCTGACCATGCAGCTCTCAAGTACTTACTTTCAAAGAAAGAAGCAAAACCCAACTCATTCGGTGGATGCTCTTAATACAAGAGTTTAACCTGGAGATATGTGATAAAAAGGGTGCAAAAAATTTAGTTGCTGATCACCTTAGTAGGCTAATCACAAGTGAAAAACCTTCGCCATTACAAGATGATTTTCCTGATGAACATCTTTTTTTTCTATCCAAAAGACAATTCCCTGGTATGCTGATATTGTGAATTACTTAGTTACCAGAACATTACCCACTGATTTGTCTAAATCTCAAAAAGATAAAATAAAGAGTGATGCCAAATATTATGTTTGGGATGACCCTTATTTGTGGAAGCATTGTTCCGATCAAATAATCCGATGGTGTGTATCTCAAGAAGAAATTCCTTCCATTTTGAATTTTTCTCATTCATATGCATGTGGAGGGCATTTTGGTCCAAAAAGAACAGCTCGTAAAGTGTTGGAATGTGGTTATTTTGGCCGTCTTTATTCCGTGATTGCTATATGTTTTGCAAAACATGTGCAAAGTGTCAAAAAACTGGAAATTTAGGTTATAGGGATCAAATGCCACTTACCCCTATTCTTGTTTGTGAAATATTTGATGTTTAGGGTATTGATTTCATGGGTCCGTTTCCTTCTTCTTACAATGATTTCTACATTATTCTTGCTGTGGATTATGTGTCAAAGTGGGTTGAAGCTAAGGCTACCCGGACTGATTGTGCTAAAGTTGTTGTTGAGTTTGTTAAATCTAATATTTTTACCAGGTTTGGGATGCCAAGAGCAATAATAAGCGACCGTGGAACTCATTTTTGCAATAGAATGGTGGAAGCGTTGTTGAAAAAATATGATATTACTCACCGTATTTCTACAGGTTACCACCCACAAAGCAATGGACAAGCCGAAATCTCAAACAAGGAAATCAAGTCCATACTTGCGAAGACTATTAACCTAAAGAGGAAAGATTGGAGTACACGACTTGATGATGCTTTATGGGCTTATCGAACAGCCTACAAAACTCCAATAGGTATGTCTCCCTATCGTTTGGTATTTAGTAAACCGTGCCACCTTCCAGTCGAGTTGGAACACAAAGCGTATTGGGCTGTTAAGCACTGATGTTGTGTGTATTGTGGTGAGTGAATGTGAAGGTGGTAAAACAAAGAGTCAAGACTCCCCGAGTGTCGTGTCTCTCAAGGATGGCGAATGGGAATCGAATTTATGTTGGCATTTAAGAGGTTGATTAGGTAAGAGTTACAAGAATCAAAGGGAGAGGTGTTGTTCATGGTTGGTTTGAAGGTAAAAAGGGATAGAAAGTACAAAGGCTAAAAGGAAAGGGGTGCATGCCAAAGTTAAGCCAAAGGATTGATTATTGTAGGTAGCTTGGAATTGGGTTTCAGGATTGATCTAGGGAGTCACGGTATTAGTATTGAGTGGTGTCACACTCAAACTCTCAATCCTCATTCGGTTGAGGCATTTTATCGAACACCTAGCCTACCACTCCTCTCGGATCTCATCCTTTCGGATTAAGAGCGGAGATATAGATGAGTTGGGCTCGTGAGAGGCCGCTATCGCGCACTCTCTCACTTCCACTCGGTTTACTACCTATCCCGGCCGGAAATAGAAGCAAAGATTGAACAACATCATCCATACATTCATCAATCATACTCCCACAATACCAAGATCATAATATCAAATTATAAGCATCAATCCATAGATCAACAAGGGCACACACACCCAACTACTCTACTCTACCATAATAAACATAAATAGAAGCAATATAAACAATGCAAGAATATAAAAGAGTAAACTTTATATTAATAGAAGAGAAATTATACCCAAAGAGGCTTGAATCTACATAATCTTCATCTTCAAATCCTAAATCTAAATCTATTCTAAGGAATGTTTTCCTCCCTAAAGGGGAAGAATTTGGAAAGAGAAATCAGATCTAAACCTATTTGGGGCTGCTGGAAACTTCTCTAAAAGACCTATAAAGGGCATATATATAGCCCCAAAAATCTCGCCCTAATAATTTCCGCGCTGTGTCGCGTCCACGCGGCTCACACGCGTGTGAGCGTGCGTGGGAGCGAACCAGTAAGCAACCACGCCGCTCGCACGCGTGTGAGCGTGCATGGTGAATTTTGCTTCTTTTGTCTTCTTCTATGTTGTAGCTCTCATCGATACGGTTCCATAGCCACCTGCCTCGCCTCATTTGGACATTCCTAGCTCCGGTTAGGTCCGTTTTACTGAAATATCGTCGGAATGCCCTACGAAGTGCAAGAATTGTACAGATTATATCGAAACGCACAAGATAAGTCCCTAGACCTATATGCAATGAAATTACACTATCTTAGCATGTTTCTAGGCCTAATGGATATCTATTATAGCATATTTTACACCTAAATGACCCCTAAAATATGGCTACTTTTGGCACTTATCAAGCACTGTAACATGAGGATGGATGAAATTGGCGAGTTGAGGAAGTTGCAGCTGCAAGAGCTTGAAGAAATTCGTAATGATGCATACGAAAGCTCTAGAATTTACAAGGAAAAAACAAAAGCATTTCATGATCAAAAGATTTCTAGGAAAATATTTTCTATTGGTCAAAAAGTTTTACTTTATCATTCTAGATTGAAACATTTTCCTGGTAAATTGCGTTCTAGATGGGTAGGACCTTTTGTTGTCACTAATGTTTTCCCTCATAGTGCAGTTGAAATACATAGTTTAGAAACTGGAAAAACTTTAAAAGTGAATGGTCATCATTTAAAGCCATTTTATGAAGGTTTTCAGGCATATAATGTTGAGATTGGTTTGCAGTGCCCCGTTTATGAAGATTGAAAAGAGATGATGTCCAACCAGTGACATGCCACATATAATCAGGGGAGTTTGTTCCATTCTTTAAATAAATTTGTTTACTTGTCTTAATTTTTAATTTTATTCAACAATTGAGGACAATGTTGAGAATAAGTGTAGGAAGGGGATATGATTATTTACTTCTCTTAAAAAAAAAATTCTTTTTCTACTAAAATTGTTTTTCCAAAAAAATAGTAGTATTTTACTAAAATTCATAACATAATTGAATAAATGGTCTTGCATATTATGAGTATTTAGTTTAGTGTTTTGTTTGATATTGTAGTGGCTATATTAAGCAAGCATGAACCTGTGAGATATTTGAGCCTTTTACTGACACTTCAGTCCAATTATTTTATTCTTGTGTCATATCTTCCATAGACTTGTATCTCTAGAACTTGACTTGATTCTCTTTAAAGCTAATTTAATTCATGCATGATTTTAAATATGATTAAGGCCATCTTTGATTTTTAGCCTCACTAGCCAAATAACTTTGATAACGTAAATGGAACCGGGGGTTACGATTACACTACGAATACGTATGTTTGTGAATAAGTGGGAGAGCGCTCGTAGGTCAGCCGGTCGGCCTACCGTATGGCGACCGGGCAGTTCGAGGCTGAGTAATATCCCGGGTGGTAAGTAGTTATGAGCGGGTCGCTTAGAACAGCGCGGGCTGCTATTGTAGGGTGGTCAGGTTGCAATTACAGAGTGGGAATTACGAGTGA
Organism: Ipomoea trifida; assembly: GCA_003576665.1. NCBI lineage: Eukaryota > Viridiplantae > Streptophyta > Magnoliopsida > Solanales > Convolvulaceae > Ipomoea > Ipomoea trifida. The sequence continues at coordinate 8,078,119 of CP025653.1, forward strand.
ACGGTTACACGGGGTGTAGACCGTGATATAGATTGATGTTGCAGGGTGAGATTACAAGTAGTGAGTAGTAGTAGTTGCAATCAGATGGAGATCAGATGAGAAGTGAGAGGGGAGACCCCTCCTATTTATACTAATTAAGTCGGCCTACGCATTTAATGCACCGGTTGCAAGTGGCTTGACGTGGCGTCTTCTTGTTGGCTTGGTCAGGAGGTCACTCTGCAGGCTACGCGTAGGTTGACCGGTCGAGGTTGCAGAGCCGCAAGTTATCAATCGCTGGCCTGCAGGCGCAAGTTGGACTGCTTCACTTGTCGTGTAAGACAAAGATTTCGGCTTGCAGGTCGCGTCACTTTGTTGACCGACCGGTCATCCTTTGGTAGACCTGTCGGGTGTGTTTTTGTCAGGGCGACTCCAAGGGTGATCCGAGAGCATTTTGTCACGAGGCCTATCGGTACAAGCATACCGGTTGATCACAAGTTATTTATTCCAGTCAGGTTGATGGCTATGACTGACCGGTTGAGTGACTTCTTGACGGACCAGCTATACGGATTAGTCTTTTGTGCGTATTTACCCATCACGAGTCCCCCACTTCTTGAATCGATGAGAACCGATGGGTTCGAGAAGTGAGAATAATTTCCTTGTAATTTGATCCAATCAACTTGTCACGAAAATAAATTCCACTCGGTCAGTCTACCGTTAGTCCTCCCGATCGGTCTATAGTATTCTTCCCGGTCGGTCTACAATATTCTTCCCGGTCGGTCGCCTTACAGCTGGTAATTCCGGCCTTCATTCATGTTAAAAATTATGATCGGACGGTGTATATTTGTTGGAGTGACACGTGGCGTGATCTGAGCCTTCCACATAACCGGGCCGACCCTTCAACTTTTGAGCGCATTAGCCTCCTATAAATAGTCCTTTTGATTTTTTCACTTTTTACTTCAGTCTTCCTTTGATCAGTTTGCACCTTCTGAGATTTTCTTCAATTTGCAAGGTAATTTTTTCCATGTTTTCTTTTTCTTTCCTTTTGCATTCTTGTACTTGCCTTGTTTTATTTTTCTTCTTTTCTTGTCTTGATCGAAACCCTAGCATCCATAGGAACAAAAAATTATTTCTTGCCGATCGACTGCCGCGACATCCGACCGACCGCCGCACGAAGCCGCCGATTGCCACTCCAATCTCACGTACGTTTTTCTTCCCTCTTGTTTATCCTTTTTCTACCATCAGAATGCTTCCTTTTCATCCAATATAAAATTGAGTACATACATATTTGTGATTTCTTTGTCTACTACCACCATGCATAGCCTAAAATTATGCACATGTGTATCATGCATTATATATATATATATATATATATATATATATATAGAGACAAGCTACTTAGGTGAGAAATGCGAACTAGTACGTGAGTGCACACAGTTTACTACGCGGATGCACACAGCCCGAAGTGTGTGCACTTAGCCTACATGAGTGCACACAGTTTAGGGTGTGTGCATTCGTGAAGTAGACTATGTGCACTCACGTTGTCGCACTGTCTCACCTAAGTAGCTTGTCTCATATGAAGTCAACCCTATATATATATATATATATATATATATATATATATATATATATATATATATATATATATATATATATATATTTATATATTTATATATATAGAATTGTAATCATATGAGACATCCTAGTTAGGTGAGAAATAAGAACTAATCTGGTACATCTATCATTGAATTTTTTATGGCTGAGATTATACCTTTGTATTCTTCCTTATTTGGTTAATATTAATTATTGGGGGTTTTTATGTAATTGCCCTAGTGTTTTATTTTTAAATGGAATTCTATTCATATATTATGCATGATTTTAGGTGATATAATTTTGGTAGGATTGTATTTTTTTTGTTTGATCATTGATTATCGTATTCTCTATCATCTTCAATCTTCGTTCTTCACGTTTGCCAAAACCAGTCGTCATTCTTCACCTTTGTCGAAGCAGCGTTCATGAAGGTATATGTTCCTATTTTTTTTTAATCAGTAAAAAGTTGCTTCACATTGTACCAATGGATAGCTAAAGAGGTCAGGCTTCACATTGTACCAATGCATTTGTCCCAGCATGAACTTCTGATCTTTCCAACCAACTCATTGATCATTGCCCTTTGCTTTTCTTCATTGAGAAATTGTAGCATCTCGACGGATTTCAGAGCTGAAGCATCCATGGCTGACTCGAGGCGAGGGTAAACTATAGAGGGAGTAGCTTAGGGAAGGAAGTGAGAGTTCATCCCGCTGCAAACACTAATTTGTTGAGTTCGTTTTTTAGGGGTGGGAGTGTGATTGTTGTTTTGGATCTTTTGGTTGTTTATGTTGGTGGTTTAATGTTTGTTTACCGTGCTGATTCTCTCGTTCCTGTTCATCTCAAAGTAATCTTTATTTTTGTTCCGCCGATGTGTGCATGTCAGTATTCTGCCATGTGCAAGTCTGTATTCTGCCATCTGCACATGTGTCTTATCATCTTAATTACCCTAAGTTTTTTGTTCTTTTTTTTTAATTTTATATATTTTTTGTAGGGTAGTCTAGGGGTGGAATTGTTTTTTGTGTAATCTCCAGGTTGTGGCAATTTTTCTTCTAATTTTTTTATATCAATTTTGTGCATTTTTAGCCAAAACATTATTTGTTCTTCTCTGCATGATGTACAATGCACAGAGCAATAAACTAAAGTGCACACAGCGACTATGCGTTTATATTGGTTTTAAATTTTTTGTCCAGTGACTGTGTTTTTTTTCTCATTACCAGGTGGCAACATCTTTCAGTCTTGGTATGTCCGCTGGTATGTCCGGTGTTATTGGGCGTTTGGTGGTGTGGTCACGTCTCTTGATATTGTTGTCCACCCCCAACCGTTGCTAAGAATAAGGGTTCTGAGAAGCAGTTCAAATCTTCGAAAGAGGTAGCTGTAGAGAAAACGTCCTAATCAACACGAGAGTCCAAGACTTGTCACCAATATGTGCGTCGTGATAGCAATTGGCCGTTAAAGGCGTAGTGTTATATTTTTACTTGTGCATTTTTTCAGACTTTATATTTTTGGATATGACATTGATTATTTTTGTGGGTTTAATCTGAATAATTTACTCTTGTTCTTAGTCTATGCTTGACGTTTACCCCCACGTATTTCGCTAAGCTGTTGAGATACAAATGAGTGGTCGTGTGTGTGCACCTACTTTATGGTGTGTGGGCATGTCAGTTTTAACTCTTGAGCTGTAAAGTACGTTGGTGTGTGCACCCCAGTATTTCACCGTGTGCCGTTCAGACTCATTTGAGGTGCATTGTGCGTTTAATCTTTTCTCCATTCTCGGGAAACTTATTGATGAGAATTGGGTTAACTTTGTGGGTTTAATCTAAGAAATTAAATTTGAATTTTATTTTGTGGTTGGCATAGTTATTTCGCCACAACTAACTTGAAACTGTTGAGGATCATATTAATGGTCATGTGTGTGTGCACCTACTTTATGTTGTGTGTGCATGTCAGTTTTAACTCTTGTTCTATAAAGTACGTTGGTGTGTGCACCCCAGTATTTCGCCGTGTGCCGTTCAGACTCATTTGAGGTACATTGTGCGTTTAATCTCTTCTCTATTCTCGGGAAACTTATTAATGAGAATTGGGGAAAGTTTGAGGGTTTAATCTAAGAAATTAAATCTGAATTTTATTTTGTGGTTGACATAGTTATTTCGTCACAACTAACTTGAAACTGTTGAGGATCAGATTAATGGTCGTGTGCGTGTGCACCTACTTTATGTTGTGTGTGCATGTCAGTTTTAACTCCTATGCTATAAAGTACGTTGGTATGTGCACCCCAGTATTTCACCGTGTGCCGTTCAAACTCATTTGAGTTGCATTGTGCATTTAATCTTTTCTCCATTCCCGGGAAACTTATTGATGAGAATTGGATTAACTCTGTGCATATTAGTACAACTGCATGTGCACGCCACTGTATTTTAGTGCGTAACTAAAAAATATACTCGTTTGCACCCATTGCAGTACAACTGCATGTGCACACAAATGTATTAGGGAGATGAAACCAATCAAAATTGCGCTACAAATAAATTACTGATTATAGATTTTTCATAATTCAACATCCAAGTAATTCAAAACTAAATTTCCATAAAATAGCATAGTTTTCAAATTCAAAAATGCATAAGTTGTATTGTTTGACTATACGTCACATCGTGATGATCAAAACCTGAAAAATTCCCGCACTATTAGTTCCATTGTGTCACATAACTTTGGAATAATGCATCTTGGGATCTAGTTCCCTTGTTTCTTACCTGCACTCAAGGAAAAAAAATGGTAGTCTTCTATATTCATGCAAAAACCATTAAAAAAAAAAGATAACAATTTGCTATAATACCAATTAATAAAAAAAAATATTAATACCAACTATCACAGACCATAAAGTCACAATTATAAGGTAATCTCCAATGGACTAAGATGCATAGAAATGCACATGACACTCACCCCTCACCCCCCCCCCAAACAACCATGGTCTAAATGGTATGTCAACACTATTGAATCACCAACAATTAAAAAATTGCAGGTCTGCAGATAGATATCATTTGCATGTGGTGCACACATTAAAACACAGGAATGCATATTAGCCTAACACCCCCAATCTGCTTATATCTAATTGTTATATTAGAACTACTCTCAAGTGGAACCCACCCTAGTCTAAATTTAGTTAAACTCATTGGAAAAAAAGCATCAATATTTCTATGGCAAACTTGTATTGCAAAAGCATTCAACAAAACAAACTCATAAAATTTCAAACATGCACACACTAAAATACATAAATGCACACTGACCCATACAACTCCCGGCTAAGCCTATTCTGCCGGAAACTCTAAACACATTGACGGAAAATAACACCACAGCGTGTTTTTCCGGCTTCCGTTACGGAACCTAGACTCCCTTTGCCACCAAACCCCTTCTACACTATTGTCTAATTTACTGTCTGAACCCTACGTTTGGTATGCGCAATGGCTTGAGTTCAGTCTCTTTCAAGTAGAACGAAGCACCTTATCCTCCAATTAAGAACAAAATTGAAAAATTTTAGGAATAAATTACAACATACCTCTGTTTTCTGACTTATTCCGAGAGCCTCTCCGCCGTTTCTTTTGTAGCAGCCATGACTTCCTAGGATTTGTCGACCTCTTGAATTTTTGTTTCCTTTCTCCGTTGATGCCAAAAATTTTCTTTGCGTAGACGTTTGGGAAGTGGAGATGAGAAAATCAGACTTCCCTTATTTTTCGAATGATTCCTTGTCAGAATTTTTCTTGAAAACGTACATCTGTTTTTCGAACGATTCCTCGTTCCTCATCATCGTTTTATCCCTTCCTCTCGAAGTAGCCATAGCTTTGTGATTGTGGAAGTGGAGTCAGCCGACGTTTGTGTGTCTTCTTCATTGCGTTCCAAATGCTTCGCACGTCGCCTTGGGGAGTGGAGGAGAGAAAGCCGGGTATAACCAATATTGTCGTATATTTGCTTCAACGCCCTAACGTCCCTAAGACTAAATTGC
>CP025653.1:8085376-8111095 GCA_003576665.1 Ipomoea trifida
CAAAAGCTGCTCAACAAGGAAGATTATCCAACGATAGCTCTTGATCAGATTGGAGATTGTTACACACAACTTGTGACAACCGGAACAACCTTGCTTTGGAGAAGGCAAGAAGAGGCGGAGTAACCTGGAAGTTGTCTTGTGAACATCCTGAGGCTTGAGGCGGGCTTGGTGATAAAAGCTCAAGTGCTCGAGAAGTGGAGTAACAAGAAGCGGGGCGAAAAAGCTGAGGCTTGAGGCGGGCTTCGTGATCAAAGCTCAAGCGCTCGATATTGTACTAAAAAGGGAAGTTTTAGTGCAATCCTTCTAGGGAGTTTCTAGAAGAAGAGTGGACGTAGGCGGGTTGGCCGAACCACTTAAAAATCTCTCTCGCATTTACTTTCTGCTTTTATCTCTCGCTAACCTATCTCTCGAACTGCACTACATATAATCACACCTCTCAAACTAACTCAAACTCGTGCTAATTAAAAGGAGATAACTTTTCCGCTGCGCATAAAACTTTGTCTTCATCTTGTGAGGTGTCGGACCTAAACATCCTAAGTCCAATACACACGAGAGATCCAAAAGATTTGCAAAATCTTATACAAGTCTATTCACCCCCCTCTAGACTTGTACCCCATCCCCTTGGGACCAACAATTGGTATCAGAACAAGTTTTCTGATCGATATAAACCTTTGTTTATATTGCCTAGAGATCCTTCCTTTAAAATCTTTTAAAACGTTTTAAAGCACGAGATAATTTTCATTATGGACAGCATGTTGTCTAGACATCTTCTTTTTTATCTTAGCAGGTTCGATGACTGGAAAACACGCATGCTTGTGTACTTATCAGCCCTCCATGATGAGATGGCCGAGGTTATAACGTCTGGACCAATCAAAATCCTAATGATTAACACTGCTGTAGAGCAAACCAAAGACACACCAAAGTACATCCCAAAACCAAAGGAAGAATGGACAAGTGATGATAGGAAGAGAAACAACCTTGACAACATTGCCAAGGACATACTCTTCAGAGCAATAGACGAGACCATCTTCCCAAGAGTAAGAAAGTGCAACACGGCAAAAGAGATATGAGACACTTTGATGTTAATTGGTGAAGGTGGCGAATAGGAAAAGGAGAACAAACTCACCGTGGCAATGAAGAAGTTCGAGGACTTCAAGATGAAGCCAGGAGAAAGCATCGACAGCATGGAATCACGGTTCATGAAGCTTTCAACCGAGATTAGTGATCTCAAGAAGGAGATCCCACAAAAGGAGCTGAACCTGAAGGTCTTACGAGACCTTACCAAGGAGTGGGAAATGAAGGTGATTACAATGCGCGATCACAGAGATCTAAAGAACACCACAACCGACCAACTCTTCAGAGATCTTAAAGCCTTCGAATTCGAGATGTTCCCGAGAGATGAGGACGTAGTGGACCGACGGAAACTTGCACTTGTTGCTGATCAACCATCCTCATCCTCAAGGTCAGACCCCAATCCTGTAAATCTTTTATCTGACGAACAGTTTGCTCTTTTCTTGAGAAAGTTCAAGAAGTTCATGAAGAAGACACCAGAGAGCAATACAAGTTCACCTTCCTCCTCAAGAAGGAAAAATGAAAGATATTCATCCAGGAGGTCAGAGGAAGAAAACCAAGGTCTATGCTACAATTGTAGAAGACCGGGACATTTCAAGGCCGAATGTCCTTACCCACCAGTAAGCAAATATCAAGGGCAAGAAGGCAAGGATTCCAAGAGGATTGATGAATCCAGGGAGAAGCCAACACAAGGAGGCTTCAAAAGCACGTCAAAGACTCATTCACGCAGAAAGGCGCTTGTGGCTGAGGAACTCGAGAAGGCAATCGAGGAGTCCGAGACATCAAGCTCAAGCGAAGATAGCAGCAGCTCAGAGGATGAGAGGGGGCTCATTTGCCTATACACTACTGAAGAGGAGGATCAATTCTTAATGGCTATTAACAATGAGGTAACCTCCACTTCTACATCTCGCTGCTCTATTTCTACTTCTCAATGCTCTTCTTTTAGAAGCGATGAGGATCCCTTCGAGACCATGGAATTACTTAGGAGGGACCTCAACATCGCTAATAGCACTCATGCTAAAGTGTTGGAAGAAAACAACAGACTAATTACTGAACGAGAGATACTTAAGAATGTTTCGAAAGAGAATTCAGAGCTAACTCTCAAAGTAAGCAACTTAGAAGCTGAAATAACCCAGCTCAAAGAAGAGTGCAAAGCTCGAGATATTAGAGAGCTTAATCTTAAAGAGGTCATTGAATCATATACCAATTCCTCCAAAGTTATGGAGAAAATGGTGAATGATCACAGACCCACAAGTGATAGAACCGGACTAGGGTTTCGTCAAAACTGTCTCTCGAGAGATAAGCAGACTAACGATTTGGGAACTTCAAGTAATAGAGGATCTCAACCCAAATCGAATGAGGGTGGTAAAGATCCAACAAAAAAGACCAGAGTAGCTATTCACAAACCGTCCCTATCACTAGTAATGGAAAGTATAGGAAAGCTACAAAGAATGGCCGGGTTAATAATCTCGAGAGGTCACCTTGTTACCTCTCGCAAGGCCATTCCAAGTACAAGAGAAGCTACATTTCATATAATGCGCCTCAAGGCAAATATGGAAGGTCTGAGATCAAAAGAGATAGGAACTCACGGATGAGGGAAGGCAGGCACTACCCATTCGATGAGGATTTGTCACAAGAATATGAACTGTGGAATAAACCTCAGTTTCAACGGTACCACATGACCAAACAGGCCATGAAGGGCATGGTGCGTAAATTTGAGGTCAGGCCTCAACCAAAACTGATCTATGCACCTAAAAGGCCCAGAGTCTTTGCTAGCACTCCTTATGATTATCAATCGTATAATGGCTACATTGCACCTAGGCCTAGAGTAATGGGCCCAAGGTATAAATGGATGCCTAAATTCACTAACCAACCAGGACCCAAAGTTTGGGTACCTAAATCTGCTTGATTTGCATGCAGGACATCAGGGACGTATGGTTCATTGACAATGGATGTTCGAGACATATGACGGGAAATCTAACACTGCTAGAAAAGATCCATCCTATCGAAGGTCCCTTGGTGACATTTGGAGACAACGAGAAGAAAGGACGCACGAAGGCTGTTGGTGAGATCCATAAGAATGAATTGGTAATCAAGGAGGTATCATACGTTGAAGGACTTAAGTTCAACCTCCTAAGCACGAGCTAATTCTGTGATAAGGGCTACAAAGTTATCTTCACTAAAAGCAAGTGTCGAATCATACAAGAGGAATATCTCGAAGTCGTCCTGGAAGCAGCAAGGAAAGGAAACATGTACATAGTGGATTGGAGATCTGCCAAACCATCCCTATGTATGCTAGCAAGAAGCAAAGAGGACTTATGCTGGGATTCGCATAGTAAGCTTAGTCACCTGAACTTCAAGACCATCAACAAGCTTATTAAAAAGAACCTAGTGGAAGGACTGCCCAAGGTGACGTTTCGTAAAGATAAGATTTGCGAGGCATGTCAACGATGCCCAAGGTAATCGTCTACTAGACCATTAAGTCTTCTCCATATGGACTTATTTGGCCCAGTAGATCCACCCAGCATAAGAGGAAGGAAGTACACTCTTATGGTAGTAGATGACTACACAAGATTCACCTGGACCGTGTTCTTAACCAAGAAATGTGAGACAAAAGTTGCCCTACCAAATCTTCTAAGGCAAGTTCAAGTTGAAAAGAATGTCTCGATACTCAAGATTCGGTCAGATCAAGGAGGAGAGTTCGTTAATCAAGTCATCGAGAGTTACTACAACGAGAACGGGATTCATCATCAGTTGTCAACTGCTCGAACACCTCAACAAAACGGCGTTGCTGAAAGGAGAAACAGAACTCTCAAAGAAGCTACAAGGATCATGCTCTCACAAGCCAATATATCACAAGGATTTTGGGCAGAAGCTGTCAACACAGCATGCTACACTCAAAATCGGTCCTTGATCGTGAAAGGAGCCGGAAAGACTCCATATGAGTTGTGGAACGGAAGAAGACCGAATGTAAGTTACTTCCACACATTCGGGTGCAAATGCTATGTCCACAACAATGGAAAGACTCACTTAAGAGCCTTTGACGAAAAGGCAGACGATGGAGTATTTTTAGGATACTCATCGACAAGCAAGGCTTTCAGAATCTTCAACAAGCGGAGAATGGTAGTTGAGGAATCCATACATGTCTCTTTTGATGATAAGGCATCAGCAGATCAACCATCAAAGTCAATGGAAGCAGTTGAAAATTCTAGGGAAGTTCAGCTGGAAACAATCGAGACATCAGATTTACCTCTCGAAAGGAAGCAGCCGATAGTTCGAGACGTAACAGAACTCCAGTCAAATTCAGACGATGAAGAGATCGCAAAGAAGAATGCCTCTGACTCAGTTGATCCTATCCAGATCATAGATGATCCTCCTACACCTCAACCTACAACCGAGGAGTCAACTGAGGAATCACAACCCAATCTAAGATGGCTGAGAAGCCATCCCGTTGATCAAGTGATTGGAAATGTACGTGACAAAGTTCAGACCAGATCAGCATACAGAGAAAGCATGCTTGCTTGCTTTCTATCTCAAATAGAGCCTAAGGTAATTGATGAGGCTCTAAGTGATCCAGATTGGGTACAAGCAATGCAGGAGAAACTTCATCAGTTTGAGAGGAACGAAGTATGGGAACTAGTTCCGAGACCTCTTCATCAGAACGTCATTGGAACGAAGTGGGTTTTCAAAAACAAGATGAATGAGGATGGAGTTATTGTTAGGAACAAGGCCAGACTTGTTGCCAAAGGTTACTGTAACACCCCGAAAATTCCTACTACTCTTTTGAATATTATAAGGGGTTAATTTCTTATTAAATAATTATTTAAATAACTATAAGTATACTTATTTTCTATGGGCCTGAGATTACATACTCTTATATATAATTTATTGTTAAGATTAATAATAAATAGTCTATGGCCCAATATTTCTATTTGATATATATATATATATGTAATCCATACCATATTAATTATTGAGCCCACAAATTAAATTTTCTTAAGGTACATACTAAGCCCATACTTATAAATTTATATTTTACATATAGACTATGATTAGTCTTGAGTCCTTAGTATATAAGCCCAAGTATTTAATTGACCCAACTAACCTAGCCCAATGGTGTAGTCTTTCCTTTATGATCTAGCCAAAAATAATCAAGTCTTAACCCAACCTTCTAAGTTGACCCAAGTTTCACAATTAATCTAGCCTACATCCAATACATATATAATTTTGACCCATGCCCAAATAGGAAACCTAGAGTTGCTAAGTATAGCAAGTGAATACACCATCCGCAGCTGAACCTCCCTTCCAGCCTCTCTGTTTCCATCTTCCCCGTAGCAACCCGCTATCAACCCAGGGAACCTTGGCGGTGGTTCTTGTCACCACGACGGAATAAGGGACTACAACAGCGATAACCGCCGAGTCCGGTGCTGCGACGACATTGGAGAACTCCATCGGCGGCAGCCCTGTTTCTCTGTCGTCTTCACGATCCAGCGGGGGAGGCAACAGGCGATCGTCGACGGCGAAAAAGGGTGGCAGCTGGACGTCTCGGATAGCGACCTCGCGACCGGAAAAGGAGCGGCCTTGGTCTCTCTCGTCGACGGCAAATCGCGGGCAGTGGCTTTGGCGGTTTTCCCCTTCCTGTCACCGCGATGGCGTGCCATGAACAGAGTGATGGGTGGTGGGCTTCGCATAACGGTTCCCGGCGGCAAGAGAGAGAGAGAAAGAGGTGGCGATCTCCGTCGTCACTTCCGACGGAATGAGGTAGCGGGCGTCGTGGCGGTTCTCTCCTCTCCGCTCGGCCAAGAGCGGAAGCAGGCAACGGCGGTAGCAGCTCCGTGAATCCTTGCCGCCTTCGCGTCTCCACCTCCCAGTTTCGACGACGAGCAACAAAGTACGATGTGGTCCGTGGTTCCTCCCCAAGCAAGTGGCGCGACCTCACTCCCCTCTCGAAGTCTTCTTTGCTCGACGCCAAGAAGGAACAGCAGACGCTCGACGTGGAACAGTGGTGGCGGCAACGGAGGAAGTTGGCGGTGGATCTCTTTGTTCACAACAGTGGCCGATTCCAGGAAGCATCTTCTACCTTCGGTGCGCCTTAATGGCAACAATAGCTCGTGTGGCGTGATGGTGTAGCTCCTGTATGTTGAGGAGAAGGACGCGGGTTCGAACCCCTGGAGGCACGAGCGAGTTGGTTCCATTTTAGGTAATATTCTCGGTTAATTAATATTAAGCTTATGGTTGGTGTTAGGGTTTGTTATAGTATTATAGTTTAAGTTTAGGTTTATTCTATTGGTCATATAATTGTTCTGGTTTTAGATAGTGATTAGATTATGTATAATTCTTATGGTCGTATTATATTAGCCTTGAGCATGGATTATAGGTTACAATGGCCCGATTAGGAATATCAATAGTGTTATTTATAGTCTTAGTAACGGTGTTAGAATTATATTAATTCTTCAGGGTCGCGGTTATGAACCGAGCTTAGGATTGACGTTGCTTTGGATTAAAATGCTTAGGGATTAAATACGCTTCAAAGGTAACCACTATGTCCATCAAAATCTATTTTTTTACACTCCTAATCTTTATGATATTATTTGGTGATTGGAAATCCTGAAATTCCTTGATTATTAGCCTATTATTGATTTCGTGTATTGGATTCTTGGACTTGTGTCTTGATCCTTTGCCTAGTGTTGTTGTGACTATTTGTTGGTTTGGATTTCCATGTTATTTGGCCTCTGTTGGATGAAATGTTGGTATATTGTGATATGATCTTTGTATTCTGGAGTATCTCTTTGCATTCTGAGCTGAGTCTGATTCGGTGTGTGGGAATTGCTCTTGCGGGGTTCTCTAGCGGGACAATGTAAACGCTAGGGTTTTCCGTGAGAGTAAGGTGGTGGTGGTTGGTGAGTGATCCGTGGTTGGTTTCCCCTTTTGTTCTAAGTTTGTTAGAGTATTCTATTGAATATGTTACCTTGATTCTGAGTATCTATTCATACCTCTTAGTCCATGATATGAGTATGTTATTTGATTGGTTGAATCCTTGATTATGTTATTTGGAAGTTGGTTGGTGTTCATATCTGAGATGAACACTCTGAGTGATGGTTCTTGGGCTGAGTTGAGTATGAGTATGTGGTGGTGGATCTTTGAGTATCTCTTGGTGGTTGTTGAGTGATTTGACTGTGCTACTATTGACTATATTTGGGTTCATTACCCCTGTGATTGGACTCCGGTCCCTGTGATTGGACTCCGGTCCCTGTGATTGGGCTTTTGCCCCTGTGATTGGGTTCATTACCCTTGTGATTGGACTACGGTCCCTGTGATTGGACTTCGATCCCTGTGATTGGACTACGGTCCCTGTGATTGGGTTTTTACCCCTGCGTACCGATTTTCCGGATTTGACTCTTGATTTCTGACTATGAGATTGGCTTGGTTTGGTGGTTGAGTTGACTTGGTTTGGAGATTGGAGTTGTGGGTTCTTCTTGGATTATGTATTCTTGGGTTCCTTGTGTATTCGGTTGATATCTTGTTGTTTTCATTAAGGTTGATTGGTTCCTTTGGATGGGTCGTGTTCAGTTGGTATCTTGGTTATGATTCGTTATTGCATTATGCTTTCGTTGTTGGATATGGGTTTTGTTTGACTGAGTCTTGGTTCCTGATTTGTTCAGCTTATTGTTGTTGAGTATCCGATTTGAACTACTGAACAGTTTGTTGGTGTTTATATTCTATACGGGTGTGTAAACCTATTTACAAACTTATATGTATATCTATACTTCCTTGCGGGTGTGAATGGTGGTTACTTAGCAGTCTTTTGCTAATGGTTCTTTGTGTGTTTTCCAGGTTTGCCTTAAAGTCTTTGCGTGAGCGCGTTAGAGCTACACCCGTATGAGGAGGCTTAGATAGTGGTTATGTTTTTAGATTTATGCTTTGGCCTGTGAGCCATTTGAGATTTCTTTATAAACTCTTGACTAGTTTTGGATTCTGTAGAACATGAGTTGAGGAATTATCGTTTATACAGTTCCGTTAGCATGGTTAGCCTGTGCATCTAGGTTGTGTTATCTTACCTAGATGTGGCATGACGCCCCTTAGGTTTTAAATTCGCTTCCGCTATGTTCTGTTTGGTTAAGTAAGGCAACTGTTGTGTTGAGATTTTGTCTATCTCAGCCTGTGTGAGGTTGGGGGTGTCACAGTTACTGCCAAGAGGAAGGAATAGATTTTGATGAAACCTTCGCTCTAGTGGCACGTCTCGAAGCCATTCGTATCTTTCTCGCATATGCCGCCTTCAAAGACCTCAAAGTGTATCAAATGGATGTCAAAAGCGCTTTTCTGAACGGACTTCTTGAAGAAGAGGTGTACGTTGAACAACCCCCGAGTTTCTTGAAGGACGTGGGAGCTGACAAAGTATACAAGTTGAAGAAGGCACTTTATGGCTTGAAACAAGCTCCGAGAGCTTGGTATGTGTGACACCCCAACCTTACACAGGCTGAGATAGATAAAACTTAACACAACAGCTGCCTATCTCAACCAACAAACATAACATAGCGGAAGCGAATTAAAACTTAAGGGCGTTATGCCACATCTAGATATAAACACAGCCTAGATGCACAGGCTAAACATAAGAAACGAACTAAACTGTCATATATATAAACCGAAACGAAATCCTCAAGACATAATCCACAATCGTCAAAAGTACCCAAATCACTAATCAAGAGTATAATAATATCTCAAAGGCACACAGGCCCAACAACCAAAGTCTAAACATCACAATAACTAGTCTAAGCGTCCTCATAGATAAGCATCTAACGCGCTCGCGCTCAGACTACTCCACACCTGGAAAACACGCAAAGAACCATTAGCAAAAGAATGCTAAGCAACCACCATTCACACCCGCAAGGAGATATAGATATACGTAAGCTTATAAATAGGTTTACACACCCATATAGAATATAAACACCAACGAACTGTTCGATAGTTCAAAGCGGATACTCAACAACAATAAGCTGAACAAATCATAAACCAAAACTCCTTCAAATAAAGCCAAGATCCAACGACGAAAGCATAAGACAACAACGAACCATAACCAAGATACCAACTGAACACAATCATAAGGAACAATCAACCATAACTGAGAACAACGAAATAACAACCGAATAAACAAGATTCACAACCAAAGAACCGAAAAGGAATTCTCAACCCAACCACCAAATCCTCACACCAACCATCATACCGAACCCAACCCCAATCAGAAACCAGGTACACAGGGGTAAAACCCAATCACAGGGACCGTAGTCCAATCACAGGGGTAATCAACCCAATCACGGGGGTAATGAACCCAATCACGGGGTAATGAACCCAATCACAGGGACCGTAGTTCAATCACAGGGACCTAAGTCCAATCACAGGGGTAATCAACCCAATCACGGGGGTAATGAACCCAATCACAGGGGTAATGAACCCGAATACAACCATAGTAACACAACTAGTTCACCCAACAAGCTCCAACGATACCAACAAACCAACATCACATAGTCATACTCCAACCTCAGCCCAAAACATCAAACCAAAGTGTTAATCTCATCTATGAACACAAACAAACTCCCAGGTAAATGAATATCAAAGAATCAATGGAACAAGAGTACAAAAAGGGAAACTAAAGACATGAATAAATCTCCAAGACAAGGCAATAAATATCCAACAAAAGGGCATGGATAAATACTCCAAAGACATGGTAAAATACCCAACAAAACAATCCAACAATGATCAGAAACAAAGGTGAAACAACAGACAACAACATCACAAAACAGTCTCTGGGAGCAGATTCCCAGAGAGCTTGCGGAACACAAAACAGTCTCCGCCGCACTCCTCCGCAGGAAGGAGGCGGACCACCCCAGCGGAACACCACTCTCCGGCCACACCCTCCGCCTTGGCCTTGCGGAACTCCCCGGCGGGTTACATTGTGCCGCCGAGGACCTCCGCAAGGTCAACTTCAATCCCAGTTCCAAAACATCAACAGCAGACACGAATTAAATGTTTCCAGAGAGCAAAATCAGACCCAATACATCAACATTTCATCCAATTTAGAGGCCAAAAACATGGAAATCCAAACCATCAATGATCATACAACACTAATTAAAAGATCAAGATGAAATCCAACAAATAGATTCAACAAAATAGGCTAATCACAAGGAATTTTCAGGATTTCCAACACCAAGAACATCATATAGATTGGGAGTGAATAAAATAGGTTTGATGGACATAGTGGTTACCTCAAAGAGCTTTTTCCTACTCCCACAACCTTCAAGCAAGCTCACAAAGCCCCACCTTCTTGATGATCATCTTTTACCCAAAGAACCCCAAAAGAACATTATAAGAATATGCTAAAAAGACTATCAAAAACACAAAATACAAGATGGATTCTTAGCTAGATGCACTTACCCACTCCTAGACAAGCATAAAAGAGCAATCTTGACTTGAAAACTTGTAGGGAAATGAAGATCAATTTTTTGGAGGTATTTTAGGTGAAAATGGCGTGAAGATGAAGTGTGTAGGGAGGAAGAGGAGTGAAAAATCTTTAGGGTACTTTGATAATCAAAATATATACTAAGAATACATACAATATTTAGGGTGTAAGACATTAAGATGAGATGGGCTTAAGTTGTGTACAATATAATAGATGTAGGAATTAAATATAATCAAGACTAGTAGATTGGGCTTAATAATTTCATCCCTTACAATTAAATATAGAATTAGGATAAGGGAGCCCATAAAATGTCTTAGGAACATTACATATATATTATATCATATATGATCAAGAAGTTGGGCTTGTAGGAATATTTAATTACAAATATTGTAAGGATCCAAATTGAATAAAATCCCTTACAAGAATAAATTCAATTAATTGGGCTCTTGATTAGAATAATCAAATTAGGCTCAAGAATATATATATATATATATATATATATATATATATATATGAAAGAATTAGCCCAATTGGAATTAATTAAATTGCCCAAGGAATTAATTAACGAACGAAAGGCTTGAACGAAATTACGGGGTGTTACACTCTACCCCCCTTAAAAGGAGCTTCGTCCCCGAAGCTCAAAGCTAACGGGAACTTGGAACGAAACGATTCAAAGGAAACGAAGATTCAACGGAAGATTAAAAAGGAAATGATTGCTCAACTACTCCTAAACTCAAGAACACACTAACATGCAACTAACTCATAACTTACCCAACCCACACTAACATGCAAGAACATAACTAAACAACTTACCTGAACTACAGGGTTTCTACTGCGGAGCTAATACTAACGAGAAAGCTAACAACTAACCTGGGTGGCCTCCCTGAGAAGAACTGCCTGGACCATGGTGTGGATAAGGATAAGGGTACGGGTAAGGGTAGGGATACTGCTGCTGATAAGACGGAAAATACTCCGGTGGCACCTCAATACCAAGCTTGTTCTCGATGAAGCCCAAGCGTTGGAAGCCGCGATCCACTCTCAGATCTAGCGAATCGAACCTCGCCTCAACCATACGCTGCATCTCCTGTAGCTGTCGAAGTACGGGACCAACTGATGGCGTAGGAGCTAAGGGATCGTGCTGCTCCTTCCTCCGGTGTTCTAGGTCAGCCTCACCCACGGGCTCTTCCTCTTCGGCCTCTTCTTCAGACTCATCATCCTCCTCATCCCCACCTGCCTGCTCAGCCTGCTGAGGGGCGACTAAACCTCACAACCTCTTATGTGGAATGTGATAGCGCTCGATCAGCTCTCTGCTCTCGGCGACTGGCATCCTACTCAGCTCATGAGCGGTGATATACTCATTCCATTCCATCTGGAACAGCCTGGAAAACTGCAAACTCGGCGCATTAAACGTGCTATGAACTCGCTGCCTGGCCAACTCCCCGGTCACATTGACCCTCTTCTTCTGGAATAACCAACTTAAAACCATTCCATACGGCCGGTTGCGCCTCTTAACCGTCTTGCAGAAATCCATGTGCAAGATCATCAGGGTAGGCAAGTCAAACTTCACTCGGTGCTTCAGAAAGTACGCGAAGGCACACTCTATGGCTGTAACCTGTCGGCTGTTGTTCCGGTTAGGCAACAAACTTTCCCCAACCAACAAAGTCAGAATCCTCTGTTCACCCGTCAGATTATGCTTATCGGGGCGAGTGTCTAAAGCAATATCCTCATCCTGCCCCAACATGAACCTCAGATAATCACGGAAACCCACATCTTGCGTCTCAACCCAGGCATTACGCTCATACTCATTAACTCCTCCCAACGGTAAATTAAGCAATCTAGCCAACTTAGGTGGGTCAAAGGAAATCCTTACGCCCTTCACTATCGAAGTGAGCACGGGCACTTGGTTAGCAGTCTTAACCTTCATATTCTGATAAAACTGATTGACCAAGTTGGGGTACACAACATTCTAAATTTGCAAGAACCCATTCAATAAACCTTGAAAATTAAGCATGTTCACAATTTCGGGCGAAAATTGTAGCGGGTCAAGAGCTTTACCATCGATTATGTTGTAGCGGATGTTGCTCGAGCCTTCTCCTTCTTCTGCCTGATTTCTTCTTGACATTGTAGTGATTGTTGAGGATCGAACTCGGTTGGCTGTGATTGAAAACGAACGCCAAACTGCGGACCTTTTGCGGAAGAACTTGCGGACCGGAACGGCGGATCGGAAACCGATTTGCGGACCTGGGCGCTGTTTGACGGAAGAGAGTCGCGGACTCTGTTGCTCTCTGCTCGGCCGTTTGCGTGCTGCTGCGGAAAATAGAGAAAGAAGATGCGGAGAGGAAAGACGGTCGACTGTAGGGTTTTATCTCGCTTAAAACTGGAAAAGACGCATGCATCTCGGTTGTGCGGACCACGCTCGCGGAGGGCTTCGGGCCGTTACACTGTTACGCTGTCCTCGGTGGAGCTCCTTGACGGAACGCATCGCACCGTTACTTGGCTCCGCACGTGCTCGCGGAGTGCTCCCACGGAGCCCTTTGATCCGTTCCTCCCAACCGCATGGTCACCACTTTGAACCTTAGAAATAAAAGCAGAGACTTGTGACTGGAACACTACGAATCATTGTAGCTGGTTGGCGTGGTTCCCTTGTTGCTAAGCATTAGGCGCGGGTTCGAGTCCCCTTGTGGACATTAGCTAGGTCCATAGGCTCTTTTTCCTTTTCTTTGCGTTTTGTTCCCTTTGCTTCGACTTCACGAACTTCCCAACCACTTAATATAAAGCCGAGTCCTCAAACTCTTAGCGAAACGTCACTTAAAGCTCCCTAACTAACGAGAGGTCGCCTACGGTTCACTTAACGGTTCGACTAACTAAAACGCTTAACGGAAAACTCGGAAAGCACTTAAACCACGCAAAAAGATTAGGTTCGAGGGTTACCTTCTTCAAGCCCACTCGCCTCGGCTTGGGTGCGGCCCATCACAAAGATCTTCTTCTGCTGCGGCCTAGCCTGCTGCTCTCGGCCTCCACTCGGCCGGCTACCTCCGCTACCCACAGCCTCTCGGGATGGTCGGGTCGCTGCTGCGGCTCCCTGAGCCGTGCTCGGTCTGGATTGGGATGAACCTCCTTTCTTGGCTGCACACTCATAAGCTCGATGACCTCGCAGACCACAGCTAAAGCACTCCACCAACTGGCCCTCACAGTCGCGCCCCGGGTGGTCCCTCCCACAACGCCTGCAGTGGAAGTGCCGCGTACGGGCTCCATCGCCTCCTGACCCATGCCCAAAGCTAGGGCGAGATCCACCGCCGTGGCTAGAGCCACCCTGCTGGAAGCCTCCTCTCATACCAGATCCCCCGGGTCTGTGCCTCTTGGAGTCTGAAGCTCCACCCTCTGCTGGCCGCTTGGAGCGGTGCTGGATCCCCTCGGCGGATAGACAGCACTCGGTAGTGGTCGGCAGCGCTGCTGTAGGCCTCGCTCAACGTCTGGAACTTGAACACAACTAAGGCCATGCGCGTCTCCAGGTTCAGGCCAGCCACGAACCGCTCAATCCGGGTCTCCTCAGTCGGGGCTAACGTCGGCGCGAAGCGAGCCAACTCCAGAAAGCGTCGATGATACTCCTGCACGGTCCTCGTCCCCTGATGGAGGTGTAAGAACTCCTCCTGCATCGCCGCCTTGACGTGGGCCGGGTAGAAGCGAGCTCTCAACCGGTCCTTGAACGTCTCCCACCCGAAACCGGGCTCCTGGCGCATCACTGGGCCGCCGTGGACCCACCATAGATCAGCCTCCTCCTTTAGGTAGAAGCTCGCCACCTCCACCTGGCGACTAGGTGGGCACTCTACCGCCTCGAGGA
Organism: Ipomoea trifida; assembly: GCA_003576665.1. Classification (NCBI taxonomy): domain Eukaryota; kingdom Viridiplantae; phylum Streptophyta; class Magnoliopsida; order Solanales; family Convolvulaceae; genus Ipomoea; species Ipomoea trifida. Next base: position 8,099,743 of record CP025653.1, read on the forward strand.
TCTTGTCGAAAGCTCGAATCCACTCCTCAAGGACCGCGAGGTCCTCCTCTCCAGCATAGAAGGGTGGGTGCTGCCCCGCCACCCTCCGAACCAAGTCCGGCTGCCCGCGCTGGTTGTTCTGAACCATCGCGTTTCCGAGTAGCTGGGTGACCTGTGTCAGCTGCTGGAGATTCTGCATCAGCTGCTCCACGTGGCGGCACCATGATCGCTAGAAGAGGGAGATACTAACAGAAAACGGGCAGAACGCTGCGGTCGGCCTTAACCAAACACGCAAGAAAGCAAGTGAGAACGAGCTCACAACAAGCAAACAACAAACAACCTGCAAAGCATAAACAAAAGCAAGTATCCTCACACCAATCATCATACCGAACCCAACCCAAATCAGAAACCAGGTACACAGGGGTAAAACCCAATCACAGGGACCGTAGTCCAATCACAGGGGTAATCAACCCAATCACTAATGAACCCAATCACAGGGACCGTAGTCCAATCACAGGGACCTAAGTCCAATCACAGGGGTAATCAACCAATCACGGGGTAATGAACCCAATCACAGGGTAATGAACCCGAATACAACAATAGTAGCACAACTAGTTCACCCAACAAGCTCCAACGATACCAACAAACCAACATCACATACTCATACTCCAACCTCAGCCCAAAACATCAAACCAAAGTGTTAATCTCATCTATGAACACAAACAAACTCCCAGGTAAATAAATATCAAAGAATCAATGGAACAAGAGTACAAAAAGGGAAACTAAAGACATGAATAAATCTCCAAGACAAGGCAATAAATATCCAACAAAAGGGCATGGATAAATACTCCAAAGACATGGTAAAATACCCAACAAAACAATCCAACAATGATCAGAAACAAAGGTGAAACAACAGACAACAACATCACAAAACAGTCTCTGGAGCAGATTCCAGAGAGCTTGCGGAACACATCGACGGAACACCGTCCTCCGCTGCACTCCTCCGCAGGAAGGAGGCGGACGACCCAGCGGAACACCACTCTCCGGCCACACCCTCCGCCTTGGCCTTGCGGAACTCCCCGGGTTACATTGTGCCGCCGAGGACCTCCGCAAGGTCAACTTCAATCCCAGTTCCAAAACATCAACAGCAGACACGAATTAAATGTTTCCAGAGAGCAAAATCAGACCCAATACATCAACATTTCATCCAATTTAGAGGCCAAAAACATGGAAATCCAAACCATCAATGATCATACAACACTAATCAAAAGATCAAGATGAAATCCAACAAATAGATTCAACAAAATAGGCTAATCACAGGGAATTTTCAGGATTTCCAACACCAAGAACATCATATAGATTGGGAGTGAATAAAATAGGTTTGATGGACATAGTGGTTACCTGAAAGAGCTTTTTCCTACTCCCACAACCTTCAAGCAAGCTCACAAAGCCCCACCTTCTTGATGATCATCTTTTACCCAAAGAACCCCAAAAGAACATTATAAGAATATGCTAAAAAGACTATCAAAAACACAAAATACAAGATGGATTCTTAGCTAGATGCACTTACCCACTCCTAGACAAGCATAAAAGAGCAATCTTGACTTGAAAACTTGTAGGGAAATGAAGATCAATTTTTTGGAGGTATTTTAGGTGAAAATGGCGTGAAGATGAAGTGTGTAGGAAGGAAGAGGAGTGAAAAATCTTTAGGGTACTTTGATAATCAAAATATATACTAAGAATACATACAATATTTAGGGTGTAAGACATTAAGATGAGATGGGCTTAAGTTGTGTACAATATAATAGATGTAGGAATTAAATATTATCAAGACTAGTAGATTGGGCTTAATAATTTCATCCCTTACAATTAAATATAGAATTAGGATAAGGGAGCCCATAAAATGTCTTAGGAACATTACATATATATTATATCATATATGATCAAGAAGTTGGGCTTGTAGGAATATTTAATTACAAATATTGTAAGGATCCAAATTGAATAAAATCCCTTACAAGAATAAATTCAATTAATTGGGCTCTTGATTAGAATAATCAAATTAGGCTCAAGAATATATATATATATATATATATATATATATATATATATATATATATATATATATATATATATATATATATATATATATATATATATATATATATATACACATCAAATTGAAAGAATTAGCCCAATTGGAATTAATTAAATTGCCCAAGGAATTAATTAACGAACGAAAGGCTTGAACGAAATTACGGGGTGTTACAGTATGACACTTTATCCTCTTTTCTACTTCAGTGTGGGTTCACCAAAGGCCTAGTGGACAAAACATTGTTTAGAATTAAGGATGGGGATCACATCTTATTGGTGCAAATCTATGTGGATGATATCATTTTTGGGAGCACCAATCCAGACTTGTGCGAGAAGTTCTCCAGTTTGATGAAAGGGAAGTTCGAGATGAGCATGATGGGAGAACTCAACTAATTCCTTGGATTACAAGTGAGACAGCTTAAGGAAGGTATTTTCATCAACCAGGAGAAATACACCAAGGATCTGCTCAGGAAATACAATATAGAAGGGAAATCCTCAGTCAAAGTGCCAATGGGAACCTCTCTACATATCGATGTTGACAGTGAAGGTCAAGAGGTCGATCAAACTACGTATCGAGGTATCATCGGATCTCTTCTTTATTTAACTGCTAGTAGACTAGATATATCCTTTGCAGTAGGTGTATGTGCTAGATTTCAGGCAAGTCCAAAGGAAAGTCACCTCATTGCATATAAAAAGATCCTTAGATATCTCAAGGGTACACAAGGTGTTGCACTTTGGTATTCGAGAGGTGGATCTTTCGAAATCATGAGATATTCAGATGCGGACTTTGCCGGTTGAAAAATTGATCGAAAGAGTACATCTTGGACATGTCAGTTTCTAGGTGGGAGACTTGTCTCATGGTTTAGCAAGAAACAACATTCGATAGCTACAAGTACCGCTGAGGCAGAATATGTAGCAGCTGGAAGTTGTTGTGCTCAAATTTTATGGATGAAGCAACAATTATTGGATTATGGTGTTGAATGTAAAGAGGTTAAGATCATGTGTGACAACACTAGTGCCATAGCCATCACTCAAAATCCAGTATTACACTCAAGGAAAAAACATATCGATATCAAGTATCACTTCATCCGAGATCATGTTGAGAAAAAGGAAATAACTTTGGAATATGTTGCAACGGAGGAGCAACTGGCAGATATTTTCACAAAGGCGTTATGTGAAAATAGTTTTTCTCAACTAAGGCTAGAATTGGGAATGATAGAATTGGGTTGAACGGTTAAATCTTATCTCCTTGTAGTTAGTGTCATGAACTGTTTCGCATGTGAGGGGCGGTTACATCAACTTTATGGCAGCTTTGGAGTTACACAGCTTTGAATGGTCATTCAAATAGCATCCCGTGACTCAACAGTGCCTAAGTTTTTTGCTATAAATTGATGTGTTTCTTCATCAATTCTTGTCATCAACTTCTTCATGGAGAAGAAGAAAGGAAAAAATGATGTACCATTCTGGTATAGAGGAAAGAAATCGGCAGTTAAGTCCAAAGATTTTCAAGGAGAAAACTATCCAGAATTAACAAAGGGTGAACAGATTGTGGAGCTTCCTGATAATCCAAGAAAGTATCCTATTCCCATCCAAGCTTAATGGATCCCCAAATGCGAGGAGATCCACAATGGTGGGATACTGGAATCAGGAGAAGGGTCTCGTATAAGTGGGCCTCCCATAGCTGCACATTCTGGAAAAGGTTCTCCCTCAACCAAATGGTGAACCAAGGGAAAGGGAGAAGGAGCTTGTGAGGAGTGCAGCAGCGGAGAGGTAGAGAAGAACAAGAAGAATTAGCCACCTCTAGTTCTGTAACTAGAATAAATAGGTTATTAGATGGCTAGTTCCTGCTCTGACGTTAGATTCCTAGATGGCTACTCAAGGCCAAACAAAAGTTTCTAGGGAATCAAATAGTATATTGATTCATATGTAATGTATCTGGAAATCACTAAATGAACTTAAAGAAATGTTCCAAGTGATATCTTTTGGATGAATCAATCTTGTTCTTTTTGCAATCTGCGTTCGAAAGGTCAATCGAGAGATACACTTTCAGTTTGCCCAAATATGATATGTCTCGAAGAAGGGATGTTCGAGAGATCACTTCGAAAGATAACAAACTGGTTCGATATGGAGGAATAAGGAGGGTTAGGGGTCAATCACTCAGGGGGAAGATCCTTAACCACTTAAACATGCTGCTATGGGATCAACCAGATCAAGAGGAGGAATAAGGAGGTTTAGGGATCAATCACTCGGGGGGGGGGGGGGGAGATCCTTAAACTAATATGAAAGACAGTTTACCTTCGAGAGATGAAACTGATGATGCTAACAGATATGTATGGAAACGGCTGATTTGGGGATCAATATTAACCACGTGGTCTTCGGTTACTAACGATTTTCCCATTTTTAGGAGCACTATCTTGGTTAGTGGGAGCATGCTTATAAAATTATCTTATTTTATTACCCCACTCTCTTGAATCTAAAATCGTCCCATACCTTACAAAAATACCCTTACCTTATAACATCTCATAACTGTTACTAAAGGGGTATTTCTGTCCTTTCATCTTTTTAAATCAACCGGGATCACAAGTCGGGTCAAACTCTCAACCCTACCCAAATATCCAACCCAAATCCACGAGATATAAAAGCCAAACCCATCTTCTTTACCCAGAACCAAGCTCAAATCGTTTACCCAAAATCCTAAAATCTCCAAATCACAAACACTGTACACATTCCCTCCAAAATCCCCAAGCTTTCAACAATGTCGTCTGAATCATCATCATCGACCACGTCCTCCGAAGCTTACCAGAAGGAGTTGAACCACATACGCACACTTATCAAGCAAGTCAAAGCGGGAAGTATTCTTGACAGAGACGGCTTCGTCAATCACTCGACGAACCCAAAGTAGGCGGAGAAGGTACTCAAGAAGTTCGAGAAGGCAGGGCTCATGAAGTATATGACGCATGACTATCGAACCATTCATTCCCTCGACTTCATCGAATGGTTCGCGAATGCTAAGGTCACAAAGGGCAAGATTGAGAGTCGGTTCAATGAGATTGACATCACGACCTCGGTGGGCGACCTAAGGGCTGCATTCGATTTTTCCACATCAGAAGAGGCAATCAGAAACCTCTCGGATTATAATCTGGACAAGAAGGCGTTTTGGGACAAAATTCGATTGGAGAATGCACCATCCAGCGCAACCTCTGCCCTCCGCAAGTACCATCTAAAGGAGAGGTTTGCAATCGCAGCTGACCTCATCATGAAGTTCATCATCAGAAAAGCATCTGGGACTGATGAGATCAATCTGGACATCCTCAAAATCCTTCACGCCATCTGGAACAACATACGAATGGACTGGGCACATATCATCTTCAACTTTCTAAAGCAGCAAGTGCAAGGCTCAGTCTCCAATGCCAACCAGTCGATTCACAAAAAGGTTGGTTTCGGTTTTGTTGTTCAGCATTTGTTAAGTTTGAAGGGTTTTCAATTGAGGGAAGGGAGGGAGATTCATCGAAATACCTATATGGGTAGGACGAAATCTCCAGCTCCAAAATCTAAGGATGTAAAGATTGCACCCTCTCCCTCAAAGCCTTAGGGAAAAGGCAAGAGGAAAGCCCAATCTATCGATGAGGATTCTGATAATGCACCACTGGGTGTAATGGTTAAGAGGGTTGTCCAAACAAGAAAGCCAAGCCTACTGTTGTCACTAAGCCTCGAGAGGTAACACCATCTGTAATTCCAGGACCGTTCGAGGACAGGGCACAGGCCCAAGGGGAACCTCAGGCTACAATTGCCGCAGAGGTTGAGAGAGTGCCCCCTACCAGGTCCATCTCAGGTGAGATTTTTGTTGAGTTGAATGTGAATGATGGTGCTAGTGCTGCTGATGAGTCAGATGTGTCTCGAGAGGAGGCTCGAGAGATTGAAGGCACTGCGATCAGTGATCCAGTGCAGGATGATGTTGAGAAACCACAAGAGGTGGTTCGAGAGATGATTGTTTCAGCAGAGGCGGTTCAAGACATGGCTCACAGTCCGAAACCAGTTGAGAGCGCTATTTCGGAAGCTGATATTGATAATCAGGGCACTTTGGTTAGGGACCCAGTGCAAAGTGCTCATAATGTGGAACTGACAACGAATGGATCTGCTCAAGTTGAAGGTTCTATAGCAAGAGTAATAGCAGATGTGGGGCTGAGTGATGATCTCTCGGGTTAGGATCGAGAGATCAGTGAGCAGACTGTGCAGGATGCAGATGTTATGGAAGATCAATCTGCTGGGCAGGTTGACATGGAAGGAGAAGTAGCTACTCAGTTGGATCATTGTGGTGAAATAGATGTCAATTTGGATGATCTCTCCAGAGTGCTTCGTTGGATCAACTGGAGAACAGGTCATTTTCACCAACTGGCAGCTCAGGCAGCAAAGATGGAGGCTGAGGAGATCTTTGCACTAAATTGGCTAAATCTCTCTGAAATCCCAGCAAATGAACTTCAAGAGCTTGCCCATGAAATGCATGTGTCCAAGAGGAATCTTGGACGATCTGACAAAGGGAAGGGTATAGCTGCTGATGAATCAGAAGACGAGCCTGAGATGGACCCTGAGCAAGAAGCAAAATTTAGAGAAGATATCAGGCTCGCTACTGCTTTATCCTTGGGACATCAAGTGGTGGGCATGAGAGGACCAGGGGAGACCTTAGGAGTTGCAAGGGATGATCTTGAAAATCCAATCGCAACAGCAGCAATTCCACTGTCCCAAGTTAATGACTCTACTCTGGACATACATGTAGCAGCTTCGAGAGGTGAATTTGAGACCTCTGAAGCACTGGAAGCATATCCCAATTCCATTCTACTTCTGCCGACTCTTGAGTCCACACCCTCATTTGACAACGAAGAGGCACAACCAGTTCAAGAGGGTGAAATTCCTTTGCTCACACTACCAGGCTTTCCAATCTACATGGAGCAGGCATCTCCATTCCTGCTACCAGATGTCACGGCGTCCACCTTTGCGGCCAAAATGTTTGATAGGCAAAGATGGAGTGCACCAGCTACTCCCGAAACCATTGTGATTCTTAATTCTCCTGAGCAAGCTGAGGTGCAGCCAGATGAGCAACATGAGCAGACAGTTACAAGCCCTACTGGTTCGAGAGGTAATGAAGGGGAAGATGTTTCCATCAATGGTGGAAACCGGGAAACACCTATCGATGCACATACTCCCTCTTCTGATCCAATCCCTCCAGCAGATGATCAAGTTCCCAGCTCTAGTTCGAGGGGTAATACTGAGGAGGCTCTTCAATTGGATGGAAACCGGGAAGCATCCAACACTGAAGTCCTTTCCTTAGCTGACCCAATCCCACCAGCAGCTGATGTAATACCCCGTAAATTCATTTCGAGCTTTTCGTTCGTTAATTAATTCTTTGGGCAATTTAATTAATTCCAATTAGGCTAATTCCTTCAATTTGATATATATATATATATATATATATATATATATATATATATATATATTCTTGAGCCTAATTTAATTATTCTAATCAAGAGCCCAATTAATTGAATTTATTCTTGTAAGGGATTTTTATTCAAGTTGGATCCTTACAATATTTGCAATTAAATATTCCTACAAGCCCAATTTCTTGATCATATATTATATAATATATAAGTATTGTTCCTAAGACATTTTATGGGCTTCCTTGTCCTAATTATTATATTTAATTTGTAAGGGGTGAATTCATTAGCCCAACTTACTAGTCTTGATTATATTTAGTTCTTATATCTATTCTAATATATATACAACTTAAGCCCATCTCAATTAAATGTCTTACACCCTAAATATTGTATGTATTCTTAGTATATATTTTGAGGATCAAAATACCCTAAAGGTTTTTCACTCCTTCTTCCTCCTACAATCATTTCCACACGCCATTTTCTCTCAAAATTTCCCTAAAATTGATCTTCATTTCTCCTACAAGTTTTCAAGTCAAGATTGCTCTTTTATGCTTGTCTAGGATTGGGTAAGTGCATCTAGCTAAGAATCTACCTTGCATTTTGTGTTTTTGTTAGTCTTTTTGCATATTCTTATAAGTGTTCTTTTGGGGTTCTTTGGGTAAAAGAAGATCAAGAAGGAGGTGGGGCTTAGAGGGCTAGCTTGAGGCTTGATTGGATTGGGAAAAGCTCCTAAAGGTAACCACTATGTCCATCAAAATCTATTTTATTCACTCCTATTCTATATGATGTTCTTGGTGTTGGAAATCATGAAAATTCCTTGTGTTTAGCCCTATTTTGTTGGATTTATTTGTTGGATTTCATCTTGATCTTTTGCCTAGTGTTGTATGATCATTGATGGTTTGGATTTCCATGTTTTTGGCCTCTAATTAGATGCAATATTGGTGTATTTTGGTCTGATTTTACTCCCTTGAATTTGGATCATTCGTGTCTGCTTTTGGATTCTGGAATCTGGGATGGGTTTGACCTTGCGGAGGTCCTCGGCGGCACAATGTAATCCGCCGAGGAGTCCCGCAAGGCCACGGCGGTGGTGTTGAACGGTTGAGAGGGTTCCGTTGAGGAGGACCGCCTCCTTCTTGCGGAGGAGTGCGGCGGAGGTCTGTGGACCGTTGATGTGGTCCGCAAGTACACTGGGAAATTCGATCCCAGTGAACTGGTTTTTGTTGTTGTTGTCTGTTGTTGGCCCTTTGTTCTGATTATTGTTGGATTGTTTTGTTGGGTATTTTACCATGTTTTTGGAGCATTTATCCATGCCTTTTGTTGGGTATTTATTACCATATTTTGGAGATTGATTCATGTCTTTGGTTTCCGTTTTGTACTCTTGGCCTATTGATTCTTTGGAATTCATTACCTGGGAGTTTGTTTGTGTTCATAGTTGAGATGAACACTTTGGTTGGTTGTTTTGGGATGGTGTTGGAGTATGAGTATGTGATGGTGGTTTGTTGGTATCGTTGAGACTTGTTGGATGAACTAATTGTGCTACTATTGACTATATTGACTATATTTGGGTTCATTACCCCTGTGATTGGACTCCGGTCCCTGTGATTGGGTTGATTACCCCTGTGATTGGACTTCGGTCCCTGTGATTGGACTCCGGTCCTTGAGATTGGGTTGATTACCCCTGTGATTGGACTTCGGTCCCTGTGATTGGGCTTTTGCCCCTGTGATTGGGTTCATTACCCCTGTGATTGGACTTCGGTCCCTGTGATTGGACTACGGTCCCTGTGATTGGGTTTATTACCCCTGCGTACCAGATTTCTGGACTTGACTTCTGACTGTGGTTTGACTTGGTTTGGTGGTTGGTTTGAGGGTTTGGTGATTGGAATTGGGATTCTTTCTCGGTTGGTGGTTGTGAGTCTTTTGTGTTATTCGGTTGATATCATGTTATTCTCGTTGAGTTTGGTTGGTTCTTTTTGGATGGTTATTCAGTTGGTATCTCGGTTATTGGTTCGTTATTGCGTTATGCTTTCGTTGTTGGATATTGGCTTTGTTTGACTGAGTCTTGGTTATTGCTTCGTTCAGCTTATTGTTGTTGAGTATCGGTTTGAACTGTTGAACAGTTTGTTGGTGTTTATATTCTATATGGGTGTGTAAACCTATTTACAAGCTTATGTATATCTATATCTCCTTGCGGGTGTGAATGGTGGTTGCTTAGCATTCTTTTGCTAATGGTTCTTTGCATGTTTTCCAGGTATGGAGTAGTCTAAGCGCGAGCGCGATAGAGCTTATCTATGAGGACGCTTAGACTAGTTTATGACGTTTTAGACTTTGAGTTTTTGGGCCTGTGTGCCTTTGAGATATTATTATATACTCTTGTTTAGTGATTTGGGTACTTATGGATTATGACTTGAGGATTTTATTTTGGTTTATATCTATGACAGCTTAGTTCGTTTTTTTTTATGATTAGCCTGTGCATCTAGGCTGTGTTTATACCTATATGTGGCATGACGCCCTTAAGTTTTAAATTCGCTTCCGCTTTGCTATGTTGTTGGTTGAGATAGGCAGCTTTTGTGTTGAGTTTTATCTATCTCAGCCTGTGTGAGGTTGGGGTGTCACAGTTGGTATCAGAGCCTGTGTTGAGGTCTGAGTAGAGATCCTAGTGAATTCTAAGTTGAGGTCTCAGTAGCAATTAAGATGTTTAAGAATTCTAAGATGTGTGAATTCTAGGCCGCGTGGTGAGGACTCGTTTATTTGCTTTTGTTTATGCTTTGCAGGTTGTTTGTTGTTTGTTTGCTGAGAGCTCGTTCTCACTTGCTTTCTTGCGTGTTTGGTTAAGGCCGACCGCAGCGTTTTGTTCGCTTTTGTTAGTTGTCTCCCTCTTCTAGCGATCATGGTGCCGCCACGTCGACGCGAGGACTACCCGGAGGTGCCCTACGTTGAGCAGCTGATGCAGAATCTCCAGCAGCTGACCCAGATTACCCAGCTTCTGGGAACCGCGATGGTTCAGAACAACCAGCGCGGGCAGCCGGACCTTGTACGGAGGGTGGCGGGGCAGCACCCACCCTTCTTTGCTGGAGAGGAGGATCCTGCGATCCTAGAGGAGTGGATCCGAGCACTCGACAAGATCCTCGAGGTGGTAGAGTGCCCACCAGGTCGCCAGGTCGAGATGGCGAGCTTTTACCTGAAGGAGGAGGCTGACTTGTGGTGGGTCCACGGCGGCCCAACGATGCGCCAGGAGCCCGGCTTTGGATGGGAGACGTTCAAGGATCAACTGAGAGCCCGCTTCTACCCGGCCCACATCAAGGCAGCGATGCATGATGAGTTCTTACACCTCAAGCAGGGGGCGGGGACCGTGCAGGAGTATCATTGACGCTTCCTGGAGTTAGCCCGCTTCGCGCCGACGCTAGCCCCGATTGAGGAGACCAGGATCGAGCGGTTCGTGGCTGGCCTGAACCTGGAGACGCGCATGGCCTTAGTTGTGTTCAAGTTCCAGACGTTGAGCGAGGCCTACAACAGCGCTGCCGACCACTACCGTGTGCTATTTATCCGCCGAGGGATCCAGGACCGCTCCAAGCGGCCAGTAGAGGGTGGAGCTTCAAACTCCAAGAGGCACAGACCCGGGGGATCCGGCACGAGAGGAGGCTTCCAGCAGGGTGGCTCTAGCCACGGCGGTGGATCTCGCCCTAGCTTTGGGCAGGGGTCAGGAGGCGATGGAGCGCGTACACGGCATGTAACACCCCGTAAATTCGTTCAAGCCTTTCGAACCGTTAATTAATTCCTTGGGCAATTTAATTAATTTCTAAATTGGGCTAATCCTTCCAATTTAATATATATATACTCTTATATATATATATATA
>CP025653.1:8112095-8224481 GCA_003576665.1 Ipomoea trifida
GGGGAGTTGCCCTTTTAGACTTGAGTAGTTATTAGACTAACCGCTTAGTTAGTTAACTTCTTAAGAATTCTTACCCTTTTGACACTAACTTGTGATTGTCGTCTAGTAAAATGCCTCCTAGACGAAACATACCTGTTGGGGATAGCAGCGATGTCTCGGCAATGGACCGTATGGCTATGGCAATGGAACAGATGGCTGGGTTCATGATGGCTCAGCAAGCTCATAATCAAGCCCCAGTGCAACCACGGGTTGATGTTACTAAAGCCATAGCAGCTAGACAACCACCGTTCTATGCAGGGGAGGAAGACCCGGTGATCCTTGAAGAATGGATCAGAACCTTTGACAAACTGCTAAACGCTGTGAATTGTCCTGAGGAGCAGCGGGTGTCTTCTGCAGTATACTACCTGACTAAAGCTGCGGATGATTGGTGGTCAATGGTGGGACCAGATCTTCTGCAAGGCCCAGGGTTTGGCTGGGAAGAGTTCAAAACGGAATTAAGAGGTCAATTCTATACCGAACGAATTAAAGGCATCAAGTGTGAAGAATTCTTGCGGTTAAAACAACAAGGGACAACGGTGCAAGATTATCACAGTAGGTATGTGGAGTTGATGAGATTTGCGCAAGATATCGTACCTGACGAGGCAAGCAAGGCGAGGCGATTTGTAAGGGGGTTAGATTGGGGAGTGAGAAGTGCAATCGCACCATTTATGTGCCCTACTCTCAGGGAAGCATACAACCGAGCATCGGATCATTATCAAGTGTATTTAGATCAGCAAGAAGTCTATGGTCGGAAAAAGAGAAAAGCTGATGATAAGTCAGGAACACCTAAGTGGGAGAGTCAGAAGCCTACCCAATCAGGATCTTACTCAAGGCAGGTAGGAAGGAGGGAAGGAGCAAGTCAAGGGAAACAATTTAATTGTCGAAGGTGTGGACGGAATCATCCTGGTGAAAATTGCCAAGGAATGAGAATCAGGTGCTACAAGTGCGGTCTCCTAGGACACAAAGCCAACGAGTGCCAATCCAGGGTAGATAATTCCCGAACGAACTCACAGAATAACAGTCCAGGGAAAGGATTCAATGGGAGGAACAACCAAAAACCCACCGAGACTGGAAGCAAGGGATCTAACGCTCCACAAGTCAATAGGGGCAGACCATTAAATATCTCTGCAGGTCCCAGCAACAAAGGAAAGGCACCGGTGGAAGAAAGCAGTACGGGGAACCAAGGCCGAATCTACGTCGTCAACCGCACGCAAGCTCAAGCTGGCGACGTTGTAACTGGTATATTTCCGATAAACTCAGTGCCTGGTTTGGTATTGTTTGATACTGGAGCTACTAATTCTTTTATATCCTCTATATTTGCTGATAAATTGAAGCTAGAGCCTACTGCTAGATTAGATTTGAATGTGAAAACTGCTTCAGGACTAGTAGTAGCATGTACAGATGGGTATGAGAATGTTTCGATAGAGATAACCGGAGTTAACTTCCTCGGGAATCTCATTCGATTTGAACTAGAAGGTCTGGATGTAATATTGGGAATGGACTGGTTGGAGAAATACAGAGCCCGAATAGAGTGTAACGAGAGGAAAGTAGTTTTGCGAGGGCCGAAGGGGAAAAGAATATCCTACCGAGGGATTGAAAAACCGCCTGAGTCCAAGTTAATGACAATGCAGGAGTTGAGGAAGTACGCTAAAAAGGGATATGATGTGTGCCTCTGCTTGGTACACGATGTTGAGAAAGGAGAACCTGAGATCAATCAAATCCCTGTTGTGCGTGAGTTTCCCGATGTGTTTCCCGATGAGCTTACGGAGATGCCGCCCGAGAGAGAGGTGGAATTCAATATCGATCTTGTGCCAGGAACCTCGCCCATCTCAAAAGCACCTTACAGAATGGCACCAAAAGAGATGGAGGAGTTGAAGGCCCAACTGGCGGAGCTGTCGGAAAAAGGATTCATTAGGCCGAGCATATCACCTTGGGGCGCACCAGTATTATTTGTAAAGAAGAAAGACGGGAGTCTAAGACTGTGTATCGATTATAGAGAATTGAATCGGGTCACAGTAAAGAACAAGTACCCGTTGCCCAGGATTGATGACCTATTTGATCAATTAAGGGGGGCTGGTGTGTTTTCCAAGATCGATTTGCGATCAGGGTATCATCAGGTGAGAGTGGCGAAGCAGGACATATCCAAAACGGCATTCCGAACAAGATATGGCCATTATGAATTCACGGTCATGCCGTTTGGAGTAACGAATGCGCCGGCAACCTTCATGGATCTGATGAATAGAATTTTCCTTCCATATCTGGACAAGTTTGTCGTTGCCTTCATAGACGACATCTTGGTCTACTCAAGGACACTGAAGGAACACGAGGAACATTTAAGGACGGTGTTACAGATATTAAGGGAGGAGAAACTGTTTGCAAAGTTGTCCAAGTGTGAGTTTTGGAAGAATGAGGTAGCATTTCTTGGGCATGTAATCACCAAGGAAGGAGTCGCAGTGGACCCAACAAAAATCAGAGCTGTAATTGAATGGGAAGCACCCAAGTCGATCACGGAAGTCCGTAGTTTCTTGGGTTTGGCAGGCTATTATCGAAGATTTGTGCAAGACTTCTCAAAAATAGCCAAGCCATTAACAAATCTACTCAAGAAAACAACCAAGTATAACTGGAGTGATGAATGCGAGCATGCATTCCAGGAACTTAAGAAGAGGTTAACAACCGCTCCAGTGTTAACCTTACCTATTGGAACCGAGGGTTACGAACTATACACGGATGCATCTCACAAGGGACTGGGATGTGTTTTGATGCAAAATGGAAGAGTGATAGCTTATGCATCTCGTCAATTGAAAACACACGAGGCTAACTACCCGACCCATGATCTGGAATTAGCAGCTGTGGTGTTCGCTCTTAAGATTTGGCGACACTATCTCTATGGTGTCACTTGCAAAATTTTCACAGATCATAAGAGTCTAAAGTACATCTTTACTCAGAGAGATCTAAATTTGAGACAGAGAAGATGGCTAGAGTTGATTAAGGATTATGATCTGGAGATCCAGTATCATGAGGGTAAGGCAAACAAAGTAGCAGATGCATTGAGCCGGAAATCGAATCATGCCCTTTGGGTATTGCCTGACCAGTTATGTAAGGATTTCCAGAGACTTAATCTGGAAATAAAAATGAGCATACAAGTGGAACAAGAAATGAAATTATGTGCTCTGACGGCTACTCCAACTCTATTTGAAGAAGTCAAACAAGCACAAGGAGAAGACAACTAGGTAAACCAAATCAAGGGAAAAATGATTGATGGAAAACATGGCCCATTTGAGTTGCACGCAGATAGTAGTGTGAGATTCCAAGGTAGGTGGGTTATACCTACCGGTTGTAAGAAAATAATGGAACAATTGATGAAAGAAGGCCATTATACACCCTATTCAGTTCATCCTGGAGGGGACAAACTGTACAAAGACCTGAAACAGAACTTCTGGTGGTCAGGTATGAAGAAGGATGTTGTTGAATTCGTTGCTAAATGTCTAAACTGTCAAAAAGTTAAAGCGGAAAGGAGTAAGCCAAAAGGCCTACTACAACCTTTAGAGATACCTCAATGTAAGTGGGATTCTGTCTCTATGGACTTTGTGGGAGGACTGCCACTAACAAGGGCAGGAAAAGATAAAATATGGGTAATCGTGGATAGACTTACCAAGACAGCAAGGTTTATTCCCATGAAAGACACTTGGACTATGACTCAATTGGCAAAAGCTTATGTGAGCCGAGTTGTTAAGTATCATGGAGTACCCAAGGACATTGTTTCAGACAGAGATTCCCGATTCTTGTCTCAGTTCTGGCAAGCTTTACAAGCAGCTCTGGATACAACATTGAAACTCAGTACTGCCTTTCATCCTATGACTGATGGGCAAACCGAGAGAACCATACAAACTTTGGAAGACATGTTAAGGGCTTGTGCATTAGATTTCCAAGGATCGTGGGATGAACATTTGGATTTAATTGAGTTTTCTTACAATAATAGTTACCATGCCAGTATCCAAATGTCACCGTATGAAGCCTTGTATGGACAAAAGTGCAGGAGTCCACTCTGTTGGGAAGATTTGGTTAGTCCTGTGATACTAGGACCTGAATATCTGCAAGAAATGACGGAAAGGATCAAATTGATTCGGGAAAGAATGAAAGCCGCACAGGACCGGCAGAAGTCGTATGCTGATTTAAAGAGACAATCAGTTGAATTTCAAGAAGGTGATAGGGTAAGACAATCATTTTTTTTATTAGGATGACTGTAGAAATAAGAAAGCCACAACTAAGAGTTTCACTATTGGCAGGTATTGCTAAAGATATCCCCTACAAAAGGAGTAATGAGATTTGGGAAGAAGGGGAAACTGAGTCCAAGGTACATTGGACCGTATGAAGTACTAGAAAGAATTGGGAAAGTAGCTTACCGATTAGCACTACCTACCGTGCTAGATCGAGTTCATAACGTGTTTCACGTGTCCCAATTAAAAAAATATGTGCGCGATGATTCGCATGTGCTTCAACCCGAGGTGAGTAAAACTCTTGGATTGAACTATGAAGATTATTAAGGTTATATTATAATGAGCATGCGATAATTCCTGTAGGAGATGACTCTGGATGAGAACTTATCTTATGAGGAAAGACCGGTGAAAATCTTGGATACTAAGACCCGAGATACTCGAAGAAGGACCATAAGAATGGTCAAAGTATTGTGGTCCAACCATTTGGTGGAAGAAGCCACCTGGGAGTTGGAAGATGTCATGAGGGAACGGTATCCCGAATTGTTTAACTAAGGTAGGTAGGATCGACCTACTTGTGGTATACCTAAGTTAATTATGTGCTAATTTGCTACATCTGTTTCTATTGTGAGTGGCTTACCCTGAAACCTTAGATGTTAAGACGGAAGTTTCGGGGACGAAACTTTTTTTTAAGGAGGGTAGACTGTAACCCCTCGTCATTCCGGATCAGATTAAGGTTCGAGAAATATGTTCTTAAGTTAAGACATACCTGAGATGAGTGACCGAAGCGTCAAAAGAATTTTTTTTAGGAAATATAGTTGTTATTAAGCTGCGATCTACGTACCGGTCACGAACCGTAATAATTTTAGGAACTAGTGTTCGAACCCGTTTGACCTAAGAAATGGATTTTTAGACACCCTACTATTATTCTGGAATTTCCTATTTTATTAGATTAGCCCATAGCAGTCAAAAATTATTTGTGATCGTACATCGCGAAATTTCGCAGGATACCGAACCTAGCCCAATTTGGAGTTTTAGACTGGAATTAATTTTTGGGTTCGAAAATTATGAGAATTAAATTAGTTTCCACCGAGAATTTATCTGAATTAATCCCAAGCAGTCTAAGTTAAGATATTTAGGATTATTTTATTCCATATTAGTTTAGATCTTATCCATAGGACTTTGACTAGTCAACCATTTGACTAAGACCATAAAAAGCCTTTTTCTTCCCCATTTCTTGGACTTGGCCGAAAAAAAGAGAGGAGAAAGGGAAGGGGAATTTCTTCATCTTCAACCTCAAGCTTCAAGAACTCCATAGCCAATCTTCTTCATAACTTCATCAAGATTCGGTAAACCTTTAATTTTATTTGGTAAATAGCTTTATTTCCTTCCCTAGATTAAGAATCTAAGTCTTGATTTCTTGAATCTTGTTGTTATGATGATGATTTGGGAACTAGGGTTTCAAGAGAAATTGGGGAAAATCCACCAAAAGCATTTTTAAGACAATATTAACCACTTTGGAGGTAAGGAGTTCCCTTAAGTTGGACTAGATTGCTCAAATTTGAATAATTGATAATTGATTGTGACTTGGTGAATTTTAGTAAAAATGTTTGGTATATGTTGCTTGTATATAGTGTATATAAGGTGTATATCTCATGATTTATGGCTACAAATTGTTGTGTTAGTAAGATTTGGTTACTAGTATGCAAACAAATATATATAGGCATGTTATGGAAAATGTATATATGTATGTGGCGTGTGTGGTGTATATATTTATATATGTAGTTAGATTATGGAATAAATATACATATATATGTGGCGTGTGTGGTGTATATATATATGTAGTTAGATTATGGAATAAATATACATATATATATATGTGTGGTGTGTGTGGTGTATATATATATATATATATAGATTATGGAACATATATGTATATATATATGTGGCGTGTAGTGTGTATATATATATATATATAGTATATGTGGTGAGCAAATGTGTATATATATATATATGTAGTATGTGTGTTATGTGTATATATATATACTATATTTAGCATGTACGTGTACTCGGGTTATATATATAGTAGGTGTGTACATCGAATTATATTCATATAATATATGAATATATGTATAGTATATTCTATATGAGATATATATATATAGTGAGAAGGTATGTTAATGTGTTATATGTTCAAGGCTTGTTAATTGTAATTGAGTAAGTGGTGATGATTATGCTTAATTATCACTATGGGTGGTAATTAAGGTGCTATCTAATTGGCTAAAGGATGGAGAAATGTTTCCAAAAGAGATAAAACCTTAGTTTCTGAGCAAGAGGAGGAGGACCTTGATTAACCCACGGGAGGCATATGCTCTGCATGAAGTGCCATGCCCTTGCCCAGCGGTTGCTACATATTAAATATTATGCCGTATGACATCCAATTCATACTTATGCGACGTCTAGTCGCTGGGAACTATATAACTCGTCGGATGCGGTATTCCCACGGGGGTGTGCACACTTAAGGTATAGTTACCCCGATTATTGCGGGCAGGTTTCGTTTTGACGGACCCGGTTAGGCCGACTGGGAATCATTTTAACGTACCTGGTGCCAAGGGATCAGCGTTAGATCGGGGGATGACCACTACCCCGATCAATGATCCAAGTGGTCAAAGAGGGAGACAACTAGAGTGCTCCGAAGGCCTCACACTTTCGAAGAAGAAACTAAGTGGATTTTTGTAAGAAGTTATGGCTACTTTGTAGTTGATAAGATAAGGGAATGATGAATAGTTGGACGCAGTGGTGTGCCAGAATATTCTCGATCTATGAGATGGAAATTGATGAAGAGTTCCTTGAGAGAGACGGTTGAAAACTAGTTTGAACAACTACAGATTTGACTAGAAGAAAATGTTATTCCCTATTTCTTTTGGGAGGTCTAATTAGACTAAATATTATGATTTCTTCTACGTACTTATATGTTTCACTGTGTTGTCATACTTTAACCAAAATATATATGTTTTAGAAAACCTTTATTTAAGTTTGGGTGATCCACGGATCTCCTTGCTTAGCCGTTGTGCTAACTACACTTCAATGTGTTACTTTCAGATGGAGTCCAGCATTAGTTCTTGCAGTCCGACGAACTCCCCCAGTTCGTCGGAAGATGAAAGTCGTAGCATGGACTACGACGCTTTTGTGCAGCAGATGATTGGCGACGACCCTTATGCGCCTGGCTTTGCTCCTACAGCTCCCAATGGCTCACCGGTAGTAGATAGTGATCTTCCTATCCCTGATGGTCCTGATGTGCAGGCCACTTTTGGTTTTTACCCTATCGAGGTGCTGGTAGGAAGTAACCCCTTAGAGTTTATAGTCTATTACCCTTACCCTTGGGACCCTAGTCCTCCCGAGAGTTGGGAGGAGTGGTCTATGGTTATTGTCGCTTCCCGGTTCCTAGACCATATCACATGGTATGAAGAGGAGTGGCATCTCGTCTGGGGTGAGTTTACGGGTCCGACGTATTCCCAGATCGTGTAGGCAGGTTGCACAGTCCGACGTATTCCCAGATCGTGTAGGCAGGTTGCACGGCAGGTCTGTAGGGGTTTAGTCCTTTTTGTGTAAATGTTTTTTTTGTAGCCAGGAAAGTGACTGATCTTGGTTAGTAGGGATATGTATGACTTTAAACTTATGTTGGCCATTAGGCAAACTTTTTGGGCACTTACTTTGTAAATATTAATATATATATATATATGCTTAGAATATTATATTTTGATGTTGGGGTGTTGATGTTGAGTGTATTTCTTTTAGCCTGTGCACTTAGAGTGAAAGTTTTATCAAAGAGGTGATAGACTTCATTCTAAGTGTGGCGGTAGCACCCGGTTTTCTGCTAAAAGGGTAAGCTTCCGCAGTGTTATGTTACGCATATTGTAATAGTTGTCAGAACAGGAAATCGGGGTGTTACATAGATGTTATCACGAACATGAGTAATTCCAAGCATACGCTCAACAATATGCCCACTTGAATTCACATACCGAATAAACACAATCATCTACTCTTTAAGTGATATATCTCTTGACTCATCAACTATTATTCCAAATAATTCTTCACCAAGATCATTGATTATTATTTCAGTTGTCTCACTTGCAATTGCATTAACTATATCTTTTTGAATTAAAGGAGAAGTCATTTGGTGATTTTCAGGTGCATTTTGCATTACTACTTTGCCAACATCTTCATTAGTATCTGCAAGAACTTTTAAGAACTCAAGGAAGCTTCCCCGATTAAGTGAGTCAAGGGTTTCATCATTTCCACGAAAAGCAAGTCCTTGCCTTAAAAGAAACCGGATAGAAGTAACTGATGAAGTCAATCGAACACGATAGTCTTGTTTCGATTGCTCCGAGTGTTTTGATACACAAACTTGTATGTGTTGCTCTTGAGTCATTAAGTCTCGACAAGCTTGTACATTCTTTGCGTGAACACTATCATGATTACCAACATGTGCACGCAACCTTTCCGGTCCTTTTTTACAATTGTTGAATCCTTCTGTAACAAATGACTCACCCCCAGCTTGGTGTCCACTGCTTTCATCTTTGAATAGATAACAACATAAACAATATTCTGCATCTTTTGATACACTATACTCCAACCAATTACTATGACGTCAAACCATTTAGAATTAAATCTTCTATTAGCACCCGTAATCACTCTAGTAGGAAATACATGATTTTTTGGTTGACAAGGACCCATTTGTAGATATCGTCTCCGCACAATATCTCTATCATTGATATGATATTCATATATATTTTTCCTTTTACCCGGATCAACTTCAAGCTCATCTATATTAACTTCAATACGAGGCCTTGTACTTGACACTTCCTGACTACCTTGACTAGATGAATACCCAAAAGAAGTTGATTTTCTTTTGAAAAATTTTTCCATAACTGAACCAATAAAACAATATCATATCATAAACTAAACAAAACACATTATGAATTCTGACTGATAAACTGATTCACTGATTCAGTGTATTCTGTTATGTATAAAAGCTATGAATTCTAACTGCTAAACACATTATTGGAACTAATTATTCCTTATTCACAGAATTCTAATTGCTAAATGTCTAAAATACATAAATAGATAAACCCAATTCATGTATTCTGTTAGAAAAATACATCAATAGATACATTGATAAACAACAAAACAGATTACAATAAACAGATAGGAGACTGATAAACAAATAAACTGATAAACAGATCAAAAGTCATAAAAATTCATAAACAGATAAACTGATAAACAAATTCAATAAATCATAGTTCAAAGATTTAAATAAAATTAGAGAAATTAGGATTTAGGGCAAAATTTGAAGTAGAGAAATTAGGGAAAATGTGAACTTGAGAAGTGAGAGGAGACTAGAGGCGTGACCGGTAAGGCGGCGAGCTCCGGTAGCAGGGACGACCGGCGAGCTCCGGTAAAGAGGTGAGCTCCGGCGAGGAGCGAGGATGCGACGCGGAGTGAGCGAGAGAGTTGCGAATGAGCTTTCTGCGATATGAAATTCTGAACTGCAAAATAAGGGAAATAAAAAAAAATTATATTTATATACAGCCTCAAAACAGCATCATTTTGGGGCTGTATATTTTGGGCAGTGGGGGCAGCTGCCCCCACTGCCCCCAGGGCAGTTCCGTCTCTGCGAGTAGCTATGTGTTCATGTTAGCTTGTGCAGTCGTTTCTTCAAAATCCTCAAAACAAATTGTGATAGCTAGATACACGATATAATATGAGCTAATAGCCTTGGAAAATGTTGCAAAGAGGTTGAATGGCTACGCCATTTTCTCGAGGATATTTCTAATTGGGAAAAACCTATACCTCCAATTAGTGTGCATTGCAATAGTCAAGCCATAATTGGTAGGGTACAGAGTAACATCTATAATGGTAAGTTTAGATATATACGTCATAAACATAATACCATTAAGGCTATTATAAGTGGAAAGTGGACACCTAACCAAGCTAGCACTTAAGTTCAATGGGACAACTAAATTACATATAAAAATAATCGTGTCACTGTAGGGGTTTCAGACTCCCAATCACTTCTCATTGAATAGTGACTCCCGCGCGAGGCTAATATGCTTATATGCTTTAATGATTTGAAGTGTCGGTTAACATATGATAGGGTAATACGCACCGGTATCCATACATCCTACGGTAAACGACCGTCAGACTGGTCTACCCGACCGCATAAGTCGTTCCCGACCTAAACATCAAAGCCCGACCTTAGGGCATGCTCCGGACCAGCGCGCCCTCCGACATCTTTCCGCCTGCTTAACACTTGTACGGCTGTGCGGCTCCGATGCAGGTCGACAGTGCATGCGCCCCACGTGTGCTCCATGCCGAAGGACCGGAGACCGCCACTCGATCCTCCCCTATAAATACCCGCATTTATGGAGGAGAGAGGACTTTTGGCCAACCACCAACTACACGGAAACTGACTCCCGGTCTCCGATTACTTACTCATTCCTCGAGCTACGTGCTAGACATTATAATACGATCGTACGCCTTTTTTATACGTTCACCTCCATAATTCTCTACATCATTTTGGCGCCGCTCTGTGCAATCATCTCCCCGACCTGGTCGGTATCCAGGTCTCGGATAGCCTCCCGGGTTGGGATCACCGCGCGGACCTTGTCTATGAAACTCGCCGTATGCTCCCCTCCCTCTCGTAACGCGTCAAGGACGGGAGTCGACCCGCGGGCGGTCGGACGTTTTTGCTTCTTCGGAGGGGGGATCTCCTCGACCTCTTGGTCGGTCGCTTTCTCCTTCCCCCGCCGAGACGCGGGTCGGGCGACCTGAAGTTTCGCCGCAGATGCGGTTCCTGTCGAGCTCGCTGGTAGAGGTGCCTTGTTCCCTCCCAGAGTGACCTTCGGGCGCGGCTTCTTGGGTCCGGTGGGGATCGGCGCGAAGCTCCGTTCGAGAACCATCCCTGCAAAGGAAAAACAAAAACCAAATCGTTGATTAGACACCTTGATGAAACGCGCAAAAACCGTACCGACCTGAAAATCAACCCGACCTTGCTTCCCAGTTCCAGGTCGGCAGCAGCTACACTTTCGGGAGATCGGAAGACCCAATACTCGTAGGCCTCCGCCGAGATCTTGACGACCGCGTTCTTTTTCGCCCGGGTCGCTGCGGGGTACTTGTGTTTCGTGTAGTGCTCGGACCAAACTCGGGGCACGGGTAACCTCCAAGGGTACTTCACCGATACTATGCGGTTCTTCCAGCCCCTATTATTATCCGGGAGGTCGGGGATCGAGCAGAAGTGCCCACGAGATTGGGCCATAAGGAACCCTCCCCCATGCTTCACGGGGATGTGACGAACGGCGAAAATAAAATTAAAGAGCTCCATGGTGCAAGGAACCCCATGCCGAGCGCAAATTTGAGGGAAACAGGCAATTATGCGATGGGCGTTCGGTGCAATCTGACCGGGCAAGACCTTATAGTGTTCTAAGAAGGAAAGAAGGAAAGGAGAAAAGGGAAAGGAAAGGGGTGCTTTGATAGAATCTAGGTGCAACCCGATCCAATCGTCGCGAGTCCGGTCAATCACGTTCCCTAAAGACCTTCGGGTCTGGAAATCTACGCGCCCGTTCAAAAGAGTCGTCGTTTCTTCCAGCTCGGAAAGAGTTAGCAGACACGGATGGTTGCGAACGTCCTCGCTGTTTAGTGGAACGAGCTCTTCCCCGGAGGAAGCAGATGGCTGAGAAGAAGAAAGGTCGAGAGAGTGAGGTACAGAAATAGGCCCCATAGTGGCCGGCCGGGGAGGGAGCTCGGCCAGAAGGGCCTCGCGCGTAGCAGGAGGGTACTGCGCCGCGACAATCCGCGGAGATTTCCCGTGCCGAGGGCCGTCTTCGCCCACCCAACCGTCGTGAGACCCGACCTCGTCAGCCGTTCCGGTAGAGTTTGCCGAGGATGCATCCGTTGGAGTGGCCTCTACGGCATCGTCGTAGTCTTGGGCCGAGATGTTTTGGCTGTCTGAGTCAGACATCGTGACTTCCCTATAGGGAAATGGAGTTCGGGTTTAGCTCAAAGGGTCCGACCTCAACTAAAAAAGGGCTATTTTAGGGCCAGACACAACAGAAGAAAACCGAATTCAAAAGTACCGAGAATCCCGATCGAAAATATGGAAGCAAGAAAAGAATCGCCGAATACCTGTGTTAAGCGTAGGCGTGCTTGGAGCCGGTGACAACCTACGCTGGGTGAGTAGGTAATGCGGTCGGGAGGCTCTGATGCGGGGCGAGGCTGAAGAAGAAAGCGTATCTCGGAACGCTAGCGCGAGAAGCTTATTTATAGGCTGTAGCGGAAGCCGAAACGCTCCTCATCATGATGACACGGGCATCCCGAGAAAGCTCGCCACACGTCGCCACGTGTAGGGCTCGAGCGCCGCACGCAACGGTCTGGGCCATTTGGTCGGGCCCATGAGGATAGCGGGTCGATTTCCCCAAAGCCCTTCATTCGACCCGCTTAGGGTAATACGCACCGGTATCCATACATCCTACGGTAAACGACCGTCAGACTGGTCTACCCGACCGCATAAGTCGTTCCCGACCTAAACATCAAAGCCCGACCTTAGGGCATGCTCCGGACCAGCGCGCCCTCCGACATCTTTCCGCCTGCTTAACACGTGTACGGTTGTGCGGCTCCGATGCAGGTCGACAGTGCATGCGCCCCACGTGTGCTCCATGCCGAAGGACCGGAGACCGCCACTCGATCCTCCCCTATAAATACCCGCATTTATGGAGGAGAGAGGACTTTTGGCCAACCACCAACTACATGGAAACTGACTCCCGGTCTCCGATTACTTACTCATTCCTCGAGCTACGTGCTAGACATTATAATACGATCGTACGCCTTTTTTATACGTTCACCTCCATAATTCTCTACATCAACATAAGTAGAGTATGCGGGATACTAAAAAAACACCTATGTGAGAGAAAAGTAGGGTCTTTTCAAAGAAGAATTTCTTGCACTAAATTCTTTAGAAACTCTTGCAGAACAAGGAACGATGTTCCATGGCCAAAATGGGCACACCCATGAGAACATGACATAGTAGAAACGTTCCTATATAAGATAGATCATCATTTACACAAATAGTAGTACAACTCAAAGACATTACGTTCTACTAGACACCCAGTAAAATAAATATATCATTACAAGGGTTCGATCATTGAGGTTGAGCTGGAGTTTACCTCATCCCCTTTTGGTCATTAAATATTTTTTTTTTTGAATACAACTGACCCTATTACATTGTAGTATCTGTTCATCTATACTTTTCTCAACCTGTTGAAGCACGAAGAGTCAATTTCGAGATCTCCTCCACTGAGACTCGAACTCATGAGTTCCCATCTGAGGGTGGCCACTACATGCCAATTGAGCACAAAGTGCTTGGCCTTTGGTCATTAAATATGTTTCTTCTTGTTCTTTAGAAAATAAGCAGATGATTCATCTCTCATCATCTAAAAATTGACTTTCACTACTGGAGCTTGAAGTGTCTAACATTTTGGTTGACTTTTTTGGTTCTTTAGTAGCTAAGGTTTTTCTTCTCCTATCACTTTTCGGTTCACCGTACTTCTTGAACGCCTTCCACTTGTTTCAACTAGAGCACTTCTCGGATCCTCTTTGTTTACTATTTGGTGCTTGCTTTTCTCTTTATGCTTGGTTAAAAGTTGAAATAAACACTCAGCCTTACAGTAACCTAGTCTTCTATAGTTGTAATAGGGATTTTGAACTTCCTCTATTCATTTACTTTTTGATCTAGATAATTGATCGACATATCGATTGGTTGAGGATGATGGGCTTCCTTAAGAGTGTTTCTTATGCATGAACCTTTTGAATTTCCTAACAAACAAATAAAATTGTTCATTAGTTAAAAATTCACTAGTGTAGGCTACTAACTAGGGGTGGGCAATTCGGTTCGGATAAACCGAACCGAGCTGAGCCGAACCGAACTAGTAATATAAAACCGAACAGTTCGAGATTCCTGTAAACCGAACGGTTCGGTTAAAAACCGAACCAAACCAAATGGTTTAGTAAAAACCAAACCAAACCGAACCGAACTTTGTTAGGTTTTAATAATAATAATAAATATAAATATATATATATATATATATATATATATATATATATATATATATATATATATATCCTAACTAGAATGAATTTCTTCATTCCAGTGCTTCATTCCATTGGAATGAATTTAGCCAAATTCATTTATCCAGTTTACTAGAATGAAATTTCAGTTCTAGAAATTCATTCCAGTAAACTGGAATTCCAGTTTGGAAATATTAGTTCCAGTTTTATTTATTATTTATTATTATTATTATTTTGAATACAATTGGCCCTATTACATTGTAACATCTGTTTATCTAATATTGTTTTTTTTTTTAAATTTGTTTTTCAGCATTAGTTTTATTTTTTATTTTAATTTGTTTGAATTATTAATTTGTTATGTTGGTATTTAATATTTAGATTTTAGACTTTGGATTTGGGTTATGTGATTTTTCATACATAGTTATTACGGTGTCCCGTTAAGTTGCGGCGCCCCCGGCCGCCTTGTTGTGTAGGAAATATTGAAATTCGGGGGTCGTAAATCGAACCGAATTAAATCCGAACCGAAACATAACCGTTTCAAACCGAACCGAACTCTAATGTTAAACCGAATCGCTTAGTTTTTTTTTTAAAAAAAAACCGAAACTGAAACCGAAAAAACCGAATGAGAAAACTCAATAGATACACGAGATATTCACTAGAAGGCAATTGTGAGGGTTATGAGATACGTAAGGTATACTCATGACCTTGGATTGCACTATACGAGATATCCTGCACTTGAAGGGTATAGCGACGGTAATTGGATATCAGATCGTAAGGACTCCAAGTCCGCAAGTAGCCGGTGAAGTATCCAGGATTTCTTTTGAGGGGGGGGGGGGGCAAAGAAGCAAAGGTAAACTAAATCCAAAAATGTTTAAACACAAGGTTCAAATACAAATATCAAACACGAATAAATTGTTAAATTATAAAATACATTATAAATTACAATACAAAGTTTATGGTAAACTACGGGGTAATACTCCTCTATGCTCTCTCATATTTTGAAATCGGAGTAGAATTGCTTCATTTGAAACTTGATCAAAAACTTATTTTTCAACATACGGCAATAAGCAATCATGTAATAAATCATCACCCATCCGGTTGCGTAAAGATGTCTTGATTAACTTCATAGCAGAAAATGCTCTTTCCACACTAGCAGTTGCAACCGGTAGAATCAAAGACAACTTTAGAAGCAAATACACCAACGTGTAGTCCAAATGTCTTCCCGTTTCCACCATTTTTTGAGCTAATTCATTAATACCACCCAATTTAGAGAAAACAGGATCAGAAGTTACATCAACAAAATAAGTTTGTAGTTGGTTATCTAGTAATTCAAGTTCAAAAATAGAAAAATCATTTGGATAACTGTGCCAATCGAACTAATTTTTCCTTATCAAACCTAGCAAATTAAATGAATCCCTGGGATCAAAACATGCCACACATAAGAGCAACTATGTAGTCTTCTAATTGAAACGGTTGTTTAGCTCTTGGAGTTGTAGATCTAAGACCGCATAAAACCTTTCAACACGGTACCTATAAAGATGAGTTTTTTCTTCAACATTACAGCGATGTCTTTCTGGTAGTACATAAACTTCATCCAAATTAGGTATAGGAATTGAATGCTTGTTGCAAAAGAGTGAAACTTCTTGTAAAAGAGCTTCCCACCCATCATCTCTCATCATTTGCAATCTATTTTTTGAGACCTCCAATAGTCTAATGGCACTCACAATGTTTTGATCTTTCTTCTGTAATGCCTGTGACAAGTCATTGGTAATTCCTAAAACATCCTTCATCAAATGCAAAAAGAATAAAAAATCAAAACATAGAATAGCCTCCAATACTCCAAATGCTTCTGTCCTTTGTTTTGGACCCTCATTGACTCCTATTTCATCAAGAACCTCAATCACCGGAGAAAATAATTTCACAATGCTCACAAGTGCACCGTAATGAGATCCCCAACGTGTATCACCAGGGCATTTTATAACTGATTCTTGATTCAAACCAATTCTTGTTTCAATTGTATCAGTAGAATTGAATCAATCAACATCTTTAATTGTTTGTCTCGTAAGCTATCCTTGCGCTTACATGAAGCACATACAATATTGCACAATTGTGAGACAGTGAGAAAAAAATTTCGAACAGCACTATTTTTTCTTGCAGCACCCACAAGTGCTAGTTGTAGTTGATGAGCAAAACAATGAACATAAAAAGCACATGGATTCTCATTGATAATCAAAGTTTTAAGACCATTGAACTTGCCTCGCATATTATATATAATACATATATATTAAATTATTATTTTGAATACAA
This sequence comes from Ipomoea trifida, assembly GCA_003576665.1. NCBI lineage: Eukaryota > Viridiplantae > Streptophyta > Magnoliopsida > Solanales > Convolvulaceae > Ipomoea > Ipomoea trifida. The sequence continues at coordinate 8,128,778 of CP025653.1, forward strand.
TTGGCCCTATTACATTGTAACATCTGTTTATCTAATATTGTTAATTTTTTTTAAATTTGTTTTTCAGCATTAGGTTTATTTTTTATTTTAATTTATTTGAATTATTAATTTGTTATGTTGGTATTTAATATTTAGATTTTAGACTTTGGATTTGGGTTATGTGATGTTTCATACATAGTTATTACGGTGTCCCGTTAAGTCGCGGTGCCCCCGGCCGCCTTGTCGTGTAGGAAATATTGAAATTCGGGGGTCGTAAACCGAACCAAAACAGAACCATTTCAAACCGAACCAAACTCTAATGTTATACTAAATCGTTTAATTTTTTTTAAACCGAAACCGAAACCGAAACTGAAAAAACCGAACCGAAAACCGAAATGCCCACCCCTACAACTAACTATGATGAAGTGGATGGCTGATTTGTTGTGAGTGTTTTGATCTTCGATTCATCTACTTTTTCTTCATCTTTACTCTACATCTCAAATTCATATGCCTTGAGATCCCGAAAGAGTTGTACAGTAGTTATAGTTTTGAGGTCTTTATGATCCCTCATAGTTGTGACCTTCATTTCCCATGCCATTGGGAGTCCTTGAAAAATCATTGAGTAGCTTCATTAACCTTGTTTCCATCTCAGTGATATTCTCACCATTGGCCATCTTGAAATCTTCAAACTTCTTCATGGAAATTGTCAAGTTGTTCTCATTTTCCTGTTCATCTCTCACACCAATCTGCAATAGGATTTCCCATATTTGAATGGCAATGGCAACTTTTTATTTTTGGGAAGATCATGTCATCAACTACCTTGAAGAGGATATATTTAGCAATGTTGTCCAAGTTGTTTTTCTTCATGTCCTCCATAGTCCACTCCTGGGAGTGTCAGCAGTTTGAGTAGCAGTTGTATTGACCATCATGATCTCCACTGGTCCGCTGGTAATAACCTCCCACATCTCATCATAGAAATATGAGTCTGCATGCAAATCTTCCAATCATCAAATCTATCAATGATGAACATGAGATTCTTGGAAAAAGAGCCTTCAATTTTTTACTGAAATAACGTGTCATAAAAAAAATTTATAGTTTCTTTCAAAAGAGATCCACCTAGTAGTTAGAGAGTTTATCCAAATTAGGTTACTACTGTGATACCACATGTTGGTCCCGAGGGGTTTGGGGATCAATTCTAGAGTGGGGGTGAATATACTTGATAGCTTTTCGAAAATGAAATTCAAGTGAGCTTGAATTTCGATATATAGAGTTTTAAAACATAGTGGATTATTATATTACCGCTTTTTAATTTGACACATATTTGACTTGTTAAAATATTAAGTTTTGAGTGTGTATATACGAATAATAAATGCGTAAACAATAAAGAATAGAGAGAGAGAGAGATTATATTTTTATAATGGTTCAACCAACTTGACCTAATCCACTTTTCTCCTAGACACTCTGAAGAGCTTTTCACTAGTATATCACTCATATACAGGTGAAGAGTGCTTGTGTTTTGATAACAAAGCTAGACACAAGCCTCAGGATTTTCACAAGCAGTCTTGCTACCCCTCTTCTTTCTACTTCCATAATTATAGATGTTGGTTGAACACAATGGGTTGTTCTTCTCCACCTATGGACTTGGGGTTGAGTTCTTCTTGGTTTGCCAAAGTCTGATATGATATAGAGTTTTCAAAATCTCTCTCACTGGTCATCTTTATTCACTTTGAAAGCATTTTCTCACATACACTTGTATTCTCTTAAATTGACCAATACCTCATTCAACTTTGAATGGAGGCATTTGTAGACATGTTTGAATTTTTTCGTTGGAGGGAAACAAAATTCAAACGTCTTTGTCCATTGTGGAATGACTAGTGGTCGGTGTAGTAGGTTGCTCTTTTGTCAGAACTTACAGCAGTTGCATGACTTTTGCTCCTAAAAAGTTGGCTTTCTATACTGAGCATTTATCTTGGCTTTTTATGAAAATATTTTTTGGGATGTGTACCTAGGACTCTTAGAAATCTTGGTAACATTCTTCTTGTTGACGGTGTGATTAAGGTTCTTCACTATGATGTGAATGAATATTCTGATGATCATCCATAAAGTAACTCAATTACTTTTTAGAGTTTACTTTTTGCAACAACCTTTCAGATTTGACTGATAGAGAATATAGTCAATCAACTACTTTTCGGTAGAGCAATTTGTCATTTTGGTCCACTAACTATAGGGGTCCTCTTAATTTCAGTCCACAACTTTCAAAAGTGTTAATTGCATACCCTGACTATTCAATTTTTGTAAATTGTGGTCACTCCGACCAAATTGCCGGCCAAATTCGCGGGAATTTCCTAAACCCTAAAATAATGAGGGGTATTTTAGTAATTTCACATGTCTATTCTTCTTCTCCGGCGAGCTACCAGGTTGAGAGCAACCGGAATGTTCAGATTTTTGGCTTCTCAAATTAGCAACAAAGGAGACAATAGTAAAGCTCTTCTTCTTCGCCATCACCACTACAACTCAATACCAACGTAGCTTCCTCGTCAAGAGAGGTTTTGAAGGGAATGCCTAGATACCCGGAGGAGCAGGATGATGCCCAGATTCCGGCGTGGCCTCCTCGTCAGTGTGAACCAGCAGCAGCAGAAGGGGAGGAAAGCTAAGGCAGCGGTGAAAACCGTTCGTCGGAGCTTGTCGTCGTCGCTAGCATAGCCGGAGATGAGCTATGCAATGTGTAGCAGCAGCGGTAGCGTGGAAACAGGGATGGGCTTGAGCTTATCAACACTAAGTGGAGCAAAGGAGGAAATGGACCTCGCATTCATCGGCATTATTGTCGTCGTGATCTTAGGAATGGACCTCGCACTTTGTCAAAATGTCGCCGGAGCATGTCGTCGTCTCGCCAATGTGATCACCACCGCCGCAGCAGAATGAAATTTGGTCGGAGAAGAAGAGCAGACATGTGAAATTTCTAAAATACCCCTCATTATTTTAGGGTTTAGGATTTTCCGGCGAATTTGGCCGGAGTGACCAAAATTGACAGAAATTGAATAGTCAGGGTATGCAATTAACACTTTTGAAAGTTGTGGACTGCAATTAAGAGGACCCCTATAGTCAGTGGACCAAAATGGCAATTTGCTCTTTTCGGTATTAACTAACTATTCAATTAGTTCTACCTTTCGATCCCAATGACTTTCTGGGTATAGTCTGGTCCTTAGCTTACACTTTTCAACCATGAATCTTCCGGTTTTAAGTCTTCAACTCTTCATTCTTCAGCTTTCCGATCTTTTTCAATTTTTAAATTTGTGGTCTTCCAGACTTGAACTCTTCGGATGTAACTATTCGCTAAACTTTATGAACTATGACTTTCCTAAAGCTACCTTTCAGATTTAATTACCTTCTGGTCTTCTTACTTTTCAGTTGGTATAATTGGCTCCTAAGAGCAACCTTTCAAATAATGCATTGAAATTTTCCTAAGCCTATAAAATAAAATTTAGGGATCTAAATTCTTATCTTATTTTGTATAATCAAAATCTAAACTACATGTTTCTAACATTCTCCTACATCTGGGGGGAAGGGGAGGGGGGTGGGGGGACATTCCAATCTCGATTTTCCCAACTCTCACCAATCATCAACCAATGAATCATGCAAGAGGCAAACTATCATGCCATAGAATCAACAAATTACTTAGCTACTCATTCATTATAGAGTTGGCAATGATGATCCTTGATCAGCGCAACTTGAGGCTCCCCTTAACTGCGACTCCTCCCTAATATCTTGTCTGGTAAGTTTGGAATCTCCAAGCCCTAGTTCTTGAATAACAAGAATGTTGAGGTTACTCAACTTGATCAACTACTTTTGCTCTACTTCAATTCTTCTATGAATATAATGGGATCAAGTCTTTGATTCAGATCAATATGTACTTCTCTAAGAATATTCTCTGTAATTCATATCAGCTCTCACAAGAAGATTAATGTGCCTCGTTTGCATGTAACTCTGCAGTCTTCTTTTTATATCTTCGAATCTTGCAAATGAATTAACAACTTCAACTTCCTTGAAGTTGAAAGTGAACTAGATGTTGAGCAAGTTCATTCTCCAAGAGGTTTTTCTTTAAAACTTATTCCGGTAGTTTAGGTGTTGTGCCAATGGAAAAACATTACAATTCAAATAATGAACTGACTCTTTGTTTAAAAAAATTTTAACAACCCAGAGGAAAGAAAACTTTAATCTTAGTATTTCACATTAACAAAAAAAAAAAAAACAAATTGTTTTAAAAATTTATTATCACCTAATAATGATTTTTTTTGAAATATAAAAAATTAATATTCTCTTGAAACAAAAAATTGTTTAAATACATAAATATTTTATTATAGTTAAGATATTAAGTAAATATGTATTTTGCATTTAATGAAATATTTCAAAAATATATCTTCTCATATAAAATATAAATCATCAATTTTAATTTCATTTGTATAATTTTATAAAGAATAACGCTTGTGTGAGACCGACGGTCAGGGCCGGATTTTAGGGCGTGCAAGACGTGCGACCGCACAGGACCCCAAAATTTTGGGGGCCCCTAGTCGAGCCCCGGCCTAATAGTTAGTATATGTATTTGTGAATATATTGGCTCAAAATTAGGTTTTTTTTTGCATTTTTCTCTTTGCAATTTTTCTTCAATTCGCAGTTTATTTATACTTTAATGGGGTCTCACTTAGTTATTAGCACAGGGCCCCGCAAATCAAAAAACCGGCCCTGGAGACCGTCTCACGGATCTTAATACTTGAGACGTGTTGAATCTAGGATAGTTGATTGTTAGTTATAATATAAATTATAATACTTAAACATAAAATTTAATACTAATTTATAATAAATAAACTGTTAATTACAATAGACATTGTAATATTTATATGTGAAATTGTGATACTATTTAGGGTAAATGATTGCTAGTAATGATAAATATTACAATACGTATAATTGAAATTGTGATACTTACACAGTGTAATTCTAATGTAAATATTGTAATACTTATATGTGAAATGTTACTTATGAAAGAAATTGTAATACTTATTGTAGAAAATTTAATATTAATTTGAATTAAAAATAAATCATTTACTTATAATATATATTGTAATACATATTGTGAAAGTGTAATATTATTTAATGTAAAATTTATTGTTACTAATGATAAATATTGTAATATTTTTATAACTGAAAGTATTATACTTATACACAATTGTCTATAACCTTACCTGTCTCATGGACGTGCGACAGCCTCACTAAATTTTCTGTCTTTTATAAATTCTTTTGTTTATATTTTTCTTAATAAAAGTTAAAAGTTACTCACTTTCTTAAGTTTGTTTATTCTTAAGAAAACTAAGTTTCAGATGTAGAAATTTGTATGTTGCTTCAAAAGTTACTAATCATATGGGTTAAAAAATTTGACATATAGTAAGACTACCGAACAAAATTCAATAAAAAGTATTTTTTATAAAGATGCTTTTTAAAATTCATAAATTATAACTATGTAGTTCATTTATTATTATCATTAAAATTTTCTTTTATCTTTTGTAATTAAAAACGCACTCTATAAATTTTTATTTATATTCAAGGACGGAGGCACAATGAGGCAGTGGGGCAGCTGCCCCACTCCCCCACCTCCATCCTCTTTATATATATATATTGTATGTATAAATCCTTATATATACAGGGAATGCGTATAAATATTAAATGTGCAAAAATTTAACTAATGGATGAGTTAGATTGGATGGTTAGTTCTTTGTTAGTGTGTGAATAGTCATAGGTTTGAAACTTAGGGTATTGATTTTTTAAATTCTAGTTTTTGGCTTTTTAAATATTAATAGTGAGTCAAGACCTTGTGGTCTAGTGGATAGGTTGAGAAATTAGTTATGAACAGATACTGCATTCTAACAGAGTTTGTAGTACTCAAAAAAAATATTAATAGTGAGATTATAATTGTGATTTAAGAGATTAATTTCTAATTCTAATTGGATTCTTTATATGTAACATTTTTTTTTTCCTAAAATATTAATATTATTGACTAGGGATAAAAAAAAAGTAAAAATTATAATTGTGATTTATGAATTAATTTTTAATTCTAATTGGATTATTTATATGTAACATTGGTGTTTTCTTTTAAATATTAATATTGTTGACTACGAATAAATGATGTTAAAAGCATTCTTAAAACATACCGTGTTATTTTCATGGTTTCTTCATCAGATGACAATCCAAATTGACACACATGATATTTGGATACTAGTTGCAAAAATCATATGTGCAACATGAAAGAGTTGCTAGTTGAGCTTGACGAATCATTCCACATAATTGTCAATTTTGGTGATGATAAGACCATTCTAGTTACCAAAAAATAGAAAAAATACTCATCATATTGAAGATTGGAGATCGCATGTACATTTTTAATGTTTTCTATGTACAAGATTAGAAGAGTAATCTACTTATCATGTGTCAATTGGCCAGAATAAGGTATGTGCAGTGATGAATATTTCTACCAACCAGTTCTCGATCTTTGATAAACAAGGTACTCTAATCCTTAAAACCTATTTATCAAAAAATCAAATGTTCCAATTCATATCTATAAAGATGAATATAAATGCTTGAGTGCAATTGTGGGTGATAACTCATGGCTTTGGCAACTTTGCTTTGGACACTTAAATTTTCAAAGCCTTAAACAACTCACAAAACAAAATATGGTAAAGGGCTTCCTTGTATTAGTCATCTCGAGCAACTATGAAAAGCTTGTGTTCTTTGGAAAACTCATCGGTTATGATTTTTCGGAGTTCCATTGCATGCAAAACAACCCCTGGAACTTGTCCATATCGACGTATGTGGTCTATGAACATTATATTAGTCGGTGGTAACATGTATTTTCTTACCTTTATTGATGACTTCACCAAAAAGGCGTGGGTTTATTTGTTTAAATGGAAAACAAAAGTGTTTCATTGCTTTAAGAAATTTAAAGCCATTATTGAAAAAAGTGGTCATTTTCTTAAAAATTTATGAAGTGATGATGGAGGTGAATACACGCCCAATGACTTTTAAAATTATTGTGACGAACATGGAGTGCAACACGACACTACATTTTCTTACACTCCACAACACAATTGAGTGGTCGAGGGGAGAAACAAAACGACACTGGACATGACAAGAAACCTGCTTAAAGCGAGATGTATGCCAAATTAATTATTTTTGGATTGAAGAAATTTCTTGTACAATTTTTTGTTGAATAGATCACCTACTAGGAGTATACTTGGTGTAACTTCAATTAAAGCTTGATGTGAAATGGGTTTTCAAGAGCAAAATGAAGTCATATGGTGAGTTTGAAAGGTACAAAGCGAAGTTGGTGGAAAAATGGTTTAAATAACGACAAGGTTATGATTATGCATTATCAACATGTGAAGCTGAGTATATTGCAGAAACATCAAGTGCATGACATGCAATTTGGCTTAGCAACATAATAAGCCAACTTGGATTTTAGAAGGAAGGTTCAATCAAAATCTATGTGGATAACATATGATCTATTAATTTAGCTAAAATCTTGTATTTCATGGAAGGAGAGTAAGCACATAGATATATACAGGCTATCATTTCTTGAGAGATCAAGTTAACGAAGGAATGACCAAGCTGGAGTATTGCAAGACTGAAGATCAAACTAGTTGTGGACATTCTCGCAAAACCAATAAAGTTTGAAACCTTCATAAAGTTAAGGAATCAACTTGGAGTGAAAGCCCTTCAAAATTATCATAATTAAGAGGGAATGTTGGAGTAACTAATTCTGATTTATTAATTTATATATATTATTTCATGTTGAATAATTCAATTTGTCCGTCAAGAGACAAGATCCTTTTTTTTATTTGATCTTACTTTCTAATTGTTTAGACACCTATATAAAGGCTTTAAAACAAGCTTTGCAATGATTAGAACAAGACAAAGTTTTAGCCTAATATTTGCAATAATAGAATATTCTTCATTCTTTTCTTTCCGTATGGTACCATGTCTTCAATTATTCTACATAATCAACTTAATAACTCAATCAGGTATATTTAGTTAATATTTTAAAATCAAACATGAACATTCAATTTAGACAGTATTGAAGATTATATATGCAGTAATCTGCCCCTAGCTAGGTAACATATTAACAATGTAAGAAGCAAAGGTGATTCTGTGTTTGGTGGAAAGCATGCATAAATTAAATTAAAGCAATGACAATAAGAATATTAAACTAATTAAAAGGCATATGTTCCCAACATGTTCAGTATTGGCACCTTAGCTTGTTTCGATCGTATATGTTTGGTCCCATAAACTATGGACTACAATAATTATGTAATGCTATATTCCCAAGCAATGAATTTGACAAAATTGTCTCCTTCTTAGCCATGTCAACAAGTTTAATAAGTCCAATTAAAAATTAGGTCCCAAGGGAACATCACTCACGTGCGTTACATAACGTGCCACTCAATCTATATGTTCCACAAGACAATTTGATTACTATATGATTAGTCTCTCCCGATCCATTAACATCGATTCACGTGTGCGTACTTACCCATAATCATAAGTGCAATTTTTTTTATAAGTAAAATTTTCACTATATGTCTATATTTTATCAGAAAAAATAAAAAAGTTATTGTTCCCTTTTTCTTTAAGTACTAAAATAAGAGTGTATGTAGTATTATTACTATTAAAAGGAAATAAAAATTATATATATATATATATATATATATATATATATATATAGAGAGAGAGAGAGAGAGAGAGAGAGAGAGAGGGGTTTAGGATCAGGTACGCAGCTCACTTTCGGTGCGAAAAAGCGGTAAACAATGATTAATGACTCCCTTAAAACCAAATTAAATTTATACAGAATGTGCACTGGAAAACTCAAAACCATGCACTTGAAGGTACAAAAATATGCACTTGAGGGTAAAAAATTTGCATTCGAAAGCAAATAGATGTGCAATTGATGCAATTTATGGTACAAAAAAGGGAGGTTATTCAACTTAAGTCTTATTAAACCAATTACCCATACGAATCGTTTGTAAATCTCACAAATTTTATTAGAAATTTAGTTATATGTTATCGAAAAGAATGCACAAGATATAACAAATACTGCCCAAAATTGTGCACTTGAAGGCAAAGAAACATGCATGCACTTGAAACATAAAAATGTGCACTTGAAGGCAAAAAATCTGCACTTAAGAAAAAAAAAGGATTCACTTGAATGCTAAGTATTTTTTATTTTTTTTTTTACAAAATAGTAAGACACATACACTAGGCATTAAATTGAGCACTTGAAGACATAAAGAGGATCACTAGAAGGCAAGAGAGAGAGAGAGAGAGAGAGAGAGAGAGAGAGAAAGAGAGAGAAAAGGACACTAAAAGGGAAAATTAGAAGGAAATTAATTGTGCACTCTTAGAAAAGAAAAACATGCACTTGAAGGTTACAAAACGTACACTTGAAGGTTAAAATCATGCATTGGAAGGAAAAAAAAAAAAGTTCAATGGAATGCTAAGTATTTTTTTTTTTAACACAATAGTAAGACACACATGCACTTGTAGACATGAAATTGAGTACTTGAAAGAATAAAGAGGATCACTGGAACGCAATTCAAGAGAGAAAAAAATAGATATATACTAAAAGGGAAAATTAGAAGAAATTTAATTGTGCACTCTTAGAAAGGAAAACATGCACTTGAAGGCTACAAAACGTGTACTTGAAGGCCAAAAAGAATATATAATTGATTTATTTGTTGCTTATGAGAGAAAGTTTAATATTTACGAGGAAAAAATATATTATTTTTATATAAAAAAAATAAAAATGTAATAGTTTCAAATCAAAATGTAGTATTAGGGCTTGAAAAGTTACTTGTGAAGGAAATTGTAATATTTATGAGAAAAAATGTAATATTTTAAAAAAAAATGTAGTATTTATGAAAAATCTAACCCACCTCCTATAGGAAAATTTGCCTTAATATACATAACTTTTAAATGAACTACATGTTATATGCCTTAAAAGGTTTCTTATTTCCTGCGCACTCCTATTATTATAGGCGAAGAGTATAGACTTTTATGGTATATTAGCAATAATCATATAGTACAAGATGAATGTATTAAACATGACCCGTCTGCAGTATAATGTTTATGTATATTAATCTTTACTTTTATAGGCATTTAGAAGAAACACATATTATAGAGTGAATGAAAATGCATATAATGTAAATCTAGTTTACTGTATATGAAAATTAAAGTTTTTATGTTTATGGAAATATATATTACAATATGAATGTTATTAAATTAAATATTATGTCTGTAAAATACTATTATTTATGAAACTTTGTTTCTAATGAACATATATTAGAAATATTATGAACCTATTATAGAGTGAATGAAGATACATATGTTGTATATCTAATTTAGTGTTTATAGACATTGAGATTTAGGTTTGTGGTATATAACAAATATTATGAATATAATGCAAGATAATGTTATTAAATATGATGTACTAGTTGTCACTTAATATAAAAAATCCTATTTTAGACTAGGGTCCACAATATAATTTGGAATATATTTGTGTTTTATTTATTTATTAATTTTTTGTTTTTAAATAAACCATGTATTACTTTTCAGATATTACTTTTTAAAATCAATTATTATAGGTTTAAAATAGAGATAATATATATCTTAAAAAAATTCTTTGGATATTTCATAATTCTCAAATTGTTCATTAACGTACTATCAATTCACCTAAAATGGTCTATCAATCATGTAAAATTTTACACATTTTTGTCCACTGTTACTTACAACGAGGACTAAATTTAGTAAATTTTTGCATAATTGTCGGACTATTTTGAGTGAATTGGTGATAAGCGAGGGACTAAATTAAATAATCAATAAAAATATATCATATAAAAAATATTATTGTTGTTGTTGTTGGTGGTGGTGGGGGGTGGTGGTGGTGTTGTTGTTGTTGTTATTGTTGTTGGAGTATTTGTCTCGCACCACAGTAATGACCTAAAATTGACATTTATAATCTGCCTCTTTTATTTTGATATATCTTTGCATTGAATGACCACATTACATATTGTTATATTTTCATCTTTTTTATTTTAGTATGTTGAAAGCCAAGCACCTTGTGCTCAATTGGCATGTAGTGGCCACCCTCAGATGGGAGGTCGTGAGTTCGAGTCAATAGGGTCAGTTTAAAAAAAAATTTTAGTATATTGAAATATCAATGATGAAAGAAAAAATACATATGAAGTGTAGGACTGAATAAAATATAATGTACCTAATTTGATGTAGTATTTTGGCATACCTAATTGTTTCCCATACAAAGTACTAGTCTCATGAATCAATTTAAAACATACTTTTTGAATAAAAAAAAATTTAAATATATAATTTTCAGAGTTTTGCATCATATAATTTTCAGAGTTTTAAATATAATAAACAAAGTTTTGTTGGCACGATGCTGAAAAGTCGTAATGGACCAATTTTGCATCATAACCAGACAACTTAGAGGAATGTGTGGCTATATTGTGCTACAAAGTAATTTTCAGTGAGTCAAAAGCTATTAATAATATGCTATGAGAGGCCTCTAGTAATTACTCCAAAATTGTGTTTCATAGACAGGTCCCCTACTAGGAGGTACCATTTATAGCACTATAGCAGGTCCACTCTTTCACTATTAGTCTTATCCTCAATATAATTATATCTTATATCAAGAATAAAGGAATAAATCTTTGCCTAAGAAATGAAAAATATAACTCTTTTTTTTTTTTTGGGTTCTATTTATAAGTTTAAAAATATCGTTTTCATATTTATCACTAAAGAATGGATTATGAGGTTGAGATTTAAAGATCTTCCTATATATATACCAAATCTATACTATTAATAAAAACAAAATCCTTAATTTCAACTTCCCGCCCAAAACACTCATATACTATTACAGGGCGTTTGGTTAGAGAGAAGCAATTAGGTGGGAAAAGAATAGCAATTCCATGTGAAAAGAGTAGCAATTCCATGTGAAAAGAATAATACGGGAATAAAGTGGAAGTTTAAATTCCAGTGTTTGGTTTGCAAGAATAAAATTACTGGGAATTTCAATTCCAATGTTTGGTATACATGTGAATTGAGATGGAATAAGTAGTATAAAGTCCAAAATGCCCATTGTTGTTATTATTGTTGTTGTTATTATTATTATTATTATTGACAAATTAATTCACAAATTGTTACACAAAGGAAATTCGAAAAATAATACACGCTATAATTTAGAAGAGAAGATCATGTATCAACTTTAGGTTTAAAAAGGGAGGGGTAATTTTGTCTCAAAACTATCTTTTTTTCTTCCTAAAGTCCATGGAATTAAAATCCGGGGGGGGGGGCATGGGATTCTAATTCCATGAAAATGAGGGAATTGCAATTCCGTGAAATTGCAATTCTCTCCAACCAAACGAAGGAATTATGTTGCACTCGGAATTAGGTGGAAATGTGGAATTAAGTGGGAATGGAATTGTAATTCCCTCAAACCAAACACCCTGTTAAGGGCGGCGTAATATTGTAAAATAGGGTAATACAATTCCCATTCGTAATACAATTCCTAATAAAATATATTCTTCCATACGTTCCTGTTCATAATACAATTCTTGATTAAAATTACTAATCGTAATAATACAGTACATATATTTCCTTCAATGCAATCTATACAATTAATAAAAACAAAATACTCAATTTTAACTTCTCGCCCAAAACACTCCTATATACTACTAAGGTTTTCATAATGTTATAAAATATGATAATACAATTCCTAATAAAATATATTCTTCCCGACGTTCCTATTCGTAATACAATTCTAGATTAAAATTACTAATCGTAATAATACAGTACATATATTTCCCTGCAATGCAATCTATCTATACTATTAATAAAAACAAAATTTTCAATTTTAACTTCTCGCCCAAAACACTCCTATACCATTAAGGATTGCGTAATATTGTAAAATATGGTAATACAATTCCTATTCATAATACAATTGTACAATTAAATATGGTAATACAATTCTAATAAAATATATTCTTCCCTACGTTCCTATTCGTAATATACAATTCCTAAGTAAAATTACTAATCGTAATAATAAAATACATATATTTCCCTGCAATGCAATCTATACAATTAATAAAAATAAAATCCTCAATTTTAACTTCTCGTCCAAAACACTCCTATATACTACTAAGGTTTGCATAATGTTATAAAATATGATAATACAATTCCTAAAAGAATTTATATTTTTCCTTATGTTCCTATTCGTAATACAATTCTAGATTAAAATTACTAATCGTAATAATACAGTACATATATTTCCCTACAATGCAATCTATCTATCTACTATACTAATAAGATCTAAAGAAAGTTATGCCTATAATAGATAGAAAAAATGACGGTCAAATTATTAAATCAAATGGATGGTTCAGATTGTTTAGATTTATATTTTTCCTTGAGATTTTCTAATTTATCCTTAATTATATGATTATTCGTTAAGTTTTCCGTTAAATATTATCTTTTCCGTTAACTTTTAACTTACCCATTAATTTCTATAAGTAAAGTCTTAGGTTCGAACCTCATCCTAGTCAAGGTTGGCATAATTGTTGAACATATACTACAAATATGTTAGAGTATATTATTCAAAAGTAACCAACTCTATTATTTTTATTTAATTAAATAAATTAGTAGTTACAACAAAAAAATAATACATATGCATTTCTTTATTTTATAATTCGATGTCTGCAATGTCTTTATTCAAAAAAAAAATATTCATTATCAAATAATTTAAAAAGAGATATAATTTTATTAGTTGTATTGTCTATATTTTCTACAATACAAAGATTCCTTACCTTCCTTACAATACAATACACTACATTGTTCATTGTTTTTTTACGCTATCTTGTAATTAAATATCAAAGTTATACTAAAAAAAAATGTTATATATTTATTTACCAAGTATTATGTTAATAACATGGAAAAAATTAAAAAAAAACAGTTTGAAACCAATCATATTAATCACTTATAGCCAATCATATTAATCACTTGTGGGGGATTTGTTGACAAAGAGGACATTCAAATAATCCAATAAATTGATTTAAAACTCATTATTAAAAATGTCAATTTAGGGCAATAGAACATTGTAACACACTTGATGCATTGAAAATATTCTGAGACTACAGCATTGTTGGAATCAATCTTTCAAATTCAGAAAAAGAAGAAATTTGAAAAATAACTATCGCATTCATTAATCTTGTATGTAAAATACTTATTGTGCATTCTTTAAATATATTAGAACTAATATAAATTTACAATTCATTTCATTTTCTACAATCAACTTGTTTGGATTAAAGACAAAATCAACATCGATCTTGACAACAAAAATAATTGATATATAGGATGCAACCACTGTTTAAAAATGTTAATACACAAAGTGGCAAACTATTTAAAAAGATAGCAGTGGGTACTCTAAGATTAGTATCAAATAAACAAAAAAAAATACACACACACACACACACAAAAATCAAGTACTATACTTATTCATACTAATTCCAAAAATATGAACTTCAAAATAAATATGTGCAAAATGGATATAGAAACTGTTGATGAAACTAGACATATTGCGATATCAGTATTCGGACTACCTGCAAAGCTATTGCTGTTACTATCAAGTAAACAGGTTATGAAACTAGAACAAAATGTATTACTCATTAACCTTCTACAAATATAATAAATATTAATATTTTGTTCAATACTTTCACATGAGAATGTACGACACATATCTCACAACACATGAAACATGTAGGAGGAAAAACTATCACTGTCAACAAGCAATATGTGCTTGCAAAATTAAAAGTTTATAGTACAACTAAGAGCTCAGTCATATATACAAACACAACGAGACAAATCCACAACTTCCTACATCATAGTCTCATTGCATGACGTTGCCCTCTATAGTAATACAATAACTCAATTGCTCATGACAGATTACCAAATACCAATAAATATTTTTTTTTTAAACAAGTACTAAAGATAAAGGCAATAACAATGCTACCTGAAAGAGAATTAAAAAAGATTAGAGAAATTCAAATGAAAAAGTAGTATTTATTTATACTATCATCTTTAGACTAAGTATTTAGATTAGCGTTTTTACAAAATTGTAAATATTTATTTTAGTGGCAATTACAATCAATCTTTCATATATTATATTGCATTCATAAACTTTGAATTACCGATTTAAATAAACAAATTCAATATTTAATTATATATGCATGAACATCTCCTAAATAATCTTGCATTGATATACTTTGAAATACTTATTTAATAACAAACATTGGGCATTATCTCATTCGCGCAATGCCCGTGAAAAACTAGTACTATTAATAAAAACAAAATACTCAATTTTAACTTCCTGCCCAAAACACTCCTATACTATTGAGGATTGTGTAATATTGTAAAATATGATAATACAATTCCTATTCGTAATACAATTGTACATAAAATATGGTAATACAATTCCTAATAAAATATATATTCTTCCCTACGTTCTTATTCGTAATACAATTCTTAATTAAAATTACTAATTGTAATAATACAGTACTGATACTGTAAATACAAGGTGTACGAGTATAAAAGGTGGATTTATTATTGATCGCAAATATGGGAGGCTACGCGAGGCTAGGGCACGAGCTCGGAGCACAAAGCAGGCCGGGAGTTCTGTCTCGGGAGTCTCAAGTGTTCAAAAGGTCCTCTCTCCGTAATAAATGCGGGTATTTATAGGAGGGAAACAAGGGTAAGGGTCCGGCCTTCCGGCATGCTTCACATGTGGGGACCATGCACCGTGTTATACCTGGTGCCGAGTCATGGATGTACACGTGTCCTAAGATTCCTGTCCCTTGTCGGATATGAGGCCGGAGACCGGGTAACGAAGACCGGAGGTCGGGAGGTCAGGGAGGATCGGGGGCCCCTATTTGTAAGTCGTCCTTGTACGCGTGAGGTATATTCCCCATCATATAGCCCCCCTTAAAGTGCGGCGCCTGAGGACATCGGTCAAGGGCGGCACACTTTTCTCTCGAGCCCGGGTCGGGTAATTTCAAACGTCGCAGAAGGCTATCCAGGGCTGTACAAGTGTCGGCGACGCGACAGTCCCTCGCGATCCACGCCGCATCATTACGCGGTGCCGCTTCGACTTCCCCGCCCTTCCTATAAATAACGTCGTCGTGCGAGATTTGGGATGTGCATTTTTTCCTAAAGGCCATTCTCAGAGCTTCCCGACCTCGCTTCTCAGACTTACTTGCGCGCTTCAGGTTAGTTTTAATTTCGCTCTTACCTCCTGTTGACTTACTTTGCGCTCTCTCTTTCTCGACGATAGCGTAGCCTTTGTTAGTGCTTGGTCGGTTCGTGGTTGCTGTCAGAAGGTTCGGACAGCGCTCGCTGAGTCGCTAAACGAAGGGGATCTCGCACTCATATCGGAGATCATGCCTGAGGAGGTGCCAGACCCTGGTCCCATGCAATATGCTGATCCAGCAACTTCAGTTGCGGACGTCTTACCGGCCAAGGACTGACCGACCTCAAGTGCCTTTAGAGGTTATGAGGTCGACTTTGGGTTTTAGGCGAGTGTCCTGGGGGGTGATCCCGCCCCTCCAGGTTCTCGCCGATCTTGGCGGTCTAGCCAAGTTGGTGACGAACCAAGCTTGTTATGGTCAGGGCAACAGTGGCCGCGGTCGGCCATCGATCGCGCGATAGGGTCTTGCGAAGGCCCATGGTCGGGGGAGGGTTTTTTCGATCACGCGATAGGATCTTTTCGATCTTGTTAGGGTCCATGAACGGGCGACGGTCTTTTCGACCGCGGGATAAGATCTTCTCGATCCCGCGATAGGATCTTCTCGATCCCGCGAAGGCCCATGGTCGGGCAATGGTCATTTCGACCGCGCGATAAGATCTTCTCGATCTCGCGAAGGCCCATGGTCGGGCAATGGTCATTTTGACCGCGCGATAGGATCTTCTCGATCTCGCGAAAGCCCATGGTCGGGCAATGGTCTTTTCGACCGTGCCATAACCTTAGGTCAAAGTTCCGACATACATTGATCATCATAAAGTTAGTTACATGAAACACATAATGATAAAATAAAACCAAGTTTTCTGAACTCTAGATTCGGTCCACCGGTCGGCCGGTAGTGGTTCCCAACTTGTAGGTACCCGGGCGGATGACGTCGGTGACTACGTAAGGTCCTTCCCAGTTTTGGGCTAACTTTCTGCCGTCTTGAGGTCGGCTGGCTTCCCTTTTGCGCAGAACGTAATCCCCTACTTGAAAGTATCGGGGTCGGGCCCGAGCATCATGATGGGTCTTGACCCTCTGCTGGTACCCTGCGATCCGCCTGGCTGCCAAGTGTCTTCGCTCCTCCAGTGCGTCCAAGTCGGTCACCATGAGGGACTCGTTGTTGAGCGGGTCGAAGTCCTTTTCCCAAGCAGTAGGCATCTAGGCTTCGATAGGGAGCCTCGCCTCGGCGCCGTACACCAGGGCAAATGGGGTATCTCTAGTTGCTTCCCTTGGGGTGGTTCGGTACGCCCATAGGATGAATGGTAGTTCCTCGGCCCAATTTCTTCCCGCAGAGTCGAGCTTCTTCTTGAGGCCGTCTAGGATAGTCCGGTTGGCGTTCTCGACCTGCCCGTTTCCCTGAGGGTACGCCACCGAGGTTCTAGTGGATCGGGTTCCGATGTTCGCCAGAAAATTCTGGAAGGACTTGCTTTCAAATTGCCTGCCGTTGTCCGTGATTAGTTGCACGGGCACCCCAAAGCGGGACACGACGTTGCACCATAAGAACCATTCACATTGTTGGGAGGTAATGGTGGCTAGCGGCTCGGCCTCAACCCACTTAAAGAAATAGTCTATTGCGACTATGATGAATTTCTTGCGGCCGGGGAGCTCGGGGAACGGTCCTAGGATATCCACTCCCCATCTGGCAAATGGAATGGCAGAGCTGACTGGTTTGTAGAAGGTCGCGGGTCGGCGCGGTGTCTTGGCGAAGCGCTGGCACGATTCGCACCTTTTGGTGAGCTCTTCGCAGTCAAGCTGGATGGATGGTCAGTAATAGCCTATTAGCATGATCTGTCTTGCTAACGATCTCCCCCCCTGATGGGCCAAGCATATCCCGAAAATGCAGCTCGGTCATTACGAGGTCGGCTTCGAAGGCGTTTAGACATCTCATGAGTGGACCCCCGTATGACGTCTGTACAACTTGCTTTCTACTATCTCGAATCTAGGTGCTCTTAGTTTGGCTTTCCGGGCCCGACCTTCATCCTTGGGGAGTTCGGCCGTTTGTAGGTACTTTACGAGGTCGGATATCCAATGATCATCTTCCTTGATCGGTGCGACCTGGAGTTGGTCAATGCAAGCAGCCGGTATTTCCACTATCCGAGCTATTTTCGCGATATGCTCGGGCGCTTGGTGGACGAGCTTGGACAGGATGTCGGCGTCGGTGTTCTCGGATCGGGGAACGTGTCGGACCTCATATGATTGGAACAGGCTCAGTTCTCTTACCGCGCAGTCATGGTATTGGATCAGGCGATCTCCTTTTGCCTCGTAGGTTCCTAGGACCTGCCCGACTACGAGGGCAAAATCAGTTGAAACTCTTACTGATGTTGCTCCCAGTGCTTTCACCCGGCTTACACCATCCAAAAACGCCTCATACTCCGCTTCGTTGTTAGTGGGAGTGAATCGGAAGATCAAGGCGTAATATAACTTTAAGCCCTCCGGGCTGGTTAGCACGACGCCGCCGCCCGCACCCTTCTTGCTACTCGAGCCGTCTATCGCAACCTGCCACAATTGGTTTTCCCCCTCCACCCTGGCTTTGGAGGTTGTCTCGCGGGTCGTACATTCGACCAAGAAGTCGGCTAAGGCCTGGCCCTTGATGGCCGGTCTCGGGCGGTACTCTATCGCGAATTGGGTGAGCATCATGGCCCATTTGACCATCCGACCGGACGAGCTGGAGGTTCGGAGGACGGCTCCAATTGGCCGGTTTGTTAATACCCTGATAATCCGACCTTGGAAGTACGGAGTAAGCTTCTTGGCCGCCATGTAGAGCGCGTAAACAACCTTCTTGATAAGCACCAAGAATAGCTTATTTTAGGGGTAATTTACGGGCTAGAATTGTATAGTTTATTACCCATTTCATAAGAATTTCGTGCACTTAGACTCAGATGTGATCAAAACCGCTAACGAGAGCATGGAAGATGTTTTTAAGGTATTCTACATCCAAAAGGAGGACTTAAGGCCGAAACTGAGCAGAAAATGAAGAAGTCATGAAGCAGGAGCCTCCCACGCGTGTGGAGGGGCGTGGAAACATTCCAGTAGCTCCCCACGCCCTCCACCACACGTGGCAATAGTAGTCGAAGACACAAGGCTCAACGCGTCGAGAATGTGCCATATCATTTTCGCGTAAATTCCTTGAGGGCTCGACGCGTCGAGAGCCCTGTGTCACCCTAAAATTCTGCTGCGCGGAAATTGTCTATCTTGCCCCTATTTTGTTCCCCCTATATAAGGCTCATTATTTCAAACCTTTGAAGGCAAGTAGGTAGAGGGAGGAAGCACCCAATAACTTTAGATCTAGTTTTCTTTTCCAATTTCTTCCCCTTTGGGGAGGAAGACAAATACTCCTCCTTAGATTAGCTTAGCTTAGTGTAGAAGATGAAGATCTTGTAGATTCAAAGCTTTCTATAGGTAATACTCTTCTTTTATATTAAAGTTTGCTCTTTTACATTATTGCTTTACTTCTTTTGTTGATTTAATGCTTTCTATGTTAGAGTAGAGTAGTTTGGGTGTGTGTGCCCTTGTTAACCACTTGATTGATGCTTAGATTTTATCTTATGATCTTGTGAATTGTGGGAGTATGATTGATATTTGTATGGATGATGTTGTTCAAACTTTGCTTCTATTTCGGCCGGAATAGTCAGTAAACCGAGTGGAAGTGAGAGAGTGCGCGATAGCGGCCTCTCACAAGCCCAACTCATCTATATCTCCGCTCTTAATCCGAAAGGATGAGATCCGAGAGGAGTGGTAAGCAAGGTGTTCGATAAAATGCCTCAACCGAATGAGGATTGAGAGTCTGAGTGTGACGCCACTCGGTACTAATACCATGACTCCCTAGTTCAATCCCGAAACCCAATTCCAAGCTACCTACGATAATCAATCCTTTGGCTTAGCATAGGCATGCACCCCCTTCTTTTACCTTTTGTATTTTCTATCCCAACCTTTCCTTTCAAACCACACCCATGAACAAAACCACTCCTTACGATTCTTGCAACTCTTACCTTTCAACCTCCTAAATGCCAACATAAATTTCATCCCCATTCGCCATCCTTGAGAGACACGACACTCGGGGAATCTTCCTCGTTTTACCACCTTCACTTTCGCTCCCACTAAAACCACAGCATCAAAATGGCGCCGCTGCCGGGGATGGCAAACGGTTTCGAATAGTGTTGACATCTTTGAAGTTGGATTTTAAGAGTTCTAGAATTGTTTTCTTTTTGTTTGTTTTATTTTCTTATTTTTGATTATTTGATTGAAGAAGTGAGCATATTATCTTTGAATATCTTGCTACTTACTTGCAACTACTTCTAGTTGCGAAATATTTGTTGTTGGTTAAGCTTTGTGCAGGAAATTTTCTTTATCAAATCAATTGAAGCTTACCAATGAGTGCTTATCCGTATTCCCATGGTTACCCATACCATGGAAGACCATATACAACAAATATTCTACTCCGAACTTATGAGCCTTACCCACATTATTATCCAAACCCTTATGAATACCCACCACCACAATATACATACCCATCTTACCCAAACACTTTCCCGTATTCCAATTATGCACCGTATCCATATGTTACCTCCTCTATGCTTAATCATGAAAGAATTGAGAGACCTACACTACGAGACAAAGAGGAATCATTGAGCTCTATAGCTGAGAGTATTAACAACCGACTTATTCAAGTTATGAAGGGGCCGATTGATCCCAATTTGAACCGGCATTAAAGGCCACAATTCCTTCAATTGTTAAACCTCCATCTCATTATGGCCCTCCATCAACCTATCAATCTGAGAGAAATAGGTATTCTCATTCTTATATGGATCCTAGATATTCGCCCCCACCACAACATAATGATAGATATTCCTATGAAACACCACCTTTTGCTCAAAAATTCACCCAATCCATACCATATGAGAGACCATCTTGTGAGTATCTTCCTCCGGTCAATGACGAAATCCAAATCTTGAAGGATAAATTAGAAATGTTCATCCAAATGGCCAAGGAGGATACTATCAAATTAAGAAATGAAACCAGAAGCGAAATGAAGAAGAATCTTGTTACTCTTCGGGAGGAAGGACTTCCACTGGACGAAATTTAGGCTAAAATGCTATCAATGTCGGAAGAGCTTATGAAGAGAATGCTACCAATGGATCACCCGACAATGGAAACCGACCAACAGGAGAGTGACAAGATGGACAAAATGATTGACGATGAAGAGGTGAGTGTAAAAGAATGCACAGAACTTGACGCCCCGGTGCTCCAAGAAGTTTCGACTCTTGAGTTGAACACTCAACAATGGGGAGAGATTGAGAGTGAAGACGATGATCACATTTTAATTGTGTGGGAAGACGAAAAACCCACACAAGGTAAGACTCTCACTCCAACTCTTATCGAAAGTTCTTATAATGTTTATGAGGATGATTCCCTTGTACTTGATGCTAATTTTGATGACTGTGATAAAGCTTCTTTTTGCTCATGGGAGTCTGATTCCTTACACTTTTGTGATGATTTGGGGAGTGAGGATGATATCGAATTATTAGGGATCATAGAAGGAGAAAGGGAAAGAAGGGAAAGGATTGTCACCATTGGCAATCCAAAAGAACAAGAGTGGAGAGAAAATGCTTTAGATGAGATAGACGGTGGAAAGAGTGTTCACTGGGAAAGCTTTAAGGACAAATTCTTAGGGGATGGAACCTATGAAAAGAAGGGAGAAGAGGGGTACACTATCCTTAAATATCTTAGGGTAGTACCCCATACTTATTTGTCAATAGAATGTGTTTTCCCCTTCTTTGCTTTTGTATTCAAGGATGTCCTACATCTTGGGGCATTCCTTGAAGCAAAAGTACATGGGACGCTTGGTAAGGTCCCAAAATCTGTGTGCTTTGAAGGATAGAGCACACAACGTCTGGCCAGGAGACTATAAACCATGGCGCACTTGGGAGGCAATCCCAACGTTATCCTTATATTAGAATTCTATTTCTTGTTTACTTTTTATTTTCCTTTGTTTATTAGCAATTTTCTTTCTAGAATAGCCTTGCTTGAGCTAACATTGCAGGTGATTTTGGTGCTAAGCCATGACGAATGAGCTAAACCAGATCAAACGTGGAAGGCAAAAGCCAGGAGACGAAGAAGGTGATCAGCACTACTGACCACGCCTGCTCACACGCGTGGTGCCAGGCGTGGAATCTTTCCAGTGCTGATCCACGAGGACCACCACGCGTGTGAGTCCGCGTGGACAGGTCCTGGACAGTTTTCGTGCATTATTTTCTTTCATCCAATTTTCCTAAATCTCCTAGGTCTGGCCGTACCAATAATCCCAATCTTTAAGCGAAATCTTATTTTTACGGCTATTATTTTGTTTAGTTACTTTAAGTTTATTTCTATGCACCCGTTTGAGCTAACAAATGCAGGATAAACATTCCGGAGGCATGGAATTACTTTTAAATTACTAAAGGCGTGGATATGATGAGCCGACAATCTTCAAATAGATGGGCAGTAAGCTGAAGATAAGGCTGTAGACGCATCGTATGGTATATCATTCTAACTTTTCTTCGAAATTTTATGAGCATATTTGCCTTGTTTCACAAAGGATGAGTCGCATGACTTTGTTATAATGGGTATAGTATTTTTAGAAAATTTATTCGAAGCCCATAGCACACTTTTAAAGTGTGGAAAGATACTTTAATGCACAATCTTTTAAGACCCCAATCCTTTTTCCTCCGTTCCTAATGGAAACATCGAGGACGATGTTCATTTTTAAGTGTGAAAAGGATTTATGTTTCTTGAAATAGTTGATTAATTGAGTGATAAGGTATAGGAACTAGAGGGCATGTTATTGTCAATACTATCTTGGAAGGCTCCTAACCTTGTGCCAAATACGAATGTTTTAAATATGCTTTGGAAGTTACACTTTGCACCAATTTTCACATGATGGTTGTTTGTATAGTGTGAGTGAATGTGAAGGTGGTAAAACAAAGAGTCAAGACTCCCTGAGTGTCGTGTCTCTCAAGGATTGCGAATGGGAATCGAATTAGTGTGTTGGCATCTAAGAGGTTGAAGGGAAAGAGTTACGGGAATGGCTAAGAGTAGGATTCATTTGTAGAAGGTGGAAGGTTGATAGTGGTTGTGTAAAATAAATGGAAAGGTGGAGATTGGAACCTTAGGTTTCTCTATGTGGTCTATCTTTGTATGGTTTCGTGAGCTAGAGATGTGGAATAGACTAGGGAGTTCATGGCACATCACCAAGTGGCGTCACACTTCGGACTCCCACATCCTCATTCGGTTGGGGCATTTCATCGAACACTTTGTCTACCACTCTTCTCGGACCTTGTCCTTTCGAACTAAGGGCGGAGATGTGTGTGAGTTAGACTCGTGAGTGGTCGCTATCGCGCACACACTCACTTCCTTTGGGTTTGCTACCTAATGTGGCCACACTTAGGCACAAAGCATTAATAAACATCATCCACACAAGATCATCATCCATCAATCACAAAGCTCACATTCAATCTAGCAATTTATATCAAACATCCACATAGATTAACCTTGGGGCCACCAATCCCCTTTCTACTCTACTCTAACATACTAAAGAAACAAGGAAAAGATATGAAATCTCAAAGAAACAAATATTAGATTAAGAAATGGATAGAATAGTTACCACCCTCAAGAGGGGGAGTCTTTTACACTTTGTCTTTGAAATTCCAATCTTCCTCCTTGCCCTTGAAGCTAATCTAATCTAGGAGAAGAGGAATTTCCCCCAAAAGGGCAGAAAAACCCTCTTATTCTATGATGATATATGCTGCCTAGGGCTTGGGATAATGATCCTTATATAGGGGGAACAAAAAAGGGGCAAGATAGACAATTTCCGCGCAGCAGAATTTTAGGGTGACACAGGGTTCTCGACACGTCGAGCCCAGAAGAAACTTTTTCCACGATCTTCCACACGTGTGGTAGAGGGCGTGGGGAGCTTCTGGAATGATTCCACATCCACCCACACGCGTGTGAGGCTGCGTGGGAAGCTCCTGCTTCACGGTTTCTTCATTTTCTGCTCAGTTTTGGCCTTAAGTCCTCCCTTTGGCTGTAGAATACCTTAAAAACATCTTCCACACTCTCGTTAGAAGTTTTTGTCACATCTGAGTCTAAACGCATGATATTCTTATGAAATGGGTAATAAACTCTACAATTCTAGCCCTTAAATGACCCTTAAAATAGGCTATTCTTGGTGCTTATCAAAGTTTCCACACATAGATCTTGCTTGTCCTCAAGCAAACACACTTTCCTAAACTCTAATCATATAAGCACCAAGGATAGTCCGTTCTCTCATTGTCAATTGATCAAGCGATGTGTAGGTGTTCGGAGTTGAGTGGGTGAAATCCCCTACACTACCACTAAACTCATGCCGACCAAACGTAAGAAATATGCTAAGGAAGTTAAGTCTCAAGAGATAGATATAACATAAAAAGTTTTACACCTTTCAAGCATGCAAAAGACAATAGGGTTTCACCTTGTATTTTCTAGGGGCCTCCAGCCGATCCGACTAGTGGGAACGATGTTCACCCCCTAGCCAATTTCCAACCAAAACGCCAAAGCCCCTTTACGTTAATATAAGTGAGGGCAGGGACATGGACCGCTCATCGCCATGGCTTGGGCGATCACTCTATTTTCTCACTTCCTAGGATAACGTCATCAGGCGACCCGACTTCACATGGAGCTCCATGCTTTTTCGAAAACAGTGCAATGGGTGCCTGAATCCTAGCGAAGTGGCTCACCTCCTCTCTATTTTCTCATCTTTCAGGATCTCTTCGGGGTAACCGACTTCACATAGATCTCCATGCTTTTTCAAAGACGGTGCAATGGTTACCCCGTATCCAGACTAGATGTCTCACCTCTGCTTTTATCTCTAGGAGTGGCCTTTGCCTTTTTCTTTTCACCATATATCAACCCCTCATGCCTTTTTCTAGGGATTAGGGATTTTTCACTCTAAGCTCACTTAGGCTCACCTTTTGCCCCATGTCCTACTAAGATTAATTCAATTTCCAGGCTTCGCAATTTTTATCTTTCTAAAACTCAAGGGGTAAACACTCCCACTTCGAGAGATCCTTGACTGAGGTCCAAACAAAATACAAGGTGAAGGCATGCAAGCACACATAAAAATTTTCAATTTTGGGTCAATGTGCAAAATTGGTGCAAAGTGTAACTTCCAAATCATATTTAAGACATTCGTATATGGCACAAGGTTAGGAGCCCTCCTAGAGAGTATTGGCAATAACACGCCCTCTAGTTCCTATACCTTATCACTCAATTAATCAAATATTTCAAGAAGCTTAAATCCTTTCCACACTTAAAAGTGAACATCGTCCTCGATGTTTCCATTACGAACGGTGGAAAAAGGATTAGGGTCTTAAAAGATTGTGCATTAAAGCATTTTTCCACACTTAAAAAGTGTGCTATGGGCTTCGAATAAATTTTCTAAAAATACTATACCCATTATAACAAAATCATGCGACTCATCCTTTGTGAACCAAGGCAAATTTGCTCATAAAAATAGGAAGAAAAGTTAGAATGATATACCATACGATGCGTTTCTACAACCTTATCTTCAGCTTACTGCCCATCTATTTGAAGATTGTCGGCTCATCATCTCCTCGCCTTTAGTAACTTAAAAGTAAATCTATGCCTCCGAAATGTTTATCCTGCATTTGTTAGCTCAAACGGGTGCATAGAAATAAACTTAAAACAACTTAAACAAAATAATAGCCATAAAATAAAGTTTGCTTAAAAATTGGGTTTATTGGCACGTCCAGACCTGGGAGACATAAGAAAATTGGATGAAAGAAAATAATGCACGAAAACTGTCCAGGACCTGTCCACGCGGTCTTACACGCGTGGTGGCCCTCGCGGATCAGCACTGGAAAGTTTCCACGCCTGCCACCACGCGTGTGAGCAGGCATGGGCAGCAGTGCTTATCATCTTCCTTGTCTCCTGGCTTTTGCCTTCCATGTTTGATCCAGTTTAGCTCATTTGTCATGGCTTAGTACCAAAACCACCTGCAATGTTAGCTCAAGCAAGGCTATTCTAAAAAGACATTTCCATTTTTGGTCCTACTGTTATTGTGGCATTGCCAATTTTAGTCCACTTCATTAATTTTTGCCACATCGCGGCCAATTTTATTTAGTCCTTGCCACTTTTAGTCCACCGTTAAAAATTTTCGTCAAATGACCGTCCAAAATAAGGGTATTTTGGTCTTTTCATGGTTTGATCATCTCCTTTACCCTTTGCAATGGTTTTTCTTACACATTTTCATCCAATTAAGAGGTCCGGCAAAAGCCATGGCTTTGTAATGTGGCTCACATGGCTTTCGTCGGACATCTTCATTGGATGAAAATGTGTAAGGATGTGTAAGAAAAACCACTACAAAGGGTCAAGAAGATGACCAAAGCATGAAAACACCAAAAACACCTTTGTTTTGGATGACCATTTGACGAGAATTTTAACGGTGGACTAAAAGTGTCAAGGACTAAATAAGACTGGCCGCAATGTGGCAAAAATTAATGAAGTGGACTAAAATTGGCAATGCCCTAATAACAGTAGGACAAAAAATGGAAATGACTCAAGAGAATTGCTAATAAACGAAGGAAAGTAAAAAGTAAACAAGAAATAAAGTTCTAATCTAAGGATAACGTTGGGACTGCCTCCCAAGTGCGCCATGGTTTAACATCTCCTGGCCAGACGTTGTGTGCTCTATCCTTCAAAGCACACAGATTTTGGGACCTTACCAAGCGTCCCATGTACTTTTGCTTCAAGGAATGCCCCAAGATGTAGGACATCCTTGAATTTAAAAACAAAGAAGGGGAAAACATAGTTTTTTAACAAATAAGCACAGGGTACTATCCTAAGATATTTAAGGATAGTGCGCCCATCTTCTCCCTTCTCATCACATGTTCCATCCCCTAAAAACTTGTCCTTAAAGGTCTCCCAATGAACACTTTTTCCACAGTCTAACACATCTAAAGCGTTCTCTCTCCACTCTTGTTCTTTTGGATTGCCAATGGTGACAATCCTTTCCCTTCGTTCCCTTTCTCCTTCTATGATCCCTAATAACTCGATATCATCCTCACTCCCCAAATCATCACAAAATTGTAAGGAATCACACTCCCATGAGCAAAAAGAAGCTTTATCACAGTCATCAAGATTATCAATATAGATCGTAAAGGAGTCTTCCTCACAAACATCATTAGAATTTTCAATAAGAGTTGGAGTGAAAGTTTTACCATGTGTTGGTTTTTCGTCTTCCCACACAATTTCGATGTGATCCTCGTCTTCACTCTCAATCTCTCCCCATTGTTGAGTGTTCAACTCAAGAGTCGAAACTTCTTGGAGCACCGGGGTGTCAAGTTCTGTGGATTCTTTTACACACACCTCTTCATCGTCAATTGTTTTGTCCATCTTGTCACTCTCATGTTGGTTGGTTTCCATTGTCGGGTGATCCATTGGTAGCATTCTCTTCATGAGCTCTTCTGTAACACCCTAATTTTCAACTCTTACATTTATTACAAATCAGCATTCATATGCTGCGGAAGCTTACATCTTATTAGCAGAAAACTGGGTGTTACCGCCACGCTTTGGTATCTCTCCTATACCCAAACGTTAAGGCTAAACTTACAACATCAAACAACCACATCAACATCCAACTTAATACAACTGGGTATTCCTTAAAATAATAAATCTTTCAGGGTGTCTATTCTTCCATCCTATTCATGTTCACCTGCAAAATCATTTTAACACAAAAACAAAGGGGTGTATATCCCAAAATTAGCATAAGCTAAGTAAGTTCCATTTCACCCCGTAAAATATAGGTTTGGGTTTTATGATTTTCAACAATCATATTCTTTCCAAAATCGTATATATATATATATATATATATATATATATATATATCATTTGTCTCATAATCTTCATAAAATATTTTCCCAAAATACATGTGGAGATATCATTTTCCAAAATAACATATTTGTCAAGGAGGATTAGATACCAATAAAAAAAAAACCAATACTTCACCAATAGGACCGCAGCCCTAGATTCTCATCTCAATAGCAAATAGAACCGCAGCTCTAGTGCTCATAATAATCTGGACCGCAGCCCAAGATTCTCATATATTTTCAAAAAAAAGGTTTGTGAGATTTCCGGCTCACCCCGGCAGCAAGTATTCTTATCCTCCAAGACTAAATATGTACATATAATTTCCAAAATATATCATTTCCTCATGATAAATATCTTCTTCAAAAATATATAATTTCTCAAAACACATTTTTCTCCACAATAATTCACTCAATAAGAATATATCATTTTTCATAGGAATGTACATATACTAAAATTCCAAGCCAAGCATTTACTCAACACACGGGTTAGACCCATAAAAATCCATTCTCGATAATTCGAGAATCCGCACACATATTATGCAATGAACTTGTGATCACATGAACATTCTTATGCACATAATTTTGTAAAACACGTAGTTTTGTTATCATAGCATACCATATATGAATATACATATATATGGGGTAAATAATAATTTTAGTGAACATGAAATCTTACCCTTGAAGATCAAAACTCTCATCAACACTTAATTCTTTCACCAAAATCCCTAGGCAAAATATACCACCATAACAATAATTTAGGAAATCTTAACTTATAGTTAGGTTTTAGGGATGAAAACAAGGCTTTTAATCGAATAAAAATGGAATTTTACCGAATAGATGATGATCTTGTGAAGAAAATTAGCTAGGAAGCTTTCTTGATCACAAAGAATGAAGATGAATTTTTCTCTCCTTTTTCCTCTCTTTATTTCGAAAATGGGAATAGAATGGGGATAATGGAAGATCAAAGCTCTATTTATAGCAAGAATGGGAAAGCTTGGAGAGTAAGTCTCAATTTGGGGCTTGAAGAGTAAGCCACATTGTTTCTTATAAAGGAAGACATAAGAAACTTAGAGATCAAGCTTCAATTTGGATCATCTCAAAAAAAAAAATTTAAATAATATGTGACTAGAAAGAATGACATGTGTCACATTTTTGTGGTGGGTAAGAGAAAATATCTTCGGTTAGACTGTTCGGGATTAAAACAGATAAAATTACGGTAGGAAATAATTTAAATAGGAATAATTTTGATACTAAAATTATTCTGAAAATAATCCCGTCAATACTTTGAAAAATCGGATAATTTCCGGTCTATCGCGAAATACAGTGATATGAAGGTTCGCAGCTTATTTGCTGAATACTTATCGACGATTCGAAATCTAGGCTCATTGGAATGGGTGGGGGTTACAGTCTACCCTCCTTAAAAAGAGTTTCGTCCTCGAAACTTTCTTCTTAACATCTAAGGTTTCAAGATAGACAACCTCTTAATTCCTATCCCCAACAGAGCTTATAACCTTAAGCACTGATATCACTTTGTAACAGAACGTATTTCCAAGACCTTATTACCTTATGCTCTGATTTCACTTTGTAACAGAGCATACCCAATTCTATTATCGATAACAAGGACCTCAAATCCTAAGCTCTGATCTTCACTATGTAACAGAGCTTACCAAACTCTATTGCCCATAATAAGGATCTCACAACCTAAAGCTCTGATACCAATTTGTAACACCCCAATTTTCAACTCTTACATTTATTATAAATCATCATTCATATGTTGCGGAAGCTTACATCTTATTAGCAGAAAACTGGGTGTTACCGCCACGCTTAGGTATCTCTCCTATACCCAAACGTTAAGGCTAAACTTACAACATCAAACAACCACATCAACATCCAACTTAATACAACTGGGTATTCCTTAAAATAATAAATCTTCCAGGGTGTCTATTCTTCCATCCTATTCATGTTCACCTGCAAAATCATTTTAACACAAAAACAAAGTGGTGTATATCCCAAAATTAGCATAAGCTAAGTAAGTTCCATTTCACCCCGTAAAATATAGGCTTGGGTTTTATGATTTTCAACAATCATATTCTTTCCAAAATCGTATATATATATATATATATATATATATATATATATATATATATATATATATATATCATTTGTCTCATAATCTTCATAAAATATTGACGTGGTGTTAGTATGGGGTGAGGGTGAGTGAAAGTGGATATGATATGGAAGTGCCAAAACGAAGAGTCATAAACTCCCCGAGTGTCGTATCTCTCGTGGATGACAAATTGGAGAATATACAGCTTTGCTACCTTGGTTGGTTTGGAATAACATTAAGATGGGTCATGTGGATTTTGATAAAAAGGATTTGTTAAGAGGATAAGGGATAGTGAAATAAAGAGATAAACAAAGGGAAATAAAGGCGGATGGGGCTAAGATATCATGGAGATTAGTTAGAGGTGTAAAGTAGAGTATTGATTTCTATTGAGTCATGATTGAAGGAGCTCGAAACATAGTCTTGAGTGGCGTCACACTCAAGCTCCCAATCCTCAGTCGGTTGGGGAATTTTATCAAACACCTTGTCTACAAGTTCCCTCCGGATCTCATCTTCTCAGATTGAGAGCGGGAGATGTGAGTAGTGGGCTACATCTCTTTGCGATATCTCGCCAAAGAGATTATCCTATACTCTTGGAGAGATCGGGGCCCTCGATCCAACAAGATCATACAAAAACATACACACAGATTCAACATTCCCCAAAGAAATCAAACTCATTATCAATTTAGATCATGAACACCAATCATCCAATCAATCTAGCCCCTATCCTAGGGATTAGCCTCTCATAGGCTTCAATAACATCAAAGCATCAAAATAGAAAAACATATCTACAAGAGCAATATATAAAGCAAACAACTTCAAGGAAAATGGAAAAGTAAGAGGAAGTCAAAGAGAAAACAAATCTTTAATGAAAGAAGTTACCCAAAAGATCTTCAAGGCTATGGAGATCTAGTTCTCTTCTCCAAGGAGCTTATCCTCTTCTCCTAATCCTATCTAAACCTAACCTAAAAATGTAGAATAGAAAATGTGACAAAAGACTCCCTAAACCTAGCTGAAATGCCCCTTAAATACTAAAACATCGCACAGGTTTTATGGTGCCGCCCCACGTTTGCCACACGCGTGTAGACTGGCGTGGGAGCTCTCTGGAATGATTCCACGCCAGCTCACACGCGTGTGAGGCTCGTGGGCGTGGGTTCTTCATTTCGTTTCCTTTTGTTGTTTCTGGTTTGGTCTTTGTATGCTCCCATGTGGATTGATTCGGCCTTCATTCCTGTGGCATTCTTCAAAACACTCCACACAAGACTCATTTGCAATTTATTAGTAAAATAGCATGAAAACACGTAATTGCACTCTTTAAGACTTATTTTTAACAAGAAAACAACTTAATAAGTTATAGAAAAATAGGTACTTTTGGCGTCTATCAAAGTTTCCACACTTTAGATTGCTCGTCCACGAGCAAATTGTCAATTCAAAGACCTTCTCATTTAGATGCCAAAAGTATCTAAGCTAAAGGTATGCTCAATGTTACTCATTCATTCAAAATACAATCTACCAGGATATGTGAAATCCTTCACAATATCTTCAAGGAATGATACAAATGTGCCATACACTGCTATGAATATTCAAACAAAGCGAAACCCCTCAAGGTCACAGGTTGGACAGTTAGTTAGTTTTCACAATTTCAAGCATACAGTCCGAAATTTCATTCACCTCTCATTGTGCAAAGGCCTTAAGCTGATCCCCCTAGTGGGAACGATGTACAAAA
Source organism: Ipomoea trifida (assembly GCA_003576665.1). NCBI lineage: Eukaryota > Viridiplantae > Streptophyta > Magnoliopsida > Solanales > Convolvulaceae > Ipomoea > Ipomoea trifida. The sequence continues at coordinate 8,160,859 of CP025653.1, forward strand.
CCTAATCAATCGACCTCCCTTATCGCCAAAGCCCAACATAAAAGTAAGTGAAAATAGATCCATGGGCTTCTCTCCGCCAGTGGCTTGGGCGGTTACTCATTTTTCTCACTACCCAGGGTAACATCGTCAAGCAACCCGACTTCACATGGAGTTCCATGCTTTTTTCAAAGGCAGTGCAATGGGTGCTCGAATCCTAGCGAAGCGGCTTCCCTCATCTCAATTTTCTCATCTCCTAGGGCCATTTTATAGTGAACAACCGACTCCAGATATAACATTTGTGTATTAGAAGACTATGGTTGTTTACCACCTAGCGAGATGGCTTTCCTCGTATCTTATCTCGGGGATTGGCCTTATTGCCTTTTCTACTCATTTCTCCGATTGACAACCCCTCATGCCTTTTTCTTAGGGAAACAGGGATATTTCACTCAATACTCACAGAAAGCTCTCCTTTTGCCCCATGTTCTATTCTATGATTATTCAATTCCGGGCTTCGCTTAATCTTATCTTTCTGAAATTAGGGGTTGCACACTCCCACTTTGAGAGATCCTTAACTAAGGTCTTTTCACAATATGAGGTGAATACCACACAAGCATGCAACTTTTTTTCAAAATTTTAGAGGTCAAGGTAGGTGACAAGGGAATTGTTTGATATAGGGTGAGTGAATGGAGGGTGTTAGTGGTAAAACGAAGAGTCATAAACTCCTCGAGTGTCGTATCTCTCGTGGATGACAAATAGGAGAATATACGACTTTGCTATCTGAGTTGGTTTGGAGTAACTATTAAGATGGATCAAAGGGATTTTTGATAAAAAGGATTTGTTGAGAGGGTAAAGGATAATGAAATAAAGAGATAAATAAAGGTAAATAAAGACGGATGGGGCTAAGATGTCATGCAGATTGGTTAGAGGAGTAAAGTAGAGTATTGATTTCTATTGAGTCGGGATGTGAGTAGTGGGCTACATCTCTTTGCGATTGAGAGCGGGGGATGTGAGTAGCGGGAGATGTGAGTAGTGGGCTACATCTCTTTGCGATATCTCGCCAAAGAGATGATCCTACACTCTTGGAGAGATAGGGGCCCTCGATCCAACAAGATCATACAAAAACATACACACAAATTCAACATTCCCCAAAGAAATCAAACTCATTATCAAATTAGATCATAAACACCAATCATCCATTCAATCTAGCCCCTATCCTAGGGATTAGCCTCTCATAGGCTTCAACATCATCAAAGCATCAAAATAGGAAGACATATCTATAAAAGCAATATATAAAGCAAACAACTTCAAGGAAAAAGGAAAAGCAAGAGGAAGTTAAGGAGAAAATAAATCCTTAATGAAAGAAGTTACCCAAAAGATCTTCAAGGTTATGGAGATCTAGTTCTCTTCTCCAAGGAACTTCTCCTCTTCTCCTAATCCTCTCTAAACCTAACCTAAAATGTAGAATAGAAAAATGTGAAAAGGACTCCCTAAACCTAGCTGAAATGTCCCTTAAATACTAAAACATCGCTCAGGTTTCTGGTGTTGCCCCACGTTTGCCACACGCGTGTGGACTGGCGTGGGAGCTCTCTGGAAAGATTCCACGCCAGCTCACACGCGTGTGAGGCTCGTGGGCGTGGATTCTTCATTTCGTTTCCTTTTGTTGTTTCCGGTTTGGTCTTTGTATGTTCTCCCATGTGGATTGATTCTTCCTTTCAATGGTTATATGCTCCCTTTTGGTTGATTTCGGCCTTCATTCCTGTAGCATTCTTCAAAACACTCCACACAAGACTCATTTGCAATTTGTTAGTGAAATAGCTCAAAAACTCGTAATTGCATTCTTTAAAGCTTAATTTAAACAAGAAAACAACTTAACAAGTTATAGAAAAATAGGTACTTTTGGCGTCTATCAGTAGGGGTACTTCCAAGTTTATTCAAAGAGTAAACTTTTTGGCACAGATTTATCATTCTTCAAAGATAGAATGAATAACAACACATAGTTGTGGCTTGATTACTTTTTTCGAACAAATGAGATAGAGCTCTTAATTAAAATTTTCATTTTAAGCACAGCTCTTTCCACACTTTAGACCAAACATCGTCCTCGATGTTAACTTTGAATGTGATAAAAGAGAGAAACAACAAAATATGCATCTTTCCACACTTTAAAACGAGAACATGAGGTTCAAAGAATAGATAAACAAGGGATAAGAGGTAGATGACCTAGTATGCATCCCATGCCATATTGCTTCGAAGTGCTTGGATGGACGATTCTCATGTTCTTGCAACGAGATCTGCATGGAAATATGGAGTCTACAAAAAAAATAGGGAATTTCAACTTGGATGTTATTTGTCAGAGTAAAGTAAAGATAGTAAGAAAGCATGGTAAATAACGGGTTGCCTCCCGGTCAGCGCTACGTTTAATGTCTTTAGCCCGACGAAGTTGTCATGAAGATTGTGCTACTCATCTTCCCAGGGTATTAGCCTGCAACACTGGATCGTCCCCTGTGTATTTTCCGTTCCATAGTATTTCTTGACTTGGTGGCCATTTACTTTGAAAGAACCTTTTTCTGGGTGCAAGATCTCCAAGGTTCCATAAGGAAATACTTTTGTAACAATATAAGGCCTAGTCCATCTTGATTTAAGTTTCCCAGGAAACAATCGCAGTCTAGAATTGAATAATAGCACTTTATCTCCCTCAATGAATTCTTTGTTTTTCCTAATGTGCATGTCGTGATAAAACTTTGAACGTTCTTTGTAAGATCTGGATGTTTCATAAGCCAGCAAACACCATTCTTCTAGTTCATTTAGTTGAAACAGTCACTCCTGTCCTGCTATGAATAGGTCTTCGTTAAATTTCTTAATAGCCCAATACGCCTTATATTCGATTTCAACTGGAAGGTGGCATGCCTTGTCGTATACCAATCTGTATGGAGTGGTACCTATCGGTGTCTTATAAGCAGTCCTGAAGGCCCATAATGCATCGTTAAGCTTATCAACCCAATCTTTTCTATGCCGAGATGCTGTCTTTTCCAATATGGCTTTAATATCTCTGTTTGCATTCTCGACTTGCCCTGTAGTCTGAGGATGATAGGGCACTCCTTCTTGGTGCTGTATACCTTGCCTTTGAAGTAATCTCCGCATGGGTACGTTCCGGAAGTGTGTCCCCCTATCACTGATCACAATTCGTAGTACTCCAAATCTTGTGAACAATCTTTTCAGAAATCTTGTTACACTTCTTGCGTCATTGTTGCGCAGTGCCTCTGCTTCAACCCATTTGGAGACATAGTCTACTGCAATAAGAATATATTTAAAACCTTTGGAGTCCGGAAATGGTCCTGCAAAGTCTAGTCCCCATATATCAAAGATTTCGCACGCAAGTATGTAATTCTGCGGCATCTCATCTTTTCCGGTGATGTTCCCAGTTCGTTGACATCTGTCACAGTTTCTGACACATATCTGAGCATCCCGAAATATTGAGGGCCAGTAGAATCCTGCTTCGAGTGCTCTCCTAGCAGTTCTGTTAGCTGAGTGATGGCCCATTCGATGGCATTCTCCAAGGATTTCATGTCCTTCAGCTTCTGTTACACATCGGCGAATTATTTGATATGCGCATACTTTGAAAAGATACGGCTCGTCCCAGAAGTAATATCGAGACTCTGCTATTAATTTTCTTCGGGCGTGTATATTTAAAAATTTCGGCAACTCTCCCCCTACAAGATAATTGGCCAGATCTGCATACCAAGGTGTGAGATAGAGGCCCATCAGCTTTTCCTCTGGAAAATATTCATTCACGTTCCCAATTATATCCTGTTCTTTTTCATTCTCTAACCTTGACAAATGATCTGCTGCACTGTTTTCAACTCCTTTTCGGTCCAAGCACAATTCCTTCCGTGACCATGTAGTAGCATTTCTCCCATGATAAAGCTAAATTCATTTGCTGGCATCGTTCCAAAACTTTTTCCAAATTTCCAAGGCATTCTTCAAAAGTATCTCCAAAAATTGTGAAATCGTCCATGAAAACTTCCATGAAATCGCCAATGAAATCTTCAAAGATAGCCAGCATGCATCGCATAAAGGTGGCGGGGGCGTTACAGAGACCAAATGGCATTCTCCTGTAGGCAAACGTACCGAACGGACAAGTGAACGTGGTTTTCTCTTGATCCTCCAAGGCTACTGGAATTTGAAAGTATCCGCTCATTCCGTCCAAGAAACAGTAGTAGCCATACCCGCTTACTCTTTCAATCATCTGATCTATGAAGGGCAATGGAAAATGGTCTTTACGGGTAGCTTCATTGAGCTTTCTATAGTCGATACAGACTCTCCATCCAGTTATTTTTCTCGTAGGAATTAGTTCCTTGTTATCATTTTCAGTGACTGTAATTCCTCCTTTCTTTGGTACCACATGAGTTGGACTGACCCATGTGTTGTCCGAAATAGGATAGATCATTCCAACATCCATAAGCTTGATCACCTCGTTTTTCACGACTTCAAATGTATTCGGGTTAAGTCGACGCCGGTTGTGCCACAGGTTTGGATCCTTCTTCCAACAGAATTTTATGTGTGCAAATGGCCGGATTAATCCCTTTTAAGTCAGTCATTTTCCAACCTATAGCTTCCTTGTTTCTTTTCAGCACTGTTATCAGTTGTTCTTTCTGTCTCTCTGAAAGATCCGTAGCAATAACAACTGGTAATTCTTCCCCTATTCCTAAATAGGCATACTCAAGATGAGCCGGTAGAGGTTTTAATTCTCCTTCATGCATTATTTCATCATCTTCTTTCTTGTTCCTATTTTCATTATCATATTCCTCCTTTAATTCATCAAATTCATCCCCGTCATTTCCAACCATTCCCTCTGAGACTTCTCCAATAGAGTTTATATTCTCAACAAATTTAGAAACGCAGTTATCATCAAGCAAATTAAAATGATCAACCTCTCGGTGTAAAGCAATATGTAAAGAATTAAGTTCATGTTCAAAAGTATTTTCATTATTACTCTTGGCACCTGTGGGACATTCCCAATTGAAATCATGCCTCTTAGCTTTAGGTATTTCGTATAAATAATCAATTTCATCATGCACATAATCAACGAAAAAGCATTCATCACTATCTAAAGGATATTTCATTATTTTAGTCACGTCGAAGCTAGCAGATTTGTCTCCTACACGAATAACAAGTTTGCCTTCTCCCACATCTATTAGCGCTCTAGCTGTTGCCAAGAAAGGTCTGCCCAAGATGAGAGGAATCTCCACATCTGGGTCCATATCTAGGATCACAAAATCCACAGGAAAAATAAATTTATCAACCCGGACTAAAACGTCTTCCACTATACCCCTGGGGTATTTAGTAGATCGGTCAGCTAACTGAATGCTCATGCGTGTGGGCTTAAGGGTTCCTAGATTCAACTGTCGATATAATGCGAAGGGCATTAGATTGATGCTAGCACCTAGATCTGCCAGGGCTCTATTAAAAGTTGTTCCTCCTATATTGCAAGGTATAGTAAAGCTTCCAGGATCTTTTAATTTTCTAGGCACATTCTTATGCAATATAGCAGAACATTCCTCTCCTAGAACAACAGTAGCAGTTTCAGCTAATTTTTTTTTATTTGATAGAGGATCTTTAAGGAATTTGGCATACCTTGGCATTTCTCCCAGTGCATCGGTGAATGGCATATCGACGTGTAACTAGCGTAGCATTTGTAAAAATTTGTCGTATTTGGCATTATCGATATCAGTGCGAAATCTCTGAGGAAACGGAAGTTTGGCATTATCGCCGGCGGTTCTTGCATGATTTCCTTTCCTTTCCTAGAAGATTGCGGTTGTGTTTCTTCCTTCCTGATTTCTTCTTCAATTGTTTGCTCGGCTTGTGTTGAATTGGTGGTTTCTTCATTGTCCACTTTTGACTCTTCTGTTGGGGTAGATTGTGGAGGAGGCGGGACAGTGTCTGGAAGTGCTCTTCTGCTTCTTAATGTTACAGCATTTACATTTGTTTCTGCTTGAGATTGGATCATTTCCATAATTTTTGCGAGAGTGCTTTCAACCGTTTGAAGCGACGAAAGTGTCTCATGGCGTAGTTCTTGGATTTCTCCGAGCATCTCTTTGGTAATGGTCTCTTTAAGTCTGGCATTCTCCTCCCTCGTTTCTTGGATGAGGTCATTCAGGCGTTGCTCGAGGGTGATTTGACGGTTTCCAGGTGAAAGAGGCTGCTCTGGAGGAGTAAGGAATAGGCATATGCACAGGATCCGTCCACATCCTCACCACGTGTGTGAGTCGGCGTGGAATTATTCCAGTGAGCTCCCACGCCGGCGCACACGCGTGTGGATCTCGTGGCAGGATCACAGCTCGCGAAATTTTCAGAAGTTTGATATTTTGGCTCGGGGAAGTGCAATTGAGGGTAATGAGGAGGTATTTCGTAAATAGGATATCTCTGGGGTTGAAAATGTTGTGTTACGTATGCTTGTTCATGATGATAAGTTGATGGAGGGGGTGGCGAATAATGGAAAGAAGGTGGGTAAGGGAAATGATAGTTATGATAATAGTGAGGGTGTGAGTATGAAGGTTGTAGTTGTGTAGGGTAGTAGGGATTTCTTCCGTATGGTATGTGACCATGATAAGCTTGCTCATTAGGTGGAGGTGGATCCATGATTTTAGCAAAGACTTCCTGCAATCAAATTTTTCAGGCAAAGAATCGGAGCACAAGAGGTAGCTCCTTTCACAGATTAGCTCAAACAATTTGTGGTTAGGTGTGAAAGTGTAATTAGCGACAATGATAAAACAAAGGAAAAGAAAGTAAACAAGTTATCCAAATAACTCAAGATAGTAAAACTTCAAATTCACCGTTTGCCATCCCCGGCAACGGCGCCATTTTGACAAGGATTGTTCGTATGGGTGAGTGGATGATTGTGAAGGTATGGAGGGTGTTAAAACGAAGAGTCATAAACTCCCCGAGTGTCGTATCTCTCGTGGATGACAAATAGGAGAATGTACGGCTTTGCTATCTTGATTGGTTTGAACTAACTCTTAAGATGGATCAAAGGGATTTTGATAAAAAGGATTTGTTAAGAAAATAAGGGATAGTGAAATAAAGAGATAAACAAAGGGAAATAAAAGCGGATGGGGCTAAGATATCATGGAGATTGGTTAGAGGAGTAACGTAGAGTATTGATTTCTATTGAGTCATGATTGAAGGAGCTCGAAACATAGTCTTGAGTGGTGTCACACTCAAGCTCCCAATCCTCAGTCGGTAGGGGAATTTTATCAAACACCTTGTCTACAAGTTCCCTCCGGATCTCATCTTCTCAGATTGAGAGCGGGAGATGTGAGTAGTGGGCTATATCTCTTTGCGATATCTCGCCAAAGAGATGATCCTATACTCTTGGAGAGATCGGGGCCCTCGATCCAACAAGATCATACAAAAACATACACACAGATTCAACATTCCCCAAAGAAATCAAACTCATTATCAATTTAGATCATGAACACCAATCATCCATTCAATCTAGCCCCTATCCTAGGGATTAGCCTCTCATACGCTTAAATAACATTAAAGCATCAAAATAGAAAAACATATCTACAAGAGCAATATATAAAGCAAACAACTTCAAGGAAAAAGGAAAAGTAAGAGGAAGCCAAAGAGAAAATAAATCTTTAATGAAAGAAGTTACCCAAAAGATCTTCAAGGCTATGGAGATCTAGTTCTCTTCTTGATAAGACTCCGAGATACCCTTATTTCAGGCACGTTTTAGGGTGTTTTATCGCATCTATAGCATCTTTATCTGGCAAACTATATGAATAAATGCTTGAAAATTACTAACTGGTGCACAAAAGCTATTTCTAGCTTAAAGGAAGCAAATCAGGAGCCCCGGGAGCATATAGGACCAAAATATGAGCTAAAAGAGCAAACCAGGCAAAAGCGGAGCCCCGTAGGACTGATCTGGAAGGCCACACGTGTGTGAGTAAGCGTGGAAACTTTCCAGAAGCTTCCCACGCACGCTCACACGCGTGTGAGTGGCGTGGAGGCGTGATGCGCGAAATTTCTCTAGGGTTGTCATTTCGGAGACTATTTAAACCCCTTTGATGAATTTTCAGAGGAGGATTTTCCAGATTTTTAGTCTTCATTTTTCTTTGGAGAGCTTTCTCCATTTTTCTTAGTTTTAGATTAGATCAATTTCCATTGTAGAAGACAACAAGCTTGGATTGAAGATCTTCTTCTCTCTAGGTGATCTCTATTACATTTCTATATTTTTAGTTGTCTTGTTCTTGGATTGAATTAGCTCTTACTTTCATTTCATATCATGAGTAGCTAATTTAGTCTAGGGATTTGGATTGTGTGATTGAATATTGCTCTTGTGATGATCTTATTTCTATATCTTGGATCTATGAGTTTGTGTTGATGGATTATCTATTCTTGTCTTCTGATTGTTGTTTTGTTTAGATCTTGTTTGGATTTGGCCAATCTAGATGAGAGATTGAGCTCTTGACTCTTTCATGTCTTTGATTAGAGTTAGGATTTGAAGCTTTACACAATCAAAGTTCCTATGGACTTCTTAAGAATAGTAGGATAGTGTGTAGCTAAAGTGTTTGATAAAATGTCTCTTAGAACTTTGGATGCTTGTAGGCACTCCTAAGTCAAAGAAGCCTTAGTACACAAGGTGGAAAAGGACTAAGACAAACACACTCTTGAATAGACAATATCCTAGCAATCCTAATCCTTGACCTTAGACTCTCACTATGCAATATTCATGAACACTATCCAATCCCTACCCCTTTTACACATTTTCCAAAAACCACTTTTACTTTACTATTCCTTTGCACTCTCAACCAACCAATGAACTACACTCTCACTTGCAATTCCACCCTTCATCACACTCAAATCTTATGCATGAATCTATCTAGTAAACTCCCGAGCGTTTGACACACCTCTACGTCCCTCCTTCGAGACCGACACTCGGGAAGTCATTGACCTTCCGTTTTAACATAAATATCTTTTGACGAATCAACCCCTACACAATACTGCTTCTTCAAAATGGCGCCGTTGCCGGGGATGGCAATAGGTTGTCATATGTTTTTGTTTACTTTGATTGCATGAATGCTAGATTTGAGAAATGTTAATCCATTCCGCTTAATTTTGTTTTATTTTTACTTGTTTTTGCTACTAACCCAATTGACTACTTCTAGTCAATTGTGGACATCTTCGTTTCATTGATAATTTCACTAGGTGAATGCACACGAGAGCAAAAGGAAATCAAGGTTTACTACCCTACATTCCTGAAATTAATAGAGCAACTAGAAGGAAAAATACCCAAGGATCACAAATGGCTTCATCAAGCGCAACTAGAAACCCACAAGGAAGAACCACAACAGTACCAAATCCACCCCCAGTTCCAATTAATCCGCAAGTACCAATTAATCATGAAGAACCAATCGTTGAAAAACCGCAAGCCAACAGAGCAATTAATCAAGAGAACATTCGTGAAGAGGAATATTATGGAAACCCTCAAGAACCACAAAGATCAATTGCAGATTACATGACTCCAGATTTTAACATGCACAATTCGATCTATGTACCTCCAATGGAGAATGTCAACTTTCACGTGCATCCAACTATTCTCACACTAGTTCAGAACAGTCAATACTCGGGATTACCATCTAAAGATCCCAACGCACACATCACAAGATTTATAAGAGCATGTGGGATGTACAAGCAAGAAGGCATTAGCGAGGAAATAGTTCGATTGAAGTTATTCCCATTTTCAGTCATAGGAGAGGTAGCACGATGGTTGGAAAGCCAAGATGGCAATCATTTCAGAACGCGGCAGCAGTTGCATCGAGAATTCATGAACGAGTTCTTTCCCATTACAAAGACTATGAGGATTAGAAGGCTTATACAGGAATTCAAGCAATGAAAATTCGAAAGTTTGGGAGAGGCTTGGCGGAGATTTAAAGTTCTTAAAAGACAATGCCCACAAGATCTGATGCACCCATGGGACATGATTAGCTCATTCTATGGAGGGTTAACAGACGAAGGAAAGATGTCACTTGACTCATCCTCCAGCGGTGCCTTTGTCTCTTTAACTTTGCAAGAGGAGGCTGAGGAATTAATTGAGAGAATATCTAAAAACACATCCAGTTGGTATGAACGACGAGGAGATCATGGAGGAATTTACGAAGTTGATAATCGAGTGGCAAATGAGGCCAAAATCGAAGCAATGAATCACGAAATCAAGAAGCTTCAGGCTATGGTAGAAAAGATGGAAGGAAAACCAAAGCCTTGTATGGCATTGGCACTTTATTGTAATATCTGTGGAGGACCTCATGACACCAATATTTGTACTTCTACGTCCGCATCTGAACAAGTCGAGGCTGTAGACTATCAAAGGAACTCCAACTTCAATGCCTATGGACAAAACCAAAGATCAAACAACAATTGGAAACAAGGAGAGGGTTGGAACAATAACCATAATGATGGATATCAAGCTCAAAGACAATACAATTATGGACAGAAGCCTGCATATGGGCAGACTGATAAGAACAGACCGATGTACAATCAAAACCAAGGAAATGGAAACCAAATGACTCAGTTCAGGCCGCAATATGACTCTCAGCTTGATTTCACTCAACAAAGAAGGGATGACATCCGTGAGGTAGATGAAAGGTTTACAAGGACGATCATGGAACTCAAAAATCATCGGGCAAATCTGAAACAAGAAATTACTCAAGAGATTAAGCAAGAAATTTCTAGTCTTCGACAAGAGTCTAAAGCTATACTTAAGACAATCGAGAATCAAATCTCTCAAATGTTTAAGATGATGTCAGATTGACACTACGGACAACTCCCGAGCAATACTGAAAATAACCCAAAAGAGAGAGTCAACGCTATTGATGCCAAAGAAGAAACACATGAGAAATGTGATCCAATGGATGCTATCTGTGGAACTTGCCAATGTAAGGTAGATGACCGAAAGAACAAGACTACCTCTTGTAGTCTTAATCTTGAATTGAAGAATGCAAGTAGTGCATGCACCATATCCATGAAGGAACGAAAAAAGGAAATCACTTCGGAAGAATGCCCGAAAGAAGAGGAACTACCAAGAGACAACATCAAAAGCTCAGAAGGAAAAGAAACAGCTCGAGAAGGTAAATTTAAAGCTTTTATTCAGAAATTATTTAATAGTGAAGAATGCCATGAGTTGTTTGAGAATGACATTAGTTATAATTTTACATGTTTAAGCCAAGAAAGCTTGTTTGACTGAGGGAAACCCCAGAAAGAAGGGTGACCCTGGAGCTTTATTGATCCCATGTTCTATACAGAATATGGAACCTAGAAACGCTATTGCCGATCTTGGTGCTTCTATCAATGTCATGTCTTTAAATCTTTTTGAAAAATTGAACTTACCATGCTTGAAACCGACGAGGCTGACTCTACGTTTAGCTGACGGAACCACTCGGTATCCTGAAGGCTTGGCGGCAGATGTTATAGTAAGAATAGGAAAATTTCTTGTGCCTGTCGATTTTATTGTCTGTAAGATGGGAGATGATGATCCCCATGAATCCTTAATTCTTGGAAGACCATTTCTGGCTACTTGTCGCGCGCGAATAGATGTTAGTTCAGGAGAAATCACCTTGAGATTCGAAGGACAAACCAAGAAGGATGACAAAGAAAAAGCAAAAGAAGGAGCTCATGACAAGGAAAGGGCAAAGATCAAATCAAAAACGAAATCAAAACCGAAGAAGAGGAATGATAAACTTACCTAGAAGAACACGTGGGTACCAAAATGCTTTCTACCCACTACCAAAGAATATGGTTGAATCAAAACCAAGGTATGATGCGTCTAGCCAAGGACGTAAACCGTGGCGCTGCTTGGGAGGCAACCCAAGATTTTAATAAAATACTTTCTATTATTGCAGTACTTTCATTTTAATGTTATTGTTCTAATAAATTGCCACAATCATTTGGAACCGTGTTTTGAGGACTAATTTGTAGGATTCGAGACTAGAAATTGCTTTGGAAGAGCTTAAATTGGACATAGGTATGGAAGGGAAAAGCCAAAATTCAGAAGAAAACGATGCAGTAGACCTCCACGAGGCTTACACGAATGCAATCGTGCGTGGGAACAAAACAGAGAGCCCCCACGCACGAGCACACGCGTGTTGCCCGGCGTGGGAGCAAGGCAGAGAGCCTCCACGAGCGGTCACACGCGTGTGACCGGCGTGGAAGGGCTCTACGGGTTTAAAACCCTTGCTCGGCCTTTCCACCCTATTTCACTCCCAAAACTTGTTTTCTCTTTTCTTCTCCACGCAAGGAAGAACCCAACTCAAAGGTTTGAACACACTTTTCACTTTTTACCATTAAAGAGGATTAAACATCAACACCAAGGTAATTTTTCATCTTCTTTAACTTTTATCCTTGAATATTCATGAGTTTGGAAGAGCTTGAATGTGAAATTTAGTTTACCTTGCCTAGCATGAGTTTGAATGTTTTTGAATGTTTAAGTTGATCACAATGCTTTATAGAACTATCCTTTGATGTTTTCTTTCATTATTGATGGTTACATTGATGGATTGTTATATCTTTTTGAACTTCAAGTATGAACACCATTGATGAACAAATGGGTTTATTAGATTTCTTGTTGAAATTATGAAATTGATGCTTGGTTTGATGATTAAACTTGTTATAGAACTATTCTATGTCATCAATTTGACTTTTCACATGCTACATTGCCCAAATTGAATTTTCAATTTCAAACCCTAATCTTGAAATTTGGGGAAGAAGATGAAGTTGACTTTTTTGAAATTCTTGACTTTTGTAGTTGACTTCTTATTTGATTATCAAATTGACATATCTTATGATGAATTTATACATGTGTGTGATAATGGAATGATCTTGTTGATATTCTTATGATAGAATTGTCCATAATATAGGGGAAACTATGGCGAAATTTTCGAAAATTCTAAACCCTATATGTTTTAATTCCATTATTTTGACAAGAAATTTTATACAAATATAATGGTGACTTATTCAAAGACCATGAATCATAATATCTATATTTTGTAGGATGGGACGTCATAAGGAGATAGCTAAGAAATCTAAACATGACAAAGGAGAATCGAGTAGATCACGGACGCGACAGCAAGCTACAGCTCAGCAAGCTATGCAGGAACCGGGATCGAGGTCACTGAGACACTTGACGCCCGTTCAACTTGCGACAGTGGACCACTACAAGGGAAAACAGCTTTGTGTCGGCCGTTTCTTTGAAGACAATATTTTGAGAGAATTCGGTGTCTGAACGAGGTAAATGAACTCTTGAGGCACCAACAGCTCTGCCATCTTTTTCAATGGAGAGGACCTACTTATGCATCGGTGACCTATGAATTCCTAGCAACCCTGAACATCAGAAAAGAAGTCAACGATGCTAGGGAGTCCATCTCATTTACTCTCTTCGGCAACCAGTACAGCATGTCCGTTAACACTCTAGGTGTTACCCTCGGTTTCCATGATGAGACAAGCATCTCTATGCCTTACTTCAGAGATTACAAGGAAGACTTTGATTCTGATGAAGCTGCTAGAAGATACTGGAGAAGCATCACCAATAATGCCCCGTACAACTCTTCGAATCTGAAGGCAAAACTCATAACCCAAAATGCTTTGAAGGCTATCAGACTAGCCTTTGCCATAAATCTCTCCGGCCGAACAACAAACAGAAACAAGGTATACAGGCAAGATTTATTCTACATGTGATGCATGGAGAATAATATCGGTATCAACATGGGCGTGCAAGCTAGGAAATTGCTCCAAACCCAGCAAAAGACAAAGGTTCAGATTGTATTCATTGGACCTTTCGTGACCAAGTTGTGTTATGGGTTGGGCCTACTGCCTCAGTTGATAGGCGAGAGATCAGATGGTTGTGCGATTCCTTTCACAGTGGGTGAGTTCTTTGCTGCAGAGTTGAGGCTTGGAGGTGATGATGCACCTGACTTGAATGATTCTAATGATGAAGAGAATGAGGAGGAAGAAGCTGCGCAAGAGGAGAGCCCTACTCCCATGGACTGGGATACAGCACAGACCTTTCATAGGCAGCTCCATGATGAGCAGATGACTTTTTGGCGAGAGCAGCGCACATGGCAAGAAGGCCAGTTCACTTCTGTATTCGCACGACAGGATAGGCAGGATGAGCAGTTCTTAGCATTCCAGAACAGACAAAATGAAGAGACTCTTCGTCTGAGAAGAGCAGTTGAGGAGAATGCTAGGATGATTCGAGACCTTCAAGCTCAATTTCAAAGCCAATTCCACCCTACGTCCTTCGGCGATCAGTGATGCCATCTTAGCCCCTTCTCGATCCTGACTGTTGACTGATGATTGATTCTGAGTTCCATAACTCTGGTTACTTTGATTGATGGTCCCATGAGAACATTAGGTGCCCTATGCGTGGGGTGCCGACTTTTATTTCTTTATCTCTTTACTTTACTTTACTTTACTTTACTTTACTTTATCGCTTTCTTCTATCGCATTATTTCATTTTCAACTGCTTTAATTTTTCGCATTTTTATTCGAATATTCTTATGCTTTATTATCTAAGTTTCTATTATTATTATCGCTTTTATATTTCTTTCAGTTTATAATAATTGTGTAATACCCCGTAAATTCGTTTAAGCCGTAAGACCGATAATTAATTCCTTGGGCAATTTATTTATTTTAATTGGGCTAGTTCTTCCAATTTCATACATACATACATATATATATATATATATATATATATATATATATATATATATATATATATATATATATATATATATATTTCTTGAGCCTAAATTAATTATTATAATCAAGAGCCCAATTCTTGAATTTATTCTTGTAAGAGATTTATTCAATTTGGATCCTTACAATTCTTATGATTAAAAGTATTCTTACAATGGCCCAATTTCTTAATAAATATATAAGTGTATTATCTCTAAGACATCATATGGGCTTTCTTTATTCTATTATATATTTAATTGTAAGAGATGAATTTCTTAGCCCAACTAATTAATCTTGTACATTATATTCTTGTATGTATATAATATAAAGAATGGAGCCCATTCCTTATTAAGTCTTTCACCCTAATATAATATATGTATTGTAGTATATATATTCAAGACTAAAATCCCCTAGAGGTTTTCACTCTCTCTCTTCCCTACCCTCACTTTCACGCCACTTTCATCTTCAATCCTTCAAAATTTGATCTTCATTTCTCCTTCAAGAATTCAAGTCAAGATTGCTCTTTTAGGCTTGTTTGAGTTTGGGTAAGTGCATCTATCTAGGAATATTCATTGCATCATATAGTTTTATTGGTCTTTATGCAAGTTCTTATGTTTTCTTTTGGGGTTCTTTGCGTAAAAAGATGATCAAGAAGGAGGAGGTGCTTTGTGAGGTGTGTTGAGGCTTTGCTTGGTTGGAAAGAGCTTCAAAAGGTAACCACTATGTCCATCAAAATCTATTTTTACACTCAATCTATATGATATTATTTGGTGTTGGAAATACTGAAATTTCTTGGATATTAGCCCTATTATTGATTGTGTTTGATGGATTCATGATCTTGTGCCTTGATCCTTTGCCTATTGTTGTTTATGAGCATTTGTTGGTTTGGATTTCCATGTTATTTGGCCTCTGATTGAATGAATCTGGCTAGTATAATCTCATTTTTAGCATTCTGGAACATTTCTTCGTGTCTGAGCAGAAGTCTGGGAATGGGAGTGGGTTTTTTACCTTGCGGAGGACCCTAACGGCACAATGTAATCCGCTAGGGCCTTCCACAAGGCCAACACGGTGGAGGTTGGCGGAAGGGGGTGTTCCGTTGAGGAGAACCGCCTCCTTCTTGCGGAGGAGTGCGGCGGTGGTCTGGGTTCCGTTGCTGAGCTCCGCTAGGTCTACTGGAAGCAGTTTCCAGAGACTGTTTTGGGAACTGTTGTCTGATTGTTTCCCCTTTTGTTCTGAACATTGTTGGAGTGTTGTGTTGGGTATTTTACCATGCCTTTGGAGTATTTATTCATGTCTCTTGGTCCCTCTTTTGAACTCTTGCTTTGTTGATCCCTTGATTATGTTATCTGGGAGTTGGTTTGTGTTCATAGTTGAGATGAACACTTTGTTTGGTTGTTTTAGGGCTGAGTTGGAGTATGGTTATGTGGTGGTGGATCTTTGGGTATCCTTTGGTGGTTGATGGGTGAACTAACTGTGCTATTGTTGCTATGTTTGGGCTTGTATGCCTCTGTGATTGGACTCCGGTCCCTGTGATTGGGTTTCTACCCCTGTGATTGGACTTCGGTCCCTGTGATTGGGTTTTTACCCCTGTGATTGGACTTCGGTCCCTGTGATTGGGTTCTTACCCCTGTGAACTAACTCTTGGTTTGGGTTTTGGTATGATGGTTGGTATGGTGGTTTGGAGGTTGGAGTTGGGAGTTCTTTCTTAGTATGGTGTGTTCGTGAGTTCCTTGTGATTATTCGGTTAATTCGTATTTCAGTTGATATCTCGTTGCTCTTGGTTATGGTTTGGTTGGTTCCTTTATGGTTGTTATTTCAGTTGGTATCTTGTTTATGGACTCGTTGTCTTATACTCTCGTTATTGAATATTGGTTTCATTTGGAGGAGTCTTGGTTTGTGATTTATTCAGTTTATCATTGTTGAGTATCCGTTTTAATTAATGAACAGTTTGTTGGTGTGTATATTCTATACGGGTGTGTAAACCTATTTACAAGCTTATGTATATCTATACTTCCTTGCGGGTGTGAATGGTGGTTACTTAGCAGTCTTTTGCTAATGGTTCTTTGTGTGTTTTCCAGGTTTGCGATAAAGTCTATGCGTGAGCGCGATAGAGTATACCTGTATGAGGACGCGTAGACTAGTCGTTATGTTTCTAGACTTATGTTTTGGGCTTGTGTGCCGTTATGAGATTCTATATACTCTGTTTAGTTTTTGGATACTTGGAGACATGTTTTGAGGATTATTATCTATGCAGTTCAATTCCTTTGGTTAGCCTGTGCATCTAGGCTGTGTTTTCTTACCTAGATGTGGCATGATGCCCCTTAGGTTTTAATTCGCTTCCGCTATATATGTTATGTTTTGTGGTTGAGATATGCAGCTTCTGTGTTAAGTTTTAACTATCTCAGCTTGTGAAAAAGTTGGGGTGTCACAAATTGAATAGTACTCCAAAAACCCTTTTTGTATGTTATGTCTCCATTTCTTATAGAGCATATATAACGGGAGCAGACCTATGCTGGAAGCTAAAGTGTGGAAAAAGGGATGCATACTTGGTTTATCCTCTTATCCCTTTTCTAATTTCAAGCCCCGTTTTTTATCTTTAAAGTGTGGAAATATCTTCTTTATAGCTTTGTGTATTAGTATATTAGAGTTTGCCATGACTAATAGGATTGTTTGATGCATACCCTTTATCCCAGAGCAATTTCCAAAGTGTTGAAAGGGATTTTTATTTGTCTACCTTTAGAATCCCAGTTTTGATCCTTTACCTTGTGCGTATAGAAACATCGAGGACGATGTTTGCTTTAAAGTGTGGAAAGGACGCACTTCATGCTTTACATGTTTAACATGCTTAGTTTAGAAGTAAAGCTCTTGGGAATGATAAGCGGGTGTATTTGCAGTTTTGAAACGAGAGTTATTATTTGTGTTATCTAGGGAGAATTTTGACTAGATGTCTAAAATTTTTTTACTCTCGAAATATCTTTGAGGAAGTTACTTTTCGCACCCATGAGAGAGTTTAGAGCCAAATAAGTTTATATTCTTGCCTGCTTGCATGATGTTCACCTCCTATTTATGTAAGACCTTAGTCAAGGATCTCTCGAAGTGAGAGTGTGCACTCTTTAATTTGAGAAAGATAAAACTAGCAAGGCCCGGAATTGAACTAACCTTGGTAGGGCATGGGGCAAAAGGAGAGCCTTATGGTGAGCTTGATGAGAAAACAAAACCCTTGAATATTAAATAGAAAAAGGCATGAGGGGTTGACACGAGGAGGAGTCGAAAAGGCAAAGGCCAATCACCAAAGAGTTTAAAATTGAGGGAAGCCAATTCGTTAGGTTGTGAGCAAACCATAGTCTTCGGTAAGCAAAAAGCTTTATCTGGAGTCGGTTGTTCACATAAAAAGATCCCAAGAATTGAGAAAATAGAGTTGAGGTGAGCCGCTTTGCTAGGATTCGAGTACCCATTGCACTGACCTTCGAAAAAGCATGGATTTCTATGTGAAGTCGGGTGTCTCGATGACGTTATCCTAGGAAGTGAGACGAAAGAGGGACCGCGCTAAGCCAAAAGCGGTGAGTGGTCCATGCCCCTACCCTCATTTACATTTACGTTGGGCTTTGGCGTATAAGGATGGAAAGTTGATTAGCTAGTGCACATCGTTCTCACTAGTGAAGATTGGCTAGAGGCCTTATTTAAATAAAAGGTGAACCAAAACTTTGGAAATGCATGCTTGCGTATGGTGCGAGGAGTGTGATCCTTTGTTTTATTTATTCGTATCTACGAAATGTTTTTATTTCCCGAAAATATTTCTTGAGTTGCTGGCATCTGACCAAAATCCTTTGTAGATAACACAAATGATTTCCCCCGTTTCAACAGTCTTAGACACCCATTATTTTGACTTGCTAAAAGCTTTATTTTGCATGAAAGAGTATCTCGGAGACTTATATGCTTAGAGAGTAAAAAGTCTTGCTTGAGGACAAGCAAGAAATAAAGTGTGGAAAATTTGATAAGACTCCGAGATACCCTTATTTCAGACACGTTTTAGGGTGTTTTATCGCATCTATAGCATCTTTATCTGGCAAACTATATGAATAAATGCTTGAAAATTACTAACTGGTGCACAAAAGCTATTTCTAGCTTAAAGGAAGCAAATCAGGAGCCCCGGGAGCATATAGGACCAAAATATGAGCTAAAAGAGCAAACCAGGCAAAAGCGGAGCCCCGGAGGACTGATCTGGAAGGCCACACGCGTGTGAGTAAGCGTGGAAACTTTCCAGAAGCTTCCCACGCACGCTCACACGCGTGTGAGTGGCGTGGAGGCGTGATGCGCGAAATTTCTCTAGGGTTGTCATTTCGGAGACTATTTAAACCCCTTTGATGAATTTTCAGAGGAGGATTTTCCAGATTTTTAGTCTTCATTTTTCTTTGGAGAGCTTTCTCCATTTTTCTTAGTTTTAGATTAGATCAATTTCCATTGTAGAAGACAACAAGCTTGGATTGAAGATCTTCTTCTCTCTAGGTGATCTCTATTACATTTCTATATTTTTAGTTGTCTTGTTCTTGGATTGAATTAGCTCTTACTTTCATTTCATATCATGAGTAGCTAATTTAGTCTAGGGATTTGGATTGTGTGATTGAATATTGCTCTTGTGATGATCTTATTTCTATATCTTGGATCTATGAGTTTGTGTTGATGGATTATCTATTCTTGTCTTCTGATTGTTGTTTTGTTTAGATCTTGTTTGGATTTGGCCAATCTAGATGAGAGATTGAGCTCTTGACTCTTTCATGTCTTTGATTACAGTTAGGATTTGAAGTTTTACAAAATCAAAGTTCCTATGGACTTCTTAAGAATAGTAGGATAGTGTGTAGCTAAAGTGTTTGATAAAATGTCTCTTAGAACTTTGGATGCTTGTAGGCACTCCTAAGTCAAAGAAGCCTTAGTACACAAGGTGGAAAAGGACTAAGACAAACACACTCTTGAATAGACAATATCCTAGCAATCCTAATCCTTAACCTTAGACTCTCACTATGCAATATTCATGAACACTATCCAATCCCTACCCCTTTTACACATTTTCCAAAAACCACTTTTACTTTACTATTCCTTTGCACTCTCAACCAACCAATGAACTACACTCTCACTTGCAATTCCACCCTTCATCACACTCAAATCTTATGCATGAATCTATCTAGTAAACTCCCGAGCGTTTGACACACCTCCACGTCCCTCCTTCGAGACCGACACTCGGGAAGTCATTGACCTTCCGTTTTAACATAAATATCTTTTGACGAATCAACCCCTACATAATACTGCTTCTTCACTTCTCCAAGGAGTTTCTCCTCTTCTCTTAATCCTATCTAAACCTAACCTAAAAATGTAGAATAGAAAATGTGAAAAAAGACTCTCTAAACCTAGCTGAAATGCCCCTTAAATACTAAAACATCGCGCAGGTTTTCTGGTGTCGCCCCACGTCTGCCACACGCGTGTGGACTGGCGTGGGAACTCTCTGGAATGATTCCACGCCAGCTCACACGCGTGTGAGGCTCGTGGGCGTGGGTTCTTCATTTCGTTTCCTTTTGTTGTTTCCGGTTTGGTCTTTGTATGCTCCCATGTGGATTGATTCTTCCTTTCAATGGTTTTATGCTCCCTTTTGGTTGATTTCGGCCTTCATTCCTGTGGCATTCTTCAAAACACTCCACACAAGACTCATTTGCAATTTGTTAGTAAAATAGCATGAAAACACGTAATTGCACTCTTTAAGACTTATTTTAATCAAGAAAACAACTTAATAAGTTATAGAAAAATAGGTACTTTTGGCGTCTATCAGCGGTCTATCCCGGGCATGTCCTACGGGCACCAGGCGAAGATATCGGAGTACTGCCAAAGGATTTCCACTATACTTTCCCGTAGTTCGGGGTTGAGGGTTATCCCAACTTGGACAGGTCGGTCAGGGTGCGCGGGGTCTAAGATCACCTCCTCTGTGTCTCCTATTGGCTCGGGCTGTTCCTTTTTGTCCTCATCCTTCCTTTCCGAAATGGAATTAACCCGGGAGGACCCCGCCTCTTGTTTTTGTACTGCCGTAGCATCTACGGGCAGAACGTACGTCTCCGCGAAGGATCCCGACTCCCTCCGGCGTTTGGAACTTCATGCAGAGATGGGGCATAGAGATCATGGCCCCGAGCTGAGAGATCCCCGGCCTCCCCAGGATCACGTTGTGGACACACGAGAGGTTAACTACCACGAAATCCATATCCACTTTACGCACCCGTGGGAATGTCCCGAACTCTACTAGCAGCCGGATGTTCCCTTCTGGCTGGATTGTATCTCCTGTGAAGCCTGAAAGGGGCGTATTAACCGGGGTCATCGCGATAGGGTCGAGATTCAATTTTTCGAAAGCGTCGTAGTACAACACATTAACGCTGCTGCCGATATCTACCATCACTCGCCGGACATCGACCCCCATGATGTCGATCGTGACGACCAAGGCTTCCGTGCTATAGTCGGGGTTAGAGGGTATATTGTCGTCTATGAACGCTATGGGGTCTGACCGCAATCGTTTCGTCCTTGGCTGGAACTCAACAAGGCCAACGTGCAGCTCCTGGGCCCACCGACGTCGTTCCAAGGGCGCATCTCCTCCCTCCGGTCCTCCAAATATTACGTGGATGGTCTGCTTGGCTCCGGAGGGCGGGGGAGGTTTCTCGCGATCGTACGGGTCTTCCATGTGGCTTTTGCCCTTTTTGTCCTTGCCCGACCTCCGGAACATTTTTTTCCACGACCGTTTGCCTTTGTCTTTCTGCATGAACTGGGAGAGCTCGCCTGACTTTAGCAGCTCATCCACCACTCTTTTCAAGCTTGAACAGTCTTCAGTGTTGTGACCCCTATTTCGGTGGTACGCGCAGTACTTGGACCTATCTTCCCCTTCTCGACCGGGCTCTGGTAAGCGCACCAGGTTGTAGGACTGAGCTTAATCCAACACCTCTGCCACCGGTCGTGTCAACTGTGCTAGGGTCGAGGCCCTATCGCGGCCAGGACCGTCCCTGGGCTTCTGAAGCCTGTCAGCGTTCCGACGGTCATTTTGACCAGGTCCCGATCCTGGTCCCGCCTCTTGGCGTCGTTTGGTCCCGTTTGCTTCACCAGCGTTGGCGTGGTCGGCCACCCGCTTTAGGGCCTCTTCATAGGACGTGGGCGGTTGTAGGATAAAGTCTTGGTACAGCACACCGGCTCTTAGCGACAAGTGGAGGACGTTAATCGCAGTTCTGTCGTCCATGGGGTCGACTTCACCAACCGCGTTTTTCCATTTCACCAGGAACTCTGCCAGGGTCTCTCCTTCGTCTTGCTTAGCTATCTGTAGGTATGTAAAATGCCGTCGGACGGCCTTCAATGTCGCGAACCGCTGGATGAACCTCCGCGCCAGCTCGGCGAAGCAACTGATGGACTTGGGCTCCAAGGTCTTGAACCACCCGATGGCTTGCCCTTCCAGAGTGGAATAGAATGCTCTGCAAATGACCGCGTCGGATACGCCCATCATTAGCATGTTCCCATAATAAGAGTTAATGTGTTCTTCGGGATCGGTCTTCCCGTTGTAACCCTTGTTCCCGGGAATCCGTAAATATATCGAATAGGGGTGGTTCATTACTTCGTCCGTGAAAGGGGCGGTTAATAGCGCCGCGTCATCGCTGCTCGCGCGGGGGGATTATTCATTCTTCCATCGGTTGAACTCTTTCCGCACCTATTCCAGAATACCTTGCGGCAAGCTACTATGGCCCCCGGTCCCTCCTCTATTGCGCGTTCTGGTTTAGCGGGAATTGCTGCTTTCGGAGTCTACCCTATAGCTCGGGAGAGGTCTGTCCACGGACCTACGGCCTTCGTCACGCACCCCTAAACGCTCCCGGGCGGACGGTCGTAACCGCTCGAAGGCACTCCTGCGGGGAGGAGAGTCATACTCCGACCCATTGACTGATCCGAGCCCCCCCCACGATCGTGGAGGTTGCAGCGATGGTTCCTGGTACGCCGATGGTGGCCTACGCTCTGACTGCACCCGCCGGAACTCCGGATTAACGGGGGTGAAGCCATGGCCCGGAGGCACGGCTGACACTCCAGGGGTCGGGAAGTACGCCGGGATGGGGTACACAACGGGTTGGTACTGGTATGTCGGCGGTGGGGCATAGGACTACGGTGTATGTTGCCACCACTGGTAATTCAGATCTGGGATGCCCATCGGGTGCACGGGATATTGATAAGGCATCGGGCCCGCTCCTGGAGGGACAGTCGGGGCCTCGTGTATGATATTGACCGGGTCCTTCGGTGGGGGTTCTTCTGGGTGTGCCCGATCCGATCCCACCCGAGCGTTGAGGTGAGACCTCAAATCCTTGTCATCGAGAACGGGGTCGTTCATGAAGTCCATCTCCCGTGGCTCTGGGTCATTGAAGAAATCTAAGTATGGATACATAAGGAGATCTGCAGCTCGTTCTACCGTCGGGCTTTCCGAGCTCAGGTCCCCACGGACGGCGCCAAAAATGATAGTGTAAATACAAGGTGTACGAGTATAAAAGGTGGATTTATTATTGGTCGCAATTATGGGAGGCTACGCGAGGCTAGGGCACGCACTCGGAGCACAAAGCAGGCCGGGAGTTCTGTCTCGGGAGTCTCAAGTGTTCAAAAGGTCCTCTCTCCGTAATAAATGCGGGTATTTATAGGAGGGAAACAAGGGTAAGGGTCTGGCCTTCCGGCATGCTTCACACGTGGGGACCATGCACCGTGTTATACCTGGTGCCGAGTCATGGATGTACACGTGCCCTAAGATTCCTGTCCCTTGTCGGATATGAGGTTGGAGACCGGGTAACGAAGACCGGAGGTCAGAAGGTCAGGGAAGTCGGGAGGATCGGGAGACCATATTTGTAGGTCGTCCTTGTACGCGTGAGGTATATTCCCCATCAAGTACATATATTTCCCTACAATACAATCTATACAATTAATAAAAACAAAATCCTCAATTTTAACTTCCCGCCCAAAACACTCTTATATACTATTAAGGTTTGCATAATGTTATAAAATATGATAATACAGTTCCTAATAAAATATATTCTTCTCTACGTTCCTATTCGTAATACAATTCTAGATTAAAATTACTAATCCTAATAATACAATACATATATTTCCCTGCAATTCAATCTATCTATACTATTAATAAAAACAAAATTTTCAATTTTAACTTCCCGCCTAAAACACTCCTATACTATTAAAAATTGCGTAATATTATAAAATATGGTAATACAATTCCTATTTGTAATACAATTGTACATTAAAATATAGTAATACAATTCCTAATAAAATATATTCTTCCCTACGTTCCTATTCGTAATACAATTACTATTCGTAATAATACGGTACGTATATTTCCCTGCAATGCAATCTATACAATTAATAAAAACAAAATCCTCAATTTTAACTTCCCGCCCAAAACACTCCTATATACTATTAAGATTTGCATAATGTTATAAAATATGATAAAACAATTCCTAATAAAATATATTCTTCCCTATGTTCCTATTCGTAATACAATTCTAGATTAAAATTACTAATCGTAATAATACAGTACATATATTTTCCTACAATGCAATCTATACTATTAATAAAAACAAAATTTTCAATTTTAACATTCCACCCAAAACACTCATATACTATTAAGGATTGCATAATATTGAAAAATATGGTAATACAATTCCTATTCATAATACAATTGTACAATTAAATATGGTAATACAATTCTAATAAAATATATTATTCCCTACGTTCCTATTCGTAATACAATTCTTGAGTAAAATTACTAATAATAATAATAAAGTACATATATTTCCCTGCAATGCAATATATACAATTAATAAAAACAAAATCCTCAATTTTAACTTTCCGCCAAAACACTCATATATACTATTAAGGTTTGCATAATGTTATAAAATATGATAATACAATTCCTAATAAAATATATTCTTCCATACGTTCCTATTCGTAATACAATTCTTGATTAAAATTACTAATCGTAAATTCGTAATAATACAGTACATATATTTCCCTACAATGCAATCAAAACTATTAATAAAAACAAAATCCTCAATTTTAACTTCCCGCCCAAAACACTCCTATACTATTAAGGATTGGGTAATATTGTAAAATATGGTAATACAATTCCTATGCGTAATACAATTGTACATTAAAATATGGTAATACAATTTCTAATAAAATTTATTCTTCCTGGCCTACTTTCTATTTGTAATACAATTCTAGATTAAAAAGTAGCTCGTGATTGTTACTTGCAACCTGTCGTAAGATGGGAAAGTCGGACCTTCGAATTCATACCATCACTAAGAAGGAGGACATGACGGAGCATACAATAGATTGGCCCGAGCCGGCTGTTGAGTTAGAAGAAGTCGAGATTGATCTGACCCACCCTGAAAGACGGACGAGGATTGGGAAGGACCTCTTAGAGGAGGTCAAGGAATCAGTTGTACAAGTCTTGAGGAAATACAAGAAAATCTTTGCATGGGGACCTGAAGACATGCTGGGGGTAGACCGATCAATAATCACTCATCGATTAGCGATAGATCCGACCTACCGACCTGTCGTCCAGAAGAAATGGCACCTTTCGACTAATCGTTGGGAGTTCGTGAAGAAGGAAATTGATGCATTACTCGCCGCTAGGCACAACTAGGAAGTAAGTATCCAAAATGGTTGGCCAATGTGGTGTTGGTCCCAAAGCCGCCTGCATGGAGGATGTGTGTTGATTGTACCGACCTAAACAAAGCTTGTCCTAAATATCTGTTTCCGCTCCCAAAGATCGACCAGATGGTTGATGAGACAGCCGGATGTGCTTTACTGAGTTTCATGGATGCCTTTGGGAGTTATCATCAAATTTTCATGCATATGGCCGATGAAGAGAAGACTGCCTTCGTGATTTCGGACGGGGTATATAGTTATCGAGTCATGCCCTTCGGCCTAAAGAATTATGGTGCGACCTATACCAGAATAGTGTCTCAATTGTTCAAAGATTTGTTGGGCAAGTCCATGGCTACTTATGTTGATGATATGCTGGTAAAAAGTTAAAAGTCTCAAAGAAAAAAGCCACGCGGACGACCTTGCTGCTAGTTTCCGAGTCATGGAGGAGCATAATTTGAGATTAAACGTCAAGAAGTGTGCCTTCGCAGTGCAAGGAGGAAAGTTCCTGGGTTACATGGTAACTCAGCAGGAGATTGAGCCAAACCCTAAAAAGGTTAGGACTGTTATGCATATGCAACCGCCTAAGACTGTCAAAGAGTTGCAGCGTTTCACAGGTCGACTGGCGGCACTAAGTCGATTCCTTTCTAAATAGGCCGACCGTTCCCTACCTTTCTTTGATGCTTTGAAGGCGAGGGAGGGATTCGTGTGGACTGCCGAGTGTCAGACCGCTTTTG
This sequence comes from Ipomoea trifida, assembly GCA_003576665.1. Classification (NCBI taxonomy): domain Eukaryota; kingdom Viridiplantae; phylum Streptophyta; class Magnoliopsida; order Solanales; family Convolvulaceae; genus Ipomoea; species Ipomoea trifida. The sequence goes on from CP025653.1 coordinate 8,187,006, forward strand.
AAAGTCTCAAGGAATATTATCTTTCCCCTCCACTATTGTCTAAATTGGTGGAAGGCAAGGTACTATTTCTCTATTTAGCCGCCTCTCAGCAGGCTATTAGCTCGGTGCTTGTCCAGGAAGATGACAAAGTTCAGCATCCAATATACTACGTGAGTAGGGCATTGAAGGCCGCCGAAGTTCGCTACTCACCACTTGAAAAAGTGGTCTATGCGTTGGTAATCACGTCCAGGAAGCTAGTTCCATATTTCCAAGCTCATCCCATCCGAGTGTTGACAGATCAACCATTAGCTGGAGTGCTCAGAAACCCGACCTCTCCCGATCGGTTAGTCAAGTGGGCTGTGGAGCTTACTCAGTATGGAATCGAATACCAGTCACGACCAGCTATCAAGGCTCAAGTGTTTGCCGACTTTATAGTGGAATGCACGGCTTAAGAACCAAACAACGACTCTACGACCATTCCCGAGTCCAAGGGATGGTGGGTGATGCACGCTGATGGTGCTTCAAGCCAAAAGCACCATGGAGGGGGAGTAATTTTAACTACCCTAGAAGGATACCGATTATACTATGCTTTGGAGTACCAGTTCAAAACTTCTAACAATGAGGCTAAGTATGAGGCCATCTTTGGTGGGTTACGGGTGGCTAAAGCCCTGGGTGCAGAGAAACTTCGCGTTTGAATCGATTCACGTCTGGTGGTCGGGCAGGTGAAAAGATCTTATGAGACTAAAGGAGAAAGAATGAGGCGATACAAGGAAATGACTGAGGGACTCCTAAAGGAGTTCCAAGCTTATAAGATCGACCATGCTCTTAGGGCAAAAAAACTCGGAGGCAGATGTTATGTCTAAGATAAAGTTAGGTGAAATACCAGAGTACTTAGTAAGCATATGTCGGAAAGAAATGGTGGAGCGACCAAGTATAGAAGCTCGGGACAAGAGTGTAGAGAAAGTGAATGTGATCAATCGACAGCCAAGGAGAAAGTGAGGAGGAAGAAGAGGTAACTCCAGAGGCCCAGTTTTTGCGTTATCATGTATAAGGAGAATGCCATCCTTCCAAATGACTCGACAGAAGCAGCTAGAATCAAGAGAATGGCACCATCCTATGTTACAACACAAAATACCAGAAACGCAAGTATGATTTGACATATTTTTGTCCACTCCTCTCAACTTTTGCCCATTTCAGTCATTAACCAATCATTATTGCATGGACCATGGTCCACACAGCTGTGTGGACCATGAATATAAGGTACATTATTTTTATACTGAAGGTACATTATTTTTGTACTAAAGGTACATTATTTTAGGGTACATTATTTTTGTGCTGAAAGTACATTATTTTATAGCACTATAAAAAAATGTACCTTCAGTACAAAAATAATGTACCTTCAGTATACAAATAATGTACCTTATATCCATGATCCACACAATAATTTGCCGTCATTAACCCCCATATTCCCCATGCATGGTGATATTTCAAAACTCACGAGGGCATAGTGGTAATTCTGAAAGAGATTTGATTCAATCCACAGGGAATTATTTTTAATTCATAGAGAGATATACAGACTAGAATATTTAGATTCTTCGTCATTAATAACAATATAATGGAAATGGTTGGTAAGAAAGAACACTATGATATAGCAGTATGAACAGGAAGGAATTTTGTTCAGAGTACATCATCATCGTGCTGAGTGTAAATGGAAGCATCTTCAACAGGCAAAGAGGGTGGAGTTCCGGGAGGGATGGCAGCTGCTCCATTCTCACCAGCACATATACATAAAGCCTCCGCATCCCTGATTGTGGAATCCAGCTCAATATGACCACTTAGCTCATTGATAAATTTCAACAGCGTGTCAAAATCCATCTGCTCTCCAATTATTTTGCTGCGATATCTTTTCAGGACAGCAACACAAACATACAGGTGAAGATGCTCACTCAAATAATGTGTCCACAAAACCTCCCACAACCGCATTGTTTTTTCAAATTCAAATTCCCTATAAATGAAATCACAAGACAGATAAACCAAAGGATATTATTAGATCATAGGACATTGTAATATTTTTTATAGAGGTAAAGCACACCGGGTGGTGATGCTAAGTTAATTGTGTAGGTAAGTTGGAAGGTTCCGATAATTTCCACACTAGAAAAACAATAACACTAAGCAATTACATTGTATATAAAAGGGCTAGTGGACGGTGACTAACACACAAATTATATCATGAACCAAGCTTTGGATTGCATCAATAACATTGAAAAGGACAAGTAAAACCATAATCCACAAATTATAAGGCAGAAACTGCAATTAAGAGTCCAAATTGAATTATAGATAGTGGGGAGTACTTAAATTTAATGACACCTGCATATTAAATTAGGATTATCATAGAAGAATCAAAACATTTTGTTACCCCTATTAGGAAATTTAAGAGTCACCATAAATTGAGATTAGGATGGTAGCAAACTCAAGTTGGGATCTTAGGGTGTGTTTGGAAGCCCGGAAAATGATTTCCAGTCAACGGAAAATGATTTCTGTTGACTGGGGAAAACAAGGCCCAAATGGCGGAAAATGACTTCCGCCAAATTTGGGCGGAAGTCATTTTCCGCCTTCACCGCCCAAGGGTTTCCCCCGCGGGAAACCAGAGGCACTGTGGTTTCTCGCTGCGGAACGGGGGGGAGGGGGGGTGGTTTTTTTTTTCTGGTTTTTTTTTTTTGTTTTGTATAAATTAAAAATAGTGTTAGTTTATATTTTTATATTTTAAATAAAATAATAAAAATATATAATTATACATTTCTACTCATTTTCCGGAAAATGAACCAAACACACAAAGACAGTTTTCCTAAGTGCAACCAAACACGGAAATGAACTCATTTTTCGGAAAATAACTCATTTTCCAGAAGTTATTTTCTTGCTTTCCAAACACACCCTTAGAAGAAATAGAAATTAACTTGATTAACTTCCATAGTATTTTAGCTCATTGGAGGTATCCCAGAGATAGATGGATTTCTAGTACAAATACCCCTTATTCAATTCTTCCCCTTCCTGTTGCCATTTTTATACTGCAACGACAACTCCAAAGAAGTTTGTTTGGCTCTTTCTTCCTCAATATGCTTTTTCTCATCAAGTAACTGCAGGCAGAAGAAATCTTGTTTGTTTTTTCTTTTCCTTATTGTCTATTTAAAAGAATTACTTGTCTCAAAGTGAGAAGTATCCTATTTCCTACTCAAGATCCAATTTAAATACCAATTCTAGCAACAAAAACAATTAAACTTGAGGCTTCAAGATTGGAGATCTTTATCAATGATTTCTATGTAAGTTCGCAATGCAAGAAAGCCAAGAATTGTCATTTTTCTGTACAAGTTGGGTATATTGTATGTGCTCCAACTTGACAGGGTATGATAGAATAGTTAGAATGTTCCTAAATTGGAGATTAGGATGGTTGCCCAACAAGTTAGGAACCTTGGATATGGAAGGATTGTTGAATTTGAAAGATCCAAAGGCCTGACAGGTGGAGAATAACAACCACATGCCAGTTAGGCAAAAGCAAAGATGAAGAATCAAGGAATGAAAAAATGTATATAATACTGAAAGATTACAATATAAATATATTACTATAATTCTATGTTTCTAATGAAGAAAGATAGTACATATATATACAGACACATATTTGTTATTTAAGCACCTATTCATAAACAGACACAACCCATGGACAGACATAATAACCCCTTTGTTGGATTTCAGGTTTCCCTATCATCTGCAATCTAATTTAGTATAATACCCCCTTATTATTGTAACTATTCATACAATTAAATACATCAATTCTATAGGAAAACATATAATAATTTTCTTTATTCTTGGTTCATTCTCTTTTAACAATATCAACACACGAAAGAAAACTTCGAAAATTGAAATGAATGGCAACGAAATAGCACATAAAGGGAGTCAGGAAATTCTATTCCTTGCCTTTTGAATTGTATGAGTATCCAGCGAAAGCAGAAGAAGTAATTCAAGCAATCCTTCTGGTTGAAGTAATTATGCAATGGGCTATCTAACAACTCCACCAACTGCAATTATTCAAACATAAATTATCACAAGGTTAAGCATAAATTTAACAGGCAAGTCAATTAAACAAGAAATCAACTAGAAAGAGGATAAAATAACATTATGATACAAAATAAGAATGGAGATTGGACGCAACAGCCTAAATGCTTGGCAATCTTAGACTCATGCACTCGTGCTGCCAAACATAGGTCACATATAAAAATACAAACACCAAATTGGTTAGAAGAGACCAGGAATCAATTATCACCCACACACAATATTATATGTAAACATTTCACCAAAACTTGGGGAGGGGAAGAAGGGGGGGAGAGAGAGAGAGAGATAACCTTGCATAAAGCAAAAAGCTGTGAGTGCATTCCATTCTGGTCACGATTAAAATTGGGCCCAAGTCTCTCCATTAGTGCAACAAAGCACCAAAATGATTCTGATTCATCTTCCATAACATATAATATTGGAGAAAGAAGATCACTCATACCCTACAAGTAAAACGAAATACAAATTTCATTTTTATTAGGAGGCAAGTAGAGAAAAGAAATGTCATTAAATGGTATATTAGTATAGTTAAAGAAACAGGGCTATGAACTGTTATATTGGTAAAACTTAAAGTGGCTATTGGCAACTTGGCAAGATACAAATTGAACAACAAACATTACATAATAAAACAACAGATTTGTGATATCACATATATGTGGAGAAAAGGTAACCCAAATCATTGAATTTAATTAAACAAGCAAAACGTAGAAAAGGAACTTTTTTATTACCTGACAGTAACCCAAATCAAAGTTGTAGAATGAGTATGTAAGCAGTATGTCATGTAAAAGGTTCACATTAAGATTCTCGTCCCCATCATAGAAGGGGAGTGTCCTGTCAGTCCTCACCTTAAAATACAAGGAGAAAAAGGAGAATTAACATTTTTTTCATTTGATCAATAAAAGAAGAATTACTGTTGTTTCAATCCTGATGAAACAGGTAAGGAATAGCAACAGTAACAGCAACAATACTAGAATGGTAGTAGTACGAAAGAATAGTAAAAAACATTCACAAAATGGAAAATCAAATAATATATGCATCTTTAACAAAATTTAGTTGTGACACGGGTATGGAACAAGTTTAAAGCATACCACATCTTTCTCAATAAGGCCTTTCCTTTCCCGGAATTTTGTAAATCTCTTTGCTTGTTCTCTTGAAATACTCTGCATAACACATGTAAATATGTAAATAACACTTAAATTGATAACATTTTCCCGCTCTATCAACCCAGAAAAGGCAATTAGTTATGAAACATAAAGCAATGTTCAAACACAAATTTATAATGACTCAATTTCAGAAACAAGCTAAGAATAGGAAAAAGAAAAACACATAAACAAAAATGAAGGCCAAAAGCAACTAGCTTCATAAAAATAGATTAATACTTTTAAACCAACCAAAGACTTCTCTTCAGGATAAGACCGATCAGATCTGCCATAGGCATGTGAGAGACTAAAATATGGAATCCAACTGCAATAGAATTATTTATATTATATGCAATCGAAGTTCATGTTATGATATAATCTCTTTTGACTTGGCAAGAGCCGAAGATTGAGAGCAACAAAAACCATCATATAAGAGTCTTAAACAACAAGCAGACTGAGCATGTGTACAGGAATAAAGGCATAATTCTAACATCCAAAATGAACAAAACAATGTGCAAAACCATTACTAAATTAACATTATGATGCCAGCAACCCATCTTATTTTTAAGACATAAAAACAGACAATATCTACAGAATTCTGAATCTCAAACTTGAAGAAATTAGAATTTTCAACTACCTATAACTGTTTTTCCAATATGTTATTGACAATAATACCAAGAGGAGAATGCAGATAACATACCCAGTAATGCAAGGTGCACAAGAGCTAAGGCTAAGACTAAGAATAACAAACCTTCCATTGATTCTTAATGGTTTCATATTCTGACTTTTTAACTGAAACAAGATATTCCCTTTCTGCATAAGTTGAATCATATGAATGATATCCCAACAAGAATGCCCAGACCTGCAACCACAAACAGTTAACAAGTGCCCTCTGTTACAAAACAAAGAAAGCATCTCCTAAAAAATAAATAAATAAACCTCTTTCCGCAGATTGTGTTCAACTCCACCATAAAAGATCCTCTTTCTCAAGGCTTGTGGATCCAAAACTCTTCCTTCAGAATCCAAGAAAGAAACCCACTGGATAGAAAAATGGATTTAGGAAGCAAAAGACTACAGTAATCTAGTATCAGAATTCATGTAAGAAAGAATTCTTAGGCTAGCATTTCATTAACAATTTAACATTTTGTTTGTCAAATAGATATTAGAAACCCCTGGAAAAGCAGGTAGGCATGTCATATCGTGCTGCTATACATATTACAAACAATCCAGTTTTTCACGAGCGGACAAAGCATATTGAGGTTGATTGTCATTTTGTACGAGAGAAAGTTCAACAAGGACTGATATCTGCTGTGCACGTTCGTAGTGGTGATCAATTAGCTGATGTGTTCACGAAAGGGCTGAGCAGGAGTCGGGTTTCATATATATGTAACAAGCTGGGCATGTTTGATATTTATGCTCCAGCTTGAGGGTGAGTGTTAGAGAAAATAGGTTCTAGTTGAGAGTATTACTCTAAATCCTTAGTTTGAAATTTGAATTGTGTGGTTCTGTACATTCCTTAGCTTGTATAAATAGGTTCATTTCCATTTTACTTTCATCACAGTAAATACAAACACATTCATTACCTACGAACAGTAGTCCGTGTCTAACAAGGGATAGTGTCAATTGCACCTGCTGGAGTTTTAGGCCAATAATATGCAAATAGTACTAAGAAATACATGAGCTTAACTCCACAGGGTCCAAGTAATCCCTTACAAAAGGAATGCACAGAAAAGTAATAGAGTACTAATCTCCACAAACAAATTACAAGATACCTTTGGTGAGCAGTTAATTACCGACTTGCGTATCATTTTTATAACAAAATAAGGGATATGAAGGCTATATACTACAAGTGTCAACACATTGCAATTTTCAAAGCTGCCGTATTAGGAAGTGGGGGAAAAAGGTCCTTTACCTCTTCTGACCTCAAGGGGGGCTGGCGTGGTTTGCCCCATACTAGGGATAATTTTTCAATCTGCAAAATTTAAAAAAAAAATAAAAAATTAAAAAAAAAAAATTAAAAAAATTAGATTGAAGAATTGAAGAGTGGAAGTACAAAGCACTTGCTAAAGGTAAACTCAAGTCAAAGCTTGATCCATAGTTCCAAACCCAACTATTTTTGGCCCATCAAAAGATCGTAAAATACATCTGAGGGTTCATAGAAGATATTAAATAAATTTTAAATGCATCCCCTCTCTAACAACAATAGATTTCAGTTGAAATGGAAAAAACAATTCAACTATTTCTAAGAAGGCAAATGGAAGTGTTATCAAGTGTTAAGAAGGCAAATGGAAGTGTTATCAAGTGACTATTAGGCCAACAAAGTTATATGACATGAATGTTGAACAGTATAAGTTCAATATGAGAAAAAATAATAATAATAAAATAAAATAAAATAAAAAAAACACACATATAAGACATGTTTTATTTGAAGTGAGACAACAGTGGCACCTTGAGGGGAAATTGAGTAAAACAAAAAAAAGATAGTTTCATATAGCACTTTCTATCGATAAAGATAGTTTTGGACAGACTTCTGGATGTTTTAGTCTAAAAGAGTAATAGGAGAGAATAAGATGTAAAACCTAACTTACTTGTGGAAACATATTAAAAAGAGCCTCACAGCTTATATAACACTTCTTAAGTACTATAAATGATGTGTTATTTTTTTGACAGGTAGTGCATGGACAACAACAGTAATAATAGTAGTAATAGTAATAAAGTAACAACAACAACAACAACAACAATAACAGTAATAGTAATAATAATAATAATAATAATAATACAATATTGAAATGTTCCATCTCAAGTAAAAGTTTAAGCTAATACTGAGGACAGAAATTTACAAAATTTTATTTATCCTCAGGAATAGGATTCCATTCAGGCATTCACATATAAACCTCATGTACCTAACATTGACAAGACCAAGGCATAGCTGCATATTCAAAATTAGTAACTACATAGCCATTTCATACACAACATCAAAAACATTTGAGAATTAGACTAATAGCATAATCATTGTCAATGCCAAACATAATCAACTTTCTTGAGAGTTGATACACATGAATTGTTTTCCATGCTATTCCACGGGTTAATAAAGGAAGAAGTCTGTTACCTCAACAGGATCAGATGGTATAGGAACTGCTTCCAAAACATTCTGCGCAACATCTGATGTGGTATGAGGATAATCAAGCCTCGACTGATCATTCTTCTTCCTCTCATTAGAGATAAAACTATCACTGTAAGTTTCATGGAAAAGTTGAGATGTTGCTTCACGAGCAAATCTAGTTACAAGTGAAAATTTCTCTAGCACATTAATTGACAGATCTCGAGCAGGGTCATTATGCTTTTGCCTTGGCCTCCCACTTTGTTCAGCATATGCTGATGTCCTATCAGAAGCTTCCCCATCAGCCCCGCTGAATTGTGATTCACTAGCAGCAACAGAAAAAGATGCACTACCTGCTACAGAAACTGCCCTAGAGAGCTCCAAGGAAGAGAGAGTTCTCTGTAAAATGAAAACCAAAGCTCCAAATGAAAAGTGAAAGATAATCATGAAGAAAGCATCTTTTAGGCAAAATCCATTTTTGCAGATTACTTCGACAATCAAGCTAATAACTAGAAAATAACTAGGCACCTGTAGGGGATCCTGAAAATCATTCACAAGAAATACATTGGAATCTTCAGCTGACCTGGATATAAAGTTTATCCTATAAGAATCTAGAAATACTTTGCATGTCAAAAACAGTGGTAAAATAAGCTCACTTGTTAATTTGCAACAACCCACAATTAGAAATTGCAAACAGATCCAGAAATTGTATTTATTAATTATGCACTCAAGTTCTAAATACCAAGTACAAAGGAACAAGTAAAGTACAAACAACTTGTCCTCACACTCAATCAACCGTTTCCTCAAATTTTATAAGGGCACACTGCCATTGCATACATAGATATAGTATTTACAAGATTCTGGTCGTGGTTAAATTACTCTCCATTCTGAAAGTAAGAGATTGATGCAAACGACTAGGAGCTATTTTCAAAATCAAATTTTATTTGAACATACATACCTGTTTTTTTTTATTATTTTCACTTTTTTTAAGACGACGAAAATAATAAGTGACAACAAGGGAACTGCCGCTTGAAAAGATTTGGGCCAAATAGTGGCCCCAAGAGTGCAGTCATAATTATTGGCTCATTGACTGAAATGGGCAAGTTTCAAAAGGAGTGGACAAAAATGGGCAACTTTTAAAACATGGACAAGAAAAGGAGAAACTCCTTTGGGACTTGAGTTCCCAACAGAGTCTCTCAAATTTGCTAAATGAAATTTTTTTTTTTTTGCCTAAAATACGGTATGTATTGCTACGGATGATAAACGCAAGTCGGAATTGCATTTCTCGTATAAACTCAAGTCCCACTTGTGTGTCTCAAAAAAAAAATCGCTGCAAATGTTGGCCGGAAATGCAAGTCGAGGCTTAGTGGAGGAGAAGGTGGCAGAGCTCAAAAAAGAGTTGCAGAAAGCGGTGAAGGACATCGTGGGACTGCAGCGACTGTTCTATGGAGTCCACTAATCAAGCCATGCAGTATTTGTGTGCTCTAAGAGATTTAAAGTTGAGGCGTTTAGGGTTTTCTAATTCTCAGGGTATTGGGAATCTTTCTTTGGGTCTCTATCCCCCCAAAGAAATTCTATGCCCTCTCTCTAGGAAACTCATGCCCTCTCTGGCAAATATATATATATATATATATATTGAGACACTCAAGTGGGACTTGAGTTTATCATCCGTAGTGATACATACGACAACGCAAGTCGTTTGTCGTATTCATACTAAGTACTAACAAAATTTTAGGCAAAAAAAAAAAAAAAATCATTTGGCAAATTTGAGAAACTCCATTGGGACTTGCATTTTTTACCAAAAACACAAGTCCCAAAGGAGTTTCTCCTTTTTTTGTCCATGTTTCAAAAGTTGCCCATTTTTGTTCACTCCTTTTGAAAATTGCCCATTTCAGTCAATGGCCCCATAATTATTCAAAAAAATTGATAAAGTTCGACCCAGTCAAGAGGGCCCTACAAAGTCAAATTATTACCCTAGCTGATCTCAAATTTCACTTCCTCAGATTAACCTTTAATCTATAACAAACAACGGCAAAGGCTTGAGCTCTCAAACTTAAGACTCCCATTGCTTTGTTGCAGTCATCACCACACTTCAAATCAGGAAGAATTCAGCATAAATCCAATACCCACACCCATGCGAAATCATGTTGATAAAGCCTAAAGGTATCCCTTGGTGACTTAAAGAGCCAATTTAATAGAGCTTAAAAATAAAGTTTTGGCTTGATTAATGAAAGAATAATTATTACATACATTTATTCCAAAAAGATTTGATAAAGAAATATAGAAGAATAAGAAGAGACCAAAACGGAGGAATTTTTGAATCCCATTGAATCAGGTAGAAATTGCTAAACATTTGCAAATGGAAATGTTAAAGTTTTGAATGTTGTTCTACTTGGTGGCAGAAATGAGATCATTTGTCATTAAACAAAGGAGCACTTGGCATCACAACAAGAAAAGAATGGCATATCACAGAACCAACCTCGCAAGAACAACATGTTGCTTAACTGTGGCAAGAAACTCTCGAACTCCACCATTGTAGAAGTAAAGTGGAGGAAAAGCCAGTCCTACAAAATAATAGTATCATTAAGGAAATTAAATTGATATATACTAGGTGAAAATTGAAATTGAACCAGTCAGAGATTAGCAGTAATATCACACCATGCCAGTAATTCACTGGTCCAAAAGTTAAGAGTTGACATTTTCTTTTTATTTCCCTAATCGTAAATAATCTGGGGTTAGCTATATGGATTCTATTTTTGAATTCAGCTCTATTTAAGCTTCCCCCAGGTTCTACTTCTTGTAATTTTGAGCTTTGTTATAAATATAAAAAGATAAAGATAAAAATTTTAAATTATTGCTCTTGCTTCATTTAACAAGTGTTAGTACACACACACATATATACAGTGATTGTGAGACTCCACTTATGGTTTTGATGTTGTGTCTCCTAACAAATAGGTTTTCATTTGTGTTCAACCCTCCCCCTCAAGCTAGAACATAGATACCAATTATGCAAGTTTGTCACACATAAATAATTTGTCCAAAATAGCCATGGGTTTACAAATATAATTAATTCTATTTCTATTGAACCCTTCGGTAAATAGAACAACTAATTGTCCCCTGCTATTTATGTATGAGGTAGAAATTAATCTTTGCTGAACCTTTCGCATACAAAATGGCAGTCCACTTGAATATTTGTCCATTAATGGAAGACTAGATTGTTAAAAATATAAATAGTTGCCAAATTGTCACACCAAAGTTTAGTTGTATTCCAGATGCCAATATCCTATATGGATTATATATTCACATAAGTTAACAGGCTATTTAGGCTATAGCACAATACTTAGATTTTGCAAGTCTAGTGTTGTAAAAATCATACTAGGCGCCGATTAGGGCCCCTAGGCTGAGGGGATTTAAACCCTAGGCGTCTTATAGGCAGCCGGCCGAATAGGCGCCCTCGGCGCCCAACTCAGTCAACCCTAATCTAATTAAAAAAAAATGAAGTTCAAAGCATCGAGCGTTGCCCTTTCCACAGCCGCAAAGCCTTAGCGTCCGAGCATCCCCATCTAGTCCTTGCCATCACAGTCGTCGTCGCAACAACCAGTCCTCCTCAGCATCCTCGTCTGATCATCGTCGCAGTCGCTATGCAGAGTCGCCTTATCATCGTCCATCGTCGCCAACCTCGCTTGCACCTCGTCGTCTTCTGTCCCTCGCCTGCACCTCGTCGACTACACCTCTTACAAAATGCCTTGGTTGAATGCATTGTCTCTAGAACACTGCCTTCTACTGTTGATTTATATTTATTGTCTCTGCCTCTCTGGAACACTGCCTTCTATTTTTTCTAATTACTAGGCCGCCTAGGCGCTAGGTGCCTCCGGGCACCCGACTAGCACCTAGTGCCTTCTACAACATTGTCTGCAACTTGCCTTGCTACCACATTCCACTTCTTGCTCCCCCATGCGACCAAAGATCCTCCCACTATCCCACAAAATCACAATATCCTATAGTTGACTTCTTGTTACTTGGTGATCCAACCAATCAGTATCCATAAACGCTTCAATACTTCAGTATTCATGATTTCTTACCAAATACCTTATCTCAGTCCACTCTTTAAATATTTCATTATTTCACAACTCAAATTATCACTTCGCATTGAGAAACTTTAGGGTTTCCATGAATTGATTATCACACTTACAAGTGATATCCAAATGAATGATAATTAGACAGGTAAGCATACAAACTAGTCTTCTGTCTTTCTAGATGATAAAATGCTCCCTACTCACCTGCTACGTCATATAGGAGTCTCACATTGCTTTGCATAAGCCAGTAGCCCAGTACTCTCAAATAAATCCAATACATATTCTCTCTTAAGAGAGTAATATCCCTTTCTTGGATTGAGTAACTTCAATTCCCAAAATATGCATCATACCCGAGTCCTTACTATGAAATCTTGCCCGGAGAAAGGACTTGAGAGCATCAATTATTCTTGCATCATTTCCTGTGAGTGTACTACAATCAACATATACTCTAAACAAGATACATCCACCATTAGTATGCTTGAAAAATAAAACATGCTCACCAACACTTCTTTGCAAACCAAATACTACCACAGCATTACTAAAAGTCCAAACCATGCTCAAGGAGATTGTTTTAGTCTGTACAATTTCTTTAATTTGCATAATTTGCTATACTTCCCATGATTAACAAAACTAGGCAATTCCTACATGCATTGTTCTTCCCACAAATCACCTTGAACAAATGCATTCGTGACATCTATCTAATCCATAGGCCAATGATTACTAGCAGCCAATGAAATAAAACTTGAACACAGGTCAACTTGGCCACAATAGAAGAATTATCGGTATCTCCAGACCACATTTTTGGGCATAACCTTTACTTTCAACCTAGTAATTGAACCATCAAGATTTGTTTTCACCACATACACCAACTTAAAACCAATTGCTTTTGTACTAACAAGAAGAGAAACTAAGTCTCACATACGGAGTGGTGTGCATTATCAGAAGCGCATGGACTAGGTGGCACATCCGCACAAGATGGCATGACTTCCTTCTCTAGCCCCCCCCCCCCCCCCTTCCCTATTCTAAGTTCCTAAGTTTCAATTTTGATCCCCTCCTTCAATAGCATGCACGTACCATCTAGGTTTCGTCTTTTTCATGTCATACCTATCTTATTGCCATGATACCACATTATAAATATAAAAAGATAGAGATAGAATGAATGAATTATTGTTTTGCCTCATTCCACAAGTAGTACTCACATATATACATTGTGTTTCTTTAACAAGTGTCTTGTGTTCAACAAGCTTCAAAAGTTATACCCCACGATAGACCACTTTGCTAAAACCTGATTCTATATTTTATAGCAAATCCCACTTTAGACTTCAAATTGCTTGCAGTGGGAGTACTTTAGAACAATAATTAAAGACAAGGATGTAGAAGGGAGTTAGGGATAGACTTCATAAGTCTCAATTTGGTTTCGCTTAACTTTTAGATAAGAATAGCAAAACATAAACCAAGTGCCTTCTATATTCACACTTGTACCATGATAATTATTTGACTTGTACTTGTCATAACAATTAAAAAATTGTTGCCTAATTTTCTGAGAGATGCTACAAATTTCACATCTAGCTAAACTCTAGTTCATCGCCAAACAAGGCTCAAATTGAAGCATATACATATTAGTTACACTATTAGAACAGTTGGCCAAATAATTCTCGAATATTTTTTGTTTAGTTTAGTATTGTTCATTTCCTTTTTAATAAGTAATACTTCTTTTTCATAAAAGAGAACACCAAAAGATGCAGAGAACAGTTTAGTATTTCGAAAAACTTAACACAAATGCCGAGCATAGATATGAAATTCTTATAAAGTCCATAAAGTCATTAACATTTTCAGACCTTTCTCTTTAGTCTTTACCAAAAAGATATGGTTCTCAACCATACACATTAAAGACCTCTAAAAATGATGAATAATTTCCAAAGAGAAGAATATGAGGAATATTGCTTCAGTATCCAGTAGGCATACCTGACGATAGAACTACAATAACATACTGCCATCCAAGTGTTGGCGTGTGCCTGCGAATTGACCTAACACCCGAAAATGGAACTGCCCTTATAGTGTAAAGATTTCTATCTGGAGCAAAATATTTAAATAGAAAAAGAAACATTAAAGACGAAAGAAATCACAGGTATGTGTTCTGTGCAAATTTTTTCAAGTGCTTTACATCAACATATAGCTTGAGGTCTTGAGACTAACCTTTCTCAGATAACCTTGCACTTGAGCTTTGTCCTTTGTAAGGAATCCATGTCTGCCACAATAAAAACAATTAATAATTAGTTGAACATAAATGCCAACTTAAACCATTTAATTAACTGCCAATATTAGTATACTACAGAGAAAAACAAAAAATAGTCTAGTATCCATCCCTCTCCTCCATCAAGCTTCTTCAGCTGTCTAAAAATATTTCTGACAAATCAAAGCATATGTTTTTCACTTGATTATTTATGTCCATATTTTAAAAGAGGGGAAAAAAAAGAATTTTAAAATCCTTCCTGACCATTCGATGAGAGTACCAAAATCATGACAAGCCATGAGAAGAATCACAAACTAATAGCAGACACACCACATTTGCAAGCAATTAATTACATGAAGAACAAATTGTTCTCATTGGATACTAAAAATTCCAAGTTGGAATCACGTAGCAATATCAACAGCAATGAGAGTACAATAATACCATGAATAGAGAGTTCCCTTGCTTAATCAGCTTCAATCTACCACTAATCCTTTCTGATGCATACTGTGTGGGATGAATTGTCACATTATCCTTCAGGTACACTATTTCTGCCCCATCTGGCTCACTTGATGAACTCTGTCTACTATTAGTACTATCATTTCGAGTCATAGTTGCTGAACCCTAACACAAGTAATCAAACAAAAAAGTCCTAATTTAATTCACAAATTGGACTCCAAAGAAGAACTAAAACTACTCTAAAAGAAATCAATGAATAAAATAGATTAAATTACAGCAGCAATTGACATTATAAAATGCAAATTGCACAGTATTGCCTAGCCATCAAAGTTATTCAAAGACAGTCAACAGCATTGATGAGTATTAAAGATTTTAACAACTACAAAGAGTTGGGATTAAATTATAACTGACAAAGATAACCTTTCCGCTTAAGAAAAACATTAATTCACTGAAAAACATACTCCCATCCCGTTCAATCAAAGCTAGCTCAGCGCACTGCTGGAAAATCAATTTGACCACAAAATTGATATTACCGAATTATTCAGTAAATTAAAAAGGAAGTTGGGTATACCGCTAATGTTCCACGCTCAAAAAAGTTCACGATAATGATGAATTGATTTCATCAATAAACCACAAAAATAAAAATAGCTAGAGGAAGGTATTCCTAATTCAGTATCCAAATCCCCAAACACATTTTCTTATGTGCATAATAAATGAGTGTTTGTGTATGTCAGTGTTTGTGTGAGTGATGAAGATTGTGGCTACAGAGATGCCATACCTGTTGCATAGAGGCAGCGTAATCAGCGTCGTCGGACAGATCGCCAAGCTCAGTTTCGTGCATCGCCGGTGAATTAGCAGAGACACCCGCCGGTGATCTACGGAAAGTAAAAGAGGGGTAGAGAGCGTTGTTCTCTTCGCGACGAAGAAAGAGAGGAAATGAAGGTTCGGGAGTGGGGCCCAGATGATGTGGAATGGGGAGGCGGTTTTTTGTATTTAATAACAAATTCATTAAACACGACCACGGGCTAATCTTCCTGTTAAAACTTAAAGCTAGTTAGCTAGCATAGGCTTAGTTCACCCAATTTAATTTGGAGAAATGAGATGGTATTACCATTTAAATATTTTATTACTCTCGTGACTTGAAAATTTATAAATATGTTAAATTAGGAAAACTAGCTATTGACCCGTGCGATGCACGGACTAATATTAATATTAATAGGAATAAAGCGTTGTTGTAAAAAAAAAAAAAAAAAAAGTCAAAAACGTTGTTGTAGTATTCAAAAAAAAAAAAAAGTCAGTCAAAAACGTTAAAAACTTTGGACAGGAAAAAAATGTTAAGATTAATGAGACTAAAAGCATGTCTGGAAAATCTTTCAAACTCTTATTGTAAAGTAATAAGAGTTTTTCCAACTGTAGCAGTGCAAAATCCATTTTTTCTTGATCATTTAGAAACAAATCTGACGAATTTAAAATTCAAATTTGTTAGTTAAAAGAAAGGTTAAATTACAATGTAATGAAGATAATATACATCATTTGATATTAAAAAAGTATGGACAAATGAATACCTTGATCATTTAATACTTTTCGTCGATTGTATTGAGCATCTTCTGCCAGATACGTCCAAACCTCGTTCCGAACATATTCAGGCATCCCCATTGTGTTTGCCATTAAAAGTGTGACAAACAACTTTCTTAGTGAATGTGCAGTAGACCATTGGCTAGCTTCCTTAATTGCATCAATGTACTCAAGATCATCATCTAGTAACCCACGGGCATAACATGCATCCTTGAAAGTGTTGTACTCTTTTCCATTGTATGTTTTGATGTCTTGAAAACTCTGAGGTCCTCGAACTATGTTCAATAGGCAACGAAGATAATAAAGCTCCCCAGTATCCGGTGGTACGTAAAAAATACGACCAATTGAAAAACCACGTTGTCTTGGCTGCCATTGGCGCACATTTTTTTTCCAAACAAATTTATTCGGCATTTCAATATATTAAAGCTCCCCTAGTATTATACCCGTGCGATGCACGGACTAAATATTAGAAATATTGGTGTGTTATAGTGAGATAAATATTATTATAATTACTTTAAGTTCTTTATAATAGACCTAATTTAAATATAATAAATAGATAAATAGATGTATGAATTTAAAATTTAAATTAAAAATCAAAACTTAAAAAATAAATCGAATATTACATATTATTAATAATTTCATAATAAACAACGTTAGAACCTGAAGTACTAACGGTATTTGATTCACTACACGTTAATATTTTCAATCCAATTAAATTGTTAATCCTAGAAGCATCAACGTACAATTGATCCTAATATGCCAACCGTGCAATACATGAGATAAATATTAGACAATTTAATAATATTACTTTTAAGTCAAAATGTACAACTTAATATTAACATAAGTTCAATTCATGTATTACAAATACATTAAAATATAT
The DNA here is from genome assembly GCA_003576665.1 of Ipomoea trifida. Classification (NCBI taxonomy): domain Eukaryota; kingdom Viridiplantae; phylum Streptophyta; class Magnoliopsida; order Solanales; family Convolvulaceae; genus Ipomoea; species Ipomoea trifida. The sequence goes on from CP025653.1 coordinate 8,204,545, forward strand.
TTGATATAAATATTACAAAAAGTCTGAAAAATTAAAACTAACTTTAGATGGGCCACATACCATTTCCATGTATAAAATACTTTTTTTTTTCAAAAAAATGAGATTTCTCAAATCCTTTACTAAAATTGAGATTTCTCAAATCCTTTTTAACATGGTAAATTTTTTACAGTATGTTTATTTTGGTAAGGAAAATAATAATTAGATAAAATATTATACTCAAAACAAATTATTCAAAAACTATTCTGTATTTGAATAATGTGTTATAAAATTTATTACAAAATTTAATAATTTAATAATAACAACAATATTAATAATGTACAGTTCTGGTCCAATTTGTGTAAGCAGCCCTATCTATCTATCTATATATATAAATAAATATATATATATATATATATATATATATATAAATAAATAAATAAATATATATATATATATATATATATATATATATATATATATATATATATATATATATATATATATATATATATACTAAAACAGAAGTGCTAGCTTTCCCGCTCATTTTAGTCCAAAAATTTTGAAATCGGTCAATATAATATTATATAATAATTCCTTATTAGAAATTCTAGCCTTCCTTATCATTCATTATTTATGGCTAAAATTGACAAAATATTATTCCACTCCTTATTATACACGGAAATTAATGTATATATATATATACATATATATATATATATATATATATATATATATATATATATATATATATATATATATATATATATTACTGTGTTAGTGTACGTAATTAAATTCCTCTCATGATAATATTAAAATAAAAAATTTTAACAATCAAATTACTATATTTTTCAAAAAAAAAAATTACTATATGATGTATATTTTTTCAATAATATACATCATATAGTAATTTTTCAATAATAGACATCATATAGTAATTTTTTTTTGAAAAATATAGTAATTTGATTGTTAAAATTTTTTCTTTTAATATTATCATGAGAGGAATTTAATTACGTACACTAACATAGTAATATATATATATATATATATATATATATATATATATATATATATTAATACGCAAGATTAATATATTCATACAGGAATAGAATTGATTAAAATATTACATTAATTTCATGAGAGGAATTTAATAATATAGTAATATTTTTAATGGATGGGTTATTGTTCTTATAGTACCAAATTAGTATACGATCTATTTGGTACTATAAGAACAATAACCCATCCATTAAAAATATTACTATATTATTAAATTTCTCTCATGAAATTAATGTAATATTTTAATCAATTATATTCCTGTATGAATATATTAATCTTGCGTGTATATATATATATATATATATATATATATATATATATATATATATTACTATGTTAGTGTACGTAATTAAATTCCTCTCATGATAATATTAAAAGAAAAAATTTTAACAATCAAATTACTATATTTTTCAAAAAAAAAAAATTACTATATGATGTATATTATTGTATTCAAAAAATATTAATATATTATGTTAATGTATGTAATTAAATTCCTCTCATGATGATATTTAAAAAAAAAATCCAACAACCAATTACTATATAATGTATATTATAGTATTAAAAAAAGTATTACTATATTATGATAATGTACGTAATTTAATTTCTCTCATGATAATATTAAAAAAATCCAACAATCAAATTACTATATGATGTATATAATAGTATTACAAAAATATTACTATATTATGTTAATGTACGTAATTAAATTTCTCTCATGATAATATTAATAAAAATAAAAATTCCAACAATCAAATTACTATATGATGTATATTATAGTATTAAAAATATTACTATATTATGTTAATGTACGTAATTAAATTCGTCTGATGATAATATTCAAAACAAATCATTCCAACAATCAAATTAATATATGATGTATATTATAGTATTCCAAAAAATATTACTATATTCCGTACATGTATATATATAAAGCTTACCAAATAAAATTATTATTGATTGATGTATACCTGTAATGACTTTATTTGGTAAGCTTTATATAATCTATACTATATATAAAAGTAAAATTCTTCTATTTCATTTTTCCACCCAAACTTTTGAGGTCAATTAATTAAATATTTTGTTGGTCAAATAATCAATAAAACTTATTTGGTAAGAAAACGTAAAATGAAAATTAACTAATATCTATTAATTGGTAATATTCTTTTTATATTCACGTATCAACACTATTAATAAAAGTTATAAAATCCCCCTTCAACTTTCCAGCACAAATTAATATTATTAATTAATTGATAAAAAATTAATAAAGTTTAATTTGTAACAAAATTTTATTTACCAAATTCTGAGAATAATTAAACCATTATAATTGATAGAATAATGGAAATTTTTTTAATGTAATTTTATAATAAAAATAATTTATTAATTATTATTTACACCAATAATAATAATTCAAATACTTATTTGTACTTCTATATCTATACTACTATATTAATGAAAATAAAATCATCCTTTGTGAAATTTCCGCGCAAACAATAGTAAAGATAAAATGGAAAAAAAAGCTGATTTTTCTAATTTATTGAAAATATAAAAAGATCATAATGGAAAAGGAGACGAAAACTAGGCAAATTGAAAAAGGAAAAGAATATTACTAATTGATTGAAAATTATTTAAAAACTTTAAAAAAAATCAATTACACTTTCCTTTTGAAAACTTTAAATTATTTAAACTTTAAAAAATTAATTAAACATGGGTTGTTATGTTCTTTATAATAATAATTAAAATTAATTTATTCGAATATAGAGAAGGAAGAAAAAATTAAATGCGATATGGTAGAAATGAATATACATAAGGTATAAAAGTATAATTGCACACATATTAGTGTAATTGCCTAATAATTATTATGGTAATTAAACTAAACATCGGTCGTTAAATTTATTTTTATAATAATTATAAATAGATTATTTCTCATTTTTCCAATATTTATTTTAGTAATAATATAATTACATAAGTCATATTACATATCGATCTTTTTAAGATAATTGTAGACAAACAAGTCATATATTATTCAATTAATTGAGTAATACTTTTGCGCTAATCTTATAATCAAATAAATGTACATGTTAAATATTATATTTTTTTTTGTAATTTCATCTTTATTTTTATTATCTAAATGTATAAAAAAAAATTATCCGTACATCGCACGAGTAATTCGACAATTATTTACTCTAATTCAAGCAAGGAAAACATTAGAAAACATAATCGATTAAACCAATTTCATCAATTGCGCTATATAATATTCGATGATATAATTTATATAATTGTATATCGACCCAAATATTCTTAAAATATTATAACAAATCCATTCCGTGCAACGCACGGGAGAAAATACTAGTTTCCACCTACAGCCCAACCCAAGTATAGATAACCGCCAACCCGTTTCCCCCCATTTCATTCCGTCTTCGTCCTCTCTTTCAGAGTCATCTCTTCCCGTCCGCTCTTCTTCCTCCCCATCTACTGCGCCGGAAAAAAAATCAGAATAAACTCTCCACCTTCGACGCGAGGCATGACCTATGAGACAAAACATAAACCACTCTATTTCTACCTCCGCAATTCCAAGCTCGCAAAACCCTCAATAAATCCTAGATACAGAATCCCGTCATCCATCGCTAGTTCCCGGCAGCAACCCTCGTCATTATAGCAATACAGACGCAATCTATAGCATGCAGTTAGATATGGAGTATCTAAACGATAATCATAAAAGAAATGAGGCCAGAGATTGTTTCGTTCGCTCTGCTCATATCTCATCGCTCATCTCTCTCTCATCTATCGGTCACGATAAACTCGCAATCTGTAATCTAAATCGCACCAATGATCAGGAAAGCATACACATATTACATATACAGCTCCGATTTACCCGCGATTACACATCTCTTCCGGTGTAGTTTTCATTTGAAATCTTCATTTTCAGTACCAGATAAGTATGATTCCTATTTGTTTTTTCAATAGAATTGTTGAGATCTGTAATTTCAAGTTTTTTTTTTTTGTGGTAGAGTTTAAGAAAATACGACATCTAAGTTCGACGCAGTGTATTCTTGTTAAGAAAATAAGCAATCTATGTTCTGGGGTTTACAGTGTAGCTCGGTTCATCAATCTTTTGTCAAAATCTATATTGTTTACCTACGGTGATAGCTTAAAATGCCACGAATTTGTTATTATTATTGGCATTTAATTAATGCAATGAATTTGTCTAAATTTATGATTATACAGTACTAATTGATTTTTATTTTTTCCATTGCATGCAGATGGCTGAGATAAAAAACCAAGCTGCAAAAAAGATAAGTTCCTTTCTAGCATTCTAAATAGTATTACACTAAGTTGTGACTAGACTGTTATGCTATTTTTAATCATTCATACACCAGTTTGTTAAATCGGATTGAGATTAGTGCTATAATGTTTGGACCATTACGAATCTGGATGTAAATACTTAATATTAACGGGTAAAGCTGGAAATTGACCTTCTGCGTTAATCTGGCTTTCATTGCATTGAAGATGACATGTTAAATTTATTGTCAGGAAGCCGTTATCTGTTGCTGAACTTGATAGGCCATCCAGATTGAGAGTTGCAGAACATTTCAAGACTTGAATCATAAAGTAAGTATTCTAATGTTCCTACTAACTCAATATATATATATATTGCAACACATATACATTACTTTTGTAAAAAAAAAAAAAAAAGGAGTAAATTCAAAGCATATATTACTTCCATGCTAATATTGCATCAGAGATAGTTTCATTAAATCTATTAAGTTAAACACTATCACCTATCTCTATGATGACTTACATGTAAAAATCTAAACTTAAATAACTGAACTAGATATGTCTTGAATTCTGATACGCCCTTGCCTATGATTAAATTCAACTGTCACTCTTAATACCTTGTAGATCCACATAGTTGTCTCTATTACATTGCTTGCACATCCACTTCTGGTTTTGTCTTACCTGCATATGATTTCTTGGAAAAAAGATAAACTACATCAGTAGTCCATTGCAAATACTAAATATTTCATGTAAATAGGGTCTATCTTCATTTGAAGTTGTAACCATTGTCTAGCATGAATATCATCATCACAAATAATATTTTAAAAAAAAAAAAAACAGATTTACAATTTTCCAGTTTTTGACATCTGCTGAATCAATAACCTCCTTCAGTTTCACTGTGGTATACACCTTTATCACTTTGTATTCATACTCAGAGATTTCTACACTCCAAATAAAATTAAATTGACCATTTTTTGTTTCTTTTCAAGAAGTTCATCTGCTTTTTCCTTATATTGACATGTTGCAGAAGTTGTTTCTTCAATCTAGAACCCAAAGGCATTCTACCATTACTTTCTTGCTTTGTAGGCATTGCAAGTACATATGACTGCACTTCCTTGGAAAAAATTCATGAATTGCGCACTATTTTTGTGGGTTTGTTTTTTAAGAAAAAAAAAACATACCAGCCAACACCTTTAGATCAATTCCTTCTAGTGTCTTTAGAGGTAAAAGACTGTAAACAATACATTTTTCTAGGAAAATCACAACCTTTGTATTCTTTCTACTTTCACCAATGTTTTATGATAGAAACTCTAACATGAAAGGGATACTGCATGTCTTATAGGTAAAGAAATGAGTGATTACCAGGAATTTTTTTATGCAGTACACATTGCCTTCTATGAAGTTATTAGGAAGACAAACATTCGTCCCTGGAATATGAAGATGAATATACTAACCCTAGTAGATTAAAAAAAAAAAAAGCAAGTATATTATAAAAAAAAAAATGTAGAAATAATGAGGAATAAAAGTAAAACTAATCCAATGAACACAAATAATATTACCTCTTCGTCATGAAATACACTCCTTAGGACTTTATATTTTGACTCCCTCGGCTTTGTAAAATATTGTAGGTACAGAGCAATCAGAATATAATGGCAGCAGATGTGTTCCTAGGCAGAACATCTCAGGCAGGGATGTACATGGGAGCCATGGTGTTTTTCTCACAATGCAGCTCTGTATTTGTTGTATTGAAATTCTGTAGTTATAGTTGTAGCCATGGTTCTTATCTGGTATTAAATGTTTCTTGATAGATGAGAAATCTATTGAGAAATCGAGGCGTCCAGCCGTAATCAATCAACAATTTGAATATGTTAATCGAAATCCGAAAGGTTTTTAGTCTTAATTGCCCATTAAGAGTCCAAAATATCTGAACCAGAGAGCGTAAACCAAATTTTGGCCAATTGTACTAAACGACGCGTTTTCCATATTTATAATTTGTTTTCTATTTGAATTAATTTATCAAATTAATTATGTTTCATATTTTGTTATAAATATTTTTATAAAGTTTTGATATGTTTTATTTATCGCCTATATCCAACAATATTTATGATTATATTTCTTTTAAGTATTTCTTTTTTTTTTTTTAAATATTTCGCCCCCGCTGGAACAAATTCCTGGATACGTCCCTGATTTCCATGGTTTTGAAGGAAATGATATTGTGAAAAGCTTAACATACGGAAGCACATGTAAAAGAAGAATAAGGACCGTGGTTTTATTTACAACAAAAGCTCACATATCCTGATTATAGGGAGCAGAAATTTATACAATAAAATGCCTAACAAATAGGCAACAAAAATGCAAAAAAAAAAAAAAAAAAAAAAAAAACTAACGTTATTGACTGGCTCCAACACCCCTCCTCAAGTGGATGGTAGACAGAATGAATACCCAGCTTGGACTTAAAACTTGCCAATGATCTGGGGGCATGTGGTTTAGTAAAACAATCTGCAAGCTGATTGCAACTTGAGACATGTAAAACTTTCAAAATTCCTTTCTTGATCCGTTCACGAACAAAATGACAATCAATTTCAATATGTTTTGTACGCTCATGAAAAACAGGATTTTCGGCAATGGCAAGCGCTGACTGACTGTCAGAGAAAAGAACAGATGTGGTAGAAAGCGTAATGCCTAAGTCAGCTAGTAGGAAAAGAAGTCATTGGATCTCACAACTTGTGGCTGCTAACGCACGATATTCTGCCTCCGAAGAAGACTTAGACACTGTTTCTTGCTTTTTTGACTTCCATGAAATTAAAGACTCCCCAAGAAAAATACAATAACCAGTAACAGACCATCTAGTTTTGAGACAAGTACCCCAATCAGAATCAAAGAAACCACGTATTTGTAAGGTTGATTTCGCTGAAAAAAAGAATACCTTGACCAGGTGAGCCTTTAATATACCGGAGGACTCTATGTGCAGCATGCAAATGAACATCCGTTGGAGCATCAAGGAACTGGGATAACTGTTGCGTAACAAAAGAAATATCTGGCCTTGTGATCGTTAAATAAAGCAACTTCCCAATTATGCGCCTATAACAAGTAACATCAGCCAAAATAGGGCTATCAAGATGTAGTTGTTTAGGAGAAAGAACCATCGGGCTGTCAACTGGCTTGCTACCCAAAAAATCTGTCTCGGCTAACAACTCTAAAGCATATTTTCGTTGGCAAAGATTTATCCCTTCATGACTACGAGCCACCTCCATACCTAGAAAATATTTTAGTGAGCCCAAATCCTTAATACCAAAGGTAGTGTGAAGATGATTCTTGAGCTCTTGAATTTGACAAAAATCTGAACTAGCAACAACAACGTCGTCAACATAGACTAACAAGGCTATAAAGGATTCCCCAGAGCCTCTAGTGAATAAAGAATGATCGTACAAGGCATGCAAAAAACCTTGATGGACAAGTTCTTCAGTCAACTTTTCATTCCACTGTCTGCTCGCCTGCTTTAAACCATACAAGGACTTAACAAGCTTGCAAACTTGTCCTGGCTTTTCAGGTTCAACTCCCGGAGGCAAAGACATATACACTTCCTCATGCAAATCGCCATGCAAGAAGGCATTATTAACATCAAGTTGATGAATATGCCATCCTTTAATTGCAGTAACAGCTAACAAAGTACGAACTGTAGTAACTTTAGCAACCGGACTAAAGGTATGTAAATAGTCCAAGCCTGGAGTTTGAGTGTAGCCTTTCGCAACAAGGCGAGCTTTATACCTCTCGACCGAACCATCGGCACGAAACTTAGTTCGGTAAACCCACTTGCAACCTATAGGTTGTTTATGTTGTGGCAGAGTAGTTAACACCCAAGTATTGTTCGCATGAAGGGCATCTAACTCCGCTTGCATAGCATCTCGCCAACATTTGAAACGAACGGCTTCATTGTAATTCTTTGGTTCAACTTCACTAGAAGTAGCTAACACAAACCGTTTATGCACAGGAGAAAGCTTGTCATAAGAAATAACATGCTGCAACAAGTGTGGTGTGTTTCGGAGTTGGACACAAGAAGAAGACAAACCATTTCGCACCAAGTGGCAGTGGTAATCCTTCAAATATGATGGTTTAGCTCTAGTGCGTGTTGATCGACGCAATATGGGAATGGGGGAACTAGAAGCATTCGTTTGGCCAATGTCTATTGTACTTTGTTCAAGAATATTTGTTTGGTTTGTAGAAGCACTGGGATGATCATCATGCAAAACAAGCTGGTAGTATGAGAATCTGCAGAAATATCATTACTTTCATTACCATCAAGAATATTTGTTTGGTTTGTAGAAGCACTGGGATGGTCATCATGCAGAACAAGCTGGTTAGTATGAGAATCTGCAAAAATATCATCACTTTCATTACCAACCAAAGTATCACCATTTTCATTATTTGTGGTCTCATGTTCAACTATATTTTCAGTAACTGCGGTGTCAGGTGCTTCTTGTTGTACTCTACCCACTAGACTTGGCTCATTCTATGCTGAAAAATCAAAAGGAGCAGGTTCAGTTATATCATTTGATGAAGGAAAACTTGAGCTTCCAGAGAAACTGGCTATAGGCAGAGAACCAGCAATTTGAGTGGATTTACACTCTAAGCAGTCCCAATTAGGATTGGCTGCAGTAAAAGGAAATCGAGTTTCATAAAACAACACATCTCGAGATACAAATATTTTTCTGTTCTGCAAATCGTAAAGCTTATACCCCTTCATCCCTCTTTCAAAACCAAGAAACACAAGGACGAGCTCGGGGTGCAAACTTGTGCCGGTTCACACGCTTGGTAGTGGCATACGCCAAACACCCAAAAACCCGTAAGTTATCATAATTTGCCGCTTTACCAAAAAGAATTTCAAAAGGTGTTTGGTTAGCAATCACAGGAGAAGGAAGCCTATTAATCAAATACACAGCATGCACAATACAATCAGTCCAGAAACTTTCAGGTAAAGAAGCTTGGAACCGTAGCGCTCTTGCTACATTTAAAATGTGTTGGTGCTTGCGTTCCACCACACTATTCTGTTGTGGAGTTTCAACACAAGACGTTTGATGTTCAATTCCTTTTGAAGCATAAAATTCTTTCATTTTGAATTCCAACCCATTATCAGTTCGAATAACACGCACACACATTGAAAATTGTGTTGCAACATATTGAATAAAATTCTGCAAACACGTGCGTGTTTCGGCCTTAGCTTTCATGAGACATACCCAAGTCATACGAGTATGATCATCAACTATAGTATGAAAAAAACGATGCCCATAAATTGAAGGGGTATGAAAAGGACCCCAAATATCTACATGGATCAACTCAAAACAGTGACTAGTAAAACTTTCGCTAACTGGAAAAGCTAGTCGTTTTTGTTTAGCCAAATGACAAATCTCACAAATAAAATTGGAATCACTATTTATGGACTCATTATGCAATTCTTTTATTCGACGAAATGAAGCATGACCCAAGCGATAATGCCAAATATCAAAACTTTGTGTAGAAGAAGTAACAAAAGAGCGTGGATAATTTGCATTCATCTCCCTTTTATTCAAAAGAAGCCGGTACAGCCCTTTGTCCTCCTTAGCTAAAACAATCTCCTTCCGGCCCTTGCCCATCTAAATCACACAATAGTCAGCAAAAAAAGACAGACTACAACCATAGTCTTTGGTTAATTTGCTTACTGAAATCAAGTTAAGTTCAAAACCTAGAACACACAACACACCTTTGAGACTAATGTGCTCAGTTAATTTAACAGAACCTATGTGTGTAACAACTTCTTTAATCCCAGTTGGCAAAACCACGGACACATTTTGAACTCGAAAAGAATTAAAAAGACCGGTAACGGAGTTTATTATGTGATCAGTAGCCCCAGTATCAAATATCCAATCAGTGTATAAAGAAGAATGTTTACCCTTATCATCATCCTGCATGGGGCGAAAGGTGGTATAAACTACACTCTTCATCTTACTTGGTTGACCACCAGCAGGTAAATGAGAATTTTGAGGGTTCCCAGAACTAATAATGGCATTTACCTTGCTTTCAACCCCAGCGTCAGAATTTACTCCAACGTCAAAACAACCATCTGGGATCTTTGTAGAACCATCTAAATCAAACAAAGTACCAACAGAGTTTGCAGCAGGCCTTTGATTACTATTCTGTTTACCTTGGCTTTTGAAACCCGGAGGATATCCATGTATTCGGTAACACTTTTCTACGGTATGTCCCGTATAACCACAAAAACTGCAAACAACCTTTTTATTGTTGGTGGAATTGAACTTACGTTGAAAAGACTTACCTGACGAAACTGGCGGTCCAACAGCAAGAACCATACTTGAATTGTCCTCAGTACGCCCAAGACCAGTGTTGCTGTGGAAAACCTCTCGCTCTTATCGTTGAATAAGAGAACAAACTCTGCCTACTTTAAGTAGTGGGGTCATCACCATGATCTGAGACTTCACTCCCCCGTAAACGTCACTCAGGCCTCTTAGAAAGGTGGTGACAAGTTCTTGTTGATGGCGCTCCTGAATCTTAGTCAATAACCCGCACCTGCATCTCTGTTCACAGAGACATGTCGGTAAAGGCAACAGGTTTAACAACTCATCCCAAAGTAGCTTAAATCGTGTGAAATATTCATTAACAGATACTCAGATAGGTCCCCTTGTTTCATACTATAGATTTCTCCTCGTAGGTCTGCGATACGAAATACGTCTCCTTGGGCAAAACGTTCTCCCATACTTCTTTGGCAGTATCAAGCCAAAGAACACTTTGAGCAATTATGGGAATGACTGAATGTAGAATCCAAGATAGAACCATATTATTGGCCCTTTCCTAAGCTGTGTAAAAGGTTTCCGTTTTGTTAGGAATTTTAATAGTGCCGTCAACAAAACCATGCTTGTTTTTTGATAATAAAGCCATTTTCATGGCTCTACTCCAAGTATGGTAATTGATCTCGTTTAAAGGCGTCGTGACCAATATCAATGAAGGATTTTCTCCTGAGTGCACATAGTACGGGCTACTTGAATCGGTAGGGTAAAAAACAACCGCTACTTGGGGTGTTTGCTGTGTTTGATTTTCTGCCATTAATGGTGTAGATGATCCCTTAAAAATGGCTCTGATACCATGTGAAAAGCTTAGCATACGAAAGCACATGTAAAAGAAGAATAAGGAGTGTGGTTTTATTTACGGCAAAAGCTCACATATTCTGATTACAGGGAGCACAAGTACAAATTTATACAATAAAATGCCTAACAAATAGGCAACAAAAATGCAAAAAAAACTAACGTTATTGACTGGCTCCAACAGATATTGTAACTTGTAAATTTTTTTATTTTTTATTTTGAAGAGAGTAACTTGTAATTAATACTAGGAAAAAAGACGTTTTTGGCCTTGAATGCATGTTATGGTATATCAATTCCCCAATAGTAATACACTAATACTAAAAGTCCAAACAAAACTAATTATTAAAATAAATGGAAGAATATACAAAATTAACCAAATTTATAAATAAATTATATATAAAAAGAATTTGCATAAATTAATAATAAAAATAATATTTATCAACCCTTCATGCATTGCTAAATTATTGTCTAGGAATGTGACGAAATTAACACACTAGTTTTGCAATAATTATTTAATTCATCAATCAATTGTGTTTTATCCTATGATTTTGTATTGCGATTATTTGTGTTGAATCTGGTCAATTCTAGCATAACAAGTCTGTTTGAGAGGAGTTATAGAGTATACACCATGCCTTTCAATTCCATGCTCCGTAGGATAAAATGAGAAATAATTTGATTGTCTTATTAGATTATTTATTAGGTTACAAAATCGGGTATTCCGTAGTTCTTTTAGTATTTAATGGGTTTTAACTGTTTGAATAAGTGCCTTAAGTATATGAATGGTTCAAACACGCACGTAACTAATTTTGGACGCCATACGAAGTTGTCATATTGAAAAAAGAATGAACCCTTAATTGATTGTCAAAATTAAACTAATATGCAAAAATAGTAATGATATATAATTGATTCATGTTCCTAGACATTATTCTTTTGTTAGTTGCTATTTTGTTTTGTGGAGCCTTTGTTTCCTAAGTGCAGTTTCATTTAGCTTAATGCATTTTGATTATTGATTGGTTTTGAGCACTTTAAATTATTAAGTCAATTATTTCAAGTCTTTAAATTGCATTCTTTATGGGTTCGATCCCTACTCTTGCACACTATTACTATCGTGATTCGTGCACTACTTTGCGATGACTTTATTAAAATTGTCCATCACCAACACATTCTGTTGAGTTCTTAGGAATAGATACTATTGAGACATTATCTCTTTAAATTCTTCTATCTTCTCCGATCCTCCAATTGTTCGATTTGAGGCACATAGAGTTTGAATAAAAACCCATCCATATTAACAGGGATTTATGGGACTTTTGCCACCATTCTTCTGTCCTTTCTCCTTGTGGCAGGATGAAGCAGAGTTTTCGTTCTTGTTCTCCACTTTTGAAGAAAGACCTTGTGGTCTAGTGGCACCCGGTGTCCCGGTTTACACTCCCATATGGATGATGGGAGTGGCCGAGAGGCAACTGTTGACTCTTTGTGCTTCAGTAGGTTGAGAAAGTAGGTATGAACAGATATGATACTACATTGTAACAAAGTCAGTAGTACTCAAAAAAAAAATCCCGGAAAAAAAGTCCCGGGGTTTGTGAGTGATGCATTTGAATGTGCACTAGTTGCTACAGCGGTTTACAATTGCGGTGCAAAGAGTGGATATCTAGTTTGCTCCTTGCAAAAATCGACCATTTGGGATTTGGTCTCATCAATCTCACTCATTCTTCTTCGATCTTTGATTTGTGTACGATCAAAAGGGAATGATGTTTTTATGAAGAGGTGTTCTTATGGGCAGCAATTTATAGTCGCATCCGAGCTTCCTTCTATATGGTATAAAATTAATAATTTGCGTTTCAAAAAAAAAAACTGTAATTGGGAAAATATATAGTTAAGTAATTTGGTCCATGTATTTTGGTGATATAGTAATTTTAGTCCTTTTGTTTATTTTTTTTAGGTGTTGATTTTCTTATGTCGGTTAGTGATGATGGTTTCGGATCCATTCATTGTTTTGTTAGATTTAAAAAATTTCAAGAAAAAAAAACTAGATTCCAGTAAATATTATACCGTGGACCCAGGTCCACCTTGCAAGGTGGACCTGAGTCCAATACGACGCTGTTTCACTATATTTAAAAAAAAAAATTACTAAACATATAACCCTAAATGTGTGAATGTGGAGGTTTCAAATTGTGAATATGGAGTATAGAATTTGTGAATGTAGAGTTATGAATGTGTGAATCTGTAGTAGAGTTAACAGAGTTCTAGCTGCCCTGAAATGTGTGAATGTGGAGGTTTCAAATTGTGAATGTGGAGTATAGAATTTGTGAATGTAGAGTTATGAATGTGTGAATCTGTAGTAAAGTTAACAGAGTTCTAACAACTTGTAGCCTGTAATGTGTGAATGTGGAGTTCCCAAGTTGTGAATATGGAGTATAAGACCTGTGAATATAGAGTTTTGAATGTGTGAATACATAACAGTGGTAATATAGTTACTAAACATATAGCCTTGTAATGTGTGAATGTAGAGTTGTCAAATTGTGAATGTGGAGTATAGGGTCTGTGAATGTAGAGTTTGTGTTCGGTATTGTATTTTAATTGTAAAGTGAAATGTTATTTTGTTTACATGCCTAACGTAAGTTAATATTTACATTGTGTTTTGCAGAAATCTTTTGATTGGGATGATGCAAAAACAACTTTAGTGTATAATGCTTGGGAGATGAAAGCTAAAATAAGGTATGCTGATTACATAAGCAGATTAAGGAAAAATCAAAGACCTGTCTATATCCCACCAGAAATATGGACAAAGTGGAATGAAGTTTGGAATTCTGAAGAGGGCAAGAAGAAAACAGAATTGGCTAAGAAAAACAGACGTGGAGGAGTTTTAAATGGAGTTGCTCAATCTACCCATACCACAGGGTCAACACCTCACGTAAAAGTTGCAGCTCAACTTGTAAGTTCATTTGAATTGTTTAAGTTATAAGTATTGTGTTATTGTATTTGGTTGAAAATCATAATTATGTGTATATTGTGTTAAAATCAATTATGTCTTATTGTGTTGATTTAAAATTTTATTAAGCTGTGAATAAAAATCATTGTGATTGTGTTTGAATTGATGTTTGAGATTATAATTGAATTGTATTATATATTGAACAGGGAGATAGTCCTATTTACAAAGGAAACTCTGCCGAATTTTTTCTTACTTTTTTCTTTAAACTTGTTTTTGTTTGTTAAATGTAATTTGTAGGAAGGACAATTGAGTCATTATCCATCATACTATGAACTTTTCAAGCATACACATACCAAACAACGCGATGGGGAAGCATTCATAGTTGAAAAAGCCAAACAAATTCATGTAAGTTTAATTTATTTTTATTTTTAAAAATGTATATAACTTCACATATATTTTGTACTAAATTTCTTACATATTTTAGGAACAAGTTGCAATGCAACGGGAGATGTTGACAGGAACTGGGGAGCAAGTGGATGATAATGAATTATATTATGATGTGGTTGGTGGACATGACAAGAAAAGAAGGATTTATGGACTTGGTTCATATGGTTGTTCTATTGTTAACAGTTCAACTAGTGATAACACTTCTGGCAATATGACTCCAACATCTCGACCACCCGACAATGCTACTTCTGCAAGTGTACAAGATGAAATTCAGAGTTTGAAGGCTACTATTCTCCTTATGCAACAACGACTTGATGTTATTGATGGCGGAAGAGCGGGTACTTCATCATCACCTCCATCTCAAACCGATTAATTTTAATATGGATTGTTGTTTTTCAAGACTATTACATTAATGCTTAGACTTGAATTGACTATTATTATCAATATTATGTATTAAATGTGATTGGATAATGTATTATTACTTGAACTTAATGTGAATTGATAATATTTTAGACTTATGTTATATTTTATTTTATAATTAATAGTGTCTTTTATATTATTGTAGTTTAATAGAATATGTAATCCGATTTTTTCACTTTATTTGTCTTATTTTTATTTTAGTACATACCAAAAAAATACAAGAAAAAAAAAACTAAATTTACTCGCCCAGTAGATGCGCAAAACGCGCACATGTCTTATTTTCTTTGGTTTTTCTCTCTCTAATGGGCCCATTAAAATGTTGAATTTGCAGGAAAAAAATTAGCAACCCCCCGGGCCCACTCCCCTCCCCCCCCCCCCCCCCCCCCCCCCCCCCCCCTTTTTTTTTTTTTTTTTTTTTTTTTTTTTTTTTTTTTTTTTTTTTTTGAAAAAACCTCCCTAAACTATAAATGGGATGCTCTAAAGTGACACATGTCATTCGAGATCAATCTCATTTAATATTTATTTTGATTTTCTTTAATGACATACAAATTTTTTTTTAAATATTATCAGATCGTGTAATGATGAAAATATAGTGATAATGATATGTGTGAGTAATATTTTTCTCGAAAAATATCTTTATTACTATATTAGTAAGAGTGATAATTATATATATGCTAAATGCATTTGGTGTAAAGTTACAAATACACTTAAATTTTTATTTGGATTTTCTATAATGACATGTATAATTTATTAGACTAAGGAATATGAAAGTTGTTGTTTTTTGGGTTGGATAATATTATGTATATTTATATATATACTTATTAGTTATTTTGTACATTTAAATATGTAATCCGATTGTTTCACATTACTTGTCTTATTTTTATTTTAGTCCATACCAAATAACTTCTTCAAGAACAAAAAAACTAGATTTACTCGCCCAGTAGATGCACGAAACACGCACGTGTCTTACTTTCCTTTCGTTTTTCTCTCTTTAATGCGGCACACAAAAAATATTGAATTTGCATGAGAAAAAATTATTAAAATCCCCCTCCCCCTCACCCTCCCCCTCCCTTTAAGTTTTGTTTTTGTTTTCATTTTTTTTTTTCTGAAAAAACCTTCCTAAAAACAATAAAAGGGATTGCTCTAAAGTGACACATGTCATTCGAGATCAAATTCATTTAATATTTATTTTGATTTTCTTTAATGACATGTATAATGTTTTTAAAAAATATTATGAGATCGTGTAATGATGAAAATATAGTGATAATGATATTTGTAGGTAATATTTTTCTTGAAAAATAATAATATTACTATATACTATATTAGTAAGACTGATAATTATATATAGTAAATGCATTTGGAGAAAGTGACAAATATATTTAAATATTTATATGTATAATTTATTAAACTAAGGAATATGAAAGTTGTTGTTTTTGGGTTAGATATTATTTGTCATATTTATTATTATAAAGAATTTCGTACTTACATAAATATTATGTATATTTATATACTTTGTTATTTTGTACATTTAAATATGTAATCTAATTGTTTCACTTTATTTGTCTTATTTTTATTTTAATCTATACCAAAAAACTAGATTTACTTGCCCAGTAGATGTGTGCAATGCGCACATGTCTTACTTTTCCTTTGTCTTTCTCTCTCAAATGGGCCCACAAAAAGGTTGAATTTGCATTAGGAAAAAGTAGTAAACTCCCCACCCCCTCCCCCCACCCCCGCCCGCCCTTTGAGTTTTTTTTTTTTCCTGAAAAAACCTTGCTAAAAACTATAAATGGGATTGCTCTAAAGTGACACATGTTATTCGATCCGAGATCAAATTCACTTAATATTTATTTTGATTTTCTTTAATGACATATATAATTTTTTTTAAAAATATTATCAGATCGTGTAATGATGAAAATATAGTGATAATGATATGTGTGAGTAAATATTTTTCTTGAAAAATATCATTATTACTATATTAGTCAGAGTGATAATTATATATATAGTAAATGCATTTGGAGTAAAGTTACAAATACACTTAAAATACTTATTTGGATTTTCTATAATGACATGCATAATTTATTAGAATACGAAAGTTGTTATTTTTTGGGTTGGATATTATTTGTCGTAGTTATTATTATAAAGAATTCCGTACTTAGATAATATTATGTATATTTATATAATTAGTTATTTTTTACATTTAAATATGTCATTCGATTGTTTCACTTTATTTGTCTTATTTTTATTTTAGTCCATATCAAAAAACTTCAAAAAAAAAATAGGTTTAATTTACTCGCCCAGTAGATGCACGAAACGAGCACGTGTCTTATTTTTCTTTCGTTTTTCGCTCTCTAATGCGGCCCACAAAAATGTTGAATTTGCATGAGAAAAAATTATTAAACTCCCCCACCCTTCCCTTAGAGTTTTTTTTTTTTTTTTTTCCTGAAAAAACCTTCCTAAAAACTATAAATCGGATTGCTCTAAAGTGACACATGTCATTCGAGATCAAATTCATTTAATATTTATTTTGATTTTCTTTAATGGCATATATATATATATATATATATATATATATATATATATATATATATATATATATATATATATATATATATATATATATAAATATTATGAGATTATGTAATGATGAAAATAAAGTGATAATGATATGTGTGAGTAATATTTTTCTTGAAAAATAACAATATTAATATATACTATATTAGTAAGAGTGATAATTATATATAGTAAATGCATTTTGAGAAAGTGACAAATACATTTAAATATTTATTTGGATTTTCTTGAATGACATGTATAATTTATTAGACTAAGGAATATGAAAGTTGCTGTTTTTTGGGTTGGATATTATTTGTCATATTTATTATTATAAAGAATTTTGTATTTACATAAATATTATGTATATTTATATACTTTGTTATTTTGTACATTTAAATATGTAATCTGATTGTTTAACTTTATTTGTCTTATTTATATTTTAGTCCATAACAAAAAACTTCAAGAAAAAAAAATTAGGTTTAATTTACTCGCTTAGTAGATGCACGAAACGCGCACGTGTCTTACTTTCCTTTCGTTTTTCTCTCTTTAATGCGGCCCTCAAAAAATATTGAATTTGGATGAGAAAAAAATTAGTAAACTCCACCCCCTCCCCCCTCCCTTTAAGTTTTATTTTTATTTTTATTTTTATTTTTGAAAAAACCTTCCTAAAAACTATAAATGAGATTGCTCTATATTCTATGAACCAAACTTCTTGTAAATAATATCTACTAAACACCTCAAAAGTGTTGCTTGTAGTTAACTTTTTTTTTTTTTTTAATTTATTAAAAGTTCAGTCTAAACTAAAAAAGTATGATGATATAATAAAGGCTAAAGTGTCATCCCCACCTTGAACCATTCCTGATTATTCATGCGGCACCCTAATCTTTCATAACGTATATTTCGATCCACAAACCATTATTATTTTTTCGTCTAAAATTTTTTACAGGTTAGTTACAGGTAACAGGTAATAATACGCTAAAATGGATTATTTTTTCTTTTTTCTTTTTTCTTCTAGCATTTTTGCTGCAATTTCATGCCTACAGCGTGGACTATCTATCTTGCATGCAAAGCCTTCTTTCACTTTCATTCCAAACTCCACCACCGCTTCGCCGAATGAACACGTACTGCATAATAATCCCCCCTCTCACCGCTTTCCGATGTACTCCCATGGCTTCTTCACTTCCCCCAACTCTCCACACTCTCTCAGTTTTCTCTCCCCTTCGCGCATCGCTCTCTTCGCACCCTAGTAAGTCGTTGAGTTTCCGAGGGAGAAGGAGGAGCGTTGTGCCCCCTCTTCGCGTGGAGGTGCAGGAATTGATGGTGGTGGCCTGCAATCTCGTCGGAAAATGGTTCGTTGAGTACTGAAATTTGCTCCTTCTCGACCGCGAATATTGATTCGGAGTTTGTGATAAGTCTGGCGCAATTTCTTGTACTTCTGCACAAATGTTAAGAGATCAATTTCTTGATCAAGAAGCTGCTTGTGTAAGAGCAAGCTACAAAGTTTCATGTAATCCTTGGCTCTTTTTCTAGATTTTCCCTAGCAAGTTGCAAAATTTCCACTACTACACAAACGGCTTTTAATGTCGGCTAAGTAGACCCTTTAACGTCGGCTAAAAGCCGACGTTGATCTGGCCGACGTTGTAAGTGTACACATACAACGTCGGCTAAAAGTTAGCCGACGTTGTAAGTGTACACATACAACGTCGGATACGAGTTAGCCGACGTTGTAGGCACACTTACAACGTCGGCTAGTTACAAATAGCCGACATTGTAGGTAATTTGGAGGCTACTAAAATACCCTACAACGTCGGCTATTTAAAAATAGACGACGTTGTAGGTAATTTGAAAGCCACTAAAATACCCTACAACGTCGGCTAATTCCAAACAGCCGACGTTGTAGGTACCATACAACCTCGGCTAATTACAAATAGCCGACGTTGTAGGTAATTTGGAGGCTACTAAAATACCCTACAACGTCTTCGCGACTCGACCTTCGCGACTCCGACTGGCGCGACGACGGGGACGACGGGACGACGGATTCGCGGTTTCCGTGAGGGTTAACGTCGTAGGCTTGGGGACGACGGGGACGACGGGCTTTACGTAGGCTTGGGGCGGAAATAAAACTATTGTTTTAATTTAGGTTTAAT
>CP025653.1:8231990-8325891 GCA_003576665.1 Ipomoea trifida
GGCTAATTAAAAATAGCCGACGTTGTAGGTAATTTGAAAGCTACTAAAATACCTACAACGTCGGCTAATTACAAACAGCCGACGTTGTAGGTACCATACAAGTCGGCTAATTACAAATAGCCGACGACTACTAAAATACCCTACAACGTCGGCTAATAAAAATAGCCGACGTGTAGGTAATTTGAAAGCTACTAAAATACCCTACAACGTCGGCTAATTCAAACAGCCGACGTTGTAGGTACCATACAACGTCGGCTAATTACAAATAGCCGACGTTGTAGTAATTTGGGCTACTAAAATACCCTACAACGTCGGCTAAGTAAAAATAGCCGACGTCGTGGTACCCTACAACGTCGGCTAATAAAATAGCCGACCTGTAGGTACCTACGACGTCGGCTATTTACAAATAGCCGACGTTGTAGGTAATATTAAACCAAAAAAATTACCCTACAACGTCGGCTAATAAAGACTAGCCGACGTTGTAGGGTAATTTTTTTTGTTTTTAAATATTAATTGTATTTTTCTATTTACACCCAAAACCTGCTCAAATTTAGGGATTGGGGCGCGCAAGTCTACTGAATTTGGGCCGACGGGTTTTAATTTTAAACCCTTTAATGCCGGTTATCTCACATAACCGACGTTAAAGGTACATACAACGACGGCTAAAGCTAGCCGTCGTCGTTTCCCCCTCGGTCGCATGCACTACGACGACGGCTAAAACTTAGCCGTCGTCGTTTCCCCCCCGTCGCCGGCGCAACGACGACGGCTAAAACTTAGCCGTCGTCGTTTCCCCCCCGTCGCCGGCGCAACGACGACGGCTAAAACTTAGCCGTCGTCGTTTCCCCCCATCGCCGGCGCTACGACGACGGCTAAGTTTTAGCCGTCGTCGTTTCCCCTTCGTCGCCTGCCCTACGACGACGACTACTACTTAGCCGTCGTCGTTCACCCCGTCGCCGGCGCTACGACGTCGGCTACCTTGCTGCCGACGTCGTAGTGTGCTCCGAATGGGGATACGACGACGGCTAATGTCGTAGCCGTCGTCGTATCCCCCCGTCGCCGGCGCTACGACGTCGGCTATCTTGTTGCCGACGTCGTAGTGCGCTCCCATTGGAGATACGACGACGGCTAATGCCGGAGCCGTCGTTGTATCCCCCCGTCGCCGGTGATACGACGTTGGCTACGGCATTAGCCGTCGTCGTATCTCGTCGTAGCATTAAAATGGAACTTTTAACGTCGGCTGTTTTATAATATCCGACGTTAAAGGTTTCAAAGCGAATATAACGTCGGCTAAGTATTTAGCCGACGTTAAATAGCCGACGTTGTATGTGATTTCTGTAGTAGTGTTCATTACGAAGCTCATCCCTTACCTCATCCCCTCGGCTCTGTGTGTTCTGGTAACTCCAACCTGTGCACCAAATCAATGTCATAGGACCCCAGTCTCATCATCAGTTGGACATAGAAGTTGCAAAATGGGTCTTATTCTTTTTGATATCTCCCAACTTGTTTTCAACAATTTTATCAACTATACAGATACTTAATTAGATCATAACAGTGATATTTAATTGGATGAACCACAAATAATTTAAAACAAAAAGAAATGCAGCAGCAAAGAATTCACATATTATCCATTATATTATATCAAACCAGTTCAATATATCACACAAAAATACACTAACTCTACTCATATTCACTTTTCAGGAACAAAGTTTGTGGCAATGTCGCAGGCGTTGTTGTTAATTGGGTCGGCGAGGTTCCCTAGTAGGCCCTTTTCGGTAACAATGACCTGAACAAAGAAGACGGACATGGAGAACATGGCAAGTCTGCCATTCTTGATCTCCTTGATCTTGAGCTCAGCGAAAGCCTCTAGGTCATCAGCGAGGCCCAATGGGTCGAAGCTGCCACCGGGGTAGAGTGAGTCGGTGATCTAGCCGAGGGGTCCGCCGGCAATACCGTAACCCTCAACGCCTCCCATGCATCAACACAACTTGGCTGCCCAGATGGCCAAGATGCTCTGTGCGTTGATCAAACGCATCCAAGGGGTCCCATTATCGCCCATCCATAGGGAAACCAGTTAGTTTTTTTAAAAAAAAAAAAAAATTAAAAACGCTTACATGGATTAAAGAAATAAGGCGACATCAGCTTATTACCTTGCCATGTCATCAGGATTACGGGAGAACCCATAAAAAAGTCTAGACGACAAAAAAATAATGGTTCATGGATCGAAATATACACTATGAAAGATTAAGGTGCGGCATGAATAATCAAGAATGGTTCATGGTGCTGGATGACACTTTAACCTAGCTATAATAAATAAAAAGTTTTTTTAAATAAATTAATTTAATAATAGTTATTTAAAATTTATTATTAAATATTCACATGCATGCAACAGTACAATAGTCAAATTTCTAGCTTTGCCCTCTCATTTAACACAAATTACATGATTTTTAACTAGTTTTTTCTCTTGCAAATTCAACATTTTTGTGGGCCCATTATAGAGAGAAAGACAAAGGAAAAGTAAGACACATGCGCATTTCACGCATCTACTAGGCGAGTAAATATAGTTTATTTTTTCTTGAAGTTTTTCGGTATGGACTAAAATAAAAATAGAGTTAATTTTATTTTTGGTTCTAGATTTATAGGTGACAATCAACTTTTAGTTCTTTTTTCTCATGCAAATTCAACATTTTTGTGGGCCGCATTAGAGAGCGAAAAACGAAAGGAAATTAAGATACGTGCTCGTTTCATGCATATACTGGGGGACTAAACCTATTTTTTTTCTTGAAGTTTTTTGGTATAGACTAAAATAAAAATAAGACAAATAAAGTGAAACAATCAGATGACATATTTAAATGTACAAAATAACTTTGTTTTTTGAATACAACTGAACCTATTACATTGTAGTATCTGTTCAGCTATACTTAAGCACAAAGAGTCAATTTCGAGATCTCCACCACTGAGACTCGAACTCATGACCGCCCATCTGAGGGTGGCCACTACATGTCAATTGAGCACAAGGTGCTTGGCAAATGTACAAAATAACTAATTATATAAATATACATAATATTATCTAAGTACGAAATTCTTTATAATAATAAATACGACAAATAATATCCAACCCAAAAAACAATAGCTTTTGTATTCCTTAGTCTAATAAATTATGCATGTCATTATAGAAAATCCAAATAAATATTTAAGTGTATTTGTAACTTTACTCCAAATGCATTTACTATATATATAATTATCATAACTCTTACTAATATAGTAATAATGATATTTTTCAAGAAAAATATTACTCATACATATCATTATCACTATATTTTCATCATTACACGATCTGATAATATTTATATAAAAAAAATTATACATGTCATTAAAGAAAATAAAAATAAATATTAAATGAATTTGATCTCGAATGACATGTGTCACTTTACTACTACAGAAATCACATACAACGTCGGCTAAATAATTAGCCGACGTTATATGTTATTTAAATAATTAAAAATTAAAAAAAAACCCTTTAACGTCGGTTATATGGTAATAATCGACGTTAAAGGTATGAAGTTAAAACTACTACGCGATACGACGTCGGCTAGGTGTTTGGTCGACGTCGTATCACAAACGCACACCGTCGACCCTTGATAAGACGTCGGCTAGGACACTAGCCGACGTCGTATCACCAAATTCACTTAGCCCCCGCGCAATACGACGTCGGCTAGGACTTTAGCCGGCGTTGTATTGCGCCGTATTATATATAAAGGACCTACAACGTCGGTTATTAGTAATAACCGACGTTGTAAGGTTTGTAAATAAAGCCATCATTCCCAAATTTAATGTTAGACCAACAACCAAAAATTGAACGAGTGCCGTCGCCCCCCAAAATTTCAGACCAACTGTCGGTCGCCCAACCCATCGCCGCAAAGCGCCGCTGCAAGCACCGCCGTCCCGGCGCGAAGCAGCCTCCCTCTCCGTCGCTGCAAGCCGCGCCGGCGGGAGCTCGGCCGTCGCTCCGTCGCTGCAAGCCTCACCGTCGCTCCGTTTTTCTTTTAGTGAGATGCATTCCTTGAACATCGCTTAGTTGTTTTCGTTCTTAAGAAATTATATAAACTGACTTGCATCGTATGACGTCCTAGCTTGTCTGTGGTTATAATGCGTTGATATTTGTACAGGGAGGTAGGAAAGTAGCTGAAAATGCTCTTATTTTATCTACGTGATTTGTATCCTAGTCAAATATTGATTCTACTCATGCGAGAGTTCTGCAAAAAATTTTATTTGCAGCAATTAATTGCTTGCTGGTTTTTGAAGGAAAATATGCCCTATGAGTTTTCATACTGGAGAATTTCATTGTAAAATTGAAACAAGGCTTCTGCAGCGACATTTGGTGCTTTTGGCACTTCTTATTTTGATAAGCAGCTTTCAGAACAAGTATTGCATTAGTTGTACCAGGATGATGGAAGGAGTGGATTTGATTTGTT
Source organism: Ipomoea trifida (assembly GCA_003576665.1). Lineage (NCBI taxonomy): Eukaryota > Viridiplantae > Streptophyta > Magnoliopsida > Solanales > Convolvulaceae > Ipomoea > Ipomoea trifida. Next base: position 8,236,463 of record CP025653.1, read on the forward strand.
CTCTTCTGTAAATGTAAGGTTTTTAGCTTCTACAAAGGTGGTGTTATTAGATAGTCCATGGTTGGTTGCTTGATCAGTTTATCAATCAAGCAGGAAACAAAAGAAGAGGCAAAAACGGAGATTCTCTGTGGCTGATAAATTAGCTGACTTTCTTTTTCATCCATAAGGTTTTGTAAAGTTTCTGATGGACCAAATTTGGTAGCACTTGCACTATCATATAGAGGTTTGCCAGTATCCAAAGTTGGCATTGTACAATACCCACATATGTCAGCTTGAATGATTAATCCTCAGAGAAACAGTCTTGGAGACAGGAATGTGGAGCAGGTAATGTAACTTTGATAAAAGAGGAAAGTATTTTTTAGATGATTCACTACCAATAGTTCATGAAAGTATCATTGACCATTCATGCTCTCCAATTTTTAGTTCCAACCAATCTACGCTTATAAGAAATTTCTAAGATGTGATCTATATCCTACATTTATATGAGGTTTCTACTTTCTGGAATGAAAGTAGAAAAATAGACATGCTTTAGTTATCAGCAAGGAATCTTTTTAAAATGCTACCAGCTACTTGCATGATTTCCATTTTATCTAGTAAGTTAAACTGAAAGTTGTTATGTGTACCATAATTTTTTTTTGGTGAGGGTTATGTGTACCATAATGATAAAGAACTATATGTTTCTCATATGTATATTTCTCGAGGGTATGGAAGTTCAAATCAGTTTATAGTGTAAGCTCATTACTTTGAAGCCCAATACTTTACTCTTTCGCTTTTCTCATCTTTGGATCAGAAAAAACATGATCTTGATTCAAGTGACTTGTGTGTTATCTTCAGGCTATATATGGTTTTGAATGACTTAACTGCTGTTCCTACTTGCAGGCAATAATAGCCATAAAGAGGGGATCATATCTTCTCAAGTATGGGAGTAGAGGAAAACCGAAGTTTTGCCCTTTCCGGCTTTCAACTGTAGGCAATTTTATGATAAATCATTGATTCCTTAGATTGTGGTTGCTACTGTCTCTTGCTCTCTCTCCAACCCTTAAATGGGGCTTTTCTCTCTTTTATGGTTTCTTTATTTATAAATTATGCTGTTTGTGGACAAAGCTGGCAGTACAACTTCAGAAATTAAATAAGAATTAAATGCAAATGTGCATTTCCTAAACTTTGGGGAGAGGGAGAGGGGACAGAGGGTTGATTTTTTCACCACAGAAGTCTTCTTAGACCCCAGGTTTTGTATCTGAATTCCAGGATGAGACAAGACTAATATGGTATCATGGAGAGGAGAAAAATCTCCAGCTTAGCCATGTTTCAACAATTATACCCGGGCAGCGTACTGTAAGATTTTTTCATCTTTTAGTTTCATGTATAGAGATCATTTATACTTGTTGCATAGGTTATATCATGGTAATTTTAATGTACTTTGCAGGCAACATTTCAGCGTTATCCTCGACCTGATAAAGAATATCAATCATTCTCTCTTATATATGATGGCAAACATTCTTTGGATTTGGTAAGAATTTATTTTTAAAATTTTCATCTAAACCTATGGAAGAAGTTTTCTTGAATTCCCTTCAAATTTATACAAGTATACTATTGAATTTGGGTTTTTCAGATAAGAGGAGAAGACTTCCCAACTAGTGCTTTTAATAATTATTGGCTTTCAAGTTGAAAATGAACATTTAAATGGTTGTTACAAGCACAGGGAGCAAAGGTGAGGTATAGATTCATATTAGGTTGAAGTAATAGTACTGGAGTTGATGTTTGGACGCTTAAAAAGAAGGCAAAGACAGAAAAATTAGGTATTTAAGAAAACCTAAAGTAGAACAGTAGAAGAATGCTGCTAAAGTTTTCTGCCAACTTTTCAAATGCCCAAATCAAAGAAACTATTCAAAAAGAAAATTATACTAGAAGTGTTTGCCAGAAAGAAAGAATTCATTAATATGCTCCACTGACAATAGAGATGTATCATATTTGGTGAACTGAGGAAGCCAACAAAAGAATTCACTAGTTATTGGAATTTAACTAATCAGAGAAGTGTTTCTGAGTGATTTGAGGCTGAAATAAGTGCCTATGCGCAAAACTTAAAGGCTGGCGTCTATTAAGCATCAATGAGTAAGATCATAATACATTTTTTTATTTTCTTTTTGGGAGGGGTGGGGGTGAGCAAATTGACTAGCACCAACTAGTTGTTACAATTTTGTAGATCTGGACAAATGTTTGTGCCTTTCTAAGTATTTTATTTATGTGATCAGCTCATAATATGGTTATACCACTAGCTCTGACTTTTAATTGAGAGCCTTAGTTGCTTTTGTACTCCGTAATATAAGATTACCAAGGTAATCACATAATTTGAACTAAACGTGCACCCTTAAGGCTTTAAGAACTCTCTGATGAGACTCCCTGTTAATGCCTTCATGTATGAAAGGAGAAGAACGAAAAATCTATACTTGAAACTAGCATCCATAAATTATGAATGCTTCTAATGATTGAATCCTTTGATAGATTTGCATGTGAGCATAAATATAATATGTGTAATCCAACTATAAGCTTAGACTTTTAGTTGAGATGGAGCACAAGCTTTAATTTGGTATCAGAGCCATGCAAAAGATCATGGGTACGAATCTACCCTCAGAAAGAGACTTTCACGTGTTGCGCTAGGGAGCGTGTGAGCATAAATATAATATGTGCAATCCAACTATAAGCTTAGGCTTTTAGTTGAGATGGAGCCCATGCTTTAAATATGTGCAATCCAACTATAAGCTTAGGCTTTTAGTTGAGATGGAGCACATGCTTTAATTTTGCAAAGACAAGAATGAGGCAGAAGGGCGTGTGAGCATAAATATAATATGTGCAATCCAACTATAAGCTTAGGCTTTTAGTTGAGATGGAGCATATGCTTTAATTTTGCAAAGACAAGAATGAGGCAGAAATATGGTGTATAGCCCTCAAGGCATTGATTTCTCGGGATAATTGTGAAAAATGGAGAAGTTAAAGAAGAAGCCATAGTGCTTCATCTGATAGTTCAACTGCCCTGACCCAGCAAAGTCCTCAGTCCATTTTGTCAAGCAGCAGCAGCAACAATATTGTCAATGAGGTTTCCAGCTGTGCTATTCATATAACTTGAACAATCCATCGTTTCTCTGCCTAACAATTTTTTTTCCTCACAACAGGATCAAAGGAAAAATCAATTCGTTCTGCGTCCATATGAGAGTCCCCCTCAGAAAAGATTGGAAAGAGCCCTCTCTGATATGCTACTGTATAATGATGCAGCACCATGTTCTCCCCAGAAAGATTTAAATTCCAATTCCATTGGTTCAAGATCGCTTAAGAACATAAATTATGAAGGTCATCTTGGACATGGAGATGAAGCCTCTAGACTTGTACCGTGTTGTATTACCATGTTAGATGGCACCAACTTCTGTCAAGTTGCATGCAGTCATAGCATCACAGTTGCTCTTTCAACCTCAGGACAAGTATATACTATGGGAAGTTCTTATTATGGACAACTTGGGATTCCTGATAGTATAGGGAAACTCCCTTCTTGTGTTCATGGAAAAATTAAAAACAGTTTTATTGAAAAAATAGCATGTGGTTCTTTTCATGTTGCAGTATTGAGTTCACAATCTGAGGTTTACACATGGGGATAATTTTTGATGAACTTGTATTATTAATTATTATCAATTGTGAGATTTATTGCTTTTATTAATTTTGATATTATAAATATAAATTGTACCGGTTTTGAATGTGATTGTGATAGTTATATATATTTGAGCAGGTTTTGGGTGTAAATAGAAAAATAAAATGAATATTTTAAAAAAAATTACCCTACAACGTTGGCTAGTCTTATTAGCTGACGTTGTAGGGTAATTTTTTTGTTTTTAAATTACCTACAACGTTGGCTATTTGTAAAGAGCCGACATTGTAGGGTATTTTAGTAGTTTTCAAATTACCTACAATGTCGGCTATTTGTAAAGAGCCGACGTTGTAGGGTATTTTAGTAGTTTTCAAATTACCTACAACGTCGGCTATTTGTAAATAGCCGACGTTGTAGGGTATTTTATTTGTTTTTAAGTTACCTACAACGTCGGCTATTTGTAAATAGCCGACGTTGTAGGGTATTTTAGTAGTTTTCAAATTACCTACAACGTCGGCTATTTGTAAAGAGCCGACGTTGTAGGGTATTTTAGTAGTTTTCAAATTACCTACAACGTCGGCTATTTGTAAATAGCCAACGTTGTAGGGTATTTTATTTGTTTTTAAGTTACCTACAACGTCGGCTATTTGTAAATAGCCGACGCTGTATGTGTACCTTACAACGTCGGTTAACATTTTGCCGACGTTGTATGTGTACCTTACAACGTCGGCTAACTTTTAGCCGACGTTGTATGTGTACACTTACAACGTCGGCCAGATCAACGTCGGCTTTTAGCCGACGTTAAAGGGTCTATTTAGCCGACGTCAAAAGCCGTCTGTGTAGTATGATCAATATTTCTCATTAACATTTGTAACACCCCAATTTCTGCTCCAACAACTATTACAATATGCGTAATATAACACTGCGGAAGCTTACATCTTACAGCAGTAAACTGGGTGCTACCGCCACACTTAGAGTGACGCCTATCTCCTCTTTGATAAAACTTCCACTCTAAGTGCACAGGCTAAAAGAAACACACTCAACATCAACACCCCAAACATCAAAATATAATATTCTAGGCATATCTATTAATATCAAAAGGTATTTACAAAATTTGCCCGACGGCTGTTATATACAAACTTCGGGTCCTCCAACAGACTAGAGCCAGCCAAAACTAAGGCTACCAAAAGATATATATACAAAAAGAGAAAACCATCCAAAAACTTCCCAACTCTGGCCCTCTAATCCAACTTCGGTACACCGGTGTGGTGTACGTGCCCCAAACGAGGTGCCACTCTCCCTCGAACCACATGATGTGATCGAGGAAGCGACACTCGACTAACATCATTGACCACTCGCCATGAAAATCTCGTGGGTCGGAGTCCTACGGACATGGGTAGCGGACAATGAACTCGATAGGGTCAGAACCGGGAATAAGCTCTATGGGGTAGTACCCATACTGAGCATTTGACTCATCTACTAAGTCCAAAAAGGAATAAGGATTGACTGGGCTGACTGGGGTTGCTGGAGTATAGTCAGGGGACGCTGGAGTATAGTCTGGAGAGCTTTGAGGATCGGGTGGAGAATAGGGGTCTCTGTCCGGCGTGCCATGAAAAGTCTGACCAACAAAAGTAGGTCCCGGGCAAACATGATCAGGAGTGTTTGCCGGGCTACAGGATCCTTCACTGGATGACATCTGAAATGACGTACACGGTGAAGTGTAGTTAGCGCGACGGCTAAGTAAGAAAATCCATTTGTCACTTCCATCAGATAAAAGTTTTGACAAATAATTCATAAAGGTAAATACACATTACCAAATATGGTGTCCATGCCTTTCATTACTGCAATAAACAATTAATGCCATATAATCACAAGCATATAATGAGTATATAAGTCACAACACATTTCCTTATCAAACTTCCTAGTTCATCAAACTAGGTTGCCTTTGACTTCTTTTCATACAGGATAGGTTTTCAGAACTATCCATGTCTATCACATATGTCAATGCCACAATTATGACCTCTAGTTGCCTTTAATTACGAAAACGCTACTTAGTTTCTGACTAGAAGCAAGAGACCTTATTGAGGATACAAGTTTCTTTGACTAGACCGAAATCGGATCTGGACATGGGGATTACGGTCCTGCCCCAAGTCTCGTTCGTGATCCCTTGGACGAAGGTTCATCATTATGATCCCTAGTTTGGCCCCACCTAGGTCCATAAAGCTGATACCAACCCGAAAATGACATGAGTATCTATACTTAAGTGTGCACACCCCCACGGCCTACGCCTGACTGAGTGATATAGAGAACTCCCTTGCGCCTGACTGAGTGACGCAGAGCCTTCCTACGCCTGACGAAGTGACGTAGAGACTCCCTACGCCTGACGAAGTGACGTAGAGACTTGGCGAATAGACTTCGCTTACGTATGAATAAAACCTGCGCCTGACTGAGTGACGCATAAACTCCCTACGCCTGACGAAGTGACGTAGAGCCTCCCTACGCCTGACGAAGTGACGTAGAGACTTGACGAATAGAATATATGAATAAAACCTGCGCCTGACTGGGTGACGCAGAAACGCCCTACGCCTGACGAAGTGACGTAGAGACTTGGCTAATATTGCCATATATATATTGAAGGAGACCATCGGTCAATAGCCCGAGGTAATATAAATGTCAAGGTCCTCTTTAACTTCTTGAAACTAAGGTTTGAAAACATTTTCCTTCCTTTCTCTTCTCTTTGAGTCAAAACCATTTTTGGACATAATCAAGTCCTCATTTTGAAATCAACTACCATTCTCAACTTGGTTCACAAGTCTCGTCTCTCAAAACATTTTTCTCAAAACATTTTCCATCATCACACTACACATTTGTATATATGCATACCACATAAGCCTAACACCTTCCACATATTTATGCATATTCACTTAAGGTACACATACCAAATATATACATATTACAACACTTCATTTAAATATACATACATACTCATATATCAACATATATTATAATACACACATTACACGTATATATATACATACCACATATATATATACTTAATACTCATACCATATATAAAATGTATATATTACTTATATACACATATGTAGGTTATGCTACACATCCCATATATATAAATATGTAATACTATTTTCATATATATATAAATATATCACACACATACATATACAGTATATATATACCACACGCACACATCATATATATATTACACACACTCACAATTATCATTAACACATCAATAATCATAAATTGTTTCTAACTGCCTCTGTCCAGAAATTACAGTTTTGCGCAGTCCGAAAGATTGAGCCGGTAACAATAGTTCCCGAACTCTTTTTCACTTGAAATTTTTATAGTAGAACCCTAACTCATAGTACTTGATGTCCATAAAAAGTTTTGGTCACCTAGGTTCACGAATTAACACAGAAAATTCCATCTTTGCCCTTGGCAGTGTGCTGTCCAGTAATTTTTCCTCTCTGGACCAGTTTTGGAAATAATTCCGCAAAAATTATGAATTTTTATGGTAGAACCCTAACTCATAGTACTTCATAAAAAGTTTTGGTCACCTAGGTTCACGAATTAACACAGAAAATTCCATCTTTGCCCTTGGCAGTGTGCTGTCCAGTAATCTTTCCTCTCTGGACCAGTTTTAGGAAGACTTCCGGAAACCATACTTATACTACTCCAAAAATTATGAAATTTTATATGCAGCTTCTAGACTTATAGAACTACATGTCTAAAAAAAATTGGATCAAAATACTTTACCGATTTTTCCCAGAAATTCACGGAAGTCACTGCCAGAAATCTGTCCTGATTTCCTTTCTCTATTTCCACAAGTATAAGCTTATATGGACTTAAATACAACATATACAAGCATATCCAAGCTATGAACATGTATACAAAAATATTTCCAAGCTCCAAAAACACTATATTTCAACCAAAATCAATTATCCAACTTCAAGTGACTAATTCCAACTTAAGGGATTTCCTTACCTCACAAGTGTGTAATATCACCGTAAGAGTAGTCTTGAACCTTTATCCCCAATTTCCACCGAAAAACCCTAGGTAGAATACACCACCATAACAACATATTTAAGAAATCTTTACCTACAATCGAGTTCTAGGGAAGAAATCAAGACTTTTTAACCGAATATTTACAAAGCTTACCTAGTGTTGAAGAGCTTGGTGAAGGTTTTTAGCTATGGAGCAATGGAGGAAAATGGTGAAGAAGATGAAAGCTCCTCTCTCCCTCTCTCTCTCGTGTGGGTCAGCCAAGGAAGAAGAATAATCAGCCAAGGAAGAGGAATAAATCAGCCAAAGAGGACAAGGTGAAGCAAGAGGAATAAAACATGTTTGGACAATCCTTATTTTGAGGGGAATGTTTTATGGAAGAAATAAAATACAATAAAATAATGGAGTATGTTTAAACTTATCAGTTGGGGTCCAAACAGATAAAGTTTCGGTAGAAAATAATTTAAATAGGAATAATTTTGAAACCAAAAATTTATCCCAGACCGAAACTTGAAATTGGGCTAAGTTCGGTACACCGCGGAATTTTAGCGATGTACGATCAAAAATAAATTTTTACAGCTATGGGCTGATTTAATTGATTGGGAAATTCAAAAATAATAGTATAATGCCTAAAGATCCATTTCCTAGGATAATCGAGTCCGAATACTAGTTCCTAAAATTTTACGGTTCGTGACCGGCAGGAACGATCGCAACTTAATAACAACTATACTTCCTTAAAAAAAAATTCTCTTGAAGCCTCGAGGGACTATTTCATGAATGTCATAGCCTAAGGAAATATTTTTCGTACCTTAGACTTATCGGAAAGACGAGGGGTTACAGTCTACCCTCCTTAAAAAGAGTTTCGTCCCCGAAACTCAAAAGCATTTCGGGCCACGATTTTTCCTTTTGGCTTTGACACTTACAATCCAAACTTTCAGTCTCTCAGTCCGAATTACTCCCCTTAATTTCCTACATCTGGCACTCATTAATCAAGAGTCTGCCAAGTTCCTCCTTACTATTGTCCAAACAGATGACTCAAATCTGATCAAATTCAATCACTGTTCATGAAGATTATTCAAATCTTCCTTATAAACAAATATCCAAATCTATCTGCTTTTCTCAAAGATTTCACAAGTTAGGTTCTTAGGTTAATCCTAACTACGTCAGGATTCTTCTACCTAAGATTCCGATTTCCACTTATCGGCAGATAAGGATGATATAAACGAATTTGTAGTTCTAGTATCAAATACAACCAAACTAGGTACGGAGTTTATAGGGAAAGTACCAGTCCCGACGTCGCTAGCTTGCGCCTGGGCACTATTAACGACGTAGATCCTGCCCTGGTTCCCTGTGTTGCTGGTTCCGATCGGCAGTCTTTCTCTGTTGTTGGGGTTGGGAACAGCATTTGTTAGCCTCCCTGCCTGGCTTGTGGAGGGACATTCATTCGCTGTTACTGGCTAAACGATTCTTGTCTCGGGTTCCGGAAAACTTCTCTTCCCTGGTTCGCATTCGGGGATTGGTTTATGTAGCGGCTCGGTCGAACGGAGCAGTACCTCCTCGTATGCCCTTCCCTACCACACTGGTAACATACAATCTTCTCCCCGAGGCAAGTTACCCCGGAATGACTCCTTCCACATTGGCGGCATGTCTGCTTTCTCCCTTGACTCGTTTCCCCTCTCAGATATCCTTGCTTCGGGTTGAACTCACCTCGGCTAGGTTTCTTGTTACTCCACTCAGATTGTCCTTGCTTGTCCTCGGCCTTCCTTTTGCTCCGACCATAGACTGCTTGTTGATCAAGATACACCTGGTAATGATCGGACGCCCTGTTATATGCTTCCTTGAGAGTAGAGCACATAAATGGTGCGATCGCGCTCCTCACTTCCCAGTCTAATCCTCTTACAAATCTCCTTGCCTGGCTTGCCTCGTCAGGTACGATGTCCTGGGCAAATCTCATCAACTCAACATACTTATCATGATAAACTTGTATTGTTGCTCCTTGTTGTTTCAGTTGCAGGAATTCTTCACATTTGATGCCCTTAATTCGTTCAGTGTAGAATTGACCTCTTAATTCCCCCTTAAACTCTTCCCAGCCAAATCCTGGGTCTCGTAGAAGATTAGGTCCAACCGTCGTCCACCAGTTATCCGCAGCTTTGGTCAGGTAGTACACTGCAGAAGACACTCGCTGCTCTTCAGGACAATTCACAGCGTTTAGCAGTTTATCAAATGTTCTGATCCATTCTTCTAGGATCACTGGGTCTTCTTCCCCCGCATAATACGCGGTCGTCTATTTGCTATAGCTTTAGTAATATCCACCCGTGGTTGCACTTGGGCTTGATTGTGAACTTGCTGAGCCATCATGAACTCAGCCATTCGTTCCATTGCCATGGCCACGCGGTCCATTGCCGAGACATCATTGTTATCCCTAGCAGGTACGTTTCGTCTAGGAGGCATCTCGCTGAACAAGCGATTCTGAGTTAGCTTTCTTAAAGTTAGAAGTTAGAATTCGAGGGTCTAACCGTTAATCATATTCATCAGGTAGGTATCCCAACCATGGCATAACAGTAGCAAGGCATCATGTCAACAGCCGACTTAAACCAATATGACCAACAATCAGCATATATATGCAATGACAAGTAGTAATTATACTACGCAACAATTAAATCACAGATTATACACGGAATGACAAGGTACCCCGTTCTCTGTCCGGCCTCCAGCTCCAGCTCCAACTCCAACAAGGTCAACACTTGGGTTAGAACGACTTACGACCTTAAACTGACTCGAACCCTAAGCTGACTCGAATCATAGGCTCTTCTACTAACTTGCGACAGAGCCCAACTCATTCTATTGCCCAAAATAAGGACCTCAAAACCATGCTCTGATACCACTTTGTAACACCCCAATTTCTGCTCCAACAACTATTACAATATGCGTAATATAACACTGCGGAAGCTTACATCTTACAGCAGTAAACTGGGTGCTACCGCCACACTTAGAGTGACGCCTATCTCCTCTTTGATAAAACTTCCACTCTAAGTGCACAGGCTAAAAGAAACACACTCAACATCAACACCCCAAACATCAAAATATAATATTCTAGGCATATCTATTAATATCAAAAGGTATTTACAAAATTTGCCCGACGGCTGTTATTACAAACTTCGGGTCCTCCAACAGACTAGAGCCAGCCAAAACTAAGGCTACCAAAAGATATATACACAAAAGAAAACCATCCAAAAACTTCCCAACTCTGCCCTCTAATCCAAACTTTACACGGTGTGGTGTACGTGCCCCAAACGAGGTGCCACTCTCCCTCGAACCACATGATGTGATCGAGGAAGCGACACTCGACTAACATCATTGACCACTCGCCATGAAAATCTCGTGGTCGGAGTCCCACGGACACGGGTAGCGGACAATGAACTCGATAGGGTCAGAACGGGAATAAGCTCTATGGGTAGTACCCTACTGAGCATTTGACTCATCTACTAAGTCCAAAAAGGAATAAGGATTGACTGGGCTGACTGGGGTTGCTGGAGTATAGTCAGGGGACGCTGGAGTATAGTCTGGAGAGCTTTGAGAATCGGTGGAGAATAGGGGTCTCTGTCCGGCGTGTCATGCAAAGTCTGACCAACAAAGTAGGTCCCGGGCAAACATGATCAGAGTGTTTGCCGGGCTACAGGATCCTTCACTGGATGACATCTGAAATGACGTACACGGTGAAGTGTAGTTAGCACAACGGCTAAGTAAGGTAATCCATTTGTCACTTCCATCAGATAAAAGTTTTGACAAATAATTCATAAAGGTAAATACACATTACCAAATATGGTGTCCATGCCTTTCATTACTGCAATAATCAATTAATGCCATATAATCACAAGCATATAATGAGTATATAAGTCACAACACATTTCCTTATCAAACTTCCTAGTTCCTCAAACCAGGTTGCCTTTGACTTCTTTTCATACAGGATAGGTTTTCAGAACTATCCATGTCTATCACATATGTCAATGCCACAATTATGACCTCTAGTTGCCTTTAATTACGAAAACGCTACTTAGTTTCTGACTAGAAGCAAGAGACCTTATTGAGGATACAAGTTTCTTTGACTAGACCGAAATCGGATCTGGACATGGGGATTACGGTCCTGCCCCAAGTCTCGTTCGTGATCCCTTGGACGAAGGTTCATCATTATGTCCCTAGTTTGGCCCCACCTAGGTCCATAAAGCTGATACCAACCCGAAAATGACATGAGTATCTATACTTAAGTGTGCACCCCCACGGCCTACGCCTGACTGAGTGATATAGAAACTCCCTTGCGCCTGACTGAGTGACGCAGAGCCTCCCTACGCCTGACGAAGACGTAGAGACTCCCTACGCCTGACGAAGTGACGTAGAGACTTGGCGAATAGACTTCGCTTACGTATGAATAAAACCTGCGCCTGATGAATGTCATAGCCTAAGGAAATATTTTTCGAACCTTAGACTTATCGGAAAGACGAGGGGTTACAACATTACTGGTGAACCTACCTTTAATGTCAAAGAATGACTTGGAAGGCCTGAAGCTCTTATGGTACTAAGGAATTCAGGTGTATGTACATCCGATAGCACAGAACTGGAACCATCTGCTTTGCACGTTATGTCTGAACTCATATATGTCTTTCCTTCCACCTGAGTTAAGTTTGACATATATTGATTCACTTCATTGACCACCTCGAATGTTGGTGCTAGAATTGCACTATTCTTAAAACAACTTCATTCGATGTTGGCACCAGTAAAGTTTGGGAATGTACTTTGAACAATAGTGGAAATAGGATCACCATTGGATTGCAACAACAATTGTGATGGGATATCAAACTCCGCGTAACCATCATTATCTACTCTAATATTACCATCACCTATTGAGGTTAGCCAATTAGCAAACTCTTCAAATTGCTCTTGTTGAACACCAGGTTCCATTGAATTTAATCTCAGATTCTTAGTTAGTCGCATTACTCTGCAATGAGTCCAGAGATACGAAGAATTGATAGCTGCAGATACAATATCATGTCTTGATCCTTTTGGCACCACGGGTAAAAGTTGCCTAAAGTCCCCACCTAAAACAACAGTTTTTCCGCCAAATGTCTTACTATCACTGTCCTCATTCACAAACCGTAATAGATCTCTCATTGTTTTATCCAAAGCCTCAAAACAATGTTTGTGCATCATGGGTACTTCATCCCAAATGATTAATTTTGCTAGCACAATTAGTTCTGTCAATTGGCTACCTTGACTAATATTGCATGTAGAATCTTCATTAAAAGATATGGGGATTGAAAACCTGGAGTGTGCAGTTCTTCCACCGGAAAGTAGTAGAGACGCTATTCCACTTGATGCAACATTGATCACAATATGACCTTTTGCTCTAATAAAAGCTGATAGTGCCCTCCAAAGAAATGTTTTCCCTGTACCACCATAACCATAAACAAAAAACAAACCCCCGTTGTTTGAATAAATATCTGAGATGACTGCATCATATATTCGTCTCTGTTCTTCAGTTAGTTGGCTTTGTAATCGTTCACTCTCTTCGCACAAAGCAGCCCGATCATATGCTAACTCTTCCCACAAAAAACGGTTTTCCACAGCAACAGTACTTGCTTCGTTACTGACAGGCATGTTTGGAAAGTCCCTCAAAGTTTTGTTGTACACTAATAAAAGCTTTGACAACTCTAATAGAGCAAATTCCATCTTCTCTTCGTCACTTAAAAACAAATCTGAAATAACATATAAACGAATATTTAATTACTTTGAAAAAAAAGTAATTAATTACATAAAAATGAAATCTATAAAAATAAAATTTTCAATTTTTAATACCTGATTGATTAAGTAATCTTCGATAATTGTGTTGAGCATCATCAGCTAGATGTACCCATATTTTGTTCCACACTGATTCTGGAGAGACCATTGTATTTGACATTAATAGAGTTACAAACAACTTTCTCAAAGAATAGGCACTTGACCACTGGCTAGCCTCCTGAATTGCATCAATGTATTCATTATCATCTTCTAATAAGCCCCGTGCATAACATGCCTCCTTAAAAGTCTGGTATTCAACTCCATTGTATGTCCTTATTTCATTATAACTTGTAGGACCTTTGACTATGTTCAGTAAACACCTTAGGTAATATAACTCTCCACTACCAGGTGGTACATAAAATATCCTACTAACTGAAAAACCCCTTTGTCTTGGTTGCCATTGACGAATATTTTTCTTCCACACAAATCTATTTGGCATCTCAAGATAGGTTAAAAGCTTTGCTTCTGGGTATTTTTTGTTGGTCTCAAACCATTCAATATTTTGGATTTGTCAATACCGATTCCACGTCTTCGTCATCTTGGAAAAAAACAGTATGGCTATCTGGCAAGTGGAAGCTAAGTCTCTCAACTGCCGGAGATCTAGACTATATCAAAACTCAACAAACGCCAAGTAGCTTCTGATGCTGAAACGTACTTGCAGTCATAGTACATGTTGATCTCATCGACTACTTCCACTCCATCAGCATTTGTTTCACTTTGATAAAATTGGGCAGTTACCCGATCATTACCTTTGTTAACATACTTGAATAAGTATTTTATAGATTTTGATTGGTTGCACCACTCGACATTCATATGTGCTTTGTATCTCAACAACAAATATCTATTATGTGGAACCACATAACGATTATCCAACTGAATGCCATTTCTTTTGACTATTTTGCCGTCATCATGTCTTCTATATAAGGGGTTTCCATCTTGATCGAAAGAAGACGAATCAACAAACTTCTTTGGAAAGTGTTTAGAGCATTTCCCATTAACCATGCAAGGTGAATTTTTTCTGGCAACACCGCAAGGACCATGGATCATAAAGTCCTCATATGCTTGATGGTATTCAGGATCATTTTCTTTATCAGCTGAGATTAAGGAGTCCATTAACTCAGGAGATGAAACGATAGCATTTGATCCCAGGAAAATGACTATATGAGCATGTGGTAGTCCCCATTTTTTAAATTCAATTGTGTATATCACTGCATTAGTACCAGAAAGTTAATTAGGAAACATAATTTAATTATTTATGAAATAAAGTAAAAACTGATCTTTTAGATACTAACATGCTTTGACTGGTCCAAATAATTTTTCACCCTTGAACTCTTTAAGCATCTAGCTTCATCTTGAAAACCCTGGCAACAATATCAGGTCTATCTTCAGCTCGCAAGCCTCTAATTCCCATGTAACGTTGAATTTCTGGCCACTTGGGGTTACATGTGAATGTAATGAATAAGTTGGGATAACCTATCCAGCGACATATAGCCATAGCATCTTGGTAGTTTTGAATCATATATCTTGCACCGCCTGTGAAACTGGATGGCAAGATTATCCTTTTTCCTTGAGTTGCAGGGTCTATATCTCCTCTAAACAATGCATCTGACAAACCTTTGTATACTTCACAACGCAAAGCCTTTTGATTGTTACGTATGAATAAGAGACGACCGGATTCCACCATTGTATATCCATCAACCAAGAACTGTTGAAACAACCTTTTAGCATGCAATAAAGTAGACAATGTACTTCTCCTTTCATGTATTTGATATGCAAAATACTCCCGAGTAGTTATACGTTGTCTGCTACCACCTGCTTGAGTCATCGTCGTATTGAATTGGATATCGTCCCTATAACCATATTCTCCATACGGAAACAGAATAGGATACTGCAATGGTAAGTATGTCGGATTTAGCTCATTAATTCTCTTCAATTTCCCTGATTTACACTCAACCAAAATATCTCGCACCCCCATGTTTGGATCAAGGTCACCTACAATTTGGGCTGCAACCTCCGATATTGTTGGCAAATTATATGTCCTGGCATCAGTTGTTCTTTTTGCTATTAGTCTCATTTTGATTTCTGTTGTAGTATCATTTTGCAGCTCATTCCTAGCCATTCTAAAAGACTTTACCAAGACATTGTGCTCATCTAACGCTTCCTTAATATCATTGACCATTGCTAATTGTACATCCACTGAGAAATTAAAGTTCCATTCACACTTTTTTTTTGGAAAGGAAAAACTATATTAAAATGTGATTTACAATTGTTGACAAAGTTAAACAAAGTTAGAAAAAAATACCTTATTGAATTGACACGATTAGTAATTTCATTGTTCGTGTCATGGATGTACAATTGCGCAAACTTTGGTGGGGCACCACTGTTTGGTTGCAAGCTTCCTATTAAGTGAAAGTTGTGTCCATTTATCCAGAAAATCGGGGGTCCACCACCTTGAGATACTATTCTATCAACTCTTCCGCCCATTGACGTAAAACAAAACATACTGTTATACGACCTTATGTTATCCAAGAAATGATCTTTTTTTTTTGTTCTTCTGTAAAAAAAAAAAAGATCATATATTTTCTGCGGTGGTTTTTTAAAACTTGGTAATTGAATCTTACCATGGGTACAACACAACGAATATTTTGGAATAGCGCTAGACTTTGATTTATCTAAACGTTCTTCGAACCAAAATAATGCACCACAATGCACACGAGTCCAATGGATCACCAAAATCGGCATAATTATCTGTGAAATACAAAATTGTCCATTACTTTTATAACATTGCCGTTCTAAAATAGATATGCTATTAAGAAGTAAAAGACATTACATTTACCCTTTACAAAACACTAAACAATTGATTCCGTAATAGTGGTATCTTCTTCGGTGCATGCTTCATTGAAGTCATTGCTTAAGTTGCGACCTTCCATGGTAGAAGTAATCACAGTATGTGTTAAGGTCGTAACTGTACTTTCGTTGGACCTATCTATAAGAACTTGAGCACCTAAAAAAAGCAATGCATAAACAATAAAATTACCAACAATAAAAATTAAATTACACACACAAAAAAAAAGCAAGTGGATATTCAATATGAATTAATTGAACGTGTACTATAACAACCTAGAATAGTTTTATTTTGCCGTGCGTTGGTTACTTAATATTGTTTGTTTAATATTAAAAAAAATAAACATTCTTAAAACCCCAAAACTTGGTAATACAAACCATAACTTATAATTGAAAATTCAACATTTAACTAATTAAATTTATATTTTTTTTTGGAAAGCTAATTAAATTTATATCTGCAAACATAATAAATTTATTCATAAATATAGTAATTGAAGTAATCATTTGTTTTGCATTTGGGTTAAAAAAATGAAAAATATAGAAAAAAATGATTTGTCCTTGTGTTCGTTACCTTATATTGTTTCTTTATAATTTACCTAAAAAGTAACATTTTTAAGAACCCAAAATTTATGAAAACAAACACTAATTTATAATTGAAAGTAATAAAAAAAACATTCAATAAATAATCTATACTTGCGAATGTATTTTCATTTTCCATACTAAAAGTAAACCATAATGAAACGAAAAATACCTTTTGTGTCATTCGTAGTAGGTGTAATGGTGATATCGTTCAAAGGTGTCCGCTTATTACTTTTATACCTGTTGGACCTATCTATACGAACTTCACTACCTAAAAAAAGCAATGCATCAACAATTAAATTACAAACAATAAAAATTTAATTACACAAAAATAAAAAACCAAGTGGATATTCAATATGAAGTAATAGTAATTGAAGTATTATTATTATTATTATTTTTTTTTTTTTTGCATTTCTCTTTGAAATTTCAAAATATAGGTAAAAGCAAACCATAATGAAATGAAAAATACCTGTTGCGTCGTCCGTAATAGGTGTAATGGTGATATCATTCAAAGGTGTTCGTTGATTACTTTTATACAACTCCCTGAAATAGTTGGTTTCTAAAATAAAAGATTATTATAAGAAATCACTTTACACAGTTTGTATGAAATGATTATAACAATAGGTATATAACAAAATACTAACCATTAGTTAATATGATTAAGGGGTTAGAAATGGAGGATTGAAAGACTCCAAATATTTGGTTTCCCGGAGAACCATTATGTTGTGGGTTTAGGATATTCGTCGGTGTTGTACAACTCTCATTTACTACAAAATAGAAAAAAAATCAAAACAATTGTAAAAATAGCAACAAATTATTAAAACCGAAAGAAATTTGAGTATTTAAACAATATTTAAAGTAATATTAACCATATTTAACAAAACAAAATTAATTTGAACAACACTTAACAAAAACAATCATTTCATAAATTAGTAAATTAAGTAGTTAATATTAATTATATATTACCTACATCATTTATAATTACATAAACCAACTTATTATATATATATATATATATATATATATATAGAATATTAATCAAATGCGGCCTTGCTATTAGGTGCGGTCATGTGGCCTAGTGTGCGTTGTTGGATTGTGTTGATCTAACGATGGAGGTTATATATTAGGATTCAGCAAGTTTAATTCGCGTAACTTAAGTGGGGGCTTTATGGTAATTGTAAGTGAGAAGGTAATGTTCGAGTACAGAATGCACCAACAAACGTATTATTAAAACACACCATTCAACGTACTAAAATGCACTAGTTCTTAGATTAAAACACACCACTTAACAACCACACACCAAATGCAACTACTCTCGTAAAATTCACCACCATGTGTATTAAAACACACCATTCTACGTTATAAAATGCACCACTGGACAAATTAAAACACACCATTCCCCACCATACCGAAATACACCACTCAATTCAAATGCACCAACAAAATTAAAACACATCATTCAACGTACGAAAATGCACCAGTTCTCAGATTAAAACACACCACTTAACCACCACACACCAAATGCAACTACTCTCGTAAATTCACCACCATAAACACACCATTCTACGTTATAAAATGCACCACTGGACAAATTAAAACACACCATTCCCCACCCTACAGAAATACACCACTCAATTCAAATGCACCAACAAAATTAAAACACACCATTATACGTTATAAAATCCACCAGTTCTCAGATTAAAACACACCACTTAACCACCACACACCAAATACACATATTATTGCGAATTTCACCAATATTATCTCAAATATGAACCAGATTAATGTTGATAATGCACAAACTATTGCGAATTACTCCATTCTCGTTCCTCTGTTAGAGTCGACCTATGCGTTTTGTTCGGAACAGAGCGCTCATTGCTGGTGATGGAGTCCCTTCTACGCTCGTCAGGTGTTCGTTGCTCAGTGCTCGTCAACTTCAAGTCTGATCTCCGTCGTCGTCTGATCTGATTTTGAAACTGTAGTGAATTGTCAACATTATCCTTCTCGTTCGCGTAGCTAAAGATGAAGCGCCTGTATTGTTTAGATTAATATGAAGCCTTAGATCATTGGATCTAATGGTGTAGATCAGGCCACACAGCCGCACGGGGGAGACAGGCCGCATCTGATGGGGCCTCTATATATATATATATATATATATATATATATATATATATATATATATATAACGGTAATAATGTGTTTACCGGTATATTATTTGAATGAGTATTTGAATACAATATTGAGCGTAGTGCTCAGTATACAAGAGAGTTCAGTATGTATTGTCTAAGTTCAAGTGTCCCCCCCTTCACTATGTGGTTGTGAGCCTTTTTATTCCCTTCAGCTCAGTAACGGAGCATTGATGAAGAGTTGATCGTTGGACATCAGTAGCTGAGGTGTTGAATGCTGAGGAGCTGAACGTCTGTCATCAATGCTGAGGAGCTGAAAGTTGGCCATCAATGCTGAGGAGTTGGACCGTTGCGCATTGATGCTGAGGAGTGAGGTGTCTTGGGTAGTTTGAACGGCAACTGTTTTGGTCATGACAACGGTTCCAGGTCGGGTATCCAATCACCCTGTCACCAGCCCCCCACTCCCTAGCTAGCGAGAATGGCTGAGGTAGCTAGAGAGTAACAGCTTGGTACTTGTGTTGAAAATTTTGTATGTTGGATTCTAGAAGGAAATTTTACCGGATGGAGAATTTTTTTTTTCCTACCTCGGCACCGTGCCGAGGTCACGTGGCTTGTGACTTCGGCACGGGGCTGAGGTCGCGTGACCTCGCCGCTGGGCTGAAGTCACGCCAAGGTGTGACCTCGGCCAGCGCCGAGGTCACGCGGTAGCGTGACTTCGGCCAGCGCCGAAGTCACGCTACTTCGGCGCGGGGCCGTGGTGGCGTGACCTCGGCGCTGGGCCGAAGTCACGCCACGGCGTGACCTCGGCCAACGCCGAGGTCACGCGGTAGCATGACTTCGGCCAGCGCCGAAGTCACGCTACTCCGGCGCGGGGCCGAGGTCGCGTGACCTCGGCGCTAGGCTGAAGTCACGCCATGGCGTGACCTCGGCCAGCGCCAAGGTCACGCGGTAGCGTGACTTCGGCCAGCGCCGAAGTCACGCTACTCCGGCGCGGGGCCGAGGTCGCGTGACCTTGGCGCTGGGCCGAAGTCACGCTACCTCGGCACGGGGCCAAGGTTTCGCGTGACCTCGGCCAGCGCCGAGGTCACGCGGTACTGTGACTTCGGCCAGCGCCGAAGTCACGCTAATTCGGCGCGGGGCCGAGGTCGCGTGACCTCGGCGCTGGGCCGAGGTCACGCTACGGCGTGACTTCGGCCGTCGAAGTCACGCTACCTCGGCACTTCGGCGCGGGGCCAAGGTCGCGTGACCTCGGCGCTGGGCCGAAGTCACGCTACCTCGGCACGGGGCCGTGGTCGCGTAACCTCGGCCAGCGCCGAGGTCTCGCGGTAGCGTGACTTCGGTCAGTGCCGAAGTCACGCTACGTGACCTCGGCGCCAGGCCGAGGTCAGGGTACGTGACCGTGCGTTTTTTTTTTATTTTTTTATTTTTATTTTTTTTAATGCTCTGTGTGTGAGTTCACTTCGATCAGCCGTAGGATCGGTCAAAGGTCAACTCTCCCGTCAGGTAGCTAGCGAGATCGGATCTCGTGCCAGCTCTAAGGGACTAGAGTGTGGTGTTTTTGAAATCAAGCATCTGGCTTGACCTAGGAAAACACTCTCCCGTTAGGTAGCTAGCGAGATCGGATCTCGTGCCGGCCATAAGGGAATAGAGTTTTTTATTTGATGAGGATCAGCGCCACTTGATGAGGTGGCCGACTTCAAACCAAGTGTTGGCCGAAGTCAGGCCTCGACCAAGTGTTGGCCGAAGACTGACCTCGGCCAATTATATTATTATTATTGTTTTTT
The DNA here is from genome assembly GCA_003576665.1 of Ipomoea trifida. NCBI lineage: Eukaryota > Viridiplantae > Streptophyta > Magnoliopsida > Solanales > Convolvulaceae > Ipomoea > Ipomoea trifida. The sequence continues at coordinate 8,257,288 of CP025653.1, forward strand.
TTTTTTTGGACGTGGACTGACCTTGGCCAAACTTGGCCGAGGACTGACTTCGGCCAAATTGGAGAGTTTTTGACCGACTATCAGCGAATTACATGTTTTTTGCGTTGCACGGACTTTTCTTCTAGCTCACTGTTTCTTGCTTCCTCGCCTAGGTCGCACCTCCTCTTCTTGGTGTTGGAAGCTGAAGGCTCAAGATCTTCTTCCTTTCGCCATACATTGTCGGGTAGGCTTTGTTGATGCTGGTACTGTCCCGGACACTCAACGAATGCTGGTGCTGAGGGAAAATGCACCATTCCCATTTCCTCAGCGTGACTTAGAATCACGCTAACCGGGTGAGTAAGCGGTGTTAAGTGCCGCGGTGGGGCGAGACGAGGTCGCTCATATCTTCCCTTCATTGAGGGTGGTTGGTTTGGTCGTGGTGCCTGGCTGGGCGGACCAGCTTTATCAGGTCGCTCACTCTTTCGTCCTTCCTCCTCATCCTTCTTTCTCCTATCAGCCTCTTCTGCGTCCGCGTACCGGTTGGCCGTTCTCATGAGTTCTTCATAAGAGCGTGGGTGGTGGGTGTTCAGTTGTTTGTGGAAATCGCCTGACCTTAGTGCTTGGATGAAGATGAGAATTGCTGCCTTCGAATCGAAGTCATATACGTTGTTGACTTCTTTTTTCCATTTGCTTAAGAAGTCTCGCAGGCTTTCTCCCTTATCCTGCTTTACCCCACCGAGATGTGAGAATGGTTTCTTATGTTGTATACTCCCTGAGAAATAAGACAAGAAACTTTTGGATAGCTCTGCAAAAGTCTGAACTGATCCATCTGGGATTGTGTTAAACCAATCTTGAGCAGTCCCGTCTAAAGTGGCCAAAACGCTCTACACATTATGGCATCGCTTGCCCCAATCATGACCATGGCTGCCTTGTATCTTGTCATATGGGTACGCGGATCTGAAGTGCCAGTGTAGGCCTTGATGGTGGGTAGTCGAAAGTCTTTTGGAAGAGGAACTTCCATTATGTCAGGAGAGAATGGAGCGGCCATTCTTACCTCCGGTTCTGGTGAGTGTTCTCTTGCTTCTACTTTCTTTTCCAAATCATCTATCTGCCTTTGGAGTCTTTCCACCAGGCCTTCCTGTGGTGTTTTGTGTCTAGTGGAGTGACGAGGAGCCAATCCACCAGATTCACCCATCCTTTCTCCGGATGGTCGTTTGGTTACTGCTTTTCCTCCTTGGGCACGGGGACCTCTATTGGAGGATCCTTGCATCCCCAGCCGATCTCGGATAGATCTAGAAGCCGCCGGTCGTTCTCGAACAGATCTGGAAACTGGTTGAGTTCCACCTTCCTGTCGTTGAGTTCTGTTTTGCCTCGGAGATTGCACTTCTTTCTCCAGAGGGGGTGGTGGCGGTAAGATCTGGCCTTGCATTCCTGCGACTAGTTGGGCCATCGTCGCCGCCGTCTGTTGGATGACCTGCGCTGCTGCCTGAAGGTCCACCACCTGGGCGGGAGCAGCAGTTGCTGGGAGGGGAGTACGGCCACCACCATGGTTGTTGTTGAGTTGGCTAGTGCGGCCACTACCATGGTTGTTGTTGAGTTCGGTATCACGAAGATCACCCGAGGGGTGACCCTTGTTCACCTGACTAGGTGTGTGCGAGCTGCTGGATCCAGATGCCATTGATAGTGATGAGATGAACTGAGTGGTTTTTTGATTTTGTGATTTTAGCCTGAGATCTGATCTCGGCTCTCAACGAGAGCACCAATGACGGTAATAATGTGTTTACCGGTATATTATTTGAATGAGTATTTGAATACAATATTGAGCGTAGTGCTCAGTATACAAGAGAGTTCAGTATGTATTGTCTAAGTTCAAGTGTCCCCCCCTTCACTATGTGGTTGTGAGCCTTTTTCTTCCCTTCAGCTCAGTAACGGAGCATTGATGAAGAGTTGATCGTTGGACATCAGTACCTGAGGTGTTGAATGCTGAGGAGCTGAACGTTGGCCATCAATGCTGAGGAGTTGGACCGTTGCGCATTGATGCTGAGGAGTGAGGTGTCTTGGGTAGTTTGAACGGCAACTGTCTTGGTCATGACAACGGTTCCAGGTCGGGTATCCAATTACCCTGTCAATATATATATATATATATATATATATATATATATATATATATATATATATATATATATATATATATATGTATGTATATATATATGTATTATATTTTCAGTCCACACACGTGTGCTTGTGAGCAAATCTCCAGCGCTTCATTTCCAGAAGCTTTGTTCGTGGATTTCTTCGTGCTCATCGACTGCTTAACAAAAACTATAGATTCGCTCATTCGTTGGATCGATTTGTTCACAAAGATGGGGAGACTACTTTATTTCTACTGCTCAGGGTTTTTTCCAGATGGAAACCATACGACGCTTAAGAAATAGGTTACGAATAGTGGGGTAATCTGAATACTTTATGGATTTCAAATTCAGTATAAATGAGGTACGATTCTCTGTGAAATCTACTGTATTGTTTTTGTTAGAGTTAATGCCCAAAATGGTCCCCCGACTATAGCCTTTTCTTAATTTGGTGTCTTGACTTTTAATTGCACCCAAAGTGGTTCCTAGACTATTCAATTTTAAGTCAAAAAGGCAATCCGTTAGATATGGCGTCAAATGAGTGTTAAAATGAAGGGTAAGATGGGTAATTCAGGTCTTGTTCTCCAGTTTAACACTTTCTCTGATAGATCAACAATGGCTAGAACAGAGGAATGAAATGTGATGGGTTGTTGGGTAAATAGTTTAGCAATTGTTGTTTGGGTAGTCACGAGCAAAGGGCCCATCCTCCCCACAGCTGAACCAACCTCCTCCGCCTCCGTCGCTGTAACAGCCACCACCGTTGCCGCTGTAGCCTCCAGAACGGCCACCACCACTCATGCTTCCGCTTTAAAGCCATACCCACCACCACCGGTGCTACGGCCACCGCTGCCGCTGCCCACGCCTCCTCCTCCGCCGTCGTCACCGGATGACACCTCAAACTCTACAGCCTCCCCTTCAACGAGGCCGCAAAACCCCTCAGATCTAATCCTCGCTGCCGTCGTCGGGGGTTATAAACCCAAATCCCTTCTGGTCACTGAACCATTTCACACAGCCCTTCGGCCTCTCTGTTGCTCTCTCTCTCTCTCTCTTTGTTTTTTTTTACAACAATAAAATATCAGGAATCATGATTAACCTAATTTGGCTAATGTTGCTATCTATCTGTCTAGTCTAGACTAGATGCACAATGAAACTAAACTTACAGATGTACTCCGTATTATTTTTGTCAAAGAAACATGGGCATCATTTTCAAATGAGGGGCTTCTGAGTGGGGATGCGAAAAGGAGAGGCGGAGGTCTTAGGCTTCGCTCCAATTGCCAATATGGTTGCGGCGGTCCGAGCAGAGGCTGTTGCGGAGCGAAAGACAGACGCGGCGATGCTGGCGATGGTTTCTCGCTGGTCAAAGGTCACAGGTCTCTGTCTAACGCCAAGTTGACATCAAAGGTCAAAGGTCACAACAAACAATATAAATTGTCCTTTTTGTCCTTTTATTTAACGCCAAGTTCACATTAAAGCTAACAGAGACCAAATTGACTTAAAATTGAATAGTTTGGGGACCACTTTGGGTGCAATTAAAAGTCAAGGCACTAAATTAAGAAAAGGCCATAGTCGGAGGACCATTTTGGGAATTAACTCTTTTTGTTATTTAGCGACTATGAACAGTTTATGTAAGAATTTTAAGCTTACTATTAGTAAAGAACAGATCTAGGGTTTAAGAATTGTGAAGTAGTATGTTCCAGCGTTGAATTCATGTAGCTTCGATGTAGATTTTTCAATATACATGGCTAAAATGATGTTTGTATTCCAGTGAATGTAAACCTAAGCATTTAACCATAGATGAGTTATTGAAAGTTCTAGGCATTTAATGATTCTTTGATTTTTTATACATATGCAGGTTGGGAGATTTTCAAGAGCCTGAAAAAAAGATAAGTATTCCCAAAATGTTTGGACTATAATCTTACACGAATTTGTGGTAAACCTAAACAAAACAAACTATAACTTGTAATTTTTGACATCTTTTATGTAATATGCAGGAAATATGAAAAAAACAATCAATTCATATGGAAGATAAGTACAAAAAACCCTGTAAATTACCATTTACAGTGTCACTGTATAATGTTGTATGAACAAACGAAGAACATTATCTATTTAGTATTACAAATTCAGTTTTAAGCTACGTACCTTTATTTTCTAGAGAAGATTTTCTTTTACATCCTAAAACTGTTGATTTTGTCAATTTCTTCATCTCTGGATGGTATAGTGTAGAGAGCAGAGACAGTAGAAATTTGTACTATGGAATTCTTCTACCTTTTATAGATTGTAAATGCAGTTGATAGGATTACTTTTACAACATAGCTGTAATAAACAATCATGATATGTCTTTACTTATTCCTAGGAAACCAAACAGTTTTTCATTGGTATTTAATACCAATACTTTTTCACCAGTTGCAAAGATACCAATGTAAAAGTAGCATTTATTACTTAATCATGCCCTAACCACTTATAACACTAAACTGATTCCTCATTATTGTCTGTTATTTAGTAAAACTTTGGTTAGTTGATGAAGAGATTTAAATGAATGATATTTTATTTTTTACAACACTCATTCATTCAATTGATGATAAATGAGCTCTTTAAAGTTAATAGCTCACTTCAATGTTTTTAGCATATTATTTTAGTAAAATGTCAATGTTTTTTAACATTAACTTGATATTATCATTCACTAACAATACTATATGAGGTGGTAAATTCAAAGTATATTAGGTCATAGCAGTACTATGTTTAGTCAGTTTACCTTTTACATATTTACAGAATGTTGTTAGGTCATAGCAGTACTGTGTTTAGTCAGTACTCTTTTGTGTGAGTGATAAGTGCCAAAAGTAGCCATATTTTATGGGTTATTTATGTGTAAAATATGCTATAATAGATGTCCATTAGGCCTAGAAACATGATAAGATAGGGTGATTTCGTTGCATATAGGTCTAGGGGCTAATCTTGTGTGTTTTAGAATAATCTGCACAAATCTTGCACTTCGCAGGGCATTCCGGCGACACTTCAGTAAAACGGACGTAACCGGAGCTAGGAATGTCCAAATGAGGCGAGGCAAGTTGCTATGGAACCGTATCGACGAGAGCTACAAAACAGAAGAAGACAGAAGAAGCAAACTTCACCACGCATGCTCACACGTGTGTGAGCGGCGTGGTTGCTTACTGGTTCGCTCCCACACACACTCACACGGGTGTGAGCCGCGTGGACGCGACACAGCGCGGAAATTATTAGGGCGGAATTTTGGGGGCTATATATATATGCCCTTTATAGGTCTTTTAGATCAGTTTCCCACAGCCCCCAATAGCTTTAGATCTGATTTCCCTTTGCAATTTCTTCCCCTTTGGGGAGGAAGACAAATCCTCCTTAGATTAGATTTAGCTTAGGATTTGAAGATGAAGATTATGTAGATTAAGCTTCTTTTGGTATAATTTCTCTTCCTTTAATATAAAGTTTGAATCTTTACTTTATTGCTTTGTTTTCCTTGCTTCTATTTATGTTTATCATATTAGAGTAGATTAGTTGGGTGTGTGTGCCCTTGTTGATCTATGGATTGATGCTTATAATTTGATATTATGTTCTTGGTATTGTGGGAGTATGATTGATGATATGTATGGATGATGTTGTTTAATCTTTGCTTCTATTTCCGACCGGGATAGGTAGTAAACCCGTAGGAAGTGAGTGTGTGCGCGATAGCGGCCACTCACGAGCCTAGATCATCCATATCTCCGCTCTGATTCGAGAGGAGTGATAGGCAAGGTGTTCGATAAAATGCCTCAACCGAATGAGGATTGAGAGTCTGAGTGTGACGCCACTCGGTACCAAGACCGTGACTCCCTAGATCAATCCCGAAACCCAATTCCAAGCTAGCTACGATAATCAATCCGTTGGCTTAACTTTGGCATGCACCCCTTCCTTTTACCTTTTATATTTTCTATCTTATTTTACTTTCAAACCCTTCAACCAACCATGAACTCTACCTTTAATTCTTGTAACTCTTACCTTTCAACCTCTTAAATGCCACACGTATTCGGTTCCCATTCGCCATCCTTGAGAGACACGACACTCGGGGAGTCTTGACTCTTCGTTTTACCACTTCACCTTCACTCCCACTAAACACACAACATCAAAATGGCACCGTTGACGGGGATGACAAACGGTTCTTGAATTATGTTGACATTTTGGAAGTTGATTTTTAAGAGTTCTTGAATTGCTTTCTTTGCTTGAAGAAGTGAGCTTATTTGCTTTGAATATTTTATTGCTCACTTGCAACTACTTCTAGTTGCATATATTTGTTGTTGGCTAAGCTTTGGGCAGGAAATTTTTGTTAAAATTCATTTGAAAGCTTTCCAATGTATGCTCCAATGAATCCCCATGGTTACCCACACCATGAAGGAAATCCTTTGAACTATACTCCACCCCAACAATATCCAAATTATCCCCATTCCACCCATACTTACATTCCACCAACATATCACTATCCACCTCCAAACCCTTACCCATTTCCATATCACTACTTACCGCACCCAATTTCTTATCCATCTTATATAAATAACCATCACCCACCACCATACATACACCCTATCCCACCGAATCAAAACAAATTTCCCCCACAATACTCCACTTTTCAAAATGACTCGCTAAGCTCTAAAGAAATATTCCAAAACATAGAGAGTAAGCTTGCACTAATGATGAGAACAATTGACCCAAGCTATACTCCCGAGCCATTTTCGTTCCATAATTCCCACCCAAACAACCATTACCCATCTCCATCACAAATTCTTAAAGGAAACAATCCTACACATTACCTTGAAACACCACCTTCCAATTCGTATTTTACCATACCCGATCCTTGTGATTATATCCCACCGGCCAAGGACGAAATCGAAGTTCTTAAAGAGAAAATAGAAGTATTCACAAGAATGGCCAAGGAGGATACGGCTCACTTGAAAGCCGAAATTAGGAGCGAATTAAAGGATTATCTCGCTACTCTCCGGGAAGAAGGACTTCCATTGGAGGAGATCGAAACAAAAATGTTAGCCATGATGGAGGAGTTCATGAGGACAAGTTCATCACGGATAGGTAATCCACTTGAAGAAAATCTCCCAATTTTGGAAGCTAATCCAAGGATGGATGCACAAAACACTGGAAAGGAAGTAAGTAATGAAGGGATGGTAGATTGTTATGCTCCGGTGCTAGAAGAAGTTCCGATTTTCGAATTGAAAAATCCAAAGGAGGTCGAGATGGAGAGCGATGGTGAGAACATCGAAGTGGTATGGGAAGATAAAGAGCCTACACATGGTAACATTCCTAAACCTTCTTGCATTACTTCCTTCGAAGATCCATGTTCTTTTGATAGATTTACTTATGACACTCGAGTGGATGACTCCCTTTTACGATGCAACAATGATTTATATTCTCATGATACTGAATGTTTTTATTTCCGGGAGGATGATTCCATAGGCTTTGTTGACAATTTTATCAACGAGTGCGAAAGGCTTGATAAAGATACTCATGCTCCTTGTAAAGATGACTCCCTACGTGTTAATGTTTCTACTACTTATGACTATGATTGCTTTAATTTTTGGGAGGATGACTCTATAGTAAATCGTGATATATTGGTTGGAAATCATAGGGATTCTAGTTTGTTTGAAGATGAATATGATAGTTTTAAATTCTTGGAAAATGAATCCTATGATTTGGGACGAGATGAGTTGATAGGTGAGGGGGATATTACTTCGTTATATTCTGAAAAAGAAAAGGGTGATTCTTTTGGACAATTAGAGTGGGGAGATGAGAATAGAGAGTGTGAGAAAGAGATGATGGAAAAGGAGGGAATTTTCACATTTGATTTGTTCGAGGGAATTGAGGGGGGTGATATGACCTCCAGTGAAGGGATATGGTCTCAACCTTATGATCAAATTGATAAGACCATCAGGGGTGGAAGAGAGCATGAGAAAATAGTGGAAGATCACACTACCTTTGAGAAATCAAGGGGAGTGTTTGAAGCCATGAACCTTCCGATTATACACCTTGTTCTTCCCTTATTTGTGTGGGTATTCAAGGATGTTTCCCATCTTGGGACATTCCTTGAAGCAAAAGTTCACGGGACGCTTGGTAAGGTCCCAAAATCTGTGTGTTTCGAAGGATAGAACACACAACGTCTGGCCAGGAGACGTTAAACCATGGCGCACTTGGGGGGCAGTCCCAACGTTATCCTTAGCTTAGAGTTTTATTTCTTGTTTACTTTTTACTTTCCTTCGTTTATTAGTAGTTTTTCTTTTTATCATAGCCTTGCTTGAGCTAACATCGCAGGTGATTTTGGTGCTAAGCCATGACGAATGAGCTAAACCGAATCAAACATGGAAGGCAAAAGCCAGGAGACGAAGAAGGTGATCAGCACTGCTGACCACGCCTGCTCACACGCGTGGAGCCAGGCGTGGAATCTTTCCAGAGCCGCTCCACGAGGACCACCACGCGTGTGAGTCACGTGGACAGGTCCTGGACAGATTTTCGTGCATTATTTTCTTTTCATCCAATTTTTATGAGTCTCCAAGGTCTGGCCGTGCCAAAAATCATCTCCTATCTTGATTTACATATCTTTCTTATTGCTTTTGTTTTAATTACTTACCTTGTTTTAGGATTTATACTTTAATATTTTCATTATGAATAAAATAACTTCCGCAAGGCCATTCCACGTCAATTGGTTGTCTTCTTGCGCTAACATTGTTTCATGTAGCTTGGAGAACGAAGGCAAAAGAGATGTTAGAAGCTTAAAGTGTGGAAATGAAGGGATGCTTACTTGGTTGTAAACCTCTTATCCCTTCTACTTTTTATGCCTCGTTTTTCAATTCTAAAGTGTGGAAATTGAATTGTTATACGTGTTCCTTGCATACTTGATAAGCACATGCTATTTTGCACACACATAATGCTATATTGTTGACACCCCACACCCCCGGAAACACTTCTAAAGTGTGGAAAGGGTTTGATTGATTTTGAATGGTTGTGCTCCTTTGTTCCACTTGATCCTCAAGGCAATATCGAGGACGATGTTTGTTTTAAAGTGTGGAAAGGATGCACCTTGTGCTTATATTGTTTGTTGCTTGATTGATATATTGGTCTTGTCTTATGGGTGTGTTTTTATCTTTGGAGAGTGTGTCATTGTTCACATTATCTAGGGAGAATGTTAATCATATGCCAAAAATAAAATTTTTTCTCTTTGAATATCCATGGGAAGTACCCCTTCTTTGACCAAATGAGCTTTAAATTCTTGAATGCTTGCATGATATTCACCTCTTATTTTCCTTAGACCTTAGTCAATGATCTCTCGAAGTGGGAGTGTGCACCCCTTAATTTTAGAAAGATAAGTGAAAGCGAAGCCCGGAATTGAACTAATTTTGGTAGGGCATGGGGCAAAAGGTGAGCCTAACAGTGAGCTTAGAGTGAAAAATCCCTTAATCCCAAGAAAAAGGCATGAGGGGTTGTATGGAGAAACAGTAGAAAAGGCAAAAGACCAATCCTAGAGATAAAAATTGAGGAAAGCCATCTCGCTAGGTTGTGTTCAACCATAGTCTTCATAAAAAGCAAAAGCTATGCCTGGAGTTGGTTGTCCACATAAAATGTTCCTAGGAGATGAGAAAATAGAGCGGAGGTGAGCCGCTTCGCTAGGATTCGGGCACCCATTGCACTGTCTTCGAAAAAGCATGGATCTCCATGTGAAGTCGGGTCGCCCGATGGCGTTATCCTAGGAAGTGAGAAAATAGAGTGATCGCCCAAGCCATGGCGATGAGCGGTCCATGTCCCTACCCTCACTTATTTTACGCGTTGGGCTTTGGCGTTTAGTTGAAAAGTATTGGTTGAGGTGTGCACATCGTTCCCACTAGGGGGCTCGGCTTGAAGGCCTTTGTAAAATTTGAGGTGAATCTAATTTGGATTGCATGCTTGGTTGAATGAAGGGTGTGTGCGTTGCATTGTCCAAATGAGACCATAGGGGTTTTGCTTCGTTTGTATATTCTTAGAGTGTATGGCATGTGGTTACCATTCTGTGTAGATAATGTGCGTCATTTCACCCACTCTGTTGTTACACCCTAGAGTTAATAGACCGATTAATTGATTGAGTAACACAGCTACCTTTGGCACTTAAATGATTAGTGTTTAATTGTGAATTGCTTGAGGACAAGCAAAGTTAAAGTGTGGAAAATTTGATAAGTGCCAAAAGTAGCCATATTTTAGGGGTTATTTAGGTGTAAAATATGCTATAATAGATGTCCATTAGGCCTACAAACATGCTAAGATATGGTGATTTCGTTGCATATAGGTCTAGGGGCTAATCTTGTGTGTTTTAGAATAATCTGCACAAATCTTGCACTTCGCAGGGCATTCCGGCGACACTTCAGTAAAACGGACGTAACCGGAGCTAGGAATGTCCAAATGAGGCGAGGCAAGTGGCTATGGAACCGTATCGACGAGAGCTACAAAACAGAAGAAGACAGAAGAAGCAAACTTCACCACGCACGCTCACATGCGTGTGAGCGGCGTGGTTGCTTACTGGTTCGCTCCCACGCACGCTCACACGCGTGTGAGCCGCGTGGACGCGACACAGCGCGGAAATTATTAGGGCGGAATTTTGGGGGCTATATATATGCCCTTTATAGGTCTTTAGATCAGTTTCCCACAGCCCCCAATAGCTTTAGATCTGATTTCCCTTTGCAATTTCTTCCCCTTTGGGGAGGAAGACAAATTCTCCTTAGATTAGATTTAGCTTAGGATTTGAAGATGAAGATTATGTAGATTCAAGCTTCTTTTGGTATAATTTCTCTTCCTTTAATATAAAGTTTGAATCTTTACTTTATTGCTTTGTTTTCCTTGCTTCTATTTATGTTTATCATATTAGAGTAGATTAGTTGGGTGTGTGTGCCCTTGTTGATCTATGGATTGATGCTTATAATTTGATATTATGTTCTTGGTATTGTGGGAGTATGATTGATGATATGTATGGATGATGTTGTTTAATCTTTGCTTCTATTTCCGGCCGGGATAGGTAGTAAACCCGTAGGAAGTGAGTGTGTATGCGATAGCGGCCACTCACGAGCCTAGATCATCCATATCTCCGCTCTTAATCCGAAAGGATGAGATCCGAGAGGAGTGGTAGGCAAGGTGTTCAATAAAATGCCTCAACTGAATTAGGATTGAGAGTCTGAGTGTGACGCCACTCGGTACCAAGACCGTGACTCCCTAGATCAATCCCGAAACCCAATTCCAAGCTACCTACGATAATCAATCCGTTGGCTTAACTTTGGCATGCACTCCTTCCTTTTACCTTTTATATTTTCTATCTTATTTTACTTTCAAACCCTTCAACCAACCATGAACTCTACCTTTAATTCTTGTAACTCTTACCTTTCAACCTCTTAAATGCCACACGTATTCGGTTCCCATTCGCCATCCTTGAGAGACACGACACTCGGGGAGTCTTGACTCTTCGTTTTACCACTTCACCTTCACTCCCACTAAACACACAACATTAGTGTGTTTAGCAAAATTTTAACTGGACAATGTTTATGCAGATTCATTGATTGGCCCTATTTAATTGATTCATTACAAAGCAGCTGGAATTGGCAGCTTAATCGCAGTAGGTGTTGCAAAAGAACAAAGGAGATTCACTTTCAAGAACTCTATAAGTAGGTAACAACTATGTATATTGATTTCATTTCCAAAAATACCAAGTATTGTATTCATTACATAAGGTAGAACTGTTAGATAAGTTTATGATGCACTATCTATGTCTTCACTTCCTTCTGCTACACTTCACTAAATGCCTTCTGCTAACTGTTCTATCAAGCTGCTATGTGATCTTTCCAGCACTAAAACATTGAGTACTACACTGCTACATCTTTTCCCATTTCACATCATGCACATATAAAGAACCTGCAAAACTTTTGACTTGACAAACAAATAACATAGCATATTAAACACTAAGTATTAATATCAGACAATTGTGTGAACAGTATAGTGCTGGAAACTGAGCACAATTTAGAAACCAAGCAGTAAATTCTTAGCAGTTAAAGAAAACATCAAAAGTCATCTCAATAGGACCAAAAACAACAATTCAAAAACCAACCAAGCAGTTAAAAAAAACAATTACAGGAGACATTGTTTGAATTAATTTTGCAGTAGGACCAAACACATGCGGGAACAATTGTCAGTAGGACCAAAACACATTGTTTGAAGACGACAAATAGTAACCATTGTGACATTTATACCAATTCATGTTTCCTTATCATCAGCTCCCTTCTCCTCCTTGACCACCACAACTTTTTTCTTCTTTGAAATTTGAGTGCTGGAAAGTTGATCAAGTAAACTTCTCTTAACAGCCACAGTCTCAGTTACATGAACTGATAGTTCCTTCACAGCATTCATATTTGGACTCTCTGCCTCTTCCTCTGAAAAAAATCCCTGAATAAATAGGAGTACATTAGTTTTATAGAAGAACCTGAAAAAGTAATACTTGTAGACATACAGAATATAACATAGCTTACTTACCTCATATGAATCTGATTCATTGTCAGTAAGTTGTAACTTAGAGGATAAACAATCATCACAATCGTCAAGGAGACAAGGACAATAAGTATTGAACATCTCAGGGAAGTGTTTCACTTGCATTACAGGAATATCATGACTTAGGTTGTCTAATTGATTTTTTGTACATTGACCTTAAAGGAAAGACCTCGGCCCACCATAGTTTTAAGCTCTTTAGGGATCTTATGTAACACCCCGACTCGACTTTACCGTACATCCGGAGTAGTTACCGTCACACCTAGACTGAACCCAATCAAATCCAGATAGAGTTCACTCCAGATGCACAAGCTGAAGATAAGGAAATTGTTTCATATCGTCAAAACCCGTCATAACTTCATATATGTATATATGAGTAGCAAAAGGGTAGTTATACTAGCTACAAAATGTACAAGAGTTTTCTTTCGGCCCATTAGAACAAAGTTTGGGCTATTCTCTCCTCTAAAACCTCGATGGGGTAGAACCCATAACTCGCCTAAACAGCATCCATGAAACACAATGGACTACTGGGAACAGGAGACCAGGCAGGTACAACCGGGTGAACAGGAGCAGGAACAGGATCAGGAGCATAAGCCGGAGCTGGAGGCTCAGGAGCGAAGCCGGGAGTATACGGGTCGTCGCCTGCTAGATACTGTACATAATCATCATAGTCTAAGATAGGAAACATGAACTCTGATAAGTCATCAGAGTTCCCGAGGCTGCACGAGCCCACGCTAGACTGCATCTGATAAAGGACACAATGAATTGTAGTTAGCACGGCGGCTAAGTAAGGACATCCATTGTCACTCAAAAGTAAACAAAGGTTTCGAAAATATAATAATTTGAAAGCTGTAAGCTTTACCCATAAGTTGAAAATCTACCTGCAACCAGATTATCAACAAAAGAAAGTATAGTAGAGTATATGAGTTGCATCAACATATAATACTTTTCATTTCCGCGAATTTTCATCATTTTTAACTCAAAAGAGAGAGAGTTCAACAGCACACTTCAGTGCTAAACTTTCGTGACATCTTATTCTTCAGCATAGTTACGGAGTAACTAAAATTTTATAGTTAGAACTCACTTAGTTTCCCCCTGGATAAGTGTGAGGCCTTTTTGGAGTATTTTCAACAACCTCGGGCCACGGCATTCATGCCTCCCGCAGGTCAAACATCTCAACAACCTCGGGCCACAACTCACAAGCCTCCCGTAGGTCAACCATCTCAAAAAAACCTCGGGCCACGGCTCACAAGCCTCCCGCAGGTCCAACATCTCAACAACCTCGGGCCACGGCTCACAAGCCTCCCACAGGTCAAACATCTCAACAACCTCGGGCCACGACATTCATGCCTCCCACAGGTCAAACATCTCAACAACCTCGGGCCACGGCACACAAGCCTCCCGCAGGTCAAACATCTCAACAACCTCGGGCCAGGGCACACAAGCCTCTCGCAGGTCAAACATCTCAACAACCTCGGGCCACGGCTCACAAGCCTCCCGTAGGTCAAACATCTCAACAACCTTGGGCCACGTCACTCATGCCTCCCGCAGGTCAAACATCTCAACAACCTCGGGCCACGGCACACAAGCCTCCCGCAGGTCAATCTCGTAAACAACCGCTGGGCTATGGTAATTAAGCCCTCCCGTGGGTTAATCAAGTCTTTCACAACTTTATCCATAAATTAAGGTTTTCAAAACATTCTTTCTTTCTTGGATTTAATTAGTATTTTCGCATAATATCTCAAAACGATTATTTCAATCAAAATATATTTCCAAAATATTCATATTTGTCAAAGACTTTTCACCATAAATTTCTCAAGCGACTAGGGTTACACTTGTTCCTTAAAAACAAGATATTTCTTACAAATTTATGTACATAACTTCCAAAATATTATTTGTTCTTTCAAAAATTGAACTCGGTTGCCCGTAGGCCTTTCAAACGTCATATCATGCAAGAGCAAAAATTACGGAAGAAAGTTCGGTCGAAAATAGATCCGCGCCGTGCAGACGCGCGGAGGTCTGCACCGCGTCCGGCCGTTCGGCCGTGAGTTCGCTCACTGGACGCCGATGGACGCGCAGTGGACGCGCGTCCATGGCCGCGTCCGTCCGAATATGCCAACTTCGGGCAGCAAAACCGCGTTGTAACGCCTCGATTTTCCACTATTTTCACAAGTATAAGCCTATATGGACATAAATACAACATATACATGCATAAATTGGCTATGAACATGTATACAAAAATTACCAAAAATTCAAAGTGTAGTTCTTGAGTCAACTAAGAGATCCTCAAGTTTAACTCATAATTTTCACATAAAATTCCTAGTCTCATAGTTCACTAGCAATTGTCCATTTTCAAGTGACTAAACCGACTTAAGGGATTCCTTACCTCTCAAGTAGTTTTTAATACCGTAGACAAAGTTGTGATCTCCTCCTCCAAATTTTCACCGAAGATCCTAAATAATAATCATCATAATAACAACATTTTCATGAATCCTTAGCTTAAAATTAAGTTCTAGGAAAGGATTCTAGCTATTTTAACCGAATAAAACCAAAGTTTTACCTATTATGGAAGCACTTGTGTAGGAAAAATGGCTATGGAGTTCTTGGATCACAAGATGAAGATGGAATTTTTCTCCTTTTCCTCTCCAATATTTTCGGCCAAAGTGGGAAAGAAATGGGAAATCAAGCTTATATTTTGTCTTATAAGATAAGGAAGAAGAAGCTTGGAGAGTAAGTTTATATGTTATATCTTGTAAGATAAGGAAATGGATGCTTGGAGATCAAGTGTCAATTTGGATCATCCCAACATTATTTTAATATAAACACATGGTGTAGGGTTTTGCCAAGTGTCACAATCTCATAGGTTCCAAAATAAAAATCTTCCAACTTATCAATTGTGGTCCAAACAGATAAAGTTTCGGTGGAAAATAACTTAATTCGGGAAAATTTCGATACCAAAATTATTCTAAAAATAATCCCGTCATTATCCACTAAAATCGGACAATTTTCCGATATCTCGCGAAATACAGTGGTCCGGAGGTTCGTAATAAATTTCACTCTTACGGTTCGTCTAATTTCCACTGAACTGAGTAGGAAGTTCACGCTTAATCGTATCATGCTTAATAATCCATTTCCTAGGGAAATTCGAACTGTATATACGTCCTTAAAAAAAGTTTACGGTTCGTGACCGGTACGTAGATCGCAGCTTATTAATAACTAGTCTCACTTATAAAAATCCTTCTGAAGTGCCGAGAGATCATCTCATAAATGTCATAGCCTAAAAGAAATATTTTTCGAACCCTAAACATATCGGAATAGACGAGGGGTTACATCTTAATCATTACCTAAGATTTGAAAAGAAATTAGAAAATAGTATGTGAAAAAGGAGTTGTAGAACACACATTAATCAATGATTTATTAAAAGTAAACAAACCTTTGGCTGCGTTGCTAGCAATTCATCAGCTTTTACACTAACCAAATCAAGTGCTTCACGATCCCATAGGAGAAAGGGTGCTGTACCCTTAACATCAACAACTCTAACCTTGATTTTATACATGTAAATGCATTCATCGTATCTGCTTTTACACTTGCTACAGTCAAACATTCCGTTATTTAATTCCACCTTCTTATTACATCCTGGTCCTTTGCAGGACTCGTAAAACCAATCATTAACATCGGACTCTATACCGATGATCTGTGCAGGTACCCAGAATTCCCCTACCTGTGCAAAAGGAAAAAAAGGTTAGCACTTACTATAATAAGATTGAAGTAAATTACTGTGAAGAAAGAACTTTTATGTACCTCTCTATTCTGAAAGATGTCAGATATGGTAATGATACGCATTTTTGAACTACTTAAATCACCACCACTTGAATTACCATAACTATAAGCTGAATTTGAGGTAATGCTCTTTAAAGGTGTTTGCTGCAAAGATAGGCTAAAAGGGAAAAAATATATATATCAGTAATCTGTGTACTGTAATCCAAAATGTTAAACAATAAATAAAATAATTGTGTATGGCAACAAACCTGTCTCTAAACTCCAAAAACTCAGTACTATCTCCATTAAACAGAAGTTGGGTAGCATCATAAGAACTTGTTATTTTCACTTCAGCAGCTACATCATAATATTTGAACTTATATTGCAGGAAATTGGAAATTAAAATGGTACACGTATGAGGTAAGGATATCATAACCTACCACTGTTATTTAAGGTATGACTTGTATGCACATTTTTCTGCTCTAAGAAAGTTTAGGGTTAGTTCACTTACAGTTTTCATAAACCTTCACCCTTCCCATCTGAATTAGCACAATGACTGGCTCTACAAAATCCTTTCTGAAATAAGGCATCACTTTCTCAACATGCTGATCCCATACAGTGCATTTAAGTTTATGGCCACTTACAAAAAATAAGTAGAAGGTTAGAAACAAAAGAGAAGCATATCTATGTATATAAACAAATTTTTGTAGGGTTTACTTTAAATCCTCAATGAGGAAATCTATGAGCCGGGAAGTGCTACCAGATATCAACTTATCCAAAGGGGAGTATATTTCCACTACCCTTCCAATCACATCTACAAAAAAAAAAAAAAAAAAAAAAAAAGTGAGCAGTCTATTGTTAGCCATTAGTAGTTGGTTATTAGTAGTCTTGAACTATGTAAGAAAACAAAGAAATAGATGAAACATACCAACCAACACTTTAGGATCCACTGTCTTCAAAGCAGTAAAGGACTGTAAACGATACATATATGTGTAGGGAAATCTAATCCTTTGTAGTCTTTTACCAATGTGGCAATGTCTCATTGAATAACTGCAACATGTGAGGACCATTGCATGTCTTATAGGTATAATAATGTTGAACGACCAGGAAATTTTTTATACAATACACATTGCCCTCAATAAATTTATTCTGAATAGACACATTCTTGCCAGGAATATGCAGATCAACATATGACCCCTATAAAATAAGAGGTAATTAATTTCTACTGCTGTATATTGTATTATGAATGAAGTAATGAAGTCTACAATTACTAATATTACCTCTTGGTCATGTAGAACACACTCTCTTGATTTGATCTCTTCACTAAATTTGCTTTGCAGAACATCGTAGGTACGCACAGCTCTCAACTTCATGGCAACTGTCGTTTTGTTCTTCTTAATCTCTCTTACAACAATGTACATTGGAGCCATGGCCTAAGACTCGAGAGTGTAGTTCTAAACTTGTTCGTATTAGATCTGCAAATGTGTAAATGAAATTATTATGAAACTGTAATATGTATTTATATTGGTAGATATAGGTTTAAATCGATTCAGATAGGGATGTTAATCGAAGAGTCACGGTGATTACCAATAACTATTACAGCCTTTAGTTGAAAACCCAAAGGGTTTGATCATTAATGATAGACAAAATATCCGTCCTCAAAAAGACCACCTCATTTTAATGCAATCTGATCTCCTAAAAATTGGCCAAAACGACTTCGTTTCTATTGGGCGGGAAACTGATTTTTTATTTTATTTTCATAAAGGTGTTGCTTATATATATATATATATATATATATATATATATATATATATATATATATATATATATTCCTACAAAATTAATGAAAGTTTAAAAAATTAGAAGGAAGTCTTGAAAGATTCTACAAAAATTATTTGAAATCCATCCATTTAAAAGTCTTAATTGAATGCACCACTAAGTCATAGTACAGATTATTATAATCAATAATATATTATATTCGTCATTGCTTAAAGTGAAGCGGCCAGTTATTATATTAGCTGGATTACAAAACTACAGAATTGGCAATACGTCCTTAATGCGGCGTCGCAGACAATAGAGACCACCTTCTTCCTTGCACCTCATCAATACCAAATATTTATTTTCTTCATATATTTTTTCAATATTTTTCCCATATTTCCGTTATTTTAAAAAATAGTGTTGGACCAGCTATTGATTGTCCAAAAGTACATTGGCGCCGTCCCTAGAGATCACTACAAATAGTCATGTGATCCGTACCTTGAAAAACTTTACTTTAGCGACAATACTATGCAATATATTCTAACCACTGATCCTCAATTCGAATCTGCATCAAATCCCTCGTGTCAAGAAAAAAACTAGATTTACTCACCTAGTATATACACTATATCTTGTTCGATTTTAGGCACATTGAGCTTGTTTGAAAACCCACATCCATATTAGCTGGGGCTTGGGGTTTATGGGACTTTTGGCACCATTCTTCTGTCGTTCCTCCTTGTGGCAGGAGAATGCAAATAATAACGAAGCATAGTTTTTGTTCTTGTTTCTCTACTTTTGAAACTTAAAAATCCTAGGGTTTGAGTGGTGTATTTGAATGTGCAATGGGGTGCCCCACTCCCCCAACCCCATATAATGTATATATATTAATTATACTAATACTTAGACAAAAGTTAGGGTGGCTTAGATGGTAAGGCCATAATGTAGCATGATGAAATTGGCAGTGTTCAAACCCTATAGGTTTTAGCACCTAGTTAAATTGTATTTTTTATAACCCTATAGGTTTTAGCACCTAGTTAAATTGTATTTTTTATCAAATTAATTATGTTTCATATTTTGTTTTAAATATTTTTTATCTTAATATATTTTGATTTTTCATCACTAGTCAACAATATTTATGACTCGGTATCTAAATTTTTTTATTTTTTATTTTCAAAATATCTCGTTAATTTTAATCTTTTGCCGGTTCGCCCCCACTGGAGAAAATTTCTGGCCCCACCACTGGGTGCCACAGCGGTTTCTGCTTCAAAAGCATTGATTATAGTTTTATCACCAGATACAAACATTTTATCGCATATGGAGAAGCATATGATAACAACAATTGCGGCACAAAGAGTGGATATCTGGTTTGCTCTCTTCATGATTGCATTTCATTTCTTGCAAAAATTGACCATTTGGAAATTTGAACCGTCACTTCCACTCACTCTTCTTTGATTTAAAAAACTTCGAGAAAAAAAAAAAACTAGATTTACTCGCCCAGTAGATGCGCGAAATGCGCACGTGTCTTAATTTTCCTTCATTTTTCTCTCTCAAATGAGGCCCACAAAAATGTTAAATTTGGAGGAGTAAAAATTAGTAAAAAAAACCCTACCCCACAATAATTCAAAAACCCCGCTTTAAGGCATTTTTTTTTATGAAAAAACCTCCAAAAACAACAAATGGGATTGCTCTAAAGTAACACATCATTCGAGATCAAATGCATTTAACATTTATTTTAATTTTTTAATATTTGGTTTGCTCTCTTCACGATTGCATTTCGCTTCTTGCAGAAATTGACTATCTAAGGCCTTGTCTCCTCACTTTTACTCATTGTTCTTTGATTTAAAAAAACATCAAGAAAAAAAAAACTAGATTTACTTGCCCACTAGATGCACGAAACGCGCACCTGTCTTACTTCATTATATTTTTCACTATCTAATGGGACCCATAAAAATGTTGAATTTGCAAAGAGTAAAAATTAATAAAAAATCCTACCGCACATTAATTCAAAAACCCCTCTTTAAAGGATTTTTTTTCCTGAAAAAACCTCCTTAAAAATTACAAATGGGATTGCTCTAAAGTGACACATGTCATTCGAGATCAAATGCATTTAATATTTATTTTGATTTTCTTTAATGACATTTATAATTTTTTTACTAAGGAATATTAAAGTTGTTACTTAATTTTTGTGTTGTATATTATTGGTCATATTTATTATAATAAGGGACTTCATACTTAGATAAATAATATATATATATATATATATATATATATATATATATATATATATATATATATATGTATGTATGTATGTATGTATGTATGTATGTATGTATGTATGTATGTATGTATGTATGTATACTTATATACTTTTTTTTTTGAAAACTACTTATATACTTAGTTATTGGTACATTTAGATATCACTACAAAAAATTGGATATTCAGCGACATACATTAGATATTATGCAATTTTTGTATACCTTTCGATTATTCCTTAGTTATAAGGAAATGAAAGGGCAGCATTAAATATAGTCTTAGAGGATTGCATTATGCTGTGCTTTTTTGCTGTTTAGTGGTTGTCCACTCTTCAGTTTTGATTTGGGAATCCACAAGCTTTTGTGTGCCTTTAGCAGTTTGAATCAGATTTCTGATGCTGTTGAATTTCATACTTAGATGAATATGTACATACATTTGTATACTTAGTACGTTATTGTACATTTAATTTAGATATGTAATCTGATTGTTCCATCACTTTATTTGTCTTATTTTATTTTAGTCCATTACAAAATAACATTTTACTTTTTTACTTCAAATGCATTTATTATATATAAGCCACGCTTTAACTGATGGTACACAAGCTCAACAGAGAGGATATATAGTTTAGTCTTTACAATTGAGAGTTAGTTGCAACCGTATTTATAGCCATTGTAATTCTTCTATAAATTAAAGCTTCTTGTATCTCCATTATGTGAATAAGATCAACATTCATTTTCTTCTCATACACTCTCTGAACTTTTCCTTCGATTAAGTTTTCTGCTGCCAACTCCATCACGCTTACTAATATTATTGTTATTTTTCAAGAAATATATTACTCACACATATCATTATCACAAAATTAAAGAAGAATGAGTGGAAGTGAAGAGACCAAGATCGCAAATGGCAAATTTTTGCAAGGAGCAAAATGCAATCATGAAGGGAGCAAACCAGATATCAACTCTTTGTGCCGCTAACGTTGTTATCATATGTTTCTCTATTTGTGGTCAAATGTTTGTATCGGGTGATGAATCTATAATTGATGTTTTTGAAGCAGAAACTATAATATCACCTCAATGCACATTCGAATGCACCACTCACAAATCCCCAAGATTTTTTAAGCTTCTAGGGATGCAATTTGGGTTGGAGTTGTACTAATGGGCCAAGATGATGGAACTTAGGTAGGGGTGGGCTGGCGCAGGATGCATGTGAGGCAATTTAAATCCAGGACCAGAGCACACATAATATTATAGATTTTGGATCAAAATGACGTCGTTAGATGAGTAGGCAGACATATGTTTTTCCTTTAAATAATTAAATATAGACGTTTTATAATTATGTATTTTATCTTCTCATTCTTTGTGTTATTGTTATGTGATCCCTATGTTTCAAACTAGTTAATGATTTAGGGTGGGTTTGGTTTAAACATTAGAATGCAAATGAACCGGTTTTGAAACCGCCGCTAAAAGCAAAAGTAAAATACATTACTTTTAGATGCGGTTATAAAATCGCCGCTAAATGCAATGCTGGTCAAGAATTCTCACACTTGTCTAAAATCGCCTCTAAATCTTTTGCGACACACTATTTAGACACGGTTGAAGAGCTGCCTCTAAACAACTTAGTGGTAGTTGTAAACCGCCTCTAAATAATAAATTAACCGCCGCTAAATAACCTTTTTGGTGTAGTGATTGGAATAGTAATTAGAAACAAATACTTGGTAATAGTAATGAATTTAAGTGGAAGGAGTTTATTTGTTTAGTAGTAAATAGGAATTATAATAAAAATAATTAATTAATTAAAATAATAAATTTGGGACTAAATGGTAATTAATTTCGTTATAGTCAAGGGACCATTTAAGTAATTAACTTTTCGGAGAAAATGGTTCAGGTGATGACTGAAATGGTCCCTTGACTATAACAAAATTACCATTTTGGTTCCGAGTTAACGGATGTCTAATGGCAAAGTAAATGGAGGACTAAATTGGTTAAGATTTTTAAAGTTGAGGGACTTAATTCGTAAAAAAATAGTCAAAGACCAAATCAGTAATTTAGCTATAGTCAATGAACCATTTCGATAATTAATTCTAATTTAAATTTTAATATTTTCTTCTTCAATTTTTATTCTATTGTTCAAAAGTAGGAGAAAAAAGGTAATGGGTTTTATAATTACTTAAGGATTGGAATGTAAGATATCTAAATTAAGTAGGAAAACAAACATGATAATGAGTATCAAATCCTACAGTAGGGTGCAAAAGTTTCCAATTAACTAACGCCCCTACTGGGGATCAAACCTAGGTCACAGCTATGCCGCTTGACCACAAGGCCTTTGGCTACAATTATTAGATTACTTTCACATTATTCAAGTATTATTTTTTTCATATTTGGTGCAAGTCTTACATTTTTGGCACATTTTGTCCTTATGACCAAATTTTAGACAGGAAATGAATATAATTATTTATCACATTTTGTCCTTATGATGTTCTACCTATTACTACAAATTTGATTTTAAAGAGGGTGGATGTTGACCCTTCATGCCTTATGTGTGGTCTAACTCATGAAACTTTAATGCATACATTCTTATTGTGTGAATTTGCTAGAAGGGTTTGGCATGAAGCTTCCATTTCTGTTACTAGTTTGGTAGGAGACACTTTTCCTGTGTGGTTCTCTAATGTGATGGACTCCCTCTCACCTGAAGATCTACTTGTGGCTTTGGCAGTAATGTACCAGCTCTGGATTGCACGAAACAAGGCTGTGTGGGATTTCTGTTTGCCATCTCCTCAGCGCGTTTGGCGCATGCAGCAGCAATTTCTTGGCGGCAAGTTCACATGTAGTTACCGCCTCCATCATCCGTTGGCGCACAGGTGGCACCGATAACCGTAGCATCTGCGATGCACGAACACGCCGACCAGTACCATTGCTACTTCGATGCAGGGTTCCAACCGACGACAAAGAAGACCACCGTAGGTGCTACTCCTCACGGCGACAGGGGTGTTCGTTGCGGCGTTCAATGGCCCTCTACCGGATTGATTTTCACCGCTTATGGCCGAGTCATTGGCCTGCAAGGAGGTGTTATCCTGGCTCAGGGGACGTGGCCTCGCTTCGGTGGCTCTCTTCACTGATTGTGCATCCCTAGAACGCTTGCTCATGACCGACAATACCAATCTTTATTCTTATGTTGCGTTTTCAGTTTACGCTTCAAGGGCTATCATGTCTTCCTTTAATACTGTTTCACTGAATCTGATTCCTAGATCTGCGAATCTAGGAGCCCATTCTCTGGCTTCTTTGGCCTTTACACAGGCAAAGGCTTTGTTTTGGGATTTCATTCTACCTGACGCTATTTCTGGTTTAATTTAATATACCGCTTTTGGTTGATTTTCAAAAAAAAAAAAAAAACTCAAAATCATATCAATTTGAGAATCTCGATGCTTTTGGGTATACATATATGATTTTGAACTATAAATGCGATTCATTCAATTTATTTTCTACTAAAAATTTGATAAAAAGACCAAATGTGACGAGAAAAATAAAAGTTATACATTAAGTGACAAAACTAATACTTGAGAACTAAATGTAGATGTGACTTAATACTTTAATCGAAAATTATACTGTGGACCATGGTCTACAATGCATTGTGGACCATGGTCATGACTAATACTGCAGTTGTGTTGAACGGATACTGCAGTTGTGTTGAAAAAATACTGCAGTTGTGTTGAAAGGAAATTACAGTTGCGCAGAACAGATGTCGTTCATCCGTTAGTTCAACATAATTGTTGTATCCTTTCAACACAACTGTATCAGTTCAACACAATTGCACTATCAGTTTAACACAACTGCAGTTCCAGACGGATAAAACGACATCTGTTCCGCGCAACTGCAGTTCTCTTTAAATACAACTGCAGTATCCGTTCAACACAACTGCAGTACAGTATCAGTTCAACACAACTGCAGTATCAGTCATGACCCATGGTCCACGGTATAATGACTCTAATTTAATAGGTATGAGGGCAAAAATGAAAATACCTCTAATTCCCTATTATCCATCCGTATTATTTCCACTATTTATTTTCATCAATCTTTAATTTTTTTACTTTTGACGTTTTAAGCTAAGTAAACAATTTTTTTTTTATTACACTCAATTGTCTTATAAAATTGTAGG
The DNA here is from genome assembly GCA_003576665.1 of Ipomoea trifida. Classification (NCBI taxonomy): domain Eukaryota; kingdom Viridiplantae; phylum Streptophyta; class Magnoliopsida; order Solanales; family Convolvulaceae; genus Ipomoea; species Ipomoea trifida. Next base: position 8,281,872 of record CP025653.1, read on the forward strand.
ACTTGCTAAAGACCTTGTGGTTTATTGGCACTCGGTTTACACTCTCACATAGAGGGGAGAGGATTCGAGTCACAGTGGTAGTAACTGCTAATTTTAGCAACCGCCAAATTTGAACAAAAATATATATGTGTCTGTATAACTTAATATATTTAGAATTTAATTCTTATACTATCAATTTTTTATTCATTCTTAGGCTATCTATTGGGGGGTAAGAACTTATACACTACAAGAAAAATCGCGAATAGCGACTGAATTTCGCGACGGACATTATTCCGTTGCGATTTGGCGACGGATCTTGCGACCGAATTGATTCCGTTGCAACTTCGCGACGGAAATGGCGACGGAAATTAATTTCGTCGCTATTCTAGCTTGGCGCAATGGGAAATAAAACCCGCGAAATCTTGGCGGCAAAATATTCACGATGAATTTTGCGACGGATTTAAGTTACGTCGTCCTTATAGCGATGGAAATGGCGACGGAGTTACGTTCCGTCGCAAAATGGCAACGCAAGTGACGACGGAATGTTTTCCGTCTTGAAAAGAAAAATATATTTTTACGATTAGTTGGATATATATTGCAATATAGGCCAACATCCAATCTTCACAGTCATTCAATTTTGTTAGTATGCTAATTATTTTTTTAAAATTTAACTCCTTAATTACTAAAACTTCATAGTCTTTAACTAGTTCATCTCGTACCACCTCCAGTGCCACTAGACGTTAAATGTTAGGTAGGAAAATTACATCTCATACTTTAATCTATGATGATTTAGCATTTAATCTTCACATACATCAAATAACCATGATAGATAATTAAGTTTTCATTTTATTTAAAAACATCAAATCTATATTTAGAAATACATTTATAACTAAAGTCATACATCAATGAAAGACCAGTCGCTATACTATGGACCATGGTATGCATTGTGGACCATGGGTCATGGTTGATACAACAGTTGTGCTGAACTGATACTGCAGTTGTGTTGAAAGGATACTGCAGTTGTGTTGAAAGTTAACTGAAGTTGCGCGAAACAGAGGCCGTGTCATCCATCTGGAACTGTAGTTGTGTTGAACGGATACTGCAGTTGTGTTGAAAAGATACTGCAGTTGCGTTGAATGAATACTGCAGTTGTGTTGAACGGATGAATGACCTCTGTTCTGTGCAACTGCAGTATCCGTTCAACACAATTGCAGTATCTTTTCAACACAACTGCAGTATCCGTTCAACACAACTACAGTATCAGCTATGATCATGGTCCACAATATAATGAGACTTGATGATAAATATAATTTCTAGAATTCTTATTTGAGTTTTCCCGTAGGGTGTTGTTCTTGTTTCTCCGCTTTTGAAGCTTAAAAAATCTTGGGGGTTTAAGTAGTGAATTTGAATGTGCACTGGGGTGCTACAGCGTTTTCTGCTTCAAAAGCATTGATTATAGTGTTATCACCAGATACAAACATTTTATTGCAAATGGAAAAACATATGATAACAACAATTGCGGTGCAAAGAGTTCATATATGGTTTTCTCTCTTCACGATTGCATCTCGCTTCTTGCAAAAATTGACCATATGAGATCTTGTCTCCACATTTTCACTCATTCTTCTTTGATTTAAAAAACTTTAAGAAAAAAACACTAGATTTACCCGCCCAGTAGATGCACGAAATGCGCACGTGTCTTACTTTTCCTTCATAAACTACAAATGAGATTGCTATAAAGTGACAAGATCAAATGCATTTAATATTTATTTAATGACATGTATATATAGTTTGTTTTGACTAAAGAATATGAAAGTTGTCACTTTTGTGTTGTATACGTAATTGTCCTATATGTATATTTATATACTTAGTTATTTGTACATTTAGATATCACTACAAACATTTGGATATTCAGAACAGGAAATTTAGTGACAGTTATATACGCCACTAAGGTCATGTTTGGTAAATGACGGATCCGTCAATTTTTTGACAGATTCATCATTTTTAGCGATTTAACTATGTCAAAATGTCAAAAAATATGTTTGGTAAAGCAACGGTTTGGAGCAACGATTTTCTCCAAGCCGTTGCTTTTGCAAATGCTGCATTTTGCAGCGCTTGCAACTAGCATTATGGAAAAAAATTGCGATACTCATTGTTATATTAAATAAAAACAGCAAATTAAACTTCTTAGCTTGCAAAAATTGACCATGTGGGATCTTGTCTTCTCACTTTCACTCATTCTTCTTTGATTTAAAAAATTTCAAGAAAAAAAATTAGATTTACTCGCCCTGTAGATGCGCGAAACGTGCACTTGTCTTTTTATATTATCATAAATGAATAGTAATTATATTTCTATATTTGGAAAATTTTAAGAATTATTTTTGTAAGATTCATTTTACTTTTTAAATTTAAAATAATTTATTTTAAACCGAAAAATGTTACTTTTAATTTTTTTTTTAAATCTATAAAATTAAATAACTTTCAATCACTAAACATGAGCAAAAGTTTTATATATCCAATATCTGCTCTAAATCTTCAAGTGAAAACAACAACAACAACAAAAATAATAATAATAATTATTATTATTATTATTGGGAGTCCTACTGGTGCGGAGTTTGTGGTGCCAAACTAAATGGTCGTTATACGAATAGTGCCACATGTTCGTAATAAGACAACTAAAGTTGATGTAAAGGATACTTTATGAGTTGCATGTTTGTCTAAATGGTCATCAGGGAAATGCATTTAATATTTATATAATTTGAATTTTCTTTAATGACATGTATAATTTATTAGTCTAAGTAATTAATATGAAAGTTGTTGTTTTTTAGGTTAGATATTATTTATCATATTTATTATATAATACGGAATTTCATACTTGGATAAATATGTACATGCATTTATATACTTAGTACGTTATTTGTACATTTAATTTAGAGATTTAGTCAGATTGTTTCGATCACTTTATTTGTCTTATTTTTATTTTTGTTCATTCCAAAATAACATTTTACTTTTTTACTCCAAATGCATTTATTATAGGAATAAGGATCAAATAGGCCACTGAACTGCACACCATAATGCAATTAGGCTACTAAACCCAAAAAAAACTACAATTAAATCCCTAAACTAATCAATTTCATGCAATTCAACCAATTTACCAGTTTTTTACAGGTTACCCCTCCACCTAAGATGCATATTTGGCATTTTTTAAATTAATTTATTTTTAAATTAATTTTTTAATGTTTAATAAATAAAAACTAAAATAATTTGTTTCCTATAAAACAACTAACTTATTTGTTTAGATTAAAGACAATCATCGCACTATTGCAGTAGACTCCCCACAGACTTATCACAATCACAAAAGAAGAATGAGCGGAAGTGAGGTGACAAGATCGCAAATGGAAAATTTTTGCAAGGAGCAAAATGCAATCATGAAGAGAGTAAGCCAGATATCCACTCTTTGTGCCGCTAATGTTGTTATGATATGTTTCTCCATTTGTGGCCAAATGTTTGTATCGGGTGATGAATCTATAATTGATGCTTTTGAAGCAGAAACTATAATATCACCTCAATGCACATTTGAATGCACCACTCACAAATCCCCAGGATTTTTTAAGTTTCTAAAATGGAGAAACAAGAATAACTCTGCTTTCTCATCATCCGCTTCCTCCTCCTGCCGCAAGGAGAAAAATTGTGTCAAAAGTCCAATAAACCCCCCTACTAATATCAATGAGTTTTCAGATAAGCTCATTTTGCCAAAAATAGAACAGTTGGAGGAGAAGATGGAAGGATTCAAAGAGATAATGAATCAACAATATCTATTCTTAAGTGCTCAACAAAATGTTTAGGAATCATCTGCTATGTAAAGGATTGATTAAAGCTTTGAAGATATGTGCAACTGAAATAAGAATTCTATAAATTGTATTATTCATCAAGTCTTTATTATATTCATTGATGTATGCCTTTAGTTATACATGTATTTCTAAGTATGGGTTTGATGTTTTTTTAATAAAATGAAAACTTGATTATTTATCATTCTTATTTGATGCATGTGAAGATTGAAATCTAAATCTTTATAAGGTGTTGAATTGAAAAAAAAAAAAAGGAAAAATTGTAATTTATATCTCTCTATAATATGTCAATTATCAATGTCATTCTTGCGGCAGCTGGCGGTCTGGAAACAGGCTGGTGGTTTGTGGTCAAACGATATATTTACGCTAGTTTTGGGAACATAATATTACCATCTAATTATTTGATAATTATGGTAGTAATATTTAATAGAGTCATTACCATTTTTGGTCCTATTGTTATTGTGACATTGCCAATTTTAGTCCACTTCCTTAATTTTTGCCACATTATACCCACTCTTTTTATGGTGTTGCCACTTTTGCTCCATCGTTAGATTATCCGTCCAAATGCCGTGAAATAGAGGGGTATATTGGTCTTTTTATGCTTTCGTGCTCTCCAAACCCCAATAACCTCATCGGCGCCGTCGCAATTACAGGTCTTGGGACTTTGGGAGTGAAAGAGCAGAAGCCAAACGGCCTGTTTGGGATGCTGCAATTGATGTTATAGCAGCAGGAAGTTGGGAGGTAGTAGCCTTTTCCAACGCCGCCGCAGCAGGTGCAGAGGGCGTAAATCTGGAAGCTTCCGAGCTTCCTCCGGGTGTCATTCAGCATCACCGCCATCTTCTCCGCCTTCCCCGGCTCTAGAAGCGGCACCCACCCTTCATTTTCCGGCGCCGCCGACACATTTGCCTAAAAACCCACACCAAGAAAATGGACATAAGCCTAGGAAAAAGCCAAGAAAATCAAATCTATAGAAAAACCGAGGAAATGGTACACTACCCAGTGCCCAGAAGCCTAGAACACTCAACTGAGAGTCTATGGTTCCATGGGAAGTAATGAATAACAGGAGGAATAGAAGGGAGGAGAGAACCCTACTACTAGCAGTAGGAGACATTTTTGTGCTTTTGAATTTCTTTGCTTTTTTTTTTATCTTTTTTTTTTTCTTCCCTTTTCAGCTCCCGGAAAACGGCGAATAACCAGCACCGGCTCCGACTCAGCAGACCAGGACTCTCTTGGATGTCATAAAAGACGACTCCAATGACAGTGGCGGCAAGGATCACAAATATTTCAAGGAGAAGCTCGGGCTGAAGCCGTACGCCGGCGCAGCCTAGACTTCCACGGTCCCCATCCCTGCCTCGGAGGTGCCGATGAACAACCGGAGTATGAGCCGGAGGCATTCGATTCAGTTTGCGGAGGCAGAGTATCCGGCGGGCGAATATAAGCCGGAGCTATCGATATCGGCGTCAAGAAGAGAGCCAACTCTAACGGCATGTCGATCAGAAGAGGAGAGCGAAGGAGGCAAGGAGGGAGAAGACGAATATACCCCTCTATTTCACGGCATTTGGACGGATAATCTAACGATGGACCAAAAGTGGCAACACCATAAAAAGAGTGGGTATAATGTGGCAAAAATTAAGGAAGTGGACTAAAATTGGCAATGTCACAATAACAATAGGACCAAAAATGGTAATGACTCTATTTAATATTATATTTTGAAAAATATAATATATGCTATTTAGAATTTTGTTACCAAATAAAATATAAGATATTTTTTGTGGCATTAATTGTTATCATATTTGAAAAATATAATATATGATAATTGAAATTTTATTACCAAATAATTAGATATTTTAGGTGATATTAATTGTTATCATATTTGAAAAATATTCTATATTCTACAAATTTAAATATGAGATATTTTTGTAGTATTAATTATTATCATTATGATTATTTTTATATTTGAAAAATTAATATTTTGAAAGATTAGACAATAGTATATTATTGTTACCATTTAAAATATGATTTTTATGATAGTAATAATTATATTGTTATAATCTTGAATTATTTATTTTTCTCCTAAATAGTTATTTTTTATATGATAATTGAATGCTATTTACGTAAGTTTTTATGAGTATAATATTTTAGATTAAAGTGTTTAATTTAAAATAATATTATAATAGTAATTAATTGATTACATACAAATTTTATTACGGTATGAAATTAATTAATTAATGGAAAGTTTTGATTTGTTATATGAAAATTTGTTTACATATAAAGTTTATTATCGAAATGGTCCCTCGACAATTGCAAAATTACTAATTTGGTCCTCGACAATTTTTCTTGTCCAATTGAGTCATCAAACTTTGAAAAATTTAACAATTTTGGTCCTCCGTTTATTTTGGTGTTAAACAACTGTTAGATCGGGACTAAATTGATAATTTTGCTATAGTCAAGGGATCATTTCAGTAATTAATTTTGACTGATATGGTCCATTGACTATAATGAAATTATCAATTTGGTCCCGATTTAACGGATATCAAACGGTAAAGTAAACGGAAGACCAAAATGATTAAATTTTTCAAAGTGTGAGGACTTAATTGGGCAAGAAAAATTGTCAAGGACCAAATTGGTAATTTTGCAATAGTCGAGGGACCATTTCGGTAATAAACTCTTTATTTTATATTGACCCAAGTTTTTATGGTATAATTGGATTATATCTTATAAACCACAAGTTAATGCATTATTTATTTTATTTTTTTATGCTATGTTGGATTGCCTAGCATGTCGGTTTGGGGTCTGCGTGCCCCTTATATATTATTGTAATGTAAATTCATTTCCCGAAATATGTACCCCTTTTCTGGTAGATAGTAAATGTATGTATGGAGAACTGAAGACTTCAAGAGTTGAAGACTAGAAGACTTCAAGAGTTGAAGACTCGAAGGCTATGTATGACGGAAGCTTACATGTAATAGATAGGATTTTAATTTTTCACTATTCGCTGTACACGGTCAAAATTAGCTGGCTCAATTTTGATCATTTAGAAGTCCATGACCGATATCAAGTTTAGTTTTCATGCTCTTTATATATGTGACTAGTTTTATACGCGCATTGCGCGAATGGGTTAATGCCTAATGTTTACTATTTGTTCTCTTCCTTTTTGTTGGTAGTGTGTTATTTGCAATTCGGTTATTGTTGGTAGCATAGATGACAACGTCATGCAATGAGATTATGATATAGGAGCTATGGATTTTCGTTTAGATGTTCTGTTTGGGGTGATGGTCCCGGTGAAGACGTTATGAGTCTAGAAGGGGGGGTTGAATAGACTCAAGGGAATTTTGAAAACTTTTTGGGGTTAAACGCAGCGGAAAGAATTATACCAAAGTTTTATCTTTTACTTTGCACTAGGGTTTTTCTTATCGAAAAGATTAGGTTAACGTGATGTATGCAATGCAATGCGTAGAGTAAATAAAAAGGGTAGAGAGAGAGAGAGAGAGAGTTTTTATAGTGGTTCAGCTGTTAACAAAGCCTACTCCACTCTTCTTCACAACACGTGAAGGTTTGCACTATATTCCCCTTATAGTATAATCTCCTTTACAACAAGCTCCTTTGATCACAAAGCCCGGCAGCTATATTGTGGTAGGTTTTTCAACTTCTTCCAAGTTTACTCCGCCTCTTTCTACTTCACTCGTAGAGATGGTTGAATAAGTAAGTAAATCTCCAACTTGGAATTCTTGAGCTTTTCTTCTTTAGGCTCACAAGAACTTCCAAATAAAACTGAATAAAGCTTAGTATGCTTGTGAATATCGCACTGGAAATTTTTCGCTTGAGCAACAATATTTCGCGCAATTCAACCTTGTCAAAGTGAGATGGGACAAGGATATTTATAGGTGGAATTTCAGATCCGTTGGAGGGAGATCGAAATTCAAAACCTATTAACCAGTGAGTATTATCCAATGGGTAATATCTTCTCCTTTTCAGAATGTCAGTACTTTCTAGCCGTTTGTCCACTTTTGGAAAAGGACAAAGTACCTTTTGTCCCTATAAAGGTGACAATCATTAAATGCTCATTGGGATCGTTGCATAGGACCCAAAATGACACTCAGTTATACCCATCTTCAAGGCAGTAGAAAAGACAATTTATCAGAGAATGTCTTTTGCCTTGGTCGAGAATGATTGACTTTATCATTCCTTCTTTAACTCCTCGAGTCAATCATTCCTTGATTGCTCGGTTATGGAAACTTGGTCCTTCTAAGATCCATGTCTTCGTGTCTTCGAGTCTTCATGTCTTCGAGTCTTCGAGTCTTCGAGTCTTCGAGTCTTTGAGTCTTTGAGTCTTCGAGTCTTCGAGTCTTTGAGTCTTTGAGTCTTCGAGTCTTTGAGTCTTCGAGTCTTCGAGTCTTCGAGTCTTTGAGTCTTCGAGTCTTTGAATCTTCGAGTGAAACATTTCTCAGTCTACATATTCGGTGAGATTCGAAACTCAGGATTTCGTTTGCTTTACTGGATTGACATAAACTAAGCAAAGACTATTCTAAGACACTAAAAAATTTGGGGGTCTCCTCGTATAGCTTGGTATCATCAAAATTAACTACTCGGGGTTCCTAACAATTTCCCCCTTTTTGATGATGCCAACACCCCATACTCATTCCATTCGGTTTTCTTTTATCCTTAAACGGATTTTCATTTAGCAAGCCCGAATAGTTGAGGTTTTACAAATTTTAAGCGAGGAGTAAAGACTAGAACACACACACACTGAACCAAGAGAGAAGTCTTTTTATTTATAGAGAGATTCATACAAATTTTACAAAAACAAAAACTTAAGGCTGAAAGAAACAATAAAATCATAAGGAAAAGTCTTCTTATTTTGAGCTTTCGCCAGCCTTCATCTTCTTCTCTCTTTCCCAGATTTCATATTGTTGAAGTTGTATCATGTCATTGATTTCTTTTCTTGCCTTTACGATATCGAGGCCTTGAATCTTGAAGGCATACTTTCGGTATAAGTTCAGCATCAGATAATTTTGAACAACTTCACCAAGATTCTCACCCCTTATGACTCCCCAGTCCCACCAGGCAATTAATTCGGCAGCATTCATTCCATCAGCAAAGCTTTGTTGTGTAGCACTCAGGATCTGATTTATACCATACATCTTGGCTTGACCTTCGGCTGTTTTGGTTATCTTGTTTGCGTCCTCGAGTTCCTTTGCTGCTTTCTCGAAAGCCTTTTGCTTTTCTTGCTGAATTCGGAAGATTTCTTTGTCCTTCTTCCTTTGCTGATAGATTTGTTCATTATGATCTCGCAAGAAGTTGAACCTGTCCATGGGCTGTTTGTTTTTCCAGTAGGGTGGAATGTTGCACTCTTCCCATTTCTTTCCAGACCCATGTTCATAAGGAACATAGTCAATGGGCTCTCCATTTACTCTTCGGGTTGTCACTTTCGGTCCTTTGCTTTGCTTCTTTGAGCTCGGTTCACCTCCTGTAGGTTTCTTTTGAGTGCGTTTTGGAGACGGTGAGGGAGAAGGGGTTTTCCTTAGGTTGAGAAGCTCTCTTTTCTGTTGTGCTAGGTCATCAGCATCTCTTACAACAATCTCTTTTCCTTTCACCTCTTCCCCCTTGTTGGCATCATTAATCCCAGCAAGTACATCAACCTTGTCGCTCAATCGGTTTATGCAGACTTGTAACTCCTTCAGGGTCCATTCGAACTCACAGACGAGCGATGCCGTAGCATTTTGATTTCCATAGACAGTTTCGAGCTTCGAACAGTTGAGGTCAAGACGCTCCTTGATAAAGGCATGTTTCGTGACCAAGTTACGCTGTATGGTAGTAAACTCGGAAACCGAATCCTTCAGTGATCCGAGTGACATGAGATTTTTAGCAAAGACCCCATCAATCTTTTTCTCAAGAGCAGCCAACCTTTCGTCCGTATTAGATTTCGAGGATTTCTTCTTCTGCTTTTTCAAGGCAGCTTCCAGTTCATCTGCCTTTCTCTTGAGATAATTTGGTGGCCTTGAGGTCATGTGAAAATGGTTTCGATGAGACTTAGTTTCTGCTCTTAGCTTCACTTTCTTGGCTCTCAAGATAGCACTTATCATGAAACCAAAACCAAGAACTTTAGTAATCCAACCCGTCGTAGGATTAACTCCGGTTTGGACGTTATCAACCAAAAAGTCAAAAATGACATGTGACCAATCAACAGGATATTGCTCCAGCAGTGCGCACAACATCCACATTTTCTTATCAGATATATCATTAGTACCGGATTGCCTGCTTTCAACAATTTTGTTTAGAATATCTATGACAAATTCATAGTCCATTTTGAGCATCTTCTTCTTTAGGACCGTTGGGAAGGATGATGGTTGATTGTGATTCCTCATTTTCTTCCACATCCTTTTCTTGCTATACTCCTTTCCAGAGCAGTCTTCATGAAAGCCTTCTCCACAGAGAGGGAGATTAAACACCCTCCTAATATCTTCTTGAGATATTACAACTTCAGTTCCATTCACCACAGAATGGATTTCAACAACATTATTGACAGAATGTATCTCCGCATTTATGTAGAACTGCGTCACATCAATGGGATACCAACCTTTGTGTTTGAAGGTGACAAACTGGAAAAGATTACTGTCCTTGAGGCAGTCCACAACCTTTTTCCCAAAATCTTCATCAAGGACCTTGTCAAGGAACCCTTTCACATCTAGCATTGATCCAGCCTTGACCATGCAGCCGCCTGATTTCTGCCCTTTGACGGTGGTAGAGAAGAACTTGAAGATTTCAACATCCTCACATGGTCTAGATATGACTGTTGGAGGTTTGAAGGATTCTGAAGTGGCTTGTGGCTGTTTCTGTATGGATGAAGGTTTTGGTGGCGGGCCGTGAGAGTTTTTAGTATTATCGGAGGAGGAGCTTGAACTTTCCGACGAGGATCCTGACCCAGAGGAAGACATATTTGCAAGCTTTTGGTGGTTTTAGGAAGTGTATAGGGTTTTTAGGGGGTAACGACGGTTTTGGGAGTGTAAAGAAGAAGAGATGAGAGTATGGTATGATTATATATGGTGAGGAGGGAATGAACGGGTGAATCGGGTCGATTGAGTGGACACGGGTCGAATTTATGTGTAAGGGACAAAACCCTTAAATGCCCTTAAATGAAGGGGCAAAAATGGCTTAAAGCCGCATATTTCCTTTGATCTGAAAACGCAATTACCCACATGATGAAAAATTCATTTAATGAGGAGAGAGAAAACCACTTATTATACCATCACGTCTTGATGGTCCGTCCTTTCAAGTCAGGCGTAGCAGGGAGAGTGGAGCGCATATCTCGGCATGAACGGCAAGTGGGATTCTGACACGTGCACACCCACGATCCCACGTTTACTAGAAGCTTAGTCAACAAGTTAACACCTGTTGGTCCTTTTGAGAACGAACAGTGCGTCCGAAAAGTTGATGATTAGAAGATTGACATAATTAACTCTTCGATCAGACTAAGAGTTCGGATGGCATGAGATGATTCGGATTTAGTCCTCGGTATGTTACCATTCGTCGGTAAAATTATAACCCTTTTTGGAATATGAGAAAGATTACTCGGGCAAACATAACTTTCATTCATTAAGACAAGGATAACAAGAACTAACATTTCAAATATCCAAACAGAATATCCCAACAAGACCTACAGGGCATAGCATTCACCTCCTTGCTTTGCCCTTGCCCCTATTCTTGGTGTGTCTACTGTTCGCAGTAGACAAGAGGCTTTGCCCTTGACTGCTCTCCGTTGTAGGAGGGCTGGGAGACGGTAAAGCACTCGGGGCAGCAGCAGGCACCCACGATGGAGCCATAGGTCCATATCCGGGCTCGTTCTCCATCACAGAAGACTTATCGGACACATCGTCCGGTTCGAGCATGTCCAGGTAACGAAGATAGTCCTCGTCATGAGCCGGATTTGCAGGGGGATTTTGGCCTTGGGCCCTTTGATACCATCCTTGTATGTCGTTCCAAGCATCATCTCCTGTGTTGTCGATTGAAGGAGATGGAGTGCGTCTAGGCACTCTGTTCGGTTCCGGCCAGAAGGGTTCTTCATTTGGAGGTGCTAATCCTCCAGAGTGGAAGCCCGGGACAGACAAAGTTGGTACCTCAGGCACGATGTCTTCAGATTCGGAGTCCGAGAGATCAAGAGGGTTCTCAGAAGTGTCCCCTTCGAGAGGTTCTCCCTTCTCACTTCTCAGCTTGTTCAGCTTGCTGATCCCTTCTTTCAGCAACAGACGGAATGAAAATCTCTTCTTTGCTGGCTTCTCCTCGGAACAAGTCTTCTTTCCTTTTCCCTTGTCCATATCTGCAAAACTAGAAAAAAACAGAAGGAATTAGGTGTTAGGATACCTCTTCCTTCCTCGGTTGTGATCTATTTATAGATGGAGTGCTGTATTGCGATTGGCTGAGATCCATTTGACGTGACCAATCAGAGCTGCAACTGTCCAAAATTTTGCGCCTTTCTATTAAATGAATTTGTGAGTCTCTGACTTTGATGTGTATTGAATGCAGTATGTCATAACTGATGAGTCCCTTCAGTTTTGGAGCGATTCAATATCCTAACATTAACTCATCTCTATCATCCCGAGTTCATGGCGTAGGGCAGAGAATCTGGCTTCGGCTAGTGGCTTCGTGAGGATATCAGCTAGTTGATCTTCGGTATTGACATATTCCAACTTAATATCCTTTTTCTCCACGTGATCTCTGATGAAGTGATACTTGATATCAATATGCTTGGTTCTTGAATGCAACACGGGATTTTGAGTTATTGCGATAGCGCTTGTGTTATCACACATAATACTGACTTCCTTAGCAGTAACCCCGTAATCTTTGAGTTGTTGCATCATCCATAAAATCTGTGCACAACAGCTACCAGCTGCTATGTATTCGGCTTCAGCAGTGCTTGTGGCAATAAAATTCTGCTTTTTGCTAAACCAAGACACCAATCTTCCCCCTAAGAATTGGCACGTCCCTGAAGTACTCTTTCGGTCAATTTTGCAACCGGCAAAGTCTGCGTCCGAATACCCAACCAAGTCGAAGACATCACTCTTCGGATACTAGAGACCTACACTCTGAGTTCCTTTTAGATATCTCAGAATCTTTTTGGCAGCGCTTAGATGACTCTCCTTTGGATTTGATTGAAACCGAGCACATACGCCTACAGCGAATGATATATCCGGGCGACTTGCGGTGAGATAGAGTAGAGATCCTATGATTCCTCTGTACTTCGTTTGATCAACTTCCTTTCCTTCATTATCTATATCCATTCGTAACGAAGTGTTCATGGGTATTTTAACCGAAGATTTCCCATCAACACCGAACTTCTTAATCAGATCCTTCGTATACTTCGCTTGATTAATGAATATGCCATTTTGTTCCTGTTTGACTTGTAGACCTAAGAAGTAGTTTAATTCTCCCATCATGCTCATCTCAAATTTTCCTTGCATGAGTTTCGAGAATTTTTCACATAGATCCGAGTCGGTACTTCCAAAAATAATATCATCAACATATATTTGTACCAGCAGGATATGATCTCCATCTTTGATTCTAAAAAGGGTTTTGTCAACAATCCCTTTTGTGAAGCCACAACTTATCAGAAAACATGATAAGGTATCGTACCAAGCTCTTGGAGCTTGTTTTAAGCCGTATAGCGCCTTCTTGAGCTTATATACTTTATCCATTCCAACATCAGAAATGAATCCTGGGGGCTGCTCAACATATACTTCTTCTTCTAATAAACCATTCAGAAAAGCACTTTTCACATCCATTTGATAGACTTTAAAGTCCTTCCATGCAGCATAAGCCAGAAAAATCCTTATAGCTTCGAGTCTGGCAACAGGAGCGAAGGTTTCATCAAAATCTATTCCTTCTTCTTGGCAGTAGCCTTTAGCTACTAACCGAGCCTTGTTCCTAACAATGACTCCTTGTTCATTCATCTTGTTTCTGAATACCCATTTAGTTCCAATAACGTTTTGATGAGTTGGTCGTGAAACCAGTTCCCACACATCATTTCTTTCGAACTGATGTAGTTCATCTTGCATAGCAATGACCCAATCCGAGTCACTTAAAGCTTCTTCAACGGTTTTGGGTTCAATTTGAGATATAAAACATGCCATCATGCATTCCCGAATGGATGCGCGAGTTCTTACGCTATCATGCACATCACCAATGATTTGATCTTGAGGATGATTTCGTAGCCATTTTAGATCTGGTTGAAAGGTAGTTGGAGGTGCTCCTTCATCTATGGACGATTCATCTTGATTGCTTTCTTCTTGTTGACATACCACCTCATTTTCATCATTCTGTAACACCTCGGTTTGAGATGATGTATTCGGTTGGAGATTCGGAAAAAGTGGATAGTCGTCTTCTTCAGATTCTGATCCTTCGGAATGATCGTCACGAACTTTGTCTATGCTATCCTTGTCAGCTTGTTCCTCAGAAGTTACCATGTTTTCCTTTGATATTTCGTCGAAGACTACATGTATTGATTCCTCAATTACCATTGTTCGCTTGTTCAGTACTCGAAAGGCTTTGCTTTTCTCAGAATATCCCATGAATAGTCCTTCGTCAGCACGTTCATCAAAAGCTTTTAGATGTGACTTCCCATTATTGTGTATGAAACATTTACTTCCAAAAATATGAAAGTATTTTACCACAGGCTTTCTTCCTTTCCAGAGTTCATAGGGTGTAACGCCATGATCTTTATGAATGATAGATCGGTTTTGTGTATAGCATGCTGTGTTTATGGCTTCGGCCCAAAAACGCTTCGGTAGGCCTGAGTAAGCAATCATGGACCTTGCTGCTTCTTTAAGAGTTCTGTTGCGTCTTTCTGCTACACCGTTTTGTTGAGGAGTTCTTGCTGCTGAGAGTTGATGTAAGATGCCATGTTGCCCACAAAAGTCTTGAATGACTTTGTTCACGAACTCGGTTCCTTGATCAGAACGTATTTTGACAATGCTTAATTCCTTTTCGGTTTGAAGTCTTCGGAGTAAGTCTGGGAGCACTTTTTCCGTTTCATTCTTCTTTCTCAGAAAGGATGTCCATGTGAATCTTGTGTAGTCATCTACTACCACAAGAGTGTATTTTCCCCCACTTAGGCTGACTGGATCAACTGGTCCAAATAAGTCCATATGAAGTAGACTTAGTGGTCTTGCATTCGTGTTGAGAGATTTTGATTTAAACGAAGACTTGATCTGTTTTCCCTTTTGGCATGCTTCACAAATTTTGTCCTTGTCATAGATTACATTTGGTAGCCCTTCGACCAATTCCTTTCTTGCAAGCTTGTTGATAGCTTTGAAGTTGAGATGATTGAGCTTATGATGCCATTCCCAGCTTAGATCTTGCTTGCTTTTAGCGATCAAGCATGTATTCGGTCTTGCTGATTCCCATGTGACAACATACATGTTTTTCCTTCGTTTGGCTGTTAAGACAACTTCATGAGATAGATCAGAAATAACTTGACATGCATCCCGTGAGAAGATGACTTTGTATCCTCTATCGCAAAACTGACTTGTGCTCAACAAGTTGAACTTTAATCCTTCGACATAAGATACTTCTCGGATAGTTAATCCATTCTTCATGACATCTCCTATTCCCATCGTTTGTCCACTTGAGTTCCCACCAAAGACCACCTTAGGACCATTCTTTGCTTTGTAGTTGCTCAGTTCTGATTTGTTTCTGGTCATGTGTCTTGAGCAACCGCTATCCACATACCAGATGGTCCTATTTCCCTGCAGTCAAAGATTAAGGGTTTTTAGGTACCCATACCTTCTTGGGTCCTTGTCGGTTAGCTGTGAGCTTGGGCATCCAAGCATACCTAGAACCTGTAAGGTTCATCCTTGGTCCACGATACCCATTAAACACCCGATAATTATAAGGAATAGCATAATAGGAGTGGGAGGACTTCGGTGAATAAACCTTCTGAAGAGATGGTGTAGGTTTATTCGTGTTGACTCTAGTGTATGAGGTTTGTTTGTGTCTATGATGCAGCAAGAATTCTGCTCTTTTCATTGGTTCATAGTCCATAGTCCAATCCTCATCACTCGGGTATAACATTCCTTCCCTGCCTTTATGCTTGCTTGGGAACTTTTTGAAACTCTTGACATTACTCGGGTAAGAATTCGGTCTTCCCTGAGGCATACCCTTGCGTTGCCTCTGTGAGTAATGTTGCCTCTTATAGCCATGAAATTTCCCTTTGGATCGGTTGTTTCCAATTGGTTGACCATTTGCGATTTGACCATGATGGTTCGATACGCGAGGTCTATACCGAGGGGTCTGATGACTTCTCGGGTTACCGTTTTGGAAATTTCCTCTCGTGGGTTCCACAATTCGTGTTTCAGTCAGATTATTAGTCCGACTCGTTGATTGTGGTTCTGTTTCATTTGTGGCATTAATCACTGGCTCAAGATTTTCTGTCTGTCCTTGGACAAACATGCAACTTAAACCTCCACTTGTAGAAGGATCAGTTGGTCGAGTTAAGATAACATTTTGATAGGAGCTGGAGTTGTAACCAAGTCCGGTTCTACTCCCAGATGGTCTTTGATCATCTACCATTCGATCCATTAGTCTGGATGAATTTGTAAATGTCGCAAGTACCGCACGTAAGTTTTGCTCTCTATCATCTTTCGATTTGCACTCTTCCTTAAGAAGAAGAACTTGCTTCTCAAGCTGGCTTATAGACTCAAGCATCTCAGCATTTTTTGACTTTAAGTCCTCGAGATCTTGTCTTTCTGCCAATAGCTTGGCATTCTCTTCTTTAAGTTTGAGATGTGAATCCTCAATGCCATAAAAACTCTTCATCATTTTCTCAAATGTTTCCCTAGGGTTTTCATGACATACAGATTCGGAACTATAATTAGAAGATTGGTCTTGTGAGGTTACCTCTTCTTCTTCAGCCATGAGACACATTTCTTCATCTGAATCTTCTTGACTGAAAAGACATAGAAGTCCTTTTTCATCTTCCGAGCTGTCACTCTCTGAGCTTGAACTTGAGGTACATGACTCTTCGTTCTTTTCTCCTGTCTTCTCTTCTACCGCCAAAGCTTTCCTTCGTTTATCATTCTTTTGGATCTTGCTTGACTCCTCATCAGCATCATTTGGATTACTCTTCGGGTGATGATATCTTCCCGAATTCTTCTTATAGTTGTGCTCTTCCTGATGCTTTTTGACGATTGGATATGGACATTCGGATTTGAAATGTCCAGGCTTTCGGCAGTTATAACATAGAACTTGTGACTCATCCTTGTCATGAGTTCTGGATCCGCTGGCTTTGTCATTTCCTTGATATTTCATTCTTCTCATCTTATCCGAGTTGTCAAAAGATTGATTCTTTCGCATGAACCTTTTGAACCTTCTTACAAACAGAGTCATTTGATCATCAGTGAAAAAATCAGAAGAGGGATTAGAGATAGACCTTAATGTTGATGATGATGGTTGATGGTTCGCAACCAGAGCTATGTTTCTCGTTTCGGGTTCATCATCATTTTGTGCTTCCTTTTCGAACTCGTAAGCCTTCAGATCACTGAAGATCTGTGTAGTACTTGTGTTTTTGAGATCTCTATGATCCCGCATAGCTACAACCTTCATATCCCAGCTCTTAGGTAGTCCTCGGAGAATCTTCAAGTTTATCTCCTTTTGTGTCAGCTTCTTTTCGTCAAGATCATTAATTTCCATTTGCAGCTTTATGAAACGAGCTTCCATCTCTATTATGGATTCCTTCGGATTTAGTTTAAAGTCCTCGAACTTCTTCATGGCAATAGTCAGTTTATTCTCCTTTTCTTGCTCATCTCCATCACCAATCAGCATGAGCACATCCCATATTTCCTTAGCATTTTTGCATTTCCTCACTCTTGGAAACAAGGATTCGTCCAGCGATTTGTAGAGAATGTCCTTTGCTATGTTGTCTAGATTCACTCGAGTTCTTTCATCAGTAGTGAGTAGAGCTTTCTCCTTCGGTATCATTTCTGGTGACGTTGGATCAGTGAGAACGCGATTGGTATTAACCTGTAGTATCTGGATGGGTCCATCAGTTATCACGTCCCACATCTCATCATGCATGGCAGATAAGTGAGCATGCATGCGCACCTTCCAGTCATCAAATTTGTCCAGGTTAAACATAAGAAAATGTCTATGATGTTCCATTTTAGACATGGTGCAAAGTTTCAAAATATTTTGATAAGATTTTTTAAAAGGATCACCAGGCAGTATACACAGAGTGTTTACCGTTCAAGGTTACAGGCTCTGATACCACTTGTTGGTCCTGATGAAGACGTTATGAGTCTAGAAGGGGGGTTGAATAGACTCAAGGGAATTTTGAAAACTTTTTGGGGTTAAACGCAGCGGAAAGAATTATACCAAAGTTTTATCTTTTACTTTGCACTAGGATTTTTCTTATCGAAAAGATTAGGTTAACGTGATGTATGCAATGCAATGCGTAGAGTAAATAAAAAGGGTAGAGAGAGAGAGAGAGAGTTTTTATAGTGGTTCAGCTGTTAACAAAGCCTACTCCACTCTTCTTCACAACACGTGAAGGTTTGCACTATATTCCCCTTATAGTACAATCTCCTTTACAACAAGCTTCTTTGATCACAAAGCCCGGCAGCTATGTTGTGGTAGGTTTTTCAACTTCTTCCAAGTTTACTCCGCCTCTTTCTACTTCACTCGTAGAGATGGTTGAATAAGTAAGTAAATCTCCAACTTGGAATTCTTGAGCTTTCCTTCTTTAGGCTCACAAGAACTTCCAAATAAAACTGAATAAAGCTTAGTATGCTTGTGAATATCGCACTGGAAATTTTTTGCTTGAGCAACAATATTTCGCGCAATTCAACCTTGTCAAAGTGAGATGGGACAAGGATATTTATAGGTGGAATTTCAGATCCGTTGGAGGGAGATCGAAATTCAAAACCTATTAACCAATGAGTATTATCCAATGGGTAATATCTTCTCCTTTTCAGAATGTCAGTACTTTCTAGCCGTTTGTCCACTTTTGGAAAAGGACAAAGTACCTTTTGTCCCTAAAAAGGTGACAATCATTAAATGCTCCTTGGGATCGTTGCATAGGACCCAAAATGACACTCAGTTATACCCATCTTCAAGGCAGTAGAAAAGACAATTTATCAGAGAATGTCTTTTGCCTTGGTCGAGAATGATTGACTTTATCATTCCTTCTTTAACTCCTCGAGTCAATCACTTCCTTGATTGCTCGGTTATGGAAACTTGGTCCTTCCCGTTTTTGACCTAAGATCCATGTCTTCGTGTCTTCGAGTCTTCATGTCTTCGAGTCTTCGAGTCTTCGAGTCTTCGAGTCTTCGAGTCTTTGAGTCTTTGAGTCTTCGAGTCTTCGAGTCTTTGAGTCTTTGAGTCTTCGAGTCTTTGAGTCTTCGAGTCTTCGAGTCTTCGAGTCTTCGAGTCTTTGAGTCTTCGAGTCTTTGAATCTTCGAGTGAAACATTTCTCAGTCTACATATTCGGTGAGATTCGAAACTCAGGATTTCGTCTGCTTTACTGGATTGACATAAACTAAGCAAAGACTATTCTAAGACACTAAAAAATTTGGGGGTCTCCTCGTATAGCTTGGTATCATCAAAATTAACTACTCGGGGTTCCTAACATGGGGATCATTTGGTTCAACCATTATTGTTGAATGAGTTATTGTTGATAAAGAAATCCCTAGTTTAAGAAAAAAGAATAAATAGTTTATGTATTCTAAAGATATTAAAAGATAGTTTCTCGCTTCAATTTGCTGGATAATGGGTTATTTGAGTACTTTCATTGTCAACAAATCCCCCAAGTAGTTAATATGATTGGTTTGAAACTATTCTTTGTTTTATTTTTTTTTCATAGTATTAAAGAAATACATATGTATCATTTTTTTGTGTAACTACTAATTTATTTAATTCAATAAGAGTAAAATAGAGTGATTCCGCTTCAATTTGTTGGGTTATTATTTGAGTACTCTCTTTGTCAACCAATCCCCAAGCAGTTAATATAATTAGCTTCAAATTATTTTAAAATTTTTTCATAGTATTAATAAAATACTTGGTAAATAAATATATAACATTATATTTTGTACTATACCTTTGATATTTAATTACAAGATATTGTAAAAATAAGATAATGGACAATGTAATGAATATCAATTAATAAATTCGAATGTAAAGAATCTTTGCATGAGAGAAAATAAAGACAATATAACTAATGAAATTATTTTCTCTTATTTAATTTAATTTTTGGATAATGAATAATTTTTTCAAATAAAGATATTGTAGACACATAATTCTAAATTAAAGAAATACATATGTATCATTTTTTGTTGTAGCTACTAATTTATTTAATTTAACAAGAGTAAAATAGACTGAGAAACTTAATTATGTCAAATTTGATTGAGATTAGGTTCGAACCTAAGATCATTCTTATAGAAATTAATGGGTAAGTTAAAAATTAACGGAATATTAACGGAGAAGAGAATATTTAACGGAAAACTTAACGGATAATCATAAAAGTAAATTATGTAATCTCTATTAATAATATTAATCTGAATTATCTTAACTATCTATTTAACTAAATAATTCATCTGAATCATCCATTTGATTAAATAATTTAACCGCCATTTTTTCTACCTATTTTAGGCCTAACTCTCTTTGGCTCTTATTAGTATAGTAGATATATGTGAAATTGTGAAAATGTTGCAGAGTAAAGTGAAACCTAATAATTCTTAAAATCCCTTTATTAAATATAAATTTGTAAATGATTAGGTCTCAAGAGTTGAGATTACCTAATCGTAGCTCTCCACCATCGTAAGAAATCAAAAGTGTTAGAATACTTATTATTATTATTATTATTATTATTATTATTATTATTATTATTATTATTATTATTATTATTATTATTATATTTATAAAACATTTCATATATAGGTAATCTATTCTTTAAACTAATCTAACTTTATATTACACTTCTTAATGGATGCTTATTTTTCTAGTGAACTAAACAATGAAATAAAATTCTTATTTCTTAAAATTCATTTTTGTGAATCAAACATGTTGTTTGGTTAGCAATAAAGAAACATTTAACATAACTGTGCAACAGGAGGCTTGATTTTAATATTTTGGTTAATTTATTCATTTTATTACCAACGTTAACCATCCGTCCAAATAAACCTTTTTTACCCAATAATTCAAAATGTATTTATATGGAGTTGGAAAAATTAATGAGAAAAATATTGATTGTCCAACGTTCAGAGAATATGCCCTTGTGACTAGTATATAGACATTTTTAAGTTTTAAAAACAAGTGTTAAATATATTGTTAGAAATATATCTTTCACAATAAATATTGATTTCCAACTAAATTAATTGGTTACATTTATTTTAAATTCTTATTAAAGATTCACATGCTTTAAATTCCAGTATGAAAGATTTTTATGCGGGCTTTAATTGATTTTTTTTAATATTAAGTTAAAACAACTAGAAAAAGTTTTATAGGATATTATTATTGATTATATTTACACACAAACAAGATATTTGGTTTAGAGAATGTGTAACAACCTAATTTTCACATCTTGGATTTATTACAAAATCCTAATAATACAATACGTTGCGGAAGCGCCTATCCAGCAGAAAACTGGGTGTTACCGCCACGCTTGGGTATCTCTCCTATACCCAAACGCTAAGGCTAAACTTACAACCTAAAATAACCATATCAACATCCAAATATGTACATGTGGAAATAATCCTTCCAGGGTGTCTATTCTAGGATAGAGTAGTCTTCAACCTCAACTCCCATCCTATTCATAGCTCATCGGCCACAGGGGCCCACGCTAGACTACATCTAATAAATGACACAATGAAGTGTAGTTAGCGCGACGGCTAAGTAAGGATATACATGGTCACTCGAAAATAAACAAAGGTTTTCGAAAATAACCATCAATAATACAATAAGGTAAGATAAACGTTACCCAGCAATCGCAGTCTACCTGCAAGCAGTCTAACAACAAGCAATTTCACATTATGTCAGTAATTTCGGCTTACAACACAGCCATTAATCCACCCGTGGGGTACACAACGCCCACACAACTGTTAGGACACCCGACAGTTAGCTCTCACACATTACCCGTGGGGTACACAACTCCCACCTTTAATTCACACGTGGGGTACACAACACCCACCTTTAATTCTCAGTGGGGTACGAAACACAACAACTTTTAATTCACACGTGGGGTACGAAACACATCCACTTTTAATTCACACGTGGGGTACGAAACACATCCACTTTTAATTCACACGTGGGGTACAAAACACATCCACCTTTAATTCACACGTGGGGTACGAAACACATCCACTTTTAATTCACACGTGGGGTACGAAACACATCCACTTTTAATTCACACGTGGGGTACGAAACACATCCACTTTTAATCCACAACACTCAGCGAATAGACTTCGCTCTGCAGTATGAATTAATCATACAAAATCCTCACATGTTCACTCAGCGAATAGACTTCGCTCTACAGTATAGATTAATCGTACAGACCCCTCACCATTTCACTCAGCGAAGGAACTTCGCTCTGCAGTACCGATTAATCATACAGACTCCCTCACATTCATTAATTATTATCACATGACTCCATAACCAATATACTTACTCAAGTATATTTCCCCAACCCACATACTTAGGTTAGTGTTAGTCACATCACAGAAATTCAAGTATAGGAGTCATAATAATTTTCAAAGCACAAATATTTTCCAAGTTAGTAAAATACACAAACATAATATTTTGCCTTCAAAAATATTCACCCGGATGCCCGTAGGCTTTCAAAATATCACAACACTCAAGGTTAAAAACATCGGGGAGAAGTTTGATCAAAAACAAGTCGAAAACGAGTCCGCGTCGCGCGGACTCGCGGCTGGCCGCAGCTGCGGACGCACAGCGGACGCGTGCGTCCGAGCCGCGTCCGCGGGTTCGGCAAGTGGCGCCGTAACTGGGCACCCACGGACGCGCAGCGGACGCGCGTCCGTGCTCGCGTCCGGCCTTTCGGCCGTGACGCCGTAAATCTGGACGACGATAGACGCGCGTTGGACGCGCGTCCAAGGCCGCGTCCACCCCAAATCTACCAGAAAATTTCTAGCGCAGTCCGAAAGATTGAGCCGGTAAAAATAGTTCCCGAACTCTTTTTCACTTGAAATTTTTATGGTAGAACCCCAACTTATAGTACTTGATGTCCATAAAAAGTTTTAGTCATTTTTATCCGCGAATAAACACAGAAAATTCCCTTTTTGCCCTTGGCAATGTGCTATTTTTCTCTCTGGACCAGTTTTAGAAAAAAATGCAAAAACCATACTTATACTACTCCGATCATTATGAAATTTTATATGTAGGTTCTACACTCATAGAACTACATGTCCAAAAAAAATAAAATCAAAATACCTTACCAATTTTTCCCAATAAATCTCGGAAGTTACTGCCAGAGACTACCTTTATTTCTTTTCACTATTTTCACAGGTATAAGCCTATATAGGCATAAATACAACATATACATGCATAAATTAGCTATGAACATGCATACAAAAATTACTAAACATTAAAGTGCAGTTTCTTTGAGCCAACTTGTAGATCTATAACATAGCACATAATTTTCATGTAAAAATTCCTAATCATATAATTTCCTAGCAATTGTTTACCTTCAAGTGATTGAGCCAACTTAAGGGATTCCTTACCTCCCAAGTAGATTTCTAAAACCGTAGAAAAATGGTGATCTTCTCCTTCAAACCTTTCACCGAAGATCCTAAACAAAATCACCATAACAACAATATTTCCAAGAATCTTAACTTACAATAAGTTCTACGAAAGGATTCTAGTCTTTTAACCGAATAAAATCCAAAGCCTTACCTAGGATGGAAGAACTTGGTGGAGAACTTGGCTATGGAGTTCTTGATCCAAGAGGAAGACTAAGCTTTTCTTTCTTCTTCTTTTTCCTTATGATATTTTCGAAAATGGGAGAAAGAATGCAAGACTTGGAGCTCAATCCTCATGGCTAGCTTATCCTACACTCCTCCCCTTTAATTAATTAATTATTACCATGTGGTGAAAAGGGATGTCACTTGTCACAATCCTATGGTGTGTCTTGTAGGGCAAGACTCCTTTGCCAGTTTGGGGTTAAATCAGATAAAAGTTCGGAGGAATATAGCTTAATTCGGGAAAATTTCAATACCAAAATTATTCTAAAAATAATCC
This sequence comes from Ipomoea trifida, assembly GCA_003576665.1. Lineage (NCBI taxonomy): Eukaryota > Viridiplantae > Streptophyta > Magnoliopsida > Solanales > Convolvulaceae > Ipomoea > Ipomoea trifida. Next base: position 8,305,931 of record CP025653.1, read on the forward strand.
CGTCATCACCCACTAAAATTGGGAATTTTTCGGTATCTCTCGAAATATAGGTACGAAGTCCGTAACAAATTTCACTCTTACAGTTCGTCCAAATTTCACTGAACTGAGTCGGAAGTTCACGCTTAATCGTATCATACTTAATAATCCATTCTCTAGGGAAATTCGAACCGAATCTATATCCTTAAAAATTTCTCGGTTTGTGACCGGTACGTAGTTCGCAGCTTATCGATAACTAATCTTATACAAAAAAATTCTTTCGAGCACCGAGAAGCCTTCTCTTAAATGTCATAGCTTAAAAAAAATTTATACCGCTATTCTCGAACTTTAACCTTGTCGTAAAACCCGAGGGGTTACAGAATGAGTATGGAATGAAATTACATTTCTAGGAAAAAACTTATTCCATAGTCAATATTTTTATAGTATCCAACAAGATAACTAGATGAGTTATTCTTAAAGCAAGACCAACAATAATTTTTTGTGGGGTTTTTGTGACCTGGTCATTAGGTGTGGTCGTGCGGCCTATTTTCAGCCATTAGATGATATCAACTCATCAAACTAATACGCAATATATATATGTTAAAAAACACACAATTCTACGTACTAAAACGCACCAGAGGACCGATAGCACTCCATTCCACACAATATGCCAAATGCACCTATTCACTTAAAATTCATCAATATACTTAATAAAACACATCATTCTACGTATTAAAATGTACCACAACGTGCCTCATGTCAGATTATAAGCATACACTATTTACACATTAGAAAACATGTGCTAAAATATGTATCATTCTACGTATTAAAATGCATCACGACGTGTGTTAAAATGCACAATTCCACTTATTGAAAATCCTCATCCCCATATTATAAACATGCAATATTACACGTATTAGAAAACATGTGTTAAAATACACATCATTCAACGTATTAAAATGCACCAGAAGACGGATTAAAACACACCATTCCACAGCACACTTATTACAAACACATGTGTTAAAACACACACCATTCGACGTATTAAAATGCACCAGACGACGTATTAAAACACACCATTCCACAATACAGTTACACATCATTCTACGTATGAAAATGCACCAGTGGATAGATTAAAACATACCATTCCACAACATAGTTAATGCACCAACATACGTAATAAAAAGCACCACAGCATGTACTCAAACGCACCACACTATGTACTAAAGTGCACCATTCCAATTCACGTAATATAAATACTAAAATTACCATAATAACTTCACTTAAACATACGCGGATTTCCGTAGGATTAATGAAATTGGACGATGCAGATTAGATCGCATGACCGCACCGGAACTCGCCGCCGCATATATATATATATATATATATATATATATATATATATATATATATCACTACAAAAAAACGCATAAATAGCGACGGACCGATTCCGTCGCTAAATAGCGAAAATCCGTCGCTAAATAATTTAGCGACGGATTTGCGACGGAATTTTTCCGTCGCTAAAAGGCTCGTCGCTAGGATTTAGCGACGCAATTTTTTTCCGTCGCTAACTTTTGCGACGGAAATATCCGTCGCTAAACAAAAACAATCCGTCGCTATTTTTCACTTGGCGACCATTTGATGACGAAATTTGCAAGGGAATAACGACGAAAAATTCCGTCGCTAAATCTAGCAACGGAAAATCCGTCGCTAATTTGTTTCTATTATTTACATTTAATGCCATTTAGCTACAGCTTAACGACGAAAATATCCGTCGTTAAATTTAACAACAAAGTTTTTCGTCGCTATTTCGTTGCCATTCTTTATTGTTATTAACTACGGATTTAATACAATTTTTGTCTTTCGTTAAATTTTTAAAATAAAAAAAATCTATAATATAATAGTTCAATAATATAATTAAAATATATTATATTAAAAAATTCAAATTCAATAACAATAATGTTACATCGTTAAAAACAAAATAATAGCATTGGAAAATAATAACAATATTTTGTGGTTTGAAGAACTATTATCTGACTCCTTCCCATTTTCAAGTATGCTCGATAATTGCCAAAAGTGCCTTGGATTATTTGCAATCGGTTTGGCCATGACATCTTTAGCTACTTGTTGAGCACGCAAGATCACACAAACTCACGCATAATATGCAGGAGCAATGATTAAGCGAAAGTTCCTCCAAACACTGTCCACTGTCCAGAAGCTTCCAAATATGCAGTCCACTGTCCAGGAGCTTCCAAATATGCAGCAAGACCATCATCACTGAACATGTAATGAACGATCAACAGAAAATTGGTGGAAACAATAGCAATTAAAATATTAATATAACACAAAATCAGCTGCTAATTAATAGACAGGCCACTAAGTATTCATATAATATTCCTTAAATATTAAACTAAATTTCATATTACAATAGGATGCAATGGACTCTGAACCCTACTCGGAAGATTGAAAGACGACCACATAGTACAACTATCCCATAGGAAATGTGATGGAATTATAATAGGTGGGACTGTAATATCATAGTTCTAAATTAATACCATATCCTATCCCATAAGTTTGTACAGCTAATTTGACTTTGATTGAATAAAGTAATATTGTAATATTATTTGAGAAAATAAAGTTAAAAAATTAATTTTAAGATGAAAAATATAAATCAAATTCAAGATTAAGTGAAAAGTGAGAGCTATGAATTCCCTATTAATCCCTCCAAGTCTCCAACCAAAGAACCCCTTTTTTTTATATAATTATTTATAAATGGCAGAGATGTATGATGTAAAAAATGCTACAGAATTCATAAAATTCAATTGAAAATAAATTTAACACAAATAACAAAAACTGGGTGTTATATACATCCTGTCAATATCTAGTAAAATACCTTCACAACTAACAACCCCAAACCCCCCACTCCTAGAAAATTTAGAAAGGGATAAAAAAAAAAAAAAAGAACCATTTCACCATCCCCAGAGAAATTCAGTGACTCACTACTCCATTCATGTATATGAATTACAAATGCATATCAGCCTTATAATGTCTTGGTTTCATGATGCAATCAATTAACATACAATAACAACATGACTTACTTTAGTAACCCCATCTTTTTATGATGTCAGCTTCTTCGCACTCCTACTCCAGAAGGGAGGTAACAAAGAAAAATGGCGAGCTGCCTGTATCCATAGGTTAAAGTATCAGTTCTCTTTCAGTAAAGATTAAAGAATTTACATGATTGGATTATACTCACACTTTTGAACAGCATTACGAGTGATTGGGGTTTCATCCTGTGATATCAAATTCTTCAATGTATAAGCTGAAAGAACAAGTTTACAGGTCAGCTTAAAACAAAGCACAGTACCCCTTTTATTTACCAACTGCCATAGCATAAACACAATGTACACATGCATGTTTGGTTCCACATAAATTTTAACTTTTCAAATATAAATCTGTGAGCAATTGTTCCATCATATTACAGAAGAAAGGAAACAGAGCAATTCTTCCATCATATTAAGTTGGCAATTTCATATTTTTATAATTGATTGATCTTTTAATTGGAATTTAGTTGCATTGTGCTCTGCTTATTCTTGTAAATATTAGTGAAATCTTAAAAACTTTAAGCTTGTAGCCACCCCCACCTCTTTAAAATGTGTTCACACAACATTTGATAACCAACTCAACTCTTTATGTGACTCTCTATCTCTCTTGCTCAACAGACAGAATATAAAGGACACACCAATGATTGGTATGTAATTAGCTTTGAAAGGTAAATAAAGAAGTACCTGTAACTCAGTTGGGTCCTCCAGCAACTTAGTGGCAACCTCAACTAATCCCAGAGATTCAACCTTTCATTTCCAAGGAGTGGTGCACCAAATCAATTAAATGGATTAAGTCAATAAATGGGACAACAGAGGTATAACCTGTTGGCTACTTAATAACATCAATAAAACAACCACAAAGCATTCAGCAGTTTTTAGCACAGCTTTAATGACAGAGGAGCAAGGAAACTTTTCAACCCTACATCTCACTTCAAGCTACATACAAATCAAATAAGCCTTAAACCGTACCTAGTTGGTATAAGTTTAAGGCATCCAAATAGGAAAATTACAATTTACAAAGCAGATTTACAACAGGATATGAAATTATGCAATTTATTTTTCTTTATTTAATTTTTTTCCAAACTTTTTCCAGCTTAATCATTTCTTGTAAAAAGAAAAATTAAATAGTAAATTGAAGTTCTGAATCATGAATCAACTTAAGCTGATTTTGGAGCAATCTATACGCAAAGTTAATGAAAGGTTAAATTCAAGGTGCCATCTATTCTTTCATATTTGTGTTTCGAAAATAAAATTAAGGATATCTATTTGGTATTCTGGTTAGATTGTTTTAAACAACTCCAGTAAATAGTTTTCTAAAACGAATACAATTAGAACAAATCAAGAAAAACACAAATCATGGGCAAAACCCAAACCGTGATGACAACCGAAGAGTTCATAGCGAGAGTCAGCAACCTTCAGATTACACCACTAAACTCTGATTAGATAGCGTTCTAGGTGAACCGTGGACGGCTGCCGGCGAGGATGGAGATGGACGAATGACAGAGGCAGTTGAAGCAGAGATGGACGATGCGACGATGAAGCAGGGATGGGCAGACGCCATGGACGGCTGACGGCGAGGATGGAGATGGCGGGCGGCAACGGTGAGAGGAGACCGGCAGAGGCAGTTGCGCAAATGGCAGAGGCAGAGAAGAGATCAGCGACTATGAACTAGGGTTAGGGAGAGAGTGAATTAGGATTATATTGATTAATATGTCCAAAAATCTTAGAGTTAGCGACGGATTTTAAAATCCGTCGCTAATATGAAAAAAAAATTCATTGATTAAATCTTCTTGTAAATTTAGCGACCGATTCTACAATCCGTCGCTAATTTTTTTAAAACATCCCGCTCTATTTATAAATTCCACTTTAAATTTAGCGACGGATTTTAAAATCCGTCGCTAAGTTTTATAAAACATCCCGCATTATAAATTTTAGCAACGAATTTTAAAATCCGTCGCTAAATTATTAAAACAAAAAACAATTTGCCCAAATATTTAGCAACAGAATCATAAATCCGTCGCTAATCTATAGCAATAAAAATCATGGAATTAGCCCTCAAAAAATCCGTCGCAAATCCGTCGCAAACCCGTTACTATTATTTGCGCCAAAATTTACCGCTAAAATTAGCTATGTACTTAACGACGGAAATATTCCGTCGCAAAATCCCTCGTAAATCCATCACTAATTCGTCGCTAAATATTGATTTAACAAAAAAATTAAAATCCGTCGCTAATTTGTCGCTATTCCGTCGCTATTTAGCTACGGAAATTATCCGTCGCTAGATCCGTCGTTATTTCCGCGTTTTTTTGTAGTGTATATATATATATATATATATATATATATATAGGGGTGCACTCTCGTGAGAACTCTCGCCCAGGTAAGAAATGAGAACGCTCCACAGTCGTCTACGTGTCCAGATCAACGAATCAGATGCAATTTTAAAAAAATGACGCGGTGGCATTTTCGTAAATAACTGGAACTTTGGTGCACCTAGTTTCACTTACAAGTGCACCTAGTTTCACTTAAAAGTGCACCTAGTTTCACTTACAAGTGCACCTAGTTTCACTTACAAGTGCACCTATTTTCGCACATATTTTCACTTACAAGTGCAAGTAATTTACCTTATTAATATTCATGCACCTATTTTCGCAAATGCTTTCACTTACAAATGCAAGTAATTTACCTTGTTAATATTCATGCACCTGGGTGCAACCTAGGTGCACCTAGTTATAACATAGGTGCACCTAGTTATAACATAGGTTGCACCTAGTTATAACATTAGGTGCACTTAGTATTGATGCTCACTGTACAATTCACTTGCACCTGTAATACATTTTACTTGCATCTGCAATACATTTTTCTTGCACTTGTGCAAGTAATTTACTTTGTTAACATTCATGCACCTGGTTGCAACCTATGTGCACCTAGTTATAGCAATAGGTGCACCTAGTTATAACATTAGGTGCACTTAGTATTGATGCTCATTGTATAATTTACTTGCACTTGTAATACATTTTACTTGCACGTGTGCACCTATTTTCACTTGCAGGTGCAAGTAATTTACCTTGTTAACATTTATGCACTTGGGTACACCTATGTGCACCTAGTTATAACATGAAGTGCACCTAGTTATAACGTTAGTTGCAACTACATTCCGGACACGTGGCGCGCTGTGATTCGTTCTCAGTTCTCTCCTGGGCGGCCAGTTCTCACCTGATTCGTTATTGCAATCTCACTTAGTTGGGTCAAATATAATACAACATATTATTACATTTTTTTCTTTAAAACAATTAATGAATTATGAAGAAAAAAAAATACAATTGATTAAGTTGATGGAGAGGCCCAAAAACTAAATTGAAGAATGAAGTTAGTTCAAAGCACCACAAACTTTTCTAATGATACCATTTTGACCTGTGAGCGGTTGAATTTCAGACATTTTAATCATGGCTGAAGCAAAATCTGCTTGGAATGCCCGAGGACTCCTTGCATACTCTGAAACTATGCTGTCTGTAGCTCCACCACTGAATAGAACTTGATCTGATTGAAGCAAACCTTTCTTTTGCAATAGGTTCTTGTAGTAGTTGTTATCGAAAGAATTTGGGGTTACTAAATCAAGCGGTGCCAAATTTCCGTTTCCTGTGTCTGTAGGACATTGGTGTCTTCTAGTACTAGCAAAATTGGCATCAATGTCAGTACCGTTGCCGTAAATTCTATTGCGAAATAGGAAGCATTGAGCTTGGCCTAGAGTGTGTGCACCAGACAAGGCAACCATGTCTCTTGTATTAAGGCCTTTGCTTGCAAAGCTGGATATAAGTCTATCCAAATTGTCGAAAGGGCCGGGGAGATCGGTTTCAGCTATGGTATGACTAGCCGTGGTGGAATCTCTTCTTCCTAGCTTCACTGTCCACGATGGACCTCCCACGGCTGCAGACGCATCACGCGCAGCCACCGACAATACATCAGCACAAGATACAATACCCGGACAAGATTTCTCCAATTCTCGCTTGGCAGCCTCTATCACATCGTAACCCCTGGCAGAGCCAAGGTTAGGCAATGCTGTCTTTTCACTCTCCATGGCCGGTGTTTCGTCCAATAAGATTGAAGCGTCGCAACCTTGGACAAAACAATCGTGGAAATGGAGACGAACCAGGGAAGCGGCCATGCGACGCTCACGAGACACGGCTTGCCTAACGGCAGTGCGAATGATGTTGAGAGCGTTGGGGCATGTTTTGTCGTAAAATGTAGGGGAGAGTTGGCCTTGGCATTGCGAGGAGGAGAGCAGCAGAATGAGGGAGTATACCAATAATACTGCAAATGCCATGCAAGGCCTATTAGATGCCATTAGTATTATATATAACTATTCGAATCCAAAAGGTATTAGCGAAAGAATGGGATTGAAAGAAGAATAAGAGTTGAGAAGATGAGAATGGAGATAGGCAAGATGATGAGAGAATGGAGTGGGTGCAGGGAGTATATATAGGAAAGGGAAGGGGATAAAGTAAAATAAAATGGTCACTATTGGCTGCGACGCCGCGTTATGTATGTATTTTACAACGTTGTAGAACAGGAGTGTTTGCATGCCAGCTAAGAATGCTGACGTGACCCAGTCACCTGTCCTTGACTTCTAAATCTCACAACCGCTTTCCCATTGGCCATTCTTATATGTTCTTTAGTTTAATTAATTAATAATTAATATTTGTTCAATTCCGTACATATTCGGTCGCAGTTTGACTTTGCACATGCATATTCGGTGCCTTGCAGGCTTGCACACCCCTATACATCTTTTCTTAGATATATATAATTTGCTCACCATCATTGGTGCTAAATAACTTGCCTCATGAAATTTACGGATTCGTGAAATTAGCAATTGAAAAATCACTAATGTTAAGCTGGTCAAAGTTGACGTTAATTTATTTTCCCAAAATTATATTGACATGAGTTGTATATAATTTACATGCACTAACACACCCAAAAACATAATACAATTTGAGTAGCTCTAATCGAAGAAGGAATGTGATTTTCATTTTGATTTTAGGTTAAAATTTTCATCTCTTGCTTATTTTATATAATTTATTTTAATTTATATTTTATATTTTACATGTAAAATTATCGTCTAGTCAAATTAGTTTTATCACTGACAGGATAATTGGGTAAGCACCCGATCCAAACCTCAGGCAGATAAACGGACGCAGTAAGTCAAACGGCCATCCGTTACACTTGAGGAGATAAATCATTCCAACGACTCCATATTATTATTACATGACACTCCAGGCTCGCCATCACGAGTCCGTTACATTCATAGGAGAAGAGCCGTTGCACCCCTAGTATAAGTAGACAAGTAGTAGACTTGTTGTAGAGAGAGGGGACACGCAAAACTTGTACCGAAACTATTGTATTTACTTATCAAAATATACGCCGGTAATATTTTTGTTGTCATTGGTGCTTTCATTGAGAGCCGAGACCAAATCTCAGGCAACACTTCACACATTTCCAAAATTAACTTATCACTGGGGATGACTCGATCAGGATCTAGCAGCTCCCATGGTTCTCGTCACATGAATCATGCCAGCGTCTGGTAATCTTCGAGAGCAGCTCAACAACAATCATAGTGGAGGGCAGCAAATAAACACCCAAGGCACGAGTACCGCCTATGGACCCCCAAGCGACGGCCTGGGCTATTCATCAGCAGGCAAAGACAGCTTTAACCCAATTGGTGGCAGGATTCAAGGTCAAGTACCCCTGACATCCGCACGGGAGAATAAAATAGGGCGAGAGAGGACCCAACGTCTATGTCACGATGCAACTCATCGGCCAGTCGTTTCTATGCCTGTCGCAGGACGGTAGGGCGAGAGGGTTGCTATCCAGCAGAGGTTGTGGACACAACCAAAGGCCAACATAAGAAGTCTTCCTCTCACCTCTACGCGATAAGACAGGATAGGGGGAGAGCTTAAGAGATTTTTTGAACAAATGGAAGAAGGAAGTTAATAACGTGTATGATTTTGACTCCAAAGCAGTGATCCCAATATTTATCCAAGCACTCAGGTCGGGAGACTTCCACAGGCAACTAAACACCCATCGTCCTTGCTCTTATGAGGATCTAATGAGGACGGTCAATCGCTACGCGGAAGCAGAGGAAGCTAATACGAAGAAAAAATAAAAGGAGGAAGGCAAGACAATACGAAAGTCCGGGAAGATAGGCCCAACCAACCAGATGTCAAACTCAGGGCAATCAAGAAGCCAAGCTTCAAGAGGACCTCGTTTGAGCCCCTTGCATCAATTAACCCGCTAACCCATCCGGTTAGCGTAATCCTGGACCAAGCAGTGGAGTTGGGGATGGTTCAGTTTCCAAAGAAGTGCATGAAAGTTTCTCCTGAGGTAGACCAGACCTGTCGGTTCCACCGGCAGGTTGGCCATGACACTAAAGAGTGTCACGTTCTAAAAAGACAAATAGAGAAGCTAATTCAGAATGGATATTTTACTCAATTTGTAAAGTATCCAGAGCAGTTGCCGCATCAACAACAAGGCCAAGCCGAAAATGTGTATGTGGCGAAAAGAAGAAGGCACCGAGCCATCCGCTTCCAACACCAAAAAGAGAAAGTGCGATTAGGTCATGAATGAAGGGGACAGTGAGTTAGAGGAGGAGCCCGTGCAGCGCAAAAAACATGTTATTCAATAAAAAAAATGTAACTAGTAGTTAATGTCCGTCCTAATAAATTTTGCTCAAAAAGAAAAAGAAAAACAAATACAAGCAATGAAAAAACTGAAAAATATTTTATTTATAACCGTTCCATACAAAATTAGTCGTGAAGCATACAGTTGGTATCATATGGTATTTCATCCATTTTATTTTAGACGACGAGGAGTACACTCGGCGGATTCAAACTTTGTCCAAGGAGAGATTAAAAGAAGGACCTTCAGATGCAAAGAGGGCGCTCTATATCTTTGAAAGGAATCACAGCTATAGCTAGAGAAGCACATGTATCCTCCTATTTTGGTTTATAGGGCACAATGACCCCTTTCTCTCCGTCGGATAGAATCACCAAGGATATTTAGGGGTATCCGATCCCCAACTTCATGGTTGCCGAGCAGATTCTTTCTATTCTTCAACTTTTCGAGTTGGGCTTGCTCCAGGCGCCTTGATGATGTCTCTTCATCTCCCTGCTTCTCTTCTTTGTATCCATGAGTCCTAAAAAAATCAAAATATCTATTTCAAAAAAAAACAAATAAAAAATAAAAATAAAAATAGATTATGGGTGAGGTCGTGCCCCGGCCACAATTGGCCGAGGCCACACCTAGGCCACAATGGACCGAAGGCCGTAGTTAGCTGAGGCAAAGCCTCGGCCACAATCGGTCGAGCCCGTGCCTTGGGCACAACTGGCCATGGTTTCGGCGAGGTCGCCTTGGTTGGCCATGGTTTTGAAAAAAAAAAAGTATTAATAAAAGAGCATGAGAAAAGAAGTGTACAAGGGAAAAAAGAGTGTGGAAGAAATTAAAGGGGTGTACTACAAAATTGGTAGGGAAGAGTTCTTATATGAAAAAATATATATATATAAAAGGAAGGGGAAATATTTGAAGATTAAGAAATATTAAGAAAATCTTGAGATTTCCTTATAATATTGGAATCTGATCCTATTAAAAGATTTATGCTTAATACAAATTATTACTCCCAAGCTACCTCAACCACTCTTGCGGGCTAGAAAGTGGGGGTTGGTGACAGGATAATTGGGTAAGTACTCGACTCGAACCACATGCAGACAAGCGGAAGTAGGAAGTCAAACGGCCACCCGTTACACTTGAGGAGAGAAATCATTCCAACGGCTCCATATTATTATTAACTGACACTTAAGGCTCGCCATCATGAGTCCGTTACATTCACAAGAGAAGAGTCGTTGCATCCCTACTATAAGTAGTAGACTTGTTGTAGAGAGAGGGGACACACAAAACTCTTGTACTGAAACTATTGTATTTACTTATCAAAATATATATACACCCGTAACATTTTTACCGTCAATCACTATCTAAAAAGGGGAAAAAAACTTCCATTGCCCATTATTTATTAATTTCTAATTTTGTATTTATATTTTATTAGTGCTTACGGCGTTTGGTTCACGGAATCTTGGATTACTCCATGTAATAAGATTACATTCAGGAAGGTAATGTGAGATTTTGGGAATGTAAGATTACCTGTTGTGTTTGATTTGGATTGTGGAATATAATGTTACTTTGTTTGGTTAAGGGTTATATTTTAGGTTATATGTATCAATTTACTATAATGTCCTATATATATATATATATATATATATATATATATATATATACGTAATTTTCAATAACTAATTTAGCTCTGTGAATCTCAAGAGGCAAGTTGTTTATCTGCGTTTTCATTAAAGAGATAAATTAGTATATTAACATTGTCATTAGACTTCACTTTATGTGGTCATTAAAATAAGCATCAATGATGTTGAGCAAATTATATATATCTAAGAAAGATGTATAGGGGTTAGAGCCTGCAAGGCACCGAATATGCATGTGCAAAGTCAAATGCGACCGAATATTACGGAATTGAACAAATATTAATTATTAATTAATTAAACTAAAGAAGTTCGGCTCGGTTCGGTTCGGTTCGGTTCGGTTCGGGTAAACCGAACCGAAATGCCCACCCCTAGGTGTAGGTGTTGGGAGTGGGTTGGGATTGCAGGGGCATGAGATATATCCCCGCCCCGCCCCATTGCCATATCTAATTGTAAACAATACCATTTCAGTTTCAATTTCATTTCAAATTTGCCTAGCAATGATAAAATATAAATAATACAAAATTTGAAATTAATAAATAATGAGCAATGGAAGTTTTTTTTTCTTATTAGATAGTGATAAAACTAATTTTACGATTTCAAAAAAAAAACTAATTTGACTAAATGATAATTTTACATATAAAATAAAAGATTAATATAAATAATGAAATCACAGTCCTTGGGTTAGAGCTAGTCAAATTCTATTTTGTTTTTGGGTGTGTTTGTAGTACATGTAAAGAGTTAATTCCAGCAATAGTCCTTCGACTATTGTGATTTTTTAAATTTAGTCCTCGTCTTTTAATTTTGGACGAACCTTTGACTTTCATAATTGTTCCAACATTGATCCTTCCATTAACATGGTGTTAGATAGATGTTAAGTGAAGGAGTAAAAGTGTCATTTTCTTTCCTGGATTTCTTCTCCCTAACGTTGGTCCTTTTGTGATCTGCCGGCTGAGTTGTTGGGTGCTCCGTTGACGCCGTCGAGCAGTCTCCGGCAACCAAGGCATGTGAGCCAGGGTCCAAGTGGGTTTTTTCTTCCCCGACAGCTTAGAAACAAACCAAACAGGTTCAAATATCCTCTTTTTCCTCCTTCAATGTTTTCACTAAAAAAATAAAAAACAAAAATAAACCGACAGCTTAGAAACAAACCAAACAGGTTCAAATATACTCTTCCTCCTCCTTCAATGTTTTCACTAAAAAAATAAAAAACAAAAATAAAATAAAATCATCACATTCTGATCGGAAATACTTGAATTTTGCCTTTTGAATTCATAGGTCTTCTGAGTTGGTCTTTGTTTGATTCAAAAGTGGGTTCTCTTTTTTAACTTGTCTTTCAGAGTTGCGTAACTTTATGAGTCTTCTCTCTTTTTTAACTTGTCTTGAAGTTTGTGTTGTTCCATCATGCAGCGTCCCAGCTAAGAAGTGTAATAATCCATCATGTAGTTGACTATATATTGCAGAAGAATGTAGAGGACGCATGAGTTGCACTCATTCTTCACACCAGACAACCTCAAATTTTTAGAGATTATTGGATCATCAAGTACTGGTTCAGACCTGTTTACTACAAAATATGTATATTATCATTGGCAGATGGAATCATCAAGTACTTAGAAGAAGGTTCAATCCATGACAATTGGGATTGGGTGTTGGCCAAAGCTCCGATTCTCTCTAACCCATAATCAACACATCTTGTAATTCACTCATTCTCCTTCCCTTCGCCCCTTTACATTCTCATTCCCTTGCAGCCTTGCTAGTTTCCAATCTGATCATCCCGGGAAGAAACAGACCAAAAGCCATCATCATCAAAACCTTTCCCATCACACTCCTCACTATTGGGATCACTAACACAACTACTTCTCTTATTTGGCCTAACCTTAACCGAAACTAAAGCCTCACTAGTACTGCCTGACTCAATCTCACTACAGCTTGCCTCCACTCTGCCTAATGCACTCAACCAAATCAAGTTCTCCTTAGCAGTCATCCTATCATGCAAGCACTTGGACAACCAGCCTCCTAATCTTTGCAAAATCCGGAAACATATGCCTTATAACTCTCAGAACACCAACTTTGAGAACGTGTTTAAGTTTCATCAGGGCAAACCACTAGTATGTAGTTCCGCATTTCCGGGGTCGTTGAGGTCTACGCTTGCGTCGATTCCAGTAGCGAACAATGCGTTCCCGCCAGGCATTGTCGTATTCGACCTCGTCGTAAGAGGATATCCAGCAGCGGTACCGGAAGAAGCGGAAGTGGAAGGAGTTCTTCGAGAGGGTGATGAAAGACGTGATCTTGAAGCAAGCGGAGATGCAGAGGAAGTTTCTAGAAGCCCTGGAGAAACGAGCGAGATCGGACGATTAGAGAGGACGCATGGAAGGCTCGCAAAGATAAAGTGCGATATTCTCCTTCGAGAAAGATCAATGGTGGCTGCCAAGGACGCCGCCGTGATTAATCTCTTGCCAAATCCACCGGGCACGGCACTGCTCCCACCGCGGTTAAGGAAAATAATGAAGCCGTCAACCAGGAAGAACAGTAAGAAACATAGTAGAGAAGAAAGAAAGAGACATAGCTAATGAAATTACACTCCTACCCTTTATTTTGACAGTTCTTTAACGCCATGTTAATGGAAGGATCAATGGTGGAATAGATTTGATAGTCAAAGGTCTATTTTGTCCAAAGACGAGGACCAATTTTGGAAAATCACACTAGTCGGAGGATCATTGCTGGAATTAACTCTACATGTAAATTATATAGAACTCATGTTAATATAATTTTTGAATTAATAATTTAATACCAACTTTGACCAATGTAACATTCGTAATTTTTCAATAACTAATTTAGCTCTGTGAATCTCAAGAGGCAAGTTGTTTATCTGCGTTTTCATTAAAGAGATAAATTAGTATATTAACATTGTCATTAGACTTCACTTTATGTGGTCATTAAAATAAGCATCAATGATGTTGAGCAAATTATATCTAAGAAAGATGTATGTATAGAGCCTTGGGGTGTGCAAGGCACCGAATATGCATGTGCAAAGTCAAAGTGCGACCGAATATATACGGAATTGAACAAATATTAATTAATTAAACTAAAGAATATATATATATATATATATATATATATATATATATATAAAAGAATGGCCAATGGGAAAGCAGTTGTGAGATTTAGAAGTCAAGGACAGGTGACTGGGTCACGTCAGCCTTCTTAGCTGTTCTACAACGTTGTAAAATACATATATAACGCGGCGTCGCAGCCAATAGTGACCATTTTACTTTACTTTATCCCCTTCCTTTTCCTATATATACTCCCTGCACCCTCTCCATTCCCTCATCATCTTGCCTATCTCCATTCTCATCTTCTCAACTCAATTCTTCTTTCGCAAATACCTTCTGGATTACAATAGTTATATATAATACTAATGTCATCTAATAGGCCTTGCATGGCATTTGCAGTATTATTGGTATACTCCCTCATTCTGCTGCTCACCTCCTAGCAATGCCAAGGCCAACTCTCCCCTACATTTTACGACAAAACATGCCCCAACGCTCTCAACATCATTCGCACTGCCGTTAGGCAAGCCGTGTCTCGTGAACGTCGCATGGCCGCTTCCCTAGTTCGTCTCCATTTCCACGATTGTTTTGTCCAAGGTTGCGACGCTTCAATCTTATTGGACGAAACACCGACCATGGAGAGTGAAAAGACGGCGTTGCCTAACCTTGGCTCTGCTAGGGGTTACGACGTGATAGAGGCTGCCAAGCGTGAGTTAGAGAAATCTTGTCCCGGTATTGTATCTTGTGCTGATGTATTGTCGGTAGCTGCGCGTGATGCCTCTGCAGCCGTGGGAGGTCCATCGTGGACAATGAAGCTGGGAAGAAGAGATTCCACCACGGCTAGTCATACTATAGCTGAAACCGATCTCCCCGGCCCTTTCGACAATCTGGATAGACTTATATCCAGCTTTGCAAGCAAAGGCCTTAATACAAGAGACATGGTTGCCTTGTCTNATTAAATTGCCCAATGAATTAATTAACGGTTCGAAAGGCTTGAACGAATTTACGGGGTGTTACACCTCTCTTTTCTTTGGGAAATTGAAGACCCTACCATCGAGAAATCATTTATGCCCCTCTAGGACCTCGCTCTTAACTTCTCTAAGAACCTGATTCTTCCCTTTCCTTGAGTAAGTTGAATATTCTACCGTTGAGAAACACGTTCTGCGTTTTCAACCTCATTCTTATCATTCTTTCAAATTGAATCTTTTTCTTACCTTAAGGAGCTGAATACCCTATCATTGACAAACCGTTTCTGTCTTTCGAAACCTTATTCCCAATCCCTTGTGGAATCTAATTTCTTTCTTTTCCTCGAATAAGTCAATACCCTAACGTTGAAAAAACTTCTCTTGTGTTTTCAATCTCGTGCTCATCTGCTCTCGAAGCCAAGTTCTTTCCGTTCCTTCTCTTTTGTTGGAAGAACTCGGTACTCCCTTAAATATAGAAATTCTTTTGGCCTCTTTGAACCTTGTTCTTATTTTCTTACGAAGTCGAGTTCTCTCTTCTCCTTAAAGAACTTGACATTCAGAAATCATTTCCATCCGCTCGAGCGTCGACCTTGTGTGCTTCTTGAAAATACCCTGTACAAGGTGACAACCGTATTCCCTAAGTCGTAACCTTGATAACTTTCGATTCTGTTCATAACCGGTGATCGTTCTTGAACCTTACACCTTAAAAACCTCTCTTTTCTCTTCCCGTTGGGTCCAATTTTCAAAACCGGGCATATATATTATATAAATATTTTCCCTATATGTACTATCGTACTACTTTCCAACTCTCTGTCCCCAAAACGTTTTTCTGAGCTTCGGGGACGAAGCTCCTTTTAAGGGGGGTAGAGTGTAACACCCCGAAAATTCCTGCTACTTTCTTGAATATAATAAGGGGTTATTTTCTTAATAAGTAATTATTTAAATAATTACAAGTATTTCTTTTCTATGGGCCTGAGATTACATACTCTTATATATATAATTTATTGCTAAGATTAATAATAAATAGTCTATGGCCCAATATTTCTATAGTTATATATATATATATGCACCCTACATAAATATTATTAGTAAGCCCATATAGTGAATATTCTATATTCTATAATCTAATGTTTGGTCTTAACCCAAATCCAATATATAATATATAGTATGATCCAATTTGACCCAACTCCTACAATAGCCCATACTATATTATGTTTATTATTAAGTATGGACCCAATGGATTAGCCCATTCCAATCTAGCCCAAACCTAGTTTGGAAACTTACCCTAATTAGAAACTACCAAACAAGGCAACCAAATGATCAGCAGCCAAAAAGAAGGAAATGTTGTGATGTCGATCTTCTCTGTCTCTCATTCCTCTCACCAGATGGCTTCGACAACAGAGGAGCCTCTCACCAACAGCTTCCGACGTGGAGACCGATGGCAAGCCCTTGGCGGCGACGACGGCCTTCTCCGGCGAGCGACGTGCAGAAGCGACAACCTCCAGCAAGCAGCTTCCTTTCTCCGACGTGGACAGCGGCAGCGGCATCTCACAGCTTCGAACCTCCTTCTTCAGCGAGCTGCGGGCGACCGGCGACGACGACGAAGCCGCTCCTCTGTTCATGACAGCAGCGGCGGCGACGGGATCATGGCCGGTGACATTCCACGACAACAGGTTGCTAGTTCGAGCGGCGAAGGGCGTGTGTACAGTCAGCAATCTCCGGTTCGTTTATCCGGCGAGCAGCGGCAATGTCGCGGGCAACAGCGACGGACGTCTCTTTCCCCGCGAAGTTCCTCCGGCGAGTTTGGCGCAGCCATAAATGTTAGCGGAATGGTTTCCCTTCCCTTCTCGTGGGCGGGCGGCGGCGCATGGATTATGGTGATCGGCGACGTAGTAGCAGCGAGTTGGAGCTCGGCGATGTCCTTCCTCTCTCGGCCGGCATGGTGGCAGAGTAGCATGGTGGCGGCGTGTCTCAACGGCAGAAGATGGCGGAGGATCCCTTTCCGCGAGGTGGTAACGGAAGACAATGGCGGCAAGGCGTCGTCTGTCTGTGGAGGCCGGCAGCGCAGCTAAGGCTAATAGTCAGTGGTAGCGAACTGATCACCAAGGGGCGTAGTGGTGCAGTGGTGTGGTCCGTGAATGTTGAGCCGGTAGGCGAGGGTTCGACTCTAGGGGCAAGCAGCAGGATTAAGGTGATGTTTTGACCTATTAATACTAAGCTTATAAGTTTAAATATTAGTTCTAATATTATAGTTTAGATTAGATTAGTAATTTGATCATATCCTAGTTATAATAGCATGGTTTTAAGTTTAGGATAATGTTATTGGTTATGCTACATTAGCCTTTTTAAGCATGGACTATAGGATTGTTATTTTAATGGACCAACTAGGATTACTAATATTATTGTTGTTAGTAATAGTTAGTGATGGTATTAGATTATATTAATTCTTCAGGTTTACGGTTATGGACCTAGCTTATGAGCTTAGGAATGACGTTGCTTTGGATTAAGTATGCTTTTGGATTAAATAAGCTTCAAAGGTAACCACTATGTCCATCAAAATCTATTTTTTACACTCTCGCTCTATATGATATTATTTGGTGATTGGAAATCCTGAAATTCCTTGATTATGAGCCTGTCATTGATTGTGTCTATTGGATTCTTGGACTTGTGTCTTGATCCTTTGCCTAGTGTTGTCATGATTATTTGATTGGTTGGATTTCCATGTTATTTGGCCTCTGTCAATGAATATTGGTGTACTGTTATATGATCTTTGTATTCTGGAGTATCTCTTTGTATTCTGAGCTGAGTCTGATTCGGTATGTGGGAATTGCTCTTGCGGGGTTCTCTAGCGTGACAATGTAAGCGCTAGGGTTTTCCGTGAGAGTAAGGTGGTAGTGATTGGTGAGCGATCCGTTGTTTGTTTCCTCCTTTGTTCTTGAGTTTATTGGAGTATTCTATTGGATATTCGTATCTTGATTCTGAGTATTTATTCGTACCCCTTGGTCGTTTGTATGAGTCTATTGTTTGGGAGTTGGTTGGTGTTCATATCTGAGATGAGCACTCTGAGTGATGGTTATTGGGCTGAGTTGAGTATGAGATTGGGGTTGTGGATCCTTGAGTATGTTGTTGGTGGTTGTTGGTTGGAGTTGACTATTGTGCTACTATTGGTTGTGCTACTATTGACTATGGACTATTGTGCTACTATTGGTTGTGCTACTATTGACTGTGGACTATTGTGCTGCTATTGGTTGTGCTACTATTGACTGTGGACTATTGTGCTACTATTGGTTGTGCTACTATTGACTGTGGACTATTGTGCTACTATTGACTGTGCTACTATTGACTTCTGACTTTGGACTTCGGTCCCTGTGATTGGGTTGATTACCCCTGTGATTGGACTTCGGTCCCTGTGATTGGACTGTCGGTCCCTGTGATTGGACTACGGTCCCTGTGATTGGACTTCGGTCCCTGTGATTGGGCTCATCACCCCTGTTTGACTCGTGACTCTTGACTTCTGACTTCTGACTTCTGACTGTGGGTTTGACTTGGTATGATGGTTGGTATGAGGGTTCGGAGGTTGGAGTTGGGATTCTTTCTTGATTGGTATATTCGTGGGTTCTTTTGTTTATTCGGTTGACAACTTGTTATTCTTGGTTATGATTGGTTGGATTCCTTATGATTGTTGTTCAGTTGATATCTTGTTATGGATTCGTCGTATTGTACTCTCGTTATTGGATATTGACTTTGATTGACTGAGTCTCGGTTTATGATTCGTTTAGCTTATCGTTGTTGAGTATCTGTTTTGAACTATTGAACAGTTCGTTGGTGTTTATATTCTATATGAGTGTGTAAACCTATTTACAAGCTTACGTATATCTATATCTCCTTGCGGGTGTGAATGGTGGTTACTTAGCAGTCTTTTGCTAATGGTTCTTTGTGTGTTTTCCAGGTTTGCCTTAAAGTCTATGCGTGAGCGCGATAGAGCTATACCCGTCTGAGGAGGCGTAGATAGTGGTTATGTTTTAGACTTATGCTTTAGATTTATGCTTTGGCCTGTGTGCCGTTTTGAGAATTCTTATCTATACAGTTCTGTTATTATGGTTAGCCTGTGCATCTAGGTTGCGTATCTTACCTAGATGTGGCATGACGCCCCTTAGGTTTTAAAATTCGCTTCCGCTATGTTTTGTTTGGTTGAGTAAAGCAGCTGTTATGTTGAGTTTTTATCTATCTCAGCTTGTGTGAGGTTGGGGTGTCACAGCAGGAGCCTCCCACGAAGCCTCACACGCGTGTGGAGGGGCGTGGAAACATTCCAGAGAGCCCCCACGACCTCCACCACGCATGTGGAAGAAACGCGGAAAAAGAGTCTTCAGGGCTCGACGCGTCGAGCCCCTGGCTCGACGCGTCAAGACCCCCAAATCAGCCCTAAAATCCTGCTGCGGGAAAATTACTTTGTTGCCCCTATTTTGTTTCCCCTATATAAGGCTCCTTATTTCAGACCTTTGGGGCATTAGTTTTAGATAGTAGATAGCTTAGGTAGGGGAGGAGACTCCCAATAGTTTTAGATTCAATTTTCCTTTC
>CP025653.1:8352333-8379388 GCA_003576665.1 Ipomoea trifida
AAATATATATTAAATGGAAAGAATTAGCCCAATTGGAATCAATTAAATTGCCCAAAGAATTAATTAGATTTGCCCAAGGAATTAATTAACGATCGAAAGGCTCGAAATGAATTTACGGGGTGTTACATGCTTGTTTACTCCTTACACTTATGATCAGTTGGTATCTTGGTTATGACTCGTTGTTGTCTTATGCTTCCATCGTTGAACTTTGGCTTTATTTGTATGAGTTTTGGTTTATGATTCGTTCAGCTTGTTGTTGTTGAGTATCGTTTTGAACTATTGCACAGTTCGTTGGTGTTTATATTCTATATGGATGTGTAAACCTATTTCCAAGCCTATTATATATCTATATCTCCTTGCGGGTGTGAATGGTGGTTGCTTAGCATTCTTTTGCTAATGGTTCTTTGCGTGTTCTCCAGGTATGGAGTAGTCTACGTGAGAGCGCGCTAGAGTTTCTCTTTCTGAGGATGCGTAGACTTAGTTTACCTTGTTTAGACTTTGGTTTTGGGCCTGTGTGCCTTGAGATATTATGATATACTCTTGATTAGTCCTTTGGGTACTTTTGGATATATATGGATTATGTTTGAGGATTATTTCAGTTTTATGATATGACAGCTTAGTTTATTCTTATGTTTAGCCTGTGCATCTAGGCTGTGTTCATACCTAGATGTGGCATGACGCCCTTAAGTTTTAAATTCGCTTCCGCTATGTTTTGTTATGGTTTTTGGTTGAGATAGGCAGCTGTTGTGTTAAGTTTTATCTATCTCAGCCTGTGTGAGGTTGGGGTGTCACAGCATGTCTTCTAACATGAGGCGTTCCCGAGGAGTTCGGTAGCCAACATTCAAATCTACAGATTTGCCATAACTAGTAGCCTTGCCTTGGAGCTTTTCAGCAAAAACTCTTTCGATTTCATCTGGCCTAGTTGCATCAAAAACAGATCTGGTCCCCATCCAGTCTAAAGCCCATTCCTCTTCTTCGGCCATTTCACTTATAGTGCTGGCTATGACGCGAAGACTTGACATTCGCCATTCTTGCCAGTTGTAAACTCTTGCAAGTTCCATTCTCAGTATCTCCTCATGAGAATGCTCATTCATTGAGGCTTCGAACTGAGGCAAAACAGCTTCAGTGTCTGCAAAGGTTAACTGGTGAGCAAGTGCTGCATCAACACTAATTTGCCTTTCAATAGAATCGGGATGAATGACGAGCTGTTGATTTGATTCAATAACACTCGGCATGGGTGCAACATAAGGGAGTTCCTCAATTCGAATGGTTGAAACACGTGGCCATTGTAAGCACAGATTACGACTGACATAATCAAGAATAATTATAAGTCGAGCCATCGACGGATCCATGTGCTCGGTGATTTGTCGTCGAACAATAGCAGACATTGGACGATAGGACTGGCTACTTGCGTCCGTATCATCACCTTCTGATTCTTCTTCAATCATTGTTGACTCAGACCCTGAATCATGTCTATCTTTTGGAAGGGTGATTATCGGCTGTTGTACTTCTGGTGAAGGGGCAGGAAGATTTTCTGGTTCATCAATCAAGGGTTCGGGAGACCGTGCCCTTTCAACATGAACAGGCTTTGATATAGGCCGAGTGAGAGGCGTGTGATCTTCCTCGTCACTATCTTCTCTTGAAAGATCAAGAGGAGGTGGAAGGACTCGGGAACTGACTTCGAGTGGTACTTCCCTTGCTTCCTCTTCGGCTGGTAAAACAGCATCTGCATTCGTTTCAACATCTTTTTCAACTTCATGATCAGTTCGTTGCTTCTTTTTGGGCCTTTTGAGCTGTTTGGCCTTCCTTTTCTTGGTGACTTCTCGGGATTCTTTAGCCTCTTCCTCATGTGAGGATTCGGCTCCTTCAGCTGCATCTTCAGAACTATGTTTCTTGTGTTTCTTCTTGGAATGCTTGGACTTGTGTTTCTTTGATTTCTTCTTTTCGGCAGCATCCTGATTTCCTGCCTTTCGCTTTTTGGACACCTTTCGAGACTCATCCTCGGATGAGGATTCATCACTTGTACTTGTTGGTTTAGAGGGCTCGGGTAGATCCTTCGGTTTGTGTGTTGATCCTTCTGAACCGTGACCTTTCGCCAAATCAGATTCCCCCTGTCCAACTGAGCTTTTGGACGATTTGGACTTAGACTTCTTCTTTTGCTTTTTCAAGGCAGCTTTCAGTTCATCTGCCTTTCTCTTGAGATAATTCGGTGGCTTTGAGGTCATGTGAAAATGGTTTCGATGGGACAGAGTTTCTGCTCGTAAATTCACTTTCTTGTCTTTTAAGATAGCACTTATCATGAAACCAAAACCAAGAACCTTAGTAATCCAACCCGTCGTAGGATTAACTCCGGTTTGGATGTTATCAACCAAAAAGTCAAAAATGACATGTGACCAATCAACAGGATATTGCTCCAGCAGTGCGCACAACATCCTCATCTTCTTGTCGGATATATCATCAGTCCCGGATTGCCTGCTTTCAACAATTTTATTTAGAATATCTATGACAAATTCATAGTCCATTTTGAGCATCTTCTTCTTTAGGATGGTTGGGAAGGATGAGGGTTGATTGTGATTCCTCATTTTCTTCCACATCCTTTTCTTGCTATACTCCTTTCCAGAGCAGTCTTCGTGAAAGCCTTCTCCACAGAGAGGGAGATTAAACACCCTCCTAATATCTTCTTGAGATTGTAACACCCCGAAAATTTCTACTACTCTTTTGAATATGATAAGGGGTTATTTTCTTATTAAATAATTATTAGAATAATTATAAGTATAATTATTTTTCCTATGGGCTTGGGATTGTATATATTCCTATATAATTTATTAGTATGGTGACACCAAAATACCATAGCCCATAATTATGAATTTGTATTTTAAGTTATAAATTAAGATGTATTCTTGAGCCCATATAATTTATATTCCTTAAGAACTATACTAAGCCCATAAATATGATTATATATATATAAGTATTATAAGCTATGGTTTTGACCCAACTTCTAAATTTAATCCAACAACCTAATAGCCCATTCTAATTGTGACCTAGCCCAAAATGGAAGCTTCCCAATTTGGAAACCTACCACACAATCTATAGTAACATTGTTTCTCATCAGCAGCCAACCGCTTTCTTCTTCCTTCACTCCCTCTCGTCTCTCCCGATCAACAACAACAACGCTGGGAGTTCTGGCAGCGGCAGGAGTCAGCGGTGGAGGTTTCCGGCAGCCCTTTCCCCGGCGTTATCCTCTCACTCTCGACGCATCAGTAGCCAGCGAAGGACTTCCGGTGAGCGAAGGGGCAGCTTCCACCCTCTGTTCCGGCGGTGGCATGCGACGATCGAACAGAGAGAGCGAACAGGCGAAGCCTCACGGAAGTAACCGGCGGGGCCGACCGCACCGTCACCCAAGCCCGTGGCCTTCTCCCCTGTTTCCGGCATTGGTGAACTCTCGACGGCGACGCGATGGTTGTAGCAGGAGGAATCGCCGACGTCTCCCCTCCCGTTCCATGCACGCGTAACAGCCGGCATCTCTCTCTCTCTCTCCCTTCGTCTTCTCGGTTTCGTGGGAGTACAGCAGGTCGTCATGCAGCAGCAGCTCGCGGTGGGCATTGGCGGAAGCTCTTCCTTCCGTTAGGCAGAACGGAGCTCGTCAGCGGCACGGTCTCGACCGTCGTCTTTCCCCGCTCCGCGAACAAGGACGGCATGTCTTCCCTTGGCTCGACGCAACAGCAGCGGCTATGGGCGGTGGAGTGGCCGGAGCTTCCAACGGCATTCCAGTGCGGGGACCGGCGAGAACCTTTTCTCCCGGCGGTGATGGATGGTCGCCATTCCAGTAGCAGCGTCGGCATGGCTCTCCTTCCGCAACGTCTTGGTGATGGCCGGGGATTATCTAAGGAGTAACAGCCTGTGGTTACACAACAGAACACAATAATCAGAGTGGTGTAGCGGTGAGGTTCTTGGGTGTGGAGTTGAAAGGCGTGGGTTCGATTCTCGGCTAAGCAGCAGTATTAAGGTGATTTTTCCCTTTTAACCCTTAAAGAATAGTAATTGGTTATAAGATAAGGCATTGATCTTGTTAATCATTAGGATTATTATTGGATTATGGCTATGTTATCATGGTTTAGTCTTTTAGCTCATTATATGGTCATATTATATTAGTCTTGAGCATGGACTATAGGATTAGTGCTATTATGGACCCACTAGGAACGTTAGTATTAATATTAATAGTTAGTGACGGTGTTAGAATTACGTTGATTCTTCAGGTTCGTGATTATGAACCAAGCTTTGAGCTTAGGATTGACGTTGCTTTGGATTAAAGTGCTTTTGGATTAATTACGCTTCAAAGGTAACCACTATGTCCATCAAAATCTATTTTTACACTCTCGCTCTATATGATATTATTTGGTGATTGGAAATCCTGAATATCCTTGGTTATTAGCCTATTATTGATTGTGTTGTGGATTCATGGACTCGTGTCCTAATCCTTTGTCTACTTGATGTATATGATCATTTGTTGGTTTGGATTTCCATGTTATTTGGCCTCTGTTAGATGAATATTGGTGTACTGTGATATGATCCTTGTATTCTGGAGTATCTCTGTGTATTCTGAGCTGAGTCTGATTCGGTATGTGGGAATTGCTCTTGCGGGGTTCTCTAGCGTGACAATGTAAGCGCTAGGGTTTTCCGTGAGAGTAAGGTGGTAGTGATTGGTGAGCAATCCGTTGTTTGTTTCCTCCTTTGTTCTTGAGTTTATCAGAGTATTCTATTGGTTATGTTACCCTGATTCTGAGTATCTATTCATACCTCTCAGTTCATTATATGAGTCTGTTATTTGATTGGTGGAATCCTTGATTATGTTATTTGGAAGTTGGTTGGTGTTCATATCTGAGATGAACACTCTGAGTGATGGTTCTTGGGCTGAGTTGAGTATGAGTATGTGGTGGTGGATCTTTGAGCATCCCTTGGTGGTTGTTGATTGGTTTGGCTGTGCTACTATTGGCTTCTGACTTTGGACTTCGGTCCCTGTGTACCAGTTATCTGGGTTTGGCTACTATTGACTATATTTGGGTTCATTACCCCTGTGATTGGACTCCGGTCCCTGTGATTGGGTTGATTACCCCTGTGATTGGACTTCGGTCCCTGTGATTGGGCTTTTGCCCCTGTGATTGGGTTCATTACCCCTGTGATTGGACTTCGGTCCCTGTGATTGGACTACGGTCCCTGTGATTGGACTTCGGTCCCTGTGATTGGGTTTTTTACCCCTGCGTACCGGTTTTCCGGGTTTGACTCTCGATTTGTTATTATGAGATTGGTTTGGTTTGGTGGTTGGTTTTGAGGGTTTGGAGGTTCGAGTTGGGATTCTTTCTTGGTTGGACGTTGTAGGTCCTTTGTGCTATTCGGTTGTCACCTTGTTGTTCTCGTTGAGTTCGATTGGTTCTTTTGGATGGTTATTCAGTTGATATCTCGGTTATTGGTTCGTTATTGTATTATGCTTTCCTTGTTGGATATTGGCTTTGTTTGACTGAGTCTTGGTTATTGATCCGTTCAGTTTATCCTTGTTGAGTATCCGATTTGAACTGTGGAACAGTTTGTTGGTGTTTATATTCTATATGGGTGTGTAAACCTATTTACAAACTTATGTATATCTATACTTCCTTGCGGGTGTGAATGGTGGTTACTTAGCAGTCTTTTGCTAATGGTTCTTTGTGTGTTTTCCAGGTTTGCCTTAAAGCCTATGCGTGAGCGCGATAGAGATACACCCGTAAGAGGAGGCTTAGATAGTGGTTATGTTTTAGTCTTATGCTTTGGTCTGTGTGCCATTTGAGACGTTGTATACTTTGGTTTAGTTGTTGGTTGTCTTGAGATGTACTTAAGGATTATCGTTTATACAGTTGAGCTCATTTCTTATGTTTAGCCTGTGCATCTAGGCTGTGTTTATACCTAGATGTGGCATGACGCCCCTTAGGTTTTAAATTCGCTTCCGCTATGTTCTGTTTGGTTGAGTTGGACAGCTGTTGTGTTGATATTTTATCTATCTCAGCCTGTGTGAGGTTGGGGGTGTCACAGAGATATTACAACTTCAATTCCATTCACCACAGAATGGATTTCAGCAACATCATCGACAGAATGTATCTCCGCATTTATGTAGAACTGCGTCACATCAATGGGATACCAACCTTTGTGTTTGAAGGTGACAAACTGGAAAAGATTACTGTCCTTGAAGCAGTGCACAACCTTTTTCCCAAAGTCTTCATCAAGGACCTTCTCAAGGAACCCTTTCACATCTAGCATTGACCCGGCCGTGACCATGCAGCCGCCCGATTTCTGCCCCTTGACGGTGGAGGAGAAGAACTTAAAAATCTCAACATCTTCACAAGGTCTGGAAATGACTGACGGGGGTTTAAAAGATTCTGGAGTGGCTTGAGGCTTGGTTTGTAGGGTTGAGGGTTTTGGTAAAGGTCCGTGAGAGTTTGTAGCATGATCAGACGATGAACATGAACTTCCTGAGGAGGAACTTGACTAAGAGGAAAACATATTTGCAAGCTTTTTTTGTGGTTTTAAGGAGTTTGTAGGGTTTTAGAGGGTAACGAAGATTTTGGAGTGTAAAGGGTAAAAGATGAAGATATGGTGGAGTTATATATGGTGAGGAGGAAGGAAACGGGTCATTTGAGAAAACACGGGTCGAATTTATGTATAAGGGACAAAACCCTTAAATGCCCTTAAATGAAGGGGCAAAAATGGCTTAAAGCCATATGTGAACTTTGAATTGAAAAGGCAGTTTTCCCTTGTGATGATATGGCCATTTAATGAAGAGAGAGAAAGCTACTCATTATACTATCACGTCTTGATGGCCCGTCCTTTCAAGTCAGACGTATCAGAGAGAGTGGAGCGGATATCTCGGCATGAACTTCATATCGGGTTCTGACACGTGCACACCCACGATCCCACGTTTATGAGAGACTTAGTCAACAAGATATAAGTTTGGCCCTTTTGAAAACGAACAGTGCGTCCGAACAGTTGATGGTTAAGAGTTTGATATCATTAACTCTTCGATTAGATAGAGAGTTCGGATGGCATGTGATGTTTCGGAGGCAGTCCTCGGTATGTTACCATTCTTCGGTAAAGATATAACTCTGAATACGAGAAAGACTACTCGGGCAAACAAAAGTTTCATTCATTAAAGACAAGGATAACAAGAGCAGACATCTCAAACATCCAAACAGAACACCCCAACAAGACCTACAAGGCATAGCATTCACCTCCTTGCTTTGCCTTTGCCCCTATTCTTGGTGTGTCTACTATTCGCAGTAGACAAGAGGCTTTGCCCTTGACTGCTCTCCGTTGTAGGAGGGCTGGGAGTCGGTAAAGCACTTGGGGCATCATCAGGCACCCACGATGGAGCCATAGGTCCATATCCGGGCTCATTCTCCAGCACAGAAGACTTATCGGACACATCGTCCGGTTCGAGCATGTCCAGGTAACGAAGATAGTCTTCGTCATGAGCCGGATTTGCAGGGGGATTTTGGCCTTGGGCCCTCTGGTACCATCCTTGTATGTCGTTCCAAACATCATCTCCTGTGTTGTCAATGGAAGGAGATGGAGTGCGTCTTGACACTCTGTTCGGTTCTGGCCAGAAGGGTTCTTCATTTGGAGGGGCTATTCCACCAGAGTAGAAGCCCGGAACAGACATCGTTGGTTGCTCAGGCACGATGTCTTCGGATCCGGAGTCCGAGAGTTCAAGAGGATGCTCGGAAGTGTCTCCTTCGAGAGGTTCTCCATTCTCACTTCTCAGCTTGTTCAGCTTGCTTGTCCCTTCTTTCAGCAACAATCGAAATGAAAATCTCTTCTTTACTGGCTTCTCCTCGGAACAGGCCTTCTTTCCTTTTCCTTTGTCCATACCTGCAAGACTAGAAAACAACACAAGGAATTAGGTGTTAGGATACCTCTTCCTTCCTCGGTTGTGATCTATTTATAGATGGAGTGCTGTATTGCGATTGGCTGAGATCCATTTGACGTGACCAATCAGAGCTGCAACTGTCCAAAATTTTGCGCCTTTCAATTTTGCGCCTTCCAAAATTGCGATTGGCTGAGATCCATTCTGACTTTGATGTGCCGTGAATGCAGGATGTCATAACTGATGAGTCCCTTCAGTTTTGGAGCGATTCAATATCCTCACATTAACTCATCTCTATCATTCCGAGTTCATGGCGTAGAGCAGAAAATCTGGCTTCGGCAAGTGGCTTCGTGAGAATATCAGCTAGTTGATCTTCGGTATTGACATATTCCAACTTAATATCCTTTTTCTCCACGTGATCTCTGATAAAGTGATATTTAATATCAATATGCTTGGTTCTTGAGTGTAACACAGGATTTTGAGTTATTGCAATAGCGCTTGTGTTATCACACATAATGCTAACTTCTTTAGCATTGACACCGTAGTCTTTAAGTTGTTGCATCATCCATAGAATTTGTGCACAGCAGCTACCAGCTGCTATGTATTCGGCTTCAGCAGTGCTCGTGGCGATAGAATTCTGCTTTTTGCTAAACCATGACACCAATCTTCCCCTTAAGAATTGGCATGTCCCTGATGTACTCTTTCGATCAATTTTGCAACCGACAAAGTCTGCGTCCGAATACCCAACTAAGTCGAAAACATCACTCTTCGGATACCAGAGACCTACACTTTGAGTTCCTTTTAGATATCTTAGTATCTTTTTGGCAGCGCTCAGATGACTCTCCTTCGGATTTGATTGAAACCGAGCACATACTCCTACAGCAAATGATATATCTGGACGACTCGCCGTAAGATAAAGTAGAGATCCGATGATTCCTCTATACTTTGTTTGATCGACTTCTTTTCCTTCATTGTCTATGTCCATTCGCAACGAAGTGTTCATTGGTATTTTGACCGAAGATTTCCCATCAACACTGAATTTTTTTATCAGATCCTTCGTATACTTCGCTTGATTAATGAATATGCCATTTTGTTCCTGTTTGACTTGTAGACCTAAGAAGTAGTTTAATTCTCCCATCATGCTCATCTCAAATTTTCCTTGCATGAGTTTTGAGAATTTTTCACATAGATCCGAGTCGGTACTTCCAAAAATAATATCATCAACATATATTTGTACCAGCAGAATGTGATCTCCATCTTTGATTCTGAAAAGGGTTTTGTCAACTATCCCTTTTGTAAAACCGCAACTTATCAGAAAACATGATAAGGTATCGTACCAAGCTCTTGGGGCTTGTTTTAAACCATACAGAGCCTTCTTGAGCTTATATACTTTATCCATTCCAACGTCAGAGATGAATCCTGGGGGCTGCTCAACATAAACTTCTTCTTCTAAAAGTCCATTTAAAAATGCACTTTTCACATCCATTTGATAGACTTTAAAGTCTTTCCATGCAGCATATGCCAGAAAAATTCTTATGGCTTCGAGTCTGGCAACAGGAGCGAAGGTTTCATCAAAATCTATTCGTTCTTCTTGGCAGTAACCTTTGGCTACTAACCGAGCCTTGTTCCTAACAATGACTCCTTGTTCATTCATCTTATTTCTGAACACCCATTTAGTTCCAATAACGTTTTGATGAGTTGGTCGTGAAACCAGTTCCCACACATCATTTCTTTCAAACTGATGTAGTTCATCTTGCATGGCAATGACCCAATCCGAGTCACTTAAGGCTTCTTCAACGGTCTTGGGTTCGATTTGAGATATAAAGCACGCCATCATGCATTCCCGAATGGATGCGCGAGTTCTTACGCTATCATGCACATCACCAATGATTTGATCTTGAGGATGATTTCGTAACCACTTTAGATCTGGTTGAAAAGAAGTTGGAGGTGCTCCTTCATCTATGGAGGGTTCGGCTTGACTACTTCCTTCTTGTTGACATACCACCTCATTTTCATCATTCTGTAACACTTCGGTTTGAGATGAGGTATTCGGTTGAAGGTTCGGAAAAAGTGGATAGTCGTCTTCTTCAGATTCTGATCCTTCGGATTGATCATCACGAACTTTGTCTGTTATTTTCTCATCAGCTTGTTCCTCAGAAGTTACCATGTTTTCCTTTGATATTTCGTCGAAGACTACATGTATTGATTCCTCAATTACCATAGTTCGCTTGTTCAGTACTCGAAAGGCTTTACTTTTCTCAGAATATCCCATGAATAATCCTTCGTCAGCGCGTTCATCAAACGCTTTTAGATGCGATTTCCCATTATTGTGTATGAAACATTTACTTCCAAACATATGAAAGTATTTTACCACAGGCTTTCTTCCTTTCAAGAGTTCATAAGGTGTAACACCATGATCTTTATGAATGATAGATCAGTTTTGTGTATAGCATGCTGTGTTTATGGCTTCGGCCCAAAAACGCTTCGGTAGGCCTGAGTAAGCAATCATGGACCTTGCTGCTTCTTTAAGAGTTCTGTTGCGTCTCTCAGCTACGCCGTTTTGTTGAGGAGTTCTTGCTGCTGAGAGTTGATGTAAAATGCCATGTTGCCCACAAAATTCTTGAATGACTTTGTTCACGAACTCGGTTCCTTGATCAGAACGTATTTTGACAATGCTTAATTCCTTTTCGGTTTGAAGTCTTCGGAGTAAGTCTGTGAGCACTTTTTCTGTTTCATTCTTCTTTCTTAGAAAGGATGTCCATGTGAATCTTGTGTAATCATCTACTACCACAAGAGTGTATTTTCTCCCACTTAGGCTGACCGGATCAACTGGTCCAAATAAGTCCATATGAAGTAGACTTAGTGGTCTTGCATTCGTGTTGAGAGATTTTGATTTAAACGAAGACTTGATCTGCTTTCCTTTTTGACATGCTTCACAAACTTTGTCCTTGTCATAGATTACATTCGGTAATCCTTCAACCAGTTCCTTTCTTGCAAGCTTGTTGATGGCTTTGAAGTTGAGATGATTGAGCTTATGATGCCATTCCTAGCTTAGATCTTGCTTGCTTTTAGCGATCAAGCAAGTATTCGGTCTTGCTGATTCCCATGTGACAACATACATGTTTTTCCTTCGTTTTGCTGTTAAGACAACTTCATGAGATAGATCAGAAATGACTTGACATGCATCCCGTGAGAAGATGACTTTGTATCCTCTATCGCAAAACTGACTTGTGCTCAACAAGTTAAACTTTAATCCTTCGACATAAGAAACTTCTCGGATAGTTAAACCATTCTTCACAACTTCTCCTGTTCCCATCGTTTGTCCGCTTGAGTTCCCACCAAAAACCACTTTAGGACCATTCTTTGCTTTGTAATTGCTCACTTCCGATTTGTCTCCGGTCATGTGTCTTGAGCAACCGCTATCTACATACCAGATGGTCCTATTTCCCTGCAGTCAAAGATTAAGGGTTTTTAGGTACCCATACCTTCTTGGGTCCTTGTCGGTTAGCTGTTAGCTTGGGCATCCACGCATACCTAGAACCTGTAAGGTTCATCCTTGGTCCACGATACCCGTTAAACACACGATAATCATAAGGAATAGCATAATAAGATTGGGATGACTTTGGTGAATAAACCTTCTGTCGAGAGGGTGTAGGCTTATTCGTGTTAACTCTTGTGTATGAGGCTTGCTTGTGTCTATAATGCAGCAAGAATTCTGCTCTTTTCATTGATTCATAGTGCATGGTCCAATCCTCATCACTCGGGTATAAAGTGCCTTCCCCACCTCTAGGCTTACTTGGGAACTTTTTGAAATTCTTGACATTTCTCGGGTAAGAGTTCAGTCTTCCCTGAGGCATACCCTTGCGTTGCCTCTGTGAGTAATGTTGCCTCTTGTTGCCATGAAATTTCCCTTTGGATCGGTTATTTCCAAGTGGTTGACCATTTGCGATTTGACCATGGTGGTTCAATAAGCGAGGTCTATACCGAGGGTTCTAATGACTCCTCGGGTTGCCTTTTTGGAAATTTCCTCTCGTAGGTTCTACAATTCGTGTTTCAGTCGAGTTATTACATCGACTCGTTGATTGTGGTTCTGTTTCATTTGTGGCATTAATCACTGGCTCAAGATTTTCTGTCTGTCCTTGGACAAACATGGAACTTAAACCTCCACCTGTAGAAGGGTCAGTTGGTCGAGTTAAGATAACATTTTGATAGGAGCTGGAGTTGTAACCAAGTCCGGTTCTACTCCCAGATGGTCTTTGATCATCTACCATTCGATCCATTAATCTGGATGAATTTGTAAATGTCGCAAGTACCGCACGTAAGTTTTGCTCTCTATCATCCTTCGATTTGCACTCTTCCTTAAGAAAAAGAACTTGCTTCTCAAGCTGGCTTATAGATTCAAGCATCTCAGTATTTTTGGACTTTAAGTCCTCGAGATCTTGTCTTTCTGCCAATAGCTTGGCATTCTCTTCTTTAAGTTTGAGATGTGAATCCTCAATGCCATAAAAACTCTTCATCATTTTCTCAAATGTTTCCCTAGGGTTTTCATGACATACAGATTCGGAACTATAATTAGAAGATTGGTCTTGTGAGGTTACCTCTTCTTCTTCAGCCATAAAGCACATCTCTTCATCTGAGTCTTCTTGGCTGAAAAGACATAGAAGTCCTTTCTCATCTTCCGAGCTGTCACTTTCTGAGCTAGAGCTAGAGGTACATGACTCTTCATTCTTTTCTCCTATCTTCTCTTCTACTGCCAGGGCTTTTCTTCTTTTGTCATTCTTCTGGTTTTTGCTTGACTCTTCGTCAGCATCAGCTGGATTACTCTTTGGGTGATAATATCTTCCCGAATTCTTCTTGTAGTTGTGCTCGTCCTGATGCTTTTTGACGATTGGATATGGACATTCGGCTTTGAAATGTCCAGGCTTTCTGCAGTTGTAGCATAATACTTGCAACTCATCTTTTTCATGAGTTCTGGATCCGCTGGCCTTATCATTTCCTTGATACTTTATTCGTCTCATCTTATCCGAGTAGTCAAGAGATTGATTCTTTCGCATGAATCTTTTGAACCTTCTTACAAACAAAGCCATTTGATCATCAGTGAAAAAAATCAGAAGAGGGATTAGAAATAGACCTTAATGTTGATGATGATGGTTGATGGTTCGCAACCAGAGCTATGTTTCTCGTTTCGGGTTCATCATCATTTTGTGCTTCCTTTTCGAACTCGTAAGCCTTCAGATCACTGAAGATCTGTGTAGTACTTGTGTTTTTGAGATCTCTATGATCCCGCATAGCTACAACCTTCATATCCCAGCTCTTGGGTAGTCCTCGGAGAATCTTCAAGTTTATCTCCTTTTGTGTCAGCTTCTTTTCGTCAAGATCATTAATCTCCATTTGCAGCTTTATGAAACGAGCTTCCATCTCAGTTATGGATTCCTTCGGATTTAGTTTGAAGTCCTCGAACTTCTTCATGGCAATAGTCAGTTTGTTCTCCTTTTCTTGCTCATCTCCATCACCAATCAGCATGAGCACATCCCATATTTCCTTAGCATTTTTGCATTTCCTCACTCTCGGAAACAAGGATTCGTCCAGCGACTTGTAGAGAATGTCATTTGCTATGTTGCCTAGATTCACTCGAGTTCTTTCATCAGTAGTGAGTAGAGTTTTCTCCTTCGGTATCATTTCTGGTGAGCTTGGATCAGTGAGAACGCGATTTAGATTAACTTGTAGTATCTGGATGGGTCCATCAGTTATCACGTCCCACATCTCATCATGCATGGCAGATAAGTGAGCCTGCATGCGCACTTTCCAGTCATCAAATTTGTCCAGGTTAAACATAAGAAAATGTCTATGATGTTCCATTTTAGACATGGTGCAAAGTTTCAAAATATTTTGATAAAATTTTTAAAGAGGATCACCAGGCAGTATACAGAGAGTGTTCACCGTTCAAGGTAATAGGCTCTGATACCACTTGTTGGTCCCGGTGAAGGCGTTATGAGTCTAGAAGGGGGGGTTGAATAGACTCAAGGGAATTTTGAAAACTTTTTGAGTTAATCGCAGCGGAAAGAGTTATACCAAAGTTTTATCTTTTACTTTGCACTAGGGTTTTTCTTATCAAAAGGTTTGGTTAAAGATATGTATGCAATGCAATGTGTAGAGTAAATAAAAAGGATAGAAAGATAGAGAGAGAGAGAGAGAGAGAGAGAGAGTTTTTATAGTGGTTCGGCTGTTAACAAAGCCTACTCCACTCTTCTTCACAACACGTGAAGGTTTGCACTATATTTCCCTTATAGTACAATCTCCGTTACAACAAGCTCCTTTGATCACTAAGCCCGACAGCTATGTTGTGGTAGGTTTTTCAACTTCTTCCAAGTTTACTCCGCCTCTTTCTACTTCACTTGTAGAGATGGTTGAATAAGTAGATAAATCTCCAACTTGGAATTCTTGAGCTTTCCTTCTTTAAGCTTACAAGAACTTCCAAATAAAACTGAATAAAGCTTAGTACGCTTGTGAATATCACACTGGAAATTTTTCGCTTGAACAACAATATTTCGCGCAATTCAACCTTGTCAAAGTGAGATGGGACAAGGGTATTTATTGGTGGAATTTCAGATCCGTTGGAGGGAGATCGAAATTCAAAACCTATTAACCAGTGAGTATTATCCAATGGGCAATATCTTCTCCTTTTTCAGAATGTCAGTACTTTCTAGCCGTTTGTCCACTTTTAGAAAAGGACAAAGTACCTTTTGTCCCATAAAAAGGTGACAATCATTAAATGCTCCTTGGGATCGTTGCATAGGACCCAAAATGACATTCAGTTATACCCATATTCAAGGCAGTAGAAAAGACAATTTATCAGAGAATGTCTTTTGCCTTGGTCGAGAGAATGATTGACTTTATCATTCTTTCTTTAACTCCTCGAGTCAATCACTTCCTTGATTGCTCGGTTATGGAAACTTGGTCCTTCCCGTTTTTGACCTAAGATCCATGTCTTCGTGTCTTCATATAAGGCTTATGTAAATCTGGTAGGCATTTGTAAACATCTATCGTTCTGCATGAGTTTTGACCGGTATTTGTCAAACAACTACATAGCAGCTTACCTTAATAATACTTGATTGATTTATTTATTTATTTATTTATTGTTTGCTAAAAATAATGATGATATCATATCATTGGATAATCAAATGGTGAAAACATATAAGGCTTATGTAAATCTGGTAGGCATTTGTAAACAATTGTAGAGCAAGTTACCTCAAGGACTTATGTATATCATAGCCCATTTTTATATCTTATATTTCAAAAATATTTTGGTGTACAGAGAATTTCAATTCAATTCAATGGGCATCACATGAGTTTCTATCATGACAAATAAACTGCAAACAAATTGTCTTTTCTAGAAATCTACATAAATTATTTTCCTCACAGCCCTTTAAAAGAGATCATAAAAATGACTAATCTCATACCCAACTACCATTAAATTACTTAGAATATTTAATTAGCTAATTAATTATGTAATTATATTTATATAATGAGTATATCTTTGCACACGCACAAAGAAATATTAATTTGAAGTATTAAAGATAAACTTTGATTGATAATATCATTACTATTTTTCATCTTTCATATTTATTTGTTAGAAAATATTTGCACACATGTGATTTTTTATTTTTTATTTTTTGCTAAAAACCAAGAGGATATCATTCGACAGTCAAATGGTGAAAACATATAACGTGTATGCAAGCATTTATCAAACAAGATGATATAAATGGACGATCAGACCGCGAAAATATATAACATGTATAAAAATTCTGCAGGCTGAAGATTAGCTTACCTTAATAACATATGTTGTTTGTTTGTTTTTTTTTTGTTGTTTTTTTTAGATAAACCAAGATGAAATTATTGGACAATCAATTGCCAAAATTCATTGAATTTCAATTCAATGAATTACAACTCCCCCAAACTACACTCAACCAAACAACCCTTTAGATTGATTTCAACCATGTAATTTTTTTAAGTTTACAAAGAATTTTCATAAGTATTTCTTAGGTTATACTGTTTTTGTGTAAATTTTACTTATGTAAATCTTTTAGATTGATATCAACCATGCAATTTATTTAAGTTTACAAAGAATTTTCATATGTACTTCTCAGTACTACTGATAACAAAAAAGTAGATAATTAGAGATGTTAGATTCTATGTTTTGTGTGTGTATTTTAGAATGATTCAACTTTCAAGCTAACAAATTCTTTTGTTTAACACTGGTTTTGCAGCAATGAAGAACCAAGGCACAACAAGGAATATTATTTGAAATGGATTTCATTTACATGCATACAACGCATCCTAACATAGTCTTGGATTGAGCCCCATCCTTTTTCTCCCACCACTTTCACAAGATGAAATAGTTTTGAACACACAAACTCATACTTCAACAAATACTACAATTTATTTATATATATTTTCAAAAGAAGTAACTCAAACAATACTAGGTGTAGTTATGTTCTCTACGTACTCTAAACTTTTATTTCAATATGCTCAAAAGTTTGATGTAAATTTTTTAAAAAAAAAAAGTTTATCAATGTCAACCACCTAAGTAAGAATTAGGAATACATGCTATATACCTGCCATTTGACTTGATTGCATTAGGAAAATAGCTATAGATTTTTCTAATCTCAACTTTTTGTTCGTAAAACGGACTGCGAATTGCCCACGAGAGTTTGTGTGTTCAAAACTATTTCATCTTGTGAAAGTGGTGGAGAAAAAGGATGGGGCTCAATCCAAGACTATGTTAGGATGCGTTGTATGCATGTAAATGAAATCCTTTCAAATAATATTCCTTGTTGTGCCTTGGTTCTTCATTGCTGCAAAACCAGTGTTAAACAAAAGAATTTGTTAGCTTGAAAGTTGAATCATTCTAAAATACACACACAAAACATAGAATCTAACATCTCTAATTATCTACTTTTTTGTTATCAGTAGTACTGAGAAGTACATATGAAAATTCTTTGTAAACTTAAATAAATTGCATGGTTGATATCAATCTAAAAGATTTACATAAGTAAAATTTACACAAAAACAGTATAACCTAAGAAATACTTATGAAAATTCTTTGTAAACTTAAAAAAATTACATGGTTGAAATCAATCTAAAGGGTTGTTTGGTTGAGTGTAGTTTGGGGGAGTTGTAATTCATTGAATTGAAATTCAATGAATTTTGGCAATTGATTGTCCAATAATTTCATCTTGGTTTATCTAAAAAAAACAACAAAAAAAAACAAACAAACAACATATGTTATTAAGGTAAGCTAATCTTCAGCCTGCAGAATTTTTATACATGTTATATATTTTCGCGGTCTGATCGTCCATTTATATCATCTTGTTTGATAAATGCTTGCATACACGTTATATGTTTTCACCATTTGACTGTCGAATGATATCCTCTTGGTTTTTAGCAAAAAATAAAAAATAAAAAATCACATGTGTGCAAATATTTTCTAACAAATAAATATGAAAGATGAAAAATAGTAATGATATTATCAATCAAAGTTTATCTTTAATACTTCAAATTAATATTTCTTTGTGCGTGTGCAAAGATATACTCATTATATAAATATAATTACATAATTAATTAGCTAATTAAATATTCTAAGTAATTTAATGGTAGTTGGTATGAGATTAGTCATTTTATGATCTCTTTTAAAGGGCTGTGAGGAAAATAATTTATGTAGATTTCTAGAAAAGACAATTTGTTTGCAGTTTATTTGTCATGATAGAAACTCATGTGATGCCCATTGAATTGAATTGAAATTCTCTGTACACCAAAATATTTTTGAAATATAAGATATAAAAATGGGCTATGATATACATAAGTCCTTGAGGTAACTTGCTCTACAATTGTTTACAAATGCCTACCAGATTTACATAAGCCTTATATGTTTCACCATTTGATTATCCAATGATATGATATCATCATTATTTTTAGCAAATTCTTTAAGGAATATAATTCATGTGGCTAGTAATATTGTTTTTGTGGGAGATATATATACAACTATAAAAATATTGGACTATAGCCTATTATTATTACTTATACCAATAAGCTATATATATTTCAAGAGTATATAATCCCAAGCCCATAGGAAAACAATTACATATAAATATAACTATTTGAATAATTATTTAATAAGAAAATAACCCCTTATAATATTCAAAGAGTAGTAGGAATTTTCGGGGTGTTACATGAAGTTAGTGGTGATTCACTGTACTAGAATGTGTTCTCTTCTTCCTGGGATTTTCTTGTTTTGCAGGAATAGCAATGGTCGTTGCCGAGTCCTATGGATTCAATTTGTAAACTAAAAGACCTGCCTTTGTAGGGATAGTATAGGTTTCGGCAAAAGTATTCTGTCTCTTTCTCTTCTTCTTCTTTCTGGCCATGGTTTCGGTTGGATTTTAACGTCCAACGATTTTTTCAGGTTGGAGGGATGGAAGTCGAGGCAATTCTCGTCAGGCAAAGGTCCCTCTTGTGGGCGTTGATTCCGAGGACTGTCTCGAATGCCCCGACCATCACTCGTCCATGGACAACCTTTGTCTCGTCTAAGGATTGAAACATGTATTCCGCGAAATAAATGGTGGAGCCCCGGCCCCGTGAGGCTGGTTGACCAGCACAACGGAGCCGAGGTAACCAAAACTCCATTGATGGACATTCCGTAGTAATAATATGGATTATTGCCTCAGAAGTTATCCCGGTGCTCGGGCAATCCATGAAACCTCATTTCTGCTACTTGTACTACCCGCCCATTTTCTCGGAGATTGATAATACGCCATCCATATATGGTCATTAACTTTCTTTGGTTTCGCTGGTGTTTTGTTTTTTTCATTGTCGTTTCAGAAGTGGAGAAATATTCTCCCCAGATCCTAGCCACTAGCCTTTAATTATACAGTTGAAAGAGCTATATACGATCCTTTATTTTGCTGATTTTTGAAGAAAAAACAACATAATATATTAATAATAAGGAAAAGGGACCAAAAAAACATTCCACACAGTCACAGCTTCCCGAGCTAACTCGTGATAGCCTTGTTTGCAGTCCATTTCACATACAAAAAGCTGAGATTAGAAAAACCTCTAGCATGTATAGTATGTATTTCTAATTCTTACTCAGGTGGTTGACACTGATAAACTACTTTATTTTTATGTATCTCATTATAAGTACCTATATCAAGATTCTGAGCATGAAATAAAAGTTCAGAGTAGAGAACCTAAGTACACATAGTATTTTCCATAGATACAGGAGCATAATCTACATTCACTCAATGTATTGTATCCCGTCATATTTCTAAATCATGCAAAAAAATGTGTACACACACTCAAAATTCCTAAACACTCTACCTAGAGTGTGAAGAAGGATGTGTTACATCCACACACTAAAAGTTTTAGTAGTAAACATTACACACGATAAGAATTTTGCTGATTTTTGAAGAAAAAACAAGATATAATATATTAATAAGAGTCAAGCTCTAAAGCATGAACAACATAAGGAAAGGGACCAAAAAATAGTCCACACAGTTAGACTTAAGACACGACTTTTCGGGCTAGCTCGTGGGCAATTCGCAGTCCGTTTTACGAACAAAAAGTTGAGATTAGAAAAATCTATAGCTATTTTCCTAATGCAATCAAGTCAAATGCAGGTATATAGGCATGTATTCCTAATTCTTACTTAGGTGCACTTGACATAAACTTTTTTTTTTAAAAATTTACATCAAAATTTTGAGCATATTGAAATAAAAGTTTAGAGTACGTAGAGAACATAACTACACCTAGTATTGTTTGAGTTACTTCTTTTGAAAATATATATAAATAAATTGTAGTATTTGTTGAAGTATGAAATCTCAACACAGCCACCAACCTCACACCAAGCATGATATCGAACCCAATCCCAATCAGAAACCAAGTACACAGGGGTAATGAACCCATCAGCAAGGGTGATGACCCAATCACAGGGACCGTAGTCAATCACAGGGACCGAAGTCCAATCACAGGGGTGAATCGACCCAATCACAGGGTGCGAACCAATCACAGGTAATGAACCCAATCACAGGGGCAATAGCCAATCACAGGGACCGACAGTCCAATCACAGGGGTGTAATCAACCCAATCACGGGGGTAATGAACCCAATCACAGGGGTAATCAACCCAAATACAAACAATAGCACAGATAGTCCACCCAACAAACTCCAAGTATACCAACAACCACCAAGAAATACTCAAAGATCCACTACCACATACTCATACTCAACTCAGCCCAAGAACCATCACTCAGAGTGTTCATCTCAGATATGAACACCAACCAACTTCCAAATAATATAATCAAGGATTCCACCAATCAAATGATAGACTCAAACAAGTGGACTAAGAGGTATGAATAAATATTCAGAATCAAGGAAGCATATTCAATAGAATACTCCAACAAACTTCAGAACAAAGGAGGAAACAAACAACGGATCACTCACCAATCACCACCACCTTACTCTCACGGAAAACCCTAGCGCTTACATTGTCACGCTAGAGAACCCCACAAGAGCAATTCCCACATACCGAATCAGACTCAGCTCAGAATACAAAGAGATACTCCAGAATACAAAGATCATATCACAATACACCAACATTCACTTAACAGAGGCCAAATAATATGGAAATCCAAACCAACAATAATCATATACATCAAATAGACAAAGGATTAGGACACGAGTCCATGAATCCACAACACAATCAATAATAGGCTAATAACCAAGGATATTCAGGATTTCCAATCCACCAAATAATATCATATAGAGCGAGAGTAAAAATAGATTTTGATGGACATAGTGGTTACCTTTGAAGCGTAATTAATTCCAAAAGCATTTTAATCCAAGGCAACGCCAACTCAAAGCTCGGTTCATAACCACGAACCTGAAGAATCAATATAATCTAACACCGTCACTAACTATTACTAACAATACTAATATTGACATTCCTAATCGGTCCATACTTGTAATAACCCATAGTAATCCTATAATCCATGCTCAACGCTAACGTAACACAATTATTATAAACCATACTAATCTAAACTTAAGCTATAACACTATAACTAATGCTAAAACTAAAAGCTTAATTAATAAACCATAAGAGGTTACCTTAAAACATGCTGCTTAGCCCTGGAGTCGAACCCGAGCCCTCAAGCCTAACATCCAAGCATCATACCACTGAGTTGCGTTGTTCCTTGTGTTACATTGCGCGATCACCAAGTTATTAATCATCCGCTGAACTCCGGTCACCATCGTCGAAGCCGCCTTGCCGAACCGGTGCTCACGTTTGACGGAGGAAGGAAGTCCGTCGTCGCGCTCCGCCTTGGCTTAACGGAAGAGGGTGGCGGAGGTGTCAACACCGCCAAGATGCCCCGCCACTCAACACGTCGCTTGCTCTGTTTCGTTGCACCTTCGCCGGAAAGAGAAGGTGGCCGTTACTGCTTGGCGCCGTTGGAAGAACCAAGAGGAGAACACCGCCGTGACTGCTGAGAGGAACCTATCGCCGCTGTACCGTCGCACCGAGCCCTGCCGCAGTTGCCCGTTTCGTTGCCGCTCCTTCCATTTGCTGTTCACCGAGGAGAACGAGGTCGGAAAGGGCCTCACCGAACGGACCAGCCATCGCCGCTGCCTTCCTAGGTTGCGACATTCACTTGCTGCCTTGCTCGACGCCGGAAGGGACGAACGGAGAGGACGTCGCCGTGACCCTACTCCGCCATGCGCCTTTGGAGATACAGGGGAAGAAACTCGACGACACCTGCTCGCCGCATGGAGTCCGCCCTCGTCGTCGCAACGCCGGAGACGGGGAAATACGAGCTCGTCGCTGCCACCCGCTGCTACCACCACCGACCGACGTTCCGCGGTGTGAGCTACTGCCGTGCCGGTTCCTTGCGGAGATGAGAGAGGGGAAAGCTACTTCGCCGGCGATCCTCATTGTGCTGCCGCGATGGATAAACGAGAGAGGAGAGACGTCGAAGATGGAGAGACGGAAAGGAGAGGGTGGTGGCGGTGGCTGCTGGAGACTGACGCCGGAAACCTTGTTGTTGTTGGTGCTACTGTCGGCCGAAGGGTAGTCGAAGCAGAGGTGAAGAACGTGGATGGCTGCTGAGGTTTTAGACTTAGGTTACCCTATTTGGAAACTACTATTTATGTCTTGGGCAACCTTCCATTTTGGGCTAGGTCAATAAGTAGACTATATACTTTAAGTTAGGCTAGTTGAATTGTGGACTTGGGTCAAAGCTATGTTTATATGTATTGAATTGGGCTAAAGAATGATCTTGGTCTATAATTAAAATACAATACATAATTATGAGCTATGGTATAATTCTTTAAGGAATATAATTCATGTGGCTAGTAATATTGTTTTTGTGGGAGATATATATACAACTATAAAAATATTGGACTATAGCCTATTATTATTACTTATACAATAAGCTATATATATTCAAGAGTATATAATCCCAAGCCCATAGGAAAACAATTACATATAAATATAACTATTTGAATAATTATTTAAT
Source organism: Ipomoea trifida (assembly GCA_003576665.1). NCBI lineage: Eukaryota > Viridiplantae > Streptophyta > Magnoliopsida > Solanales > Convolvulaceae > Ipomoea > Ipomoea trifida. The sequence goes on from CP025653.1 coordinate 8,374,788, forward strand.
AAGAAAATAACCCCTTATAATATTCAAAAGAGTAGTAGGAATTTTCGGGGTGTTACATGAAGTTAGTGGTGGATTCACTGTACTAGAATGTGTTCTCTTCTTCCTGGGATTTTCTTGTTTTGCAGGAATAGCAATGGTCGTTGCCGAGTCCTATGGATTCAATTTGTAAACTAAAAGACCTGCCTTTGTAGGGATAGTATAGGTTTCGGCAAAAGTATTCTGTCTCTTTCTCTTCTTCTTCTTTCTGGCCATGGTTTCGGTTGGATTTTAACGTCCAACGATTTTTTCAGGTTGGAGGGATGGAAGTCGAGGCAATTCTCGTCAGGCAAAGGTCCCTCTTGTGGCGTTGATCCGAGGACTGTCTCGAATGCCCCGACCATCACTCGTCCATGGACAACCTTTGTCTCGTCTAAGGATTGAAACATGTATTCCGCGAAATAAATGGTGGAGCCCCGGCCCCGTGAGGCTGGTTGACCAGCACAACGGAGCCGAGGTAACCAAAACTCCATTGATGGACATTCCGTAGTAATAATATGGATTATTGCCTCAGAAGTTATCCCGGTGGCTCGGGCAATCCATGAAACCTCATTTCTGCTACTTGTACTACCCGCCCATTTTCTCGGAGATTGATAATACGCCATCCATATATGGTCATTAACTTTCTTTGGTTTCGCTGGTGTTTTGTTTTTTTCATTGTCGGTTTCAGAAGTGGAGAAATATTCTCCCCAGATCCTAGCCACTAGCCTTTAATTATACAGTTGAAAGAGCTATATACGATCCTTTTATTTTGCTGATTTTTGAAGAAAAAACAACATAATATATTAATAATAAGGAAAAGGGACCAAAAAACATTCCACACAGTCACAGCTTCCCGAGCTAACTCGTGATAGCCTGTTTGCAGTCCATTTCACATACAAAAAGCTGAGATTAGAAAAACCTCTAGCATGTATAGTATGTATTTCTAATTCTTACTCAGGTGGTTGACACTGATAAACTACTTTATTTTTATGTATCTCATTATAAGTACCTATATCAAGATTCTGAGCATTGAAATAAAAGTTCAGAGTAGAGAACCTAAGTACACATAGTATTTTCCATAGATACAGGAGCATAATCTACATTCACTCAATGTATTGTATCCCGTCATATTTCTAAATCATGCAAAAAAATGTGTACACACACTCAAAATTCCTAAACACTCTACCTAGAGTGTGAAGAAGGATGTGTTACATCCACACACTAAAAGTTTTAGTAGTAAACATTACACACGATAAGAATTTTGCTGATTTTTGAAGAAAAAACAAGATATAATATATTAATAAGAGTCAAGCTCTAAAGCATGAACAACATAAGGAAAGGGACCAAAAAATAGTCCACACAGTTAGACTTAAGACACGACTTTTCGGGCTAGTGTGAGGTTGGGGTGTCACACATACTTCAACAAATACTACAATTTATTTATATATATTTTCAAAAGAAGTAACTCAAACAATACTAGGTGTACTTATGTTCTCTACGTACTCTAAACTTTTATTTCAATGCTCAAAATTTTGATGTAAATTTAAAAAAAAAAAAGTTTATCAATGTCAACCACCTAAGTAAGAATTAGGAATACATGCTAAATACCTGCCATTTGACTTGATTGCATTAGGAAAATAGCTATAGATTTTTCTAATCTCAACTTTTTGTTCGTAAAACAGACTGCGAATTGCCCACGAGCTAGCCCGAAAAGTCGTGTCTTAAGTCTAACTGTGTGGACTATTTTTTGGTCCCTTTCCTTATGTTGTTCATGCTTTAGAGCTTGACTCTTATTAATATATTATATCTTGTTTTTTCTTCAAAAATCAGCAAAATTCTTATCGTGTGTAATGTTTACTACTAAAACTTTTAGTGTGTGGATGTAACACATCCTTCTTCACACTCTAGGTAGAGTGTTTAGGAATTTTGAGTGTGTGTACACATTTTTTTGCATGATTTAGAAATATGAAGGGATACAATACATTGAGTGAATGTAGATTATGCTCCTGTATCTATGGAAAATACTATGTGTACTTAGGTTCTCTACTCTGAACTTTTATTTCAATGCTCAGAATCTTGATATAGGTACTTATAATGAGATACATAAAAATAAAGTAGTTTATCAGTGTCAACCACCTGAGTAAGAATTAGAAATACATACTATACATGCTAGAGGTTTTTCTAATCTCAGCTTTTTGTATGTGAAATGGACTGCAAACAAGGCTATCACGAGTTAGCTCGGGAAGCTGTGACTGTGTGGAATGTTTTTTGGTCCCTTTTCCTTATTATTAATATATTATGTTGTTTTTTCTTCAAAAATCAGCAAAATAAAAGGATCGTATATAGCTCTTTCAACTGTATAATTAAAGGCTAGTGGCTAGGATCTGGGGAGAATATTTCTCCACTTCTGAAACCGACAATGAAAAAAACAAAACACAAGCGAAACCAAAGAAAGTTAATGACCATATATGGATGGCGTATTATCAATCTCCGAGAAAATGGGCGGGTAGTACAAGTAGCAGAAATGAGGTTTCATGGATTGCCCGAGCCACCGGGATAACTTCTGAGGGCAATAATCCATATTATTACTACGGAATGTCCATCAATGGAGTTTTGGTTACCTCGGCTCCGTTGTGCTGGTCAACCAGCCTCACGGGGGCCGGGGCTCCACCATTTATTTCGCGGAATACATGTTTCAATCCTTAGACGAGACAAAGGTTGTCCATGGACGAGTGATGGTCGGGGCATTCGAGACAGTCCTCGGAATCAACGCCCACAAGAGAGACCTTTGCCTGACCGAGAATTGCATCGACTTCCATCCCTCCAACCTGAAAAAATCGTTGGACGTTAAAATCCAACCGAAACCATGGCCCAGAAAAGAAGAAGAAGAGAAAGAGACAGAATACTTTTGCCGAAACCTATACTATCCCTACAAAGGCAGGTCTTTTAGTTTACAAATTGAATCCATAGGACTCGGCAACGACCATTGCTATTCCTGCAAAACAAGAAAATCCCAGGAAGAAGAGAACACATTCTAGTACAGTGAATCCACCACTAACTTCATGTAACACCCCGAAAATTCCTACTACTCTTTTGAATATTATAAGGGGTTATTTTCTTATTAAATAATTATTCAAATAGTTATATTTATATGTAATTGTTTTCCTATGGGCTTGGGATTATATACTCTTGAATATATATAGCTTATTGGTATAAGTAATAATAATAGGCTATAGTCCAATATTTTTATAGTTGTATATATATCTCCCACAAAAACAATATTACTAGCCCACATGAATTATATTCCTTAAAGAATTATACCATAGCTCATAATTATGTATTGTATTTTAATTATAGACCAAGATCATTCTTTAGCCCAATTCAATACATATAAACATAGCTTTGACCCAAGTCCACAATTCAACTAGCCTAACTTAAAGTATATAGTCTACTTATTGACCTAGCCCAAAATGGAAGGTTGCCCAAGACATAAATAGTAGTTTCCAAATAGGGTAACCTAAGTCTAAAACCTCAGCAGCCATCCACGTTCTTCACCTCTGCTTCGACTACCCTTCGGCCGACAGTAGCACCAACAACAACAAGGTTTCCGGCGTCAGTCTCCAGCAGCCACCGCCACCACCCTCTCCTTTCCGTCTCTCCATCTTCGACGTCTCTCCTCTCTCGTTTATCCATCGCGGCAGCACAATGAGGATCGCCGGCGAAGTAGCTTTCCCCTCTCTCATCTCCGCAAGGAACCGGCACGGCAGTAGCTCACACCGCGGAACGTCGGTCGGTGGTGGTAGCAGCGGGTGGCAGCGACGAGCTCGTATTTCCCCGTCTCCGGCGTTGCGACGACGAGGGCGGACTCCATGCGGCGAGCAGGTGTCGTCGAGTTTCTTCCCCTGTATCTCCAAAGGCGCATGGCGGAGTAGGGTCACGGCGACGTCCTCTCCGTTCGTCCCTTCCGGCGTCGAGCAAGGCAGCAAGTGAATGTCGCAACCTAGGAAGGCAGCGGCGATGGCTGGTCCGTTCGGTGAGGCCCTTTCCCGACCTCGTTCTCCCTCGGTGAACAGCAAATGGAAGGAGCGGCAACGAAACGGGCAACTGCGGCAGGGCTCGGTGCGACGGTACAGCGGCGATAGGTTCCTCTCAGCAGTCACGGCGGTGTTCTCCTCTTGGTTCTTCCCAACGGCGCCAAGCAGTAACGGCCACCTTCTCTTCCGGCGAAGGTGCAACGAAACAGAGCAAGCGACGTGTTGAGTGGCGGGGCATCTTGGCGGTGTTGACACCTCCGCCCCTCTTCCGTTAAGCCAAGGCGGAGCGCGACGACGGACTTCCTTCCTCCGTCAAACGTGAGCACCGGTTCGGCAAGGCGGCTTCGACGATGGTGACCGGGAGTTCAGCGGATGATTAATAACTTGGTGATCGCGCAATGTAACACAAGGAACAACGCAACTCAGTGGTATGATGCTTGGATGTTAGGCTTGAGGGCTCGGGTTCGACTCCAGGGCTAAGCAGCATGTTTTAAGGTAACCTCTTATGGTTTATTAATTAAGCTTTTAGTTTTAGCATTAGTTATAGTG
>CP025653.1:8403832-8461666 GCA_003576665.1 Ipomoea trifida
TATCTTTCCTAGATGTGGCATGATGCCCTTAAGTTTAAATTCGCTTCCGCTATGTTATGTTTTTGGTTGAGATAGGCAGCTGTTGTGTTGAGTTTTATCTATCTCAGCTTTTGAAAGGTTGGGTGTCACATACGTCCTACCCACGAATCGTGGCCTGGCTGTGGAACCTTATGTTCTATATCCACAATGGGTCACGAGCGTGGATAGCTCGTGGACTGCCTCCCTTCGTGTGTTTTCTTCCTTGAATGCTCTCGTTATGTCCATATGTCTTCCTTTAAGCTCAAAACCCTTCAAGACCACTAAAATGCAATATATGATAGAGCTTTGCAACACATTAACACATCTAAGCAATTGTGACCATAAATCAGCCACAAAGGATATCATTTGATCATAGAATGCCCCATAAAGACCCTTAGATATGAGTGTCTTTGGCACTTATCAACATTTAAGTATTGAATATGTTTCTTACTTATACTATCTATTTTAAAAAGCTAAATCTGAATTAGTTTGAAAAGTCTAATCACCCCTCTAGACTTTTCACCACCCTAACAGGACCAACATATTTCATCTCGTTTAGAACACCTTCAATAGAGAAGGCTGTTCTTTCTCTCTCTCTCTCTTCTCTCTCTCTACTTTTATTGAGCAACATTTATGATTTATATTTGTGTTCATCTTGTGAAAATGTTTCTTAAGTGTGAGTAATCCCTTTGGGGATTATATTAGGGTGTTCCTACCCTTATAAATGCTTATTGTGTAATTATTGAATAAAAGGGAAGAATCCCAACCTAGGGTTCATCCTTGTGAAGGAGTTTATGTTTTATCTTGTTGATTCTTGATGCACAACATGAATTGCTTGTCTTTGGAGAGTTCATCTTGAAACAAAGTTGGGGAATGAACTCAAGCCTCCTCATTCAAAACCCACTATCTCTCTATGAAAATAAGAGAAAATTGGGGTTGAGAGTTTATACATCATGAAAGTGGGCAACTCTTCTGCTACACAACCTAGATGCACAGGCTAACCATAAGAACTGAACTGTCACTTCATAAATAAAATCCTCAAGTCATGTTTCAACAATCCAATAACTAGTCAAGAGTATATAAAATCTCAAATGGCTCACAGGCCCGAAGCACAAAGTCTAAAGAACATAAACTAAGTCTAAGCATCCTCATAACGATAGGCTCTAACGCGCTCGCGCTTAGACTTACTCCATACCTGGAAAACACACAAAGAACCATTAGCAAAAGATTGCTAAGCAACCACCATTCACACCCGCAAGGAAGTATAGATATACATAAGCTTGTAAAGAGGTTTACACACCCATATAGAATATAAACGCCAACAAACTGTTCATTAGTTCAAATCGGATACTCAACAACAATAAACTGAACGAATCATAAACCAAGACTCATCCAAACGAAGCTAATAACCAACAACGAAAGTATAAGACAACAAATCCATAACAAGAACCATAAGATATCAATCGAATAACCACAAGGAACTCACGAATACAGAACCAAGAATGGACTCCAATTCCAACCTCCAAACCCTCATACCAATCACCATACCAAACCCAACCACAGTCAGAAGTCAGAAGTCAGTAGTCAGAAGTCAGAAGTCAGAATCTAGAATCTGGTACGCAGGGGTGATGAGCCCAATCACAGGGACCGAAGTCCAATCACAGGGACGAGTCCAATCACAGGGACCGAAGTCCAATAGTCAGAAGTCAGTCATAGCACAGTCAGTCCACCCATCAACCTCCAAAAGATACCAAGGAACCACCACCACATACTCATACTCAACTCAGCCCAAGAACCATCACTCAGAGTGCTCATCTCAGATATGAACACAAACCAACTCCCAGATAACAAAATCAAGGATTCAACCAGCCAAATAATAGACTCATACAATGGACTAAGAGGTATGAATAATACTCAGAATCAAGGTAAAATATCCAATAGAATACTCCAACAAATTCCAGAACAAAGGAGGAAACAAACAACGGATCACTCACTGTAACACCCCGAAATTTCCTACTACTCTTTTAATATAATAAGGGTTATGTTCTATATTTAAATAATTACTAAATGATTCTAAATATAAAAAATTCACATTGGGCTGTAAATGAGCCATTCTTATAAGTTATTATTTTAATATTTAAAATAGCATAGCCCATAGTTATGAATTATATTTTATATTATAGATTAAGAATTATTCTTGAGCCCATATAATTTATAAAGAATTATGCTAAGCCCAAAATTGTGATTATGTATATATATATATTATAGACTATGGTTAATGATCCAATCCCTTTCTAGTCTTAAACCATAATTGACCCAACAATCTAATAGCCCAAAATAAAAGCCTAGCTATTTTTGGAAGTTTCCAATTAGGGTAAGAAGGATGATCAGCAGCCTTCTCGATCTCCCCTCGTTTCCCTTCCTTGCTGTGAACTTTGGAGCACCAAACTTGGCAGCCAAAGCTATCTTTCCTAGATGTGGCATGATGCCCCTTAAGTTTAAATTCGCTTCCGCTATGTTATGTTTTTGGTTGAGATAGGCAGCTGTTGTGTTGAGTTTTATCTATCTCAGCTTTTGAAAGGTTGGGGTGTCACATACGTCCCTACCCACGAATCGTGGCCTGGCTGTGGAACCTTATGTTCTATATCCACAATGGGTCCACGAGCGTGGATAGCTCGTGGACTGCCTCCCTTCGTGTGTTTCTTCCTTGAATGCTCTCGGTTATGTCCATATGTCTTCCTTTAAGCTCAAAACCCTTCAAGACCACTAAAATGCAATATATGATAGAGCTTTGCAACACATTAACACATCTAAGCAATTGTGACCATAAATCAGCCACAAAGGATATCATTTGATCATAGAATGACCCCATAAAGACCCTTAGATATGAGTGTCTTTGGCACTTATCAACATTTAAGTATTGAATATGTTTCTTACTTATACTATCTATTTTAAAAAGCTAAATCTGAATTAGTTTGAAAAGTCTAATCACCCCCTCTAGACTTTTCACCACCCTAACAGGACCAACATATTTCATCTCGTTTAGAACACCTTCAATAGAGAAGGCTGTTCTTTCTCTCTCTCTCTCTCTCTCTCTCTACTTTTATTGAGCAACATTTATGATTTATATTTGTGTTCATCTTGTGAAAATGTTTCTTAAGTGTGAGTAATCCCTTTTGGGGATTATATTAGGGTGTTCCTACCTTTATAAATGCTTATTGTGTAATTATTGAATAAAGGGAAGAATCCCAACCTAGGGTTCATCCTTGTGAAGGAGTTTATGTTTTATCTTGTTGATTCTTGATGCACAACATGAATTGCTTGTCTTTGGAGAGTTCATCTTGAAACCAAAGTTGGGGAATGAACTCAAGCCTCCTCATTCAAAACCCACTATCTCTCTATGAAAATAAGAGAAAATTGGGGTTGAGAGTTTATACATCATGAAAGTGGGCAACTCTTGCTCTAATCCTCAATTTAGAGATTGTGGGTTCTTGCGTGCATTATTATGAGCCATAGTTGAGAGATATTTCCCCAATTTTCTTGGATTGTTCTAGTATTATGATGGTAGTAGCCCTAATTTGACCTCATTTTCCTTGTTTGTTTTCTCTGAGTTATTTGCCTTGTGTCAGTGTTTTGTTTTACATCTCGTCTCTTAAATGAGTCTCTCTATTTGTGATTATGGTTCTTGGATTCTTAGAAATCAATTATCTTTGTGTCTAGACATTTATAAGTGACACACGTAAGCTCCATAGCCTCTAATTCCCAATGGAACGACATTCTTAACCCCGTTTTCCCTATCACTATACACTACATCTATATTTTTGGTAGCGTTGTCGAGGATTGGATTATTTGGATGTATTATGTAATTGTTTTTGTTTTTTTTTTTTGCCTTATTGTGTTGCTACTTAAGAGCTTACAAGTTGTCTTGCCTTGTTTTGGTTGAAGATGTTTAGATTCTTAAAGTAAACATGGATATCAGAGATGCCAACGATGAGGATAATTATGAAGGTCAAGAGAACATCTCCAAAGATCTAAGTGCTAACCCTTATGTTTGATGGGAAATGAGATTTTTTTAGGAATAAGTGTAAATTAGATTTTGATGATACCAAAAGACTTAGGAAATTTAGTCCCCAATTCATTTTACTCTTCTAGACTTAGGAATCCTTTTATTAAGTTCAAATAGTTCCAAAGAGTCTGAATTGTAACTCGAAACGTTACACTTCGAGCAGTAAACTTAAGCTCTCAAACGAAGAGTCAAGAGTTCGAGGAGCTACGAAGAGTGGAAGCAACGAAGAGTAGAAGACTCAGAATACAGGAAGGTTACAATGGTCAAAGAGTGCAATGGTCAAATTTACTAAGTAGTGGGAATTCGAAGAGTTAACTGAAAGAATAGTTAACTTATTGGAATAGTAGAAATGACTATTCGATAGTCATCTCCGAAAGGTTACAAGAGGTTATGATATGAAGAGTTAAATCGGAAGGTAAGAGTTGACCTCTCAGATTTACTGTTCGAGACATTCTCTAAGCGAACAGTTCAAAACCTTAAAAGTTAGTGTTAAATGGAGAACTCCATATTTTCATATATTTCAGTCAAAAGAATACACCTATTTATACAAGAATATACATATTAACTAAGGTAAGGATCGAAAATAAATCTCTAAGAATATGCACAGTAATCTCCTAATATTATGATTAATATACTCATACCATATATAATGTCTAAAACTCCCCCCTCAAGTTGAAGCATAGATATTGACAATGCCCAACTTGTTATATAAGTAATCTACTCGAGATCCATTTATGGCTTTTGTAAAAAGATCTCCTAATTGTTCTCCTGTTTTCACAAACCCTATAAAGATTAAGCCTCGTTGTATCTTTTCACGAATGAAGTGATAATCAACTTCGATGTGTTTGGTTCGTTCATGGAAGACAAGATTGGCTACAATATGGAGAGTCGTCTGATTGCCACACCATAGCTTCGTAGGAATAGAAGCCTTGAATCCTATTTCATTCAGAATGTGATATATCCACAAGATTTCACAGGTTGCTTGTGCCATTACTCTATACTCTGACTTAGCACTCGACGGTGAGACAACATTCTACTTCTTGCTTTTCCATGAGATCAAGTTCCCACGAAAGAAGACACAAAATCCAATTGTAGATCTCTGATTTTCCGTTGACCCTACATAGTATGCATCTGCAAAGCACTCAATCTTCATATGTCCATGATTTTGATATACAATTCTGTGACACCCCAACTTTTCACAAGCTGAGAAAGGTAAAACTTAACATAAAAGCTATAGATCTCAAGGACTAATCATAACCAAAGCAGAAGCATATATAAAACCTGAAGGGTGTCATGCCACACCTAGGTACAATCCTTCCTAGGTGCACAAGCTATAAATCTAAAGACAAACATAAATCCTCAAACGTCATAGTCACAAACTAGTCAAAGGTACATAATCCAAGGCATAGGCACACAAGCCCGAAAGGAAACTAAACATAATCTAGTCTAAGCAAAGCATAATAACGATACAGCTCTAGCGTGCTCACGGCTTAGACTACTCCATACCCGGAAAACATTTAGAAAAACCATTAGCAAAAGAATGCTAAGCAACCACCACTCACACTCGTGAGAACATACATAATATAGTAAGTTTGTAAATAGGTTTACACACCCATATAGAATATACACACCAACGAACTGTTCTATGTTTAAATCAGACACTCAACAACAATACGCTAAATAAGCCATAAACCAACGACTCTCCAAGTAAAACCAACGTCCAATACGACTGCATAAACATCAAATCTATACACGAGATACCAATTGAATCACAATACAAACAGAATGAACACAAGGGAACCAACCAAACCGACATATCAAGGAATAACAAACACCAACTGAGGTACAACCTCTACCAAAAGATCACAAGGAAACCAATCCTACCATCATACTAAAGATAAGCACCAACCCACCATCCTCAAATCACAATAATAACCATAAAACTAACCACCGCATCCATATCACAATCACGGAGGCAATAAGCCCAACTACAGAGGCATACAAGCCCATATCACAGAGGCACACAAGCCCATATCACAGAGGCACACAAGCCCATTATCACAGAGGTACCCAACTCCCAATTACAGAGGCACAACGGGCCCAAATAAGGAGGCATACAATCCCCTCCCAATTCCAACCTGAAATAGATCATAATACCACCAACTAAACCCCCAAGGTTACCAAAGATTCAACAAGAGAAGAAATGCTCATAAGGACTCAAGATCCCCACATACTAACTCAGATTCATTCACACAAATCACCCACCAATAGTGTTCATCTCACAATACGAACACAGAGCATACTTAGGATAGAAATCAAAGAATGAACCAAGGATACTAACTCAAGAGATCAAGATAATGTCCAACGATCATGAATAAATACCCAAAACCAAGGTCGAATACTCAACAAGATGCTCAGTACACATTCCAGAACAAAAAGGGAAACAACAGAGCTAACAGACCACAAAAAGGCTCACTGGATTAGAACCAGGAGTACTCTAGCGGTACGTGCAAACGGAGCAGAGTACACCGCCACACCTCACCGTTTCCTTCTCACGGAACACCTCGGCGGAGCCCTACCTTCCGCGTGAACCAGCGGAACTCACCCTTCCGCCACTCCACACCCCACAGACACGCACGGAACGCTTGGACGGGACACAATATACCGTCCAAGTGCACCGCAAGTGCAACCAACATAGATTACAGACCCGAAGTAGAAATACACCAAACTTAGTCCAGAATGCAAATCATGCTCAGAATACTCAGATTACATATCTCAGAAGCCAATAAATCATGGAATCCATAACAAGAATTACTCATACACATCTAGATACAAAGGATGATGAACACAAGTCCAATAATCCCCAAATCAAGGTTCACAAACCATCAACAAAGCTATAACCCAAGAAATTACAGGATTCCAACACCAAATCATATGCATATAGATCAAGAGTGTAAAATAGGTTTTAGTGAGATATGATGGTTACCTCTTGTAGCACACTTCAAACCAAGCAAACACCTTCTTCTTCACAAGCCACTCCCACCCACTTGATCATCTTATTCTCAAAGAAAGATCCCAAAAGAACACCATAAGAACTTATAGAAAGATCATGAAAATAAGATGATACAAGGCATATTCCTAAAGATAAACACTTACCCAAGCCCTAGAAATCCTAAAGGAGCAATCTTGGTCTTGAATCTTGAAGAATAGAAGGTAGTGTATATTGTAGGGTTCTTAGGAATGATAGGGTAGGAAGGAAATGTTTGCAGGAAATGAAAAAGAGTATGCAGGGTTAATACAAGCCCTTTTATATGGATAGTAAAAATCATTACATACATAGTGTATGTATTATATTAGGGTAACTAGAATAAATAATGGGCCCTTATGAAGAGTGGGTCTTGCATTATTCAATATAATACTAGTAAGTATGAAATTGGTCCTTCAAAAATAAATAGATTGGGCCATTACAAAATATTCTATTTATAAGAAGTATAAGGATCCAATTTAAAGAAATCCCTTATAGGAATTAAATCAAGAATTGGGCCTTGGAATAAATAATTAATTCCGGAATAGGGAATATATATATATATATATATTTATTTATCAATTAGAAGAATGAAGCCCAATTAAATCAAATAAATTACCCGGTAGAAATAATTACTAGTCTCAAGGCTTGAACGAAACTACGGGGTGTTACACTCTACCCTTCTTACAAGGAGTTTCGTCCCCGAAGCTCAAAGCTCACGGGATCTAGAACGGAACGGTTTAAAGAAATAAAGGATTGATCGAAGGTTAACAAAAGGATTGCTCAACCAAACTTATCCTTAAGAACATACTATATTGCCAACTCCTAAACTTCTAGCTCACCCAACCCGTGCACAACATGCAAGAACTAAGCTACCCTTTTTACCTTGGTCAAATAAAGGACTCCTAACAAGGACCTAACACGCGCACGAAAAACTATTAGCTAACTTGGATGACCACCTTGCGACGAACTGCCTAGAGCTTGGAATGGATCGGGATGTAGATACTCAGGGGGAACCTCAATGCTTAGCTTAGCTTCGATGAAACCCAGGCGCTGAAAACCGCGGTCCACCCTCATATCCAGCGATGTGAGCCTCGCTTCGACCATACGGTGCATCTCCTGCAACTGGAGAAGCACAGGATCAACTGGCTGCGCAGAAACCATAGGGTCGTGCTGCTCCTTCCTTCGGTGTTCTCGATCAATCTCATCCTCCGACTCCTCGTCCTCGGACTCCTCCTCAGAAACTATCACCTTCCTCACCGCCGCCTGCCTGCTCGGCCTCCTGGGGCACCACCAAACCTCTCAGCTTCTTGTGTGGGATGCGATAGCGGTCTATAAGCACCCTACACTCATCCGGTGGCATCTTGCTCAACTCCTGGGCGGTGACGTATTCATTTCCGCCTACCCGGAATAAACCAAAGTGGTGCAGATTCGGAGCATTGAAAACACCATGAACTGGCTACGTAGCTAACTCCCCAGTCACATTCACTCCCTTCTTCTGAAAAATCCAATTAGAATCATCCCATACGGCTGATTGCGACGCTTAACTGTCTTGCAAAACTCTATATGTAAAATCATCAAACTGGGGAGGTTGAACTTAACCCTGTGCTTCAAGAAGTAAGCAAAAGTGCACTCTAAACCCGCTACCTCCTTGCTATTGTTCTTTTTAGGCAGCAAACTCTCCCCTACGAGCATAGTCAAAATCCTTTGCTCTCCCGTCAGGTCATACTTAATGGGTCTGGCATCCAAAGTGATGCCCTCCTCACGCCCCAACATATACTGCAGATAGTCACGGAATCCTACCTCCGGGGTCTCAATCCAATAATTCCTATCATATTGACATACACCTCCTAACGGCAACTTGAGTAATTTAGCAAGCTTAGGAGGGTCAAAGGAAATCTTCACACCCTTCACAATTGTTGTGAGCACGGGTACCTGATTTACCTTTTTAACCCGCATATTATGATATTAACTAGGTTGGGGTAGACTACATTCTCAATGAGCAAGAATTGCTCCAACAAACCTTGAAAATTTAACATATCCACAAGCTCGGGCGAGAAATGTAAAGGGTCGAGAGCTTTACCATCGAGAATTGAATACCGGATGCTTCCTTGGCCTTCTCCCATATTGTTTGGACTTCCCTTCACTGTTGATTCGAAGTTACCTAGATGTTCGTGTAGTGCACCGAGAATAGAGGAGATGTGCACGGTAACCTTACTGCCGCCGGCGTGCCTTGTCTATTACTCCTACGGGATGGTTTCACGGAGGTTGAAGTCGCGGTACTGCTACGGGGAGAAAGAAAAGAGGCGGAGAAGGAAAGGGATCTGATAGCTCAAAAAGAAAAGGGTAGGGTTTTAATCTGGGTGGGAAAGGGAAAATACGGTACTACCCTTCTTTACTAGCGGAAAGTTCCCACGGAGCAACCCCTACTGCCACTCTATTGTTTGGCTCGTGCGGAACACCGCCACGGTTCAGCCTGTACCGTCTCGCCCTTCCGTAAGGTTACGCGGAACCGCTCCGCGTCTCCCTTCCACACCGCCAAGCTCGCCTTGGTTTTAAAATAAAAATCGAGTCTTGCAACCTGGGATTGATTAGTCAGCGTGGTTGGATGGTCTGGTCCCTTACTACTCTTACTCCATCGCGGGTTTGAGCCTTTCCTTACGTGAATTCCGCTTCGATTTTTTGTTGATCTTGGTTTAACGAATTTCTCGGTTTTTACCACTTAAACTAATGAAAACTCCTACGGGACTCGTACCGCTCACTTAAAGGTTCAACAACTAAAATGTCAAACTACCCTTCCCGTACGACATGGCTATATGTAATGCAACTAGAGATTAAGCTCGAGTGTTACCTTCATTCAGCCCACTAGCTTCATATTGAGTTCGGCCTTTCACGAAGATCTTCCTCTGCTGTGGCCTAGACTGCGGCCCACGACCACCTCTCGGCTTGCTCCTGCTCTTGCCCTCAATCTCCCTCGGGGGTCGGGTCGAGGTCTGTGCCCTTGGGGTCGCACCTGGTCCGTAGTGGGACGATCCTCCTTTCCCGGACACACACTCAAAAGCCCTGTGACCTCGCTGACCGCAACTAAAACACTCAACCAAGTACCCCTCACAATTCCTCCCTGGATGGTCTTTCCCACACTTCCTACAATAGAAGTACCGCTCTCGGACTCCGTCACTCCTAGGTCCTAGCCCCAAGCCAGGGCGGGATGTGCCTCCACTGTTGGCACCGCTCCTCTGAAAGCTTCCTCCCGAGCCGAAGCCTCTAAGCCTATGCCTCTTGGAGTCGGACGCACTACCCTCCTCGGGCCTCTTAGGTCGGTCCTGCGCTCCCCGCCGGATAGTCTACACTCGATAGTGATCCGCTGCACTACTGTAGGCCTCGCTCAACGTATGAAATTTGAACACAACCAACACCATACGAGTGTCCAGGTTCAACCCAGCTACAAACCTCTCGATCTTACTTTCTTCCGTCGACGCCAACGCTGGGGCGAAGCGAGCCAACTCCAGAAAGAGCTTATGGTACACTTGCACAGACCGGGAGCCTTCGTAAGGCACAAGAACTCCTCCTGCATCGCCGCTTTCACATGTGCGGGATAGAAACGAGCACGCATCCTATCCTTGAAGGTCTCCCAACCGAAGTCGGGCTCCTATCGGATCGTCGGGCCCTCGTGAACCCACCAAAGATCGGCTTCTAGGTGCAAGTAGAAGCTGACCATCTCGACGCGTCGCCCTTCCGGGCAGTCCACCACTTCCAAAATCTTTTCGAAGGAACGGATCCACTCCTTGAGCACCACCGGGTCCTCCTGCCCTACGTAGAAAGGTGAATGCTGCCCTGCCACCCTCTGGAGTAATTCCCGTTGTCCACGCTGATGGTTCTGAACCATCGTGTTCCCGAGGAACTGAGAGATCTGTGTCAGCTGCTAGAGGTTCTGCATCAGCTGCTCACCGAACGGAATATCGGGAACATCCTCGCGTCGCCGGGTCGCACCATGACTGCTACGAAGGGAAGATAAGCTACGAAAAGACGTGTGGCGCTGCGGTCGGCCTTCCCAATTGCGTGAGAAGAAAATGAGAACAAGCTCACAACAAACAATCAAGCTAAGCAAGCATCAACAAGATATAAGCAACTAGAGCGAGTCCTCACCGCGAGTCCTAGAATTCACACATACTAGGATTCTCAAACACCTTAATTCCTACTGATCAAGTCCTAGAGTCTCAAGTATTCAAACCCTAGGATCTCTACTTAGACCTCAACACAGGCTCTGATACCAATTGTGACACCCCAACTTTTCACAAGCTGAGAAAGGTAAAACTTAACATAAAAGCTATAGATCTCAAGGACTAATCATAACCAAAGCGGAAGCATATATAAAACCTGAAGGGTGTCATGCCACACCTAGGTACAATCCTTCCTAGGTGCACAGGCTATAAATCCAAAGACAAACATAAAGCCTCAAACGTCATAGTCACAAACTAGTCAAAGGTACATAATCCAAGGCATAGGCACACAGGCCCGAAAGGAAACACTACAAAAAAACACGTAAATAGCGACGGACCAATTCCGTCACTAAATAGCGAAAATCCGTCGCCAAACAGTTTAGCGACGGAATTTGTCCGTCGCTAAAAGGCAGAATTTAGCGACACAGTTTTTTATCCGTCGCTAACTTTTGCGACAGAAATATCTGTCGCTAAACGAAAGCAATCCGTCGCTATTTTTCTCTAGACGACAATTTGATGACAAAATTTGCAACAAAATAACGACGGAAAATTCCGTCGCTAAATCTAATGACGGATATTCCGTCGCTAAACCAATAAAAAATCCGCCACTGGTGACGAAATTTGTAAGCGAATAGAGACAGATATATCCGTCGCTAAGTATAGCGACAGATATTTCTGTCGCTATTTTGTTGCCATTCTTTATTGTTATAAGGTGTTTTAGCTACGAATTTGCTACAATTTTTGTCAGTTGTTAAATTTTAAAAATAATATGCCGCTATTTTATATCTCATACATATATTAATCTATACTATAGTACTTTAATAATATAATCGTAAAATATATTATATTAAGAAATTCAAACTCAATAACAATAACAAAGGTATTGCATTGTAAAGTCTAACATCGTTAGAAATGGTATCAAATATTCAAATACATTAATACATAATCTACTGGATTTCATAATCTGGAGCTTCAGCTAAGACTTATGTAGTATCGGTCCATTAGACATCAAAGCACGGTCAAAAGAACTAGCAGTATTTATTTGTAAAGCTATATGCCAATCCTTTTCCTTAGCAGCAGGGTGAATGTATTTGGCCATTTGTAGATTAACCAAGTGGGAGCACTGGTGTGGGAGAGGTCTCATTAACATAGTCTTGATCACCAGCTTCTACGTACTGCATAGCATGTTCTGAATAACTTAAATATATAAATATATCAAACCATTATATATATAAATATAAACACACACACACAAATCTATCTTGTTTCTCTTTTATGTTGATTATTATCTTCCCGGCAAGATCATATCCTATGTTCCTCATCTTTGAAAAACACAAATTGATTTTATCTATTACATATGTTTAACTAGACTATACCTGTGATATGTTCTATATTATTAACAGCAATGAATTATTTGAGAACTTAAAACAAACTTAAGACAAAATGCATGAGTCAGCAATCCTTATTAAGAGAAGAACACATACTTCTGTTTCTATTCCAAGTCCCAGAGATGCCACGCCAGCTATTATTAAGATGATGAGGGTCAAATCTTGACAAGCCTCCCAAGGAACCTCTACAAAAAGTTATAAGAAACAAAATATTCAGTTATAATAATTCAATGATCACCCTTTAAGATATAGAACCTCAGTAAAGAAAGGTGTGAATGGAGCCATTGCTTTGCATGAAGTCAAGAGCACTTGTATCCACCAAATGAAGTCAAGATCACCTGGATCCACCAAACAAACAACATATATGCATTTAGAATGAATAAATGAAAAAGATTTGATCCTGAACAACTAATCATTTTATTCTATTTTTAAAATAAAACTCGTCTCTTTTGGAAACTAAGCAAGTGACCAACTACATCTAAAAGAGGGAATAAATAATGTAAAGAATGAAACAAGAGCATAGACTGATTGGTCAGGGGAAAAAGAGAGCCATTGCAATACACTAACTATACTTGAGTTCATTATCCCATAATTCACTAACCAAAACAATATTTGTTAAAGAAAACTAACCGTATAGAATCTGTATGCAGCCATCTGTTGTCGAACAAAATGTACTAAACTTTTAGTTGCTGAGTTGATCCATTGATCAAGGATATTTGAAGAAGATTGAAGAGTTTTTTTTTATCAAAAGGAGTAAATGCCCCAAACCCATCAACCTCAAATCTTTTTACATTCTGAACAAGGAACCTATATGCATTATACCATGGCAGAAAAACATCTTTAACCTGCAGTATAAGAGAAGACAGTAGGCAGAAATCTCAGCAAACTAAGAACTAAGTGGGAAATAACAACTAAAAGCAAAAGTTAACAGGTTGAAAGCAAAAGAATTCAGGAGCAAAGATGAATAGATATACAAGTCAACAAGAAAAAATAGAATAAAATGATTCTTACAGGAGCAAAGATGAATTGATATACAAGTCAGCATGACTACAATGAATTTGCAGCCTACTTATGATAACTTTTTGGGGTGTTAGAATATAAAATAAAAGTGAGACAGTCATAAGAAATGCATATAATATCATGAACCTTGGTGCGCTAAAGCAGAAGTTCATCAAAGTTGGTGAGGGAAAGGAGGGGAGTGAAGAAAAAATGAAGAGTAAGTCTAACTAAATATGCTGGACAGTAGTCCAAAGACTTGCAGGGGAAACGATGTTCACCCCCTAGCCAATTTCCAACCAAAACGCCAAAGCCACTTTACGTTATATAAGTGAGGGCAGGGATATGGACCGCTCATCGCCATGGCTTGGACGATCACTCTATTTTCTCACTTCCTAGGATAACGTCATCAGGCGACCCGACTTCACATGGAGCCCCATGCTTTTTCGAAGACAGTGCAATGGGTGCCCGAATCCTAGCGAAGCGGCTCACCTCCTCTCTATTTTCTCATCTTTCAGGATCTCTTCGAGGTAACCGACTTCACATGGATCTCCATGCTTTTTCGAAGACGGTGCAATGGTTACCCCGTATCCAGACTAGATGGCTCACCTCTGGTTTTTTTATCTCTAGGAGTGGTCTTTGCCTTTTTTTTTTCTTTCACCATATCAACCCCTCATGCCTTTTTCTAGGGAGTAGGGATTTTTTTCACTCTTAAGCTCACTTAGGCTCACCTTTTGCCCCATGTCCTGCTAAGATTAGTTCAATTTCCGGGCTTCGCAATTCTTATCTTCCTAAAACTCAAGGGGTTTACACTCCCACTTCGAGAGATCCTTGACTGAGGTCCAAACAAAATACAAGGTGAAGACATGCAAGCACACATAAAAATTTTCAATTTTGGGTCAAATTGTGCAAATTGGTGCAAGTGTAACTTCTAAAGCATATTTAAAACATTCATATTTGGCACAAGGTTAGGAGTCATCCTAGATAGTATTGGCAATAACACGCTCTCTAGTTCCTATACCTTATCATTCAATCAATCAACTATTTCAAGAAGCATAAATCATTTCCACACTTAAAAGTGAACATCGTCCTCGATGTTTCCATTAGGAACGGAGGAAAAAGGATTAGGGTCTTAAAAGATTGTGCATTAAAGAATCTTTCCACACTTAAAAAGTGTGCTCTAAGCTTCAAATAAGTTATCTAAAAATATTATACCCATTCTAACAAATTCATGCGACTCATCCTATGTGAACCAAGACAATTTTGCTCATAACAAAAAATGGAAGAGAAGTTAGAAAGATATACCATACAATGCAGCTCTACAACCTTATTCCAGCTTCCTGCCCATCTATTTTAAGATTGTCGGCTCATTATCTTCTTGCCTTTGGTATTAAGCAAATTAAAAGTAAATCTATGCCTCCGAACTGTGTATCCTGCATCGGTTAGCTTAAACGGCTGCATAGAAATAAAATTAAAACTACTAAAAGAAACAAAATAATAACCGTAAATAAAATTTTGCTTAAAAATTGGGATTATTGGCACGGCCAGACTTTGGAGACTCATAAAGATTGGATGAAAGAAAATAATGCACGAAAATCTGTCAGGACCTGTCCACGCGGTCTTACACATGTGTTGGCCCTCGTGGATCAGCACTGGAAAGTTTCCACGCCTGCCACCACGCGTGTGGGCAAGCGTGGACACAGTGCTGATAACTTTCTTCGTCTCCCGGCTTTTGCCTTCCGTTTTTGATCTGTTTTAGCTTCATTCGTCATGGCTTGGCACCAAAATCACCTGCATTGTTAGCTCAAGCAAGTTTATCCTAAAAAGAAAATTGCTAATAAACTAAGGAAAAGAAAAAGTAAACAAGAAATAAAATTCTAATCTAAGGATAACGTTGGGATTGCCTCCCAAGTGCGCCATGGTTTAACGTCTCCTGGCCAGACGTTGTGTGCTCTATCCTTCGAAGCACACAGATTTTGGGACCTTACAAAGCGTCCCGTGTAATTTTGCTTCAAGGTATGCCCCAAGATGTAGGATATCCTTGAATTTAAAAACAAAGAATGGGAAAACATAGTTTATTAACAAATAAGCACAGGGTACTATCCTAAGATATTTAAGGATAGTGCGCCCCTCTTCTCCCTTCTCATCATATGTTCCATCCCCTAAAAACTTGTCCTTAAAAGGTCTCCCAATGAACACTTTTTCCACAGCCTATCACATCTAAAGCGTTCTCTCTCCACTCTTGTTCTTTTGGATTGTCAATGATGACAATCCTTTCCCTTCGTTCCCTTTCTCCTTCTATGATCCCTAATAACTCGATATCATCCTCACTCCCCAAATCATCACAAAGTTGTAAGGAATCAGTGAATCACACTCCCATGAGCAAAAAGAAGCTTTATCACAGTCATCAAGATTACCATTATAGATCGTAAAGGAGTCATCCTCACAAACATCATTAGAATTTTCAATAAGAGTTGGAGTGAAAGTTTTACCTTGTGTGGGTTTTTCTTCTTCCCACACAATTTCAATGTGATCCTCGTCTTCACTCTCAATCTCTCCCCATTGTTAAGTGTTCAACTCAAGAGTCGAAACTTCTTGGAGCACCGGGGTGTCAAGTTCTGTGGATTCTTTTACACACACCTCTTCATCATTAATCATTCTGTCCATCTCGTCATTACTTTGCGGGTTGGTTTCCATTGTCGGGTGGTCATCTACGAATGGGTTGTTAGCTTGTGGTAGCGTTTTCTTCATGAACTCTTCCGACATCGATAGCAATTTAGTCTCAACTTCGTCCAATGGAAGTCCTTCCTCACGAAGAGTGACGAGATTCTTCTTCATTTCGCTCCTAATTTCATTTCTTAAGTTGATAGTATCCTCCTTGGCTGTTTGGATGAACATTTCTAATTTATCCTTCAAGATTTGGATTTCGTCATTGACCGGAGGAAGATACTGACAAGATGGTCTCTCATATGGTATGGATTGGGTGAATTTTTTAGCGAAAGGTGGTGTTTCATAGGAATATCTATCATTATGTTGTGGTGGGGGTAAATATCTAGGATCCATATAAGAGCGAGAATACATATTTCTCTCAGGTTGATAGGTCGATGGAGGGTCATAATGAGATGTTTAACAGTTGAAGGAATTGTGGCCTTTAATGCCGGTTCACAATTGGGATCAATCTCGTTCATGACTTGAATAAGTCGGTTGTTAATACTCTCAGCTATAGAGCTCAATGATTCCTCTTTGTCTCGTAGTGTAGGTCTCTCAATTCTTTCATGATTAAGCATAGAGGAGGTAACATATGGATACGGTGCATAATTGGAATAAGGGAAAGTGTTTGGGTAAGGTGGGTATGTATATTGTGGTGGTGGGTATTCATAAGGGTTTGGATAATAACGTGGGTAAGGTTCATAAGTTTGGGGTGGAATATTTGTTGTATATGGTCTTCCATGGTATGAGTAACCATGGGAATACGGATAAACACTCATTGGTAAGCTTCAATTGATTTGATAAAGAAAATTTCCTGCACAAGCTTAACCAACAACAAATATTTTGCAACTAAAAGTAGTTGCAAGTGAGCACAAGATATGTTCAAGATAATGTAAGCTCACTTCTTCAAGCAAATAATCAAAATAAGAAAATAAAACAAATAAAAAGAAAGCAATTCAAGAACTCTTAAAATCCAACTTCAAAGATGTCAACACTATTCGAAACCGTTTGCCATCCCCGGCAACGGCGCCATTTTGATGTTGTGAATTTAGTGGTGAGTGTGTGAAGGTGAAGGTGGTAAAATGAAGATTCAAGACTCCCCGAGTGTCGTGTCTCTCAAGGATGGCGAATGGGAATCGAATTAGTGTGTTGGCATCTAAGAGGTTGAAGGGAAAGAGTTACGGGAATGGCTAGGAGTAGGATTCTTTTGTAGAAGGGTGGAAAAGTTTATAGGGGTTGTGTAAAATAAATGGAATGACGGAGATCGGGGCCTTAGGCTTCTCTATGTGGACTATCCTTGTATGGTTTAGTGAGCTAGAGATGTGGAATAGACTAGGGAGTTCATGGCACATCACCAAGTGGCGTCACACTTTGGACTCCCACATCCTCATTCGGTTGGGGCATTTCATCGAACACCTTGTCTACCACTCCTCTCGGACCTTGTCCTTTCGAACTAAGGGCAGAGATGTGGGTGAGTTAGACTCGTGAGTGGCCGCTATCGCGCACACACTCACTTCCTTTGGGTTTGCTACCTAATGTGGCCACACTTAGGCACAAAGCATCAATAAACATCATCCACACAAGATCATCATCCAACAATCAAAAAGCTCACATTTAATCTAGCAATTTATATCAAACATCCACATAGATTAACGTAGGGGCCACCAATCCCCTTTCTAATCTACTCAAACATTCTAAAGAAACAAGGAAAAGATATTAAATCTCAAAGAAACAAATATTAGATTAAGAGATGGATAGAATAGTTACCACCCTCAAGAGGGGAGTCTTTTACAATTTGTCTTTGAAATTCCAATCTTCCTCCTTGCCCTTGAAGCTAATCTAATCTAGGAGAAGAGGAATTTCCCCCAAAAGGGGAGAAAAACCCTAAGAGACCTAATCTATGCTATTGTATGCTAAAATCTTCTTGCCTAGGGCTTGGGATAATGATCCTTATATAGTGGGAACAAAATAGGGGCAAAATAGACATTTTTCCCGCAGCTAAATTTTAGGGTGTCACAGGGTTCTTGACGCGTCGAGACAGGGGCTCGACGCGTCGAGCCCTGAAGAAATCTTTCTTCGTTCCTTCCACACGCATGGTGGAGGGCGTGAGGAGCTACTGGAATGTTTCCACGCCCCTCCACACGCGTGTGAGGCTGCGTGAGAGGCTCATGCTTCATGACATCTTCATTTTCTGCTCAGTTTTGGCCTTAAGTCCTCCTTTTGGCTGTAGAATTACTTAAAAACATCTTCCATGCTCTTGTTAGTAGTTATTGGTCACATCTGAGTCTAAATGCATGAAATTCTTATAAAATGGTAATAAATCATACAATTCTAGCCCGTAAATGACCCTTAAAATAGACTATTCTTGGTTAGTAACAACAGAAAGACATGCCAATCAAATCTGAATTGATTTCCAAAGCTACACAAGTAAGTCGACCCTAACACCAAGCACCAGTTGAAAAAGAAGAAATGTGGATTAAAAAGGGAGATTTGAACAATAATGCATCTTTTCTTTGAAAAGTTCTTAACTTGAACCAGTACATAGTACATTGCTCAAGTATATTAGAAAAAACTTGCATAAAAAAGGGAATCATCAGAAGGAACAAAGTTAAGAAGCAATACAATTATTAAATTCTTGTAAGAAACAGGTTTACTACATTTCATTCAAGTTCGCTATATTCTATGAACAATGGGGAGATAAAGCATGATATAGTCAAAGATCAAAAACAGAATGTAACACCCCCACTTTTTTGATACACGATTAAACATAAACAAATAATCTTCCTTACTAATTATACTCAATGTTGCAAAAATCGCGCCTAGGCGCCTAGGCGCTAGGCGGCGCCCGGCCGCGTCGAGGAAGGCCGACTAGGCCAGCCGGCCGGCTGGTTTTTTTTTTTTTTTTTTCTCTTTTTTTTATTAAAAAAATTATAAATCTGAAACATTTAAACTATTAATGTTATAATGTATTAACTAATGCTCTAATAATAAGTAATAACTTAATAAAATAATAAGTAATAACTAAATTAAACTAATAAGTAATGCACTAATAATTAATAAATAATAACTAATAACTTAATAAGTATTAAATATTTTAACTCTTTTAAAAAAAATATTTAACTATTAAAGTGTAAAGACTTACAATATTAAACACTTTACAATTATTAACATTTAAATTTTTTTTTTAATTTTTTTTTTAAAAATTAATAAAAAAAAAAAAAAAAAAAAAAAAAAACCTAGGCGCCTAGCGATTTTTGCAACCTTGATTATACTGAAAATAAATGCGGAAGCGAATTCAAACTTTAAACCAAAGTGGTGTCACGCCACGCTTGGACAACCAACTAACCCAAACGCACAGGCTATAAAGGTTTCTAACTACAATCCATAATACAACCATTCACTGTCAATATACAAAACCATTATAGTACAACATATTGGGAACAACTAAACCACTATGCCAAATTTCTTCAAGAGGTAACTAGTTCTACGCTGCGCTCTCAAACTAGCCACAAACTTCAGATCCTGAAAACATTAAGGTTGGAAAGCACAAACAAACAGAATTAGCATGAAATGCTAAATAAGCTCTACCCCGCCCTGTAAAGTAAGTACATATATATATATATATATATATATATATATATATATATATGTATGTATGTATGTATGTATGTATGTATGTATGTATGTATGTATGTATGTATGTATGTATATATATACTTTTGAAAATAGTTATACTTTGTAAATATGTTTTGGAACCGTTCAGTAAAAGAGTTTGGCTCACACTAAAAATGCATAGTAAAGATACTTCCCAAAATAGTTTTCTATACATTACTTAAGTATTTAAAGATAACACACACACTACTCAAAGTACCATTAGGTTCATATAAGTAATAGTACTTATTATAATACCTCTCGATCAACACTCGTTTCAAAACATAGCCTTCCCACAAATCATTTGTAAGATGTACATACAATATAAGTATAGAGGAATACAATTCCAACTTTACTCAAAAATATTATAAAATAGATAAGGAGGAATTCATAATCATAAAACATAGCTCATCATATAAGCATTCCCAGTATAGATATTCTCAAAGTCATTCTCAAATATCAATGAATAGTTCAACTCTCATTCTCAAGTACCAAAATCTATATATATATTAAAACAGAAGTACTAGCTTTCCCGCTCATTTTAGTCCAAAAATTTTGAAATCGGTCAACATAATATTATATTATAATTACTTATCAGAAATTCTAGCCTTCCTTATCATTCCTTATTTATCGCTAAAATTGACAAAATATTCAAAATATGATTTCATTCCTTATTCTACACGGAAATGAATTTGAAATATTTTAGTCAATTCCATTCCTGTATGGATTCCTTATTTATGTACATATGTTAACAAAATAGTCACACGGAAATAATAATTATTAAACAAAATTATAGTTATTATACCATGCAATTCAATTATTGTTCAAAATATTTTAATCTTGCATATTATATATATATATATATATATATATATATATATATATATATATATATATATATATTACTATATGATGTATATTATAGTATTCAAAAAAATTACTATATTATGTAATTGTTTGTAATTAGATTCTTCTCATGATAATATTCAAAAAAATAAAAATTCCAACAATCAAATTACTATATGATGTATATTATAATATTAAAAAAATATTACTATATTATGTTATTGTATGTAATTAAATTTCTCTCATGATAATATTAAAAAAAAATGAAAATTTCAACAATCAAATTACTATATGATGTATATTATAGTATTTAAAAAAATATTACTATATTATGTTAATGTACGTAACTAAATTCCTCTCATTATAATATAAAAAAAAATTCAAACAATCAAATTACTATATGATATATATTATAGTATTAAAAAAATATTACTATATTATGTTAATGTACGTAATTAAATTCCTCTCATGATAATATTAAAAAAAAATAAGAATCCAACAATCAAATTACTATATGGTGTATATTATAGTGTTAAAAAAATTACTATATTATGTTAATGTACGTAATTAAATTCCTCTCATGATAATATTCAAGCAAAATAAAAATTACAACAATCAAATTACAATATGATGTATATTATAGTATTTAAAAAATATTACTATATTATGTTAATGTACATAATTAAATTACTCTCATGATAATATTCAAAAAAATAAAAATTCCAACAATCAAATTACTATATGATGTACATTATAGTATTCCAAAAAAATATTACTATATTATGTTAATGTACATAATTAAATTTCTCTCATGATAATATTCACACAAAAAAAAAATTTACAACAATCAAATTACTATATGATGTATATTATAGTATTCCAAAATAGATATGTCAAATTTAATTTATTCTAATAAGATAAAATTGAAATCTTCTCTTCAATTTAATATTTTTGTATTATAGATATTTTTAATTTTATTTGTTTATTTTTGAATTTTAATTAAAATTATTAAAATTAAAATAATTTAATTTGATTCGAATATATATATATATATATATATATATATATATATATATATATATATATATATATATATATATATATATATATAGAATAATTGATCCATGTCAAAAGTTCACCCAAATAAAAAAATTGTTGCATGTCAATTTGTTTACTTCATCTAACTTTTATTTATTACTACTATATATAAATTTCTTCCTACATAAATGATGTTGGTTTTCAATGTTTAAAAATGTGAAAGGAATAATATATCATTATTATGATTTTAGCTCTCTACTAATAACAAATATAAGTATTATTGCATTAATTTAAAAGTTTTATAGTTCAAATGCTGTGAACAAATTTTATAAAATACCATAAATTATAAAAATTTACAAATCTAAAATAATAGTTATTATTTAAATATTATGAGCTCAAAACAAATTAATTTACGTTAATAACATAACTGAAGAAAAACTAACATAAAAATGAACTAATTGAACTAACTTACATTTGCGGAGTTTGAAAAAAAATATAATGTTATTGGGTAAATGTTTCACATTTAAAATAATTTTATTAAATTTATTGAATTCACATATTTAAGAATGATGCATCATCTCGAGATCTATCAATTTAAAACGAAGAAGAATAAGAGATTTATTTTTTGAATACAAGGCTCAATCTCATGACCTCCCATACGGGAGAATCACTACATGTCATCTGAGCACAAGATGCATGACAAGAACAATAGGTAATAGAACTAAACGAAAAAGAGATAATAGAACTAAAAGAAATAAACTTTCAAATAAATTAGTTAAAAACATATCATAATCTACAAATCTTGAACCACAAAGTCTATTGTGAACCTATTATTTAAATAATGATCTAGAGATGTTTTGATTGTGCTACATTTACGGGTTGAAAAATATTTAGAAACAAAACTAAATGGTTCTAGACATCTATTACTATTTATGATAACAAACAAAAGCTTAAGGAAAAAACTTGTTGACTGTCTCATGGTTCAATCCGTGAGACGGGTTTGATCTTTAACTAACAAGGTCAAAGATCTGACCTATTAATCAAAGATCTGACCCGTTTAACGGATTAAGACCCGTGAGACGGTCTGACACAAGTGTTACTCAAAGTTTAAATATCATCAAAGTAGATTTTGATACAAAACTCATATATCAATGTAAAATTTTAAAATAAGAATGGTTTTTCATGCAAGGAAAAAAATTATATAATATTTGTCAATATCTATATAATAAAAAATTATAAATTTCTCTTTTTATCAATTTTTGTAGACATATTATATTTATAGTATTTTGTACAATATAAAAATATATATACATTTTTTATAGAATTGTGATTATTCCATAATTATACACGTTAATTACTACAATGAATATTTATTAAAAAATTATTTTAAAATATGTCTAAACTCATATTCTTAATTAAAAATTTAAAATATTTAAAAATTTGTCTAAATATATAACATAGTTAGGGACTACATTAATCCATATAGATTTAAAAATTAAATTCTTTTAATTTGTAAATGTAATTTTCTTAATTATAATTAATAAAATATAAAATATAATTAAAAATAAAATTATAAAATTAACAAAATGTGTATTCATAAATATTTAAATTTATAAAAATACATACATACATACATATACTTATGCATTATATTAATCATACAAAATAAAAATTCTATTTGTCAGTTTATAAATTTAATTATTTTAATTAATCATACAAAATAAAATTCTATCCAAATATACGAAAATTCAACTATATTATTATATTGTACATTATAATATATTTGTATTTTTAAATTTTATTATTTAAATTTATAATAACAAAATTTTTTCCGTGCAGCGCACGGGTAAAACACTAGTAGCATAATAATACATAAGTGGAGGTATCCAACAATTCTTAGTTCATAGATAAATCACCAAGTAAAATATACGTATGGAGGTACTCAAATCACCAATAGGAGGATAGGAACGGAGCTTACCTCCACTACCGAACCTTCACACCTATACAATATAAATGGAAACAGGAACTAGAAACCTAAGTGCGCACACCCCGGGGATTCCAAGCCCCAAAGGTAGTTACTAGCCCTAGTAACCCAAGATTTTTACTACCAGGTTACCCACCCAATCAATAACCAATAGGACCGCAGCCCTAGGTTCTCATATCAATAGCAAATAGAACCGCAACCCTAAGTGCTCACAATAATCTGGACGGCAGCCCAAGATTCTCGTAACCTCCAATAATAAAAATATAGATAACCTCCATATAGTTTATAAATATAAGAATATTCTTCAAGAATAGATACATTTGTATATAAATCCTCCAGGATAGTAATATTCTTTCAAAGTAGTTTTCATGGATATTCTTTCCATTTCATAAAAAAAACGGTAAAGTGCATGAAAAATAAGGAAATGTAAGTCTGAACTCCACGCATAGGGAAACTAATGTTTTAGTGGGACACATCTCAAGCAAGAAACTCATAGGTAACTGGACTATATGTTGGTCCTCTCCATTCGAATACTTTTCTCCATTGTGGGTGTCAGAACAACCGATTTACCATGTCTCCAAACCCAAATTCCCTTAGCATATTCGGATCAAAGTATTTCCCCACATCCACAAGCGCCAATTGTTCATGAGTTAAGCCTCGGAGGACTCTCGTTTTTCTTGCATTAGGTTCAACGTGTGTTGGTGGTTCTGCTCTTGCCATTGTTCGGCTTGTGCTTGCTTCCTCATAATTCCTTTTCAAGGCTTGTTCTTTGGTTCTTCCCATTTTCTAAAAAAAGCGGTAAAGTGCATGAAAAATAAGGAAATGTAAGTCTGAACTCCACGCATAGGTAACATATTGTTTTAGTGGGACACATCTCAAGCAAGAAACTCATAGGTAACCGGAGTATATGTCGGTCCTCTCCATTCGAATACTTTGCTGCATTGCGGGTGTCTAAGCAACCGATTTACCATGTCTTCAAACCCAAATTCCCTTTGCACACTCGGATCAAAGTGTTTCCCTCTAATAAAATTTTCTGATTTATACACATCCACAAGCGCCAATTGTT
The DNA here is from genome assembly GCA_003576665.1 of Ipomoea trifida. Lineage (NCBI taxonomy): Eukaryota > Viridiplantae > Streptophyta > Magnoliopsida > Solanales > Convolvulaceae > Ipomoea > Ipomoea trifida. Next base: position 8,428,840 of record CP025653.1, read on the forward strand.
CATGAGTTAAGCCTCGGAGGACCCAACTTGTGGTGGTGGAGGTGGTAGTTCTGCTCTTGCCATTGTTCGGCTTGTGCTTGCTTCCTCATAATTCATTTTCAAGGCTTGTTCTTTGCTTCTTCCCATTTCCTAAAAAAAGCGGTAAAGTGTTTGAAAAATAAGGAAATGTAAGTCTGAACTTCACGAATAGGGAACCTATTGTTTTAGTGGGACACATCTCAAGCAAGAAACTCATAGGTAACCGGAGTATATGTCGGTCCTCTCCATTCGAATACTTTGCTCCATTGCGGGTGTCTTAGCAACCGATTTACCATGACTTCAAACCCAAATTCCCTTAGCACACTCGAATCAAAATATTTCCCTCCAATTAAATTTTCTGACTTATACACATACACAAGCGCCAATTGTTCATGAGTTAAGCCTCGGAGGATCCTTGTTCCTCTTGCATTAGGTTCAACTTGTGGTGGTGGAGGTGGTGGTTCTGCTCTTGCCATTGTTCGGCTTGTGCTTGCTTCCTCATAATTCCCTTCCAAGACTTGTTCTTTGGTTCTTCCCATCTCCTAAAAAAAGCGGTAAAGTGTAACACCCCCAATTTCTAATACAGGATAAACCATAAATAAACAATATTTCTTATTAATCGTACTGAAGATAAATGCAGAAGCGAATTCAAACTCTAAACTAATGGGGTGTTATGCCACGCTTGGACCACCACTAAACCCAAACGCACAGGCTACAAAGCTTTCTAACTGCAATCCATATTACAACAATTCACTAACCAATTTACAAATCAACTATAATACAACATTTTGGGTTCTATACTAAACCATTAAACCAAGAGTCAACTCCAAGAGGTAACTAGTTCTACGTCGTGCTCTCAAACTCGCCACAAACTTCAAATCCTGAAAACATTCAAGGTTTGAAAAACAAGAGATAAAAGGATTAGCACAGAAATGCTAAGTAAGCTCTACCCCGCCCCGTAAAATAAATACATATATACTTTTGAAATTAGATATACGTTTTAAATAGGTTTTGGAACCATTCAATAAAAGAACTTGACTCACACCAAAGGTACGTAGTATAGATATTTTCCCAAAATTGTTTCCCCACACACACTACTCAACGATAATACTAGATTTAATACAAGGTAGTATAGTCCCCAAAACAATAAGGTTTATTCTTACAAAATGGTATAGCTAGTTTGTAGATTATTCACTCATTTTCAAAATAAATATAAGTACGGAGGATTCATAATATAGCATTTCTCAATACTTCTCAATATCATATAAAAGCATAGCTCTCCAAATAATCACTTTCCAAATAGGTTAAAATATATATAAGTATAAGGAGGAATTCACATCCATATAGTCATTTCAAAACATAGACTTTTCTCAATATCCTTCTCAACATATAATCATAATCATAGATAACTCAAGTGTCATTCTCAATATCAACATAGCATAATAATACATAAGTGGAGGTATCCAATAATTGTTTAATTCATATTTAAATCACCAAGTAAAACATAAGTGTGACACCCCAACCTCACACAGGCTGAGATAGCTAAAACTTAACATAAAAGCTGCCAATCTCAACCAACAAACCAAACATAGCGGAAGCGAATTTAAAACCTAAGGGCGTCATGCCACATCTAGGTATAATCACAGCCTAGATGCACAGGCTAAACACAAGAATAAACTAAACTGTCATCTCATAAAACTGGAATCATAATCCTCAAAGTATAAAAACCATAACCATGAATACTCAAATCTCTAACAAAAGGAACATAATGTCTCAACGGCACACAGGCCCAAATAAAACCAAGTCTAAACAAGGCAAACTATGTCTACGCATCCTCATAAAAGAGAGAACTCTAGCGCGCTCACGTAGACTACTCCATACCTGGAAAACACACAAAGAACCATTAGCAAAAGAATGCTAAGCAACCACCATTCACACCCGCAAGGAAGTATAGATATATAGTAAGTTTGTAAATAGGTTTACGCACCCATATAGAATATAAACACCAACGAACTGTGCAATAGTTCAAACGATACTCAACAACAACAAGCTGAACGAATCATAAACCAAAACTCATTCAAGTAAAGCCGAAATCCAAAGATAGAAGAATAAGACAACAACGAATCGAATCCAAGATACTAACTGAACACAAGCATAAGGAATAATCAATAGAATGAACAAGGACTCATATCTCAAGAACCGAAAGGAAACCCAACACCAACCACCAAACATCATACCGAACCCAATCCCAAACTCAAACCAAATACACAAAGGCAAGACTCACTCACAGGGGTAATGAACCCAATCACAGGGGTAATGAACCCAATCACAGGGACCGTAGTCCAATCACAGGGACCGAAGTCCACTCACAGGGGTGAATCGACCCAATCACAGGGGTAGCGAACCCAATCACAGGGGTGGCGAACCCAATCACAGGGGCAATGGCCCAATCACAGGGACCTAAGTCCAATCACAGGGGTGTAATCAACCCAATCACGGGGGTAATGAACCCAATCACAGGGGTAATGAACCCGAGTACAACAATAACAGCACAACAAGTGCACCCACAATCCTAACGATACCAACAAGCCAACAACACACATACATACTCCAACATCATCCCAAAACAACCAAACAAAGTGTTCATCTCATCTATGAACACAAACAAACTCCCAGGTAGAAAGAATATCAAGAATCAATAAACCAAGGGTACAAGAAGGGGAAACTAAAGACATGAATAAATCTCCAAGATAAGGTAATGAATACCCAACAAAAGGCATGAATAAATACCCCAAAGACATGGTAAAATACCCAACAAAACAATCCAACAATAATCAGAAACAAAGGAGAAACAACAGACAACAACATCACAAAACAGTCTCTGGAAGCAGATTCCCAGAGACCTTGCGGAACCTACCAACGGAGCACAGACCTCCGCCGGCCTCCTCCGCACGAAGGGAACGGTCCCCTTCGGCGGGCCACTACCTTCCGTTCAACCAAACCGCCTTGGCCTTGCGGAACTCCCCGGCGGATTACATTGTGCCGCCGAGGACCTCCGCAAGGTCAATCCCATCCCAGATTCCAGAATCAACAAAGCAGACACGAAAACAACATTTCCAGAGAGTATAATCAGACCCAAGATATCAACATTTCATTCAATTTAGAGGTCAAAAACATGGAAATCCAAACCATCAATGATCATACAACACTAATCAAAAGATCAAGATGACATCCAACAAATAGATTCAACAAGATAGGCTAATCACAAGGAATTTTCAGGATTTCCAATCACCAAGAACATTATATAGATTAGGAGTGAATGAAAATAGTTTGATGGACATGGATGGTTACCTTGAATAGCTATTTCCAACTCCAAGAAGCCCTAAGCAAGATCACAATGCCCCACCTTCACCTTGATCATCTTTTCCCAAAGAACCCCAAAAGAACTTTGTAAGAATATGCTAAAAAGACTATTAAAAACACACAATGCAAGATGGATTCTATGATAGATGAACTTACCCACTCCTAAGCAATCATAAAAAGGTAGTCTTTACTTGAAAACTTGTAGGAAAATGGAGATCAATTTTGGGAGAAATGAAGAGGAAAGTGGCGTGTGAGTGTAAGGAGAAAGAGGAAGAGGAGTGAAAGCTTTTAGGTTATTTGATCATCAAAATATATACTAAGGATACATACAATATTTGGGTGTAAGACTTTATTAGGAATTGGGCTTAAGCTTATAATATAATGGCTACAAGAATTAATTATATATGTGTACTCAAGACTTGCAAAATGGGCTAAATAATCATCCCTTATAATTAATACAAGAATTAGTATAAGGAAGCCCATAGAAATGTCTTAGGAATAATATATATATATCATATAATGTAAGATCAATAAATTGGGCTTGTAGGAATATTTAATTACAAATGGTAAGGGTCCAAATTGAATAAAATCCCTTACAAGAATAATTCAATTAATTGGGCTCTTGAATAGAATAATTAAATCAAGCTCATGGATATATATATATATATATATATATATATATATATATATATATATATATATATATTAAATTGAAAGGATTAGCCCAATTAGAAATTAATTTAAATTGCCCAAGGAATTAATTAACGGTTCGAAAGGCTTGAACGAATTTACGGGGTGTTACAATAAGTATGGAGGTACTCAAATCACCAATAGGAGGATAGGAACGGAGCTTACCTCCACTACCGAACCTTCACACCTATACAATATAAATGGAAACAGGAACTAGAAACCTAAGTGCGCACACCCCGGGGATTCCAAGCCCCAAAGGTAGTTACTAGCCCTAGTAACCCAGGATTTTTACTACCAGGTTACCCACCCAATCAATAACCAATAGGACCGCAGCCCTAGGTTCTCATATCAATAGCAAATAGAACCGCAACCCTAAGTGCTCACAATAATCTGGACCGCAGCCCAAGATTCTCGTAACCTCTAATAATAAAAATATAGATAACCTCCATATAGAGTATAACATAAGTATATTCTCCAAAATAGGTACATTATGATATAATTCCTCCAAGGTAGTAATATTCTTTCAAAATAGTTTTCATAGATATTTTCCATTGCCCGTAGGCTATTCAAGTACACTTCTCAAAACAAGATAGAGTATATATATAATATATACATTTCCAAAATAGGGTTTACATCAAACATAGGATTTATCCTCCAATCATAATATAGTTTATATCTCTCACAATAAATATAGTTTATACCATCCAAAAGCCATATAGTTTCATACCCAACAGTTTACCATAATGTTCTCACTATATTACCATACACATCCATACTTTGTAAATCATAAGGTGACACCGAAATATACTCATTTGCTATTTATCACACTTTTAAACTCAAACACATTTCCAAAATAGTTTAAGGACACAAATTAGATAAATAGCACATTTGATAAGGAAGGTAGTTTTGATGGACATAGAAACTTACCTCCAAGCTAACCTCTCAAAGCCAAATACATCCAATCCTAAGCTCACTCTTAGGCCAAGCATAACGACAAGGAACCTGTGAACCAATCTATACTTTAATCACTTACCAATACTATTATTAATGAAAGTATTTAATCCATATCGTACTAATGGTTAGCCCATCACTAGTTCTCTTTAGTCCAATACTCCAATATTAACCATTATCATCATACTCACCCTTAGATCATTATCACTTCATCACTTCATCGCCTTAGTCAAACTTGAACAACAACAACCATATATTAATTTCATCTTCCACACCCAACCACCATTATCAATGATCATTAACATCATGAGTCCACCATCATTCATTTTATAGAATTATTATCATCTCATAATCATCTTTAAATAATTATTAACCAACCTTTATCCATTACTCATCCTTAATCCATTAACAATTAAATACTAACCATCAATAACCCATAACTAATAGTCCTTAATTAACCCCATCCATATTCATGCTACTATTATTCCTCACTAAATAATCAACGTGATAAAGATTCTAATATTATAGCCCTATATTGTCATCAAATCAGTAGTGCAATAATCCTAACATCATTTTTTTTATTATTAAACCCATCACAAACTTCATATAATTATTATTATCAACAATCAACTTATCATTAACACCCAAGTCATAGTCATTAGCAGTTGAGCTTAATCACCTTCAGAACATAACATCATCACCTCTAAATCTTCGTCATTATATTATAATCCACACGCATTTAGGCCATATCGTCATCGTTATTAATAATAGTTTCATCATCAAACTTAATCTCACAATAAAACTTAATAATAGCATTATTATCCACTCATCAATCTACAATCACACACCATTAATCTATTTATCATCCATTCATCACAAACACCTCCAGCAATTAAACAACGCTATTAAAACTAAACACCATACTTAACTATAATCCATACTTATCACAAATCATTAAACTTAATTACCTCATAATCTTCTATAATCCACTCTTATTCCATTTTCAGCCTCTGCTTCTGTCTAACCCGAGAAACCACCGCCGGCCATCACGCAACCACGATCGCCACCGGGAGAGCTCTACCTTAATCCACCTTCTTCACTGCTAATCCATCTTTTCTCGGATTCGTCCCCTCATCATCAACAGCAACCCAACATTAACAACTCTCAACATCTTTTCTAATCAAATCATCAACAACAACCAAGCTTACCTACAAACGCCGCCGCCGCTGCCTCGCTTGAGCTCGCTGCCAGTCAGACCGAGAAAGAGAAACTGAAGAAGAAGAGGAAGAGGGGCGGCCACCCTGAGCTTCGTCGCCAATCTCCTAGAGCTGCCGTCAATCGTCGCCGGAGGGAGCTTTGCCGCTGTGCTCTTCGTTCGCCCAGAGAGAGACGAGAGAGGGAGAGACACGATTGGGATTTGGGGTTGCTGATTTTGACTTTGAATATTTGAAAATGAACAATTGAGAGTGAGGCAATGAACATATGTGTATTTATATACCTAGGGTTAGAAAATTTGTCTTGGGCTCAAAATAATTGGGGCTTGAATAGATTGGGCTCAAAAGAACTATTTAGGCTTAGGTGATTAAATCATTTGGACTTAGGTTTAGATTGGGTTCACATTTAGGCTCAAAACTATGATATAAGAGTCGCAGGTTCGTCTCAGATAGACTTATGGGTCAACATTTTGATACATAGAATTTATCCCTTAAATAGGACTTTTAAAACCATAAATAATTATATAAATAGTTTGTATCAAATCACTTGAGATAAGGAGTTTAAAATATTTTATTTATAAACTCATTCGACAAATATAATTAGATTTAATAACATTTTACTAAAATATTTAATAATAAGAAAATAAGCTCTTTTCGAAATATTATAATTAAATTAATAATATTGAGAAAATATGGGGTGTGTACACAGAACCTGAAGAAAAGAAGCTTACTGAGCAGGAGGCAAGAGTGGATAGTGGAAGTGATGCTCCAACTACTACCTGCAAAAATGAATTTTAAAAAACAATAAATTGCACATTACAGAGAATTAGACAGTGGTATGCCCTGAACTACAACATGTCTTTCTTCAATCTCAATCACCATTTCTGTTATACATACTAGTGCTGCACGGTGGGGGAAGCGGCGGCGGTAGGCGAAGAAAGCAATGGCAACGATGGTGGGTTCGGCAGAGAAGGAAACGGCAGTCGGCCAAGCAAGCAACGGCGGCGGTAGAGCAGTCGATGGGAAGTGGGTTCGGCAGAGCAGGCTACGGCGGTCGGAGAGGCGAGCATTGGCGCCGGCAATGTTGTCAGCGGTCGGAGGTCGGCAATGGGCGATGGGCAGCGATGGCAGAGTTGTTGGCGGCTGGAAAAATGTTAAGGGTTTAATAAAAAAAGTTTGCAATCTGGTATTTTGTATATATACATTTAGCGACGGAATTAAAATTCCGTAGCTAAGTTTTAGTAAATAAATTCCCGCTTCGTCACATGAAACCGCACCATAATGTTTTAGCGATGGATTTTAGGATCCGTCGTTAAATATAGCGACGGATTCATAATTCCGTCGCTAAGTTTTAGTAAGAAATTCCCACTTCGTCAAATAAACCCGTGCGCATAATGTTCTAGCGACGGAATTGAAATCCGACGCTAAATATAGCGACGGATCCTAAAATCCGTCGCTATTTTTGTATACAAAATATAAATTGTGATTTTATTGTTAGCGACGGATACCATATCCGTCGCTATCTAGCAACGGATACCAAATTCCGTCGCTAGCTAGTGACGGATCCGTCGCTATTTTGAAAAAAAAAAAACCACGATCTAAAACACAACGACCGATGATTATTTCCGTCACAAATCTGTAGCAAAATTCTTCCGTCGCTAATCTGTCTCAATTTTTTGTGCGAAAAATTACCGCTAATATTAGCTACGTATTTAACGACAAAATTCTTCCGTCGCAAAGTCCCGTCACCAATCCGTCGCTAATCCGTCGCTAAATGTCAATTTTTTTTTAAAAAGGTAAATCTGTCACTAATCCGTCGCTATACCGTCGTTAAAGTAGCAACGGAATGAATCCATCTCTATTTTCGCGTTTTTTTGTAGTGAAACTAAACGTAATCTAGTCTAAGCAAAGCATCGTAACTATACAGCTCTAGCGCACTCACGGCTTAGACTACTCCATACCTGGAAAACATTTAGAAAAACCATTAGCAAAACTCCATACCTGGAAAACATTTAGAAAAACCATTAGCAAAAGAATGCTAAGCAACCACCACTCACACTCGTGAGAACATACATAATATAGTAAGTTTGTAAATAGGTTTACACACCCATATAGAATATACACACCAACGAACTGTTCTGTGTTTAAATTAGACACTCAACAACAATACGCTGAATAATCCATAAACCAAGGACTCTCCAAGTAAAACCAACGTCCAATACGACTACAAAAACATCAAGTATATACACGAGATACCAATTCAATCACAATACCAACAGAATAAACGCAATGGAACCAACCAAACCGACATATCAAGGAATAACAAACACCAACTGAGGTACAACCTCTACCAAAAGATCACAAGGAAACCAATCCTACCATCATACTAAAGATAAGCACCAACCCACCATCCCCAAATCACAATAATAATCATAAAACTAACCACTGCATCCATATCACAATCACGGAGGCAATAAGCCCAACTACAGAGGCATACAAGCCCATATCACAGAGGCACACAAGCCCATATCACAGAGGCACACAAGCCCATTATCACAGAGGTACCCAACTCCCAATTACAGAGGCACAACGGGCCCAAATAAGGAGGCATACAATCCCCTCCTAATTCCAAACTCAAATAGATCATAATACCACCAACTAAACCCCCAAGGTTACCAAAGATTCAACAAGAGAAGAAATGCTCATAAGGACTCAAGATCCCCACATACTAACTCAGATTCATTCACACAAATCACCCACCAACAATGTTCATCTCACAATACGAACACAGAGCATACTCAGGATAGAAATCAAAGAATGAACCAAGGATACTAACTCAAGAGATCAAGATAATGTCCAACGATCATGAATAAATACTCAAAATCAAGGTGGAATACTCAACAAGATGATCAATACACATTCCAGAACAAAAAGGGAAACAACAGAGCTAACAGACCACAAAAAGGCTCACTGGAACAGAACCAGGAGTACTCTAGCGGTACGTGCAAACGGAGCAGAATGCACCGCCACACCTCACCGTTTCCTTCTCACGGAACACCTCGGTGGAGCCCTACCTTCCGCCACTCCCTTCCGCGTGAACCAACGGATCTCTCCAGCGGAACTCACCCTTCCGCCACAACACACCCCACAGACACGCACGGAACGCTTGGACGGGACACATTATACCGTCCAAGTGCACCGCAAGTGCAACCCAACACAGATTATAGACCCGAAAAGAAATACACCAAAGTTAGTCTAGAATGCAAATCATGCTCAGAATACTCAGATTACATATCTCAGAAGCCAATAAATCATGGAATCCATAACAAGAATTACTCATACACATCTAGATACAAAGGATGATGAACACAAGTCCAACAATCCCCAAATCAAGGTTCACAGACCATCAACAAAGCCATAACCCAAGAAATTACAGGATTCCAACACCAAATCATATGCATATAGATCAAGAGTGTAAAATAGGTTTTAGTGAGACATGATGGTTACTTCTTGTAGCACACTTCAAACCAAGCAAACACCTTCTTCTTCATAAGCCACTCCCAACCACTTGATCATCTTTTTCCCAAAGAAAGATCCCAAAAGAATACCATAAGAACTTATAGAAAGATCATGAAAATAAGATGATACAAGGCATATTCCTAAAGATAAACACTTACCCAAGCCCTAGAAATCCTAAAGGACCAATCTTGGTCTTGAATCTTGAAGAATAGAAGGTAGTGTATATTGTAGGGTTCTTAGGAATGATAGGGTAGGAAGGAAATGTTTGCAGGAAATGAAAAAGAGTATGAAGGGTTAATACAAGCCCTTTTATATGGATAGTAAAAATCATTACATACATAGTATATGTATTATATTAGGGTAACTATAATAAATAATGGGCCCTTATAAAGAGTGGATCTTGCATTATTCAATATAATACTAGTAAGTATGAAATTGGTCCTTCAAAAATAAATAGATTGGGCCATTACAAAATATTCTATTTATAAGAAATATAAGGATCCAATTTAAAGAAACCCCTTATAGGAATTAAATCAAGAATTGGGCCTTAGAATAAATAATTAATTCCGGAATAAAGAATATATATATATATATATATATATATATATATATATATCAATTAGAAGAATGAAGCCCAATTAAATCAAATAAATTACCTGGTAGAAATAATTATCGGTCTCAAGGCTTGAACGAAATTACGGGGTGTTACAAATTCCACGCCCTGGAACCCCTTTCAAGTAGTTCAAGATTTGTTCAACAACTCTCCAATGGTCAACATGGAGATGCCATAAATTGACTTACAATACTGACTGAGTAAGCGATATCAGGACGGGTTACAGTCAGGTAGTTTAGCTTACCAACCAATTGTCTATATCTTTCTGGATCATCAAATGGCTTCCCCTTTGGGGTCAACTGTGAGTTAGGGATCATTGGAGTAGTGCACGATTTAGCTCCTAGTTTCTCTGTTTTTGTCAATAGATCAAGTACATGTTTTCTTTGGGAGAGAAATATACTTTTCTTACTCCGTAGTACCTCGACACCTAGAAAATATTTTAAAGTGCCAAGATCTTTAGTCTGAAATTGACTATGAAGAAAGGTCTTGAGAGATACAATACCAGCGGTGCCACTACCTATGATGACAATGTCATCCACATAGACCACTAATACGATAGTACATGTTTTAGAATGCTTATAAAAAATAGAGTGATCAGAGTTCCCTTTCAACATGCCAAATATTTCAATTGCTTGACTGAATTTCCCAAACCATGCAGGAGGGCTTTGCCTTAGACCATATAGAGATTTGCGAAGACAACAAACTTTACCATACTCCCCCCTGAGCAACAAACCTAGATGGTTGCTCCATGTAGACTTCTTCGTGAAGATCACTATGTAGAAAAGCATTCTTAATGTCTAATTGGTGTAAGGGCCAATCTTATGTGGTAGCCATAGAGATGAGCAATCTAACAGAGGTCAATTTTGCAACAAGGGAGAATGTGTCAGAATAATCAATACCATAGGTTTGAGCATACCCTTTTGCAACAAGATGAGCCTTCAATCGAGCCACTATTCACCGCAAACACCCATTTGCACCCAATGGCCTTCTTACCAATAGGTAAATCCACCTTGTCCCATGTACCATTGAAATCTAAGGCATTCATTTCCTTAATCATAGCGTTATGTCAACTAGAATGAGACAAGTCATGTTTGACAGTTTTAGGAGTTTGTATAGAGTCAATAGAAGCAATAAAAGAGCAAGAAATAAGAGGTAAGTGAGTATAAGAGACAAAAGATGAAACAGGGTAAGTGCATGATCTTTTACCTTTGCGGAGGGCTATTGGCAAGTTATCTTGATCAGACGATGAAGAAGCGGCTCAAGACATAAATCGGGCATACTGTCAAGAGCTAAAGAAGTGTTTGGGGCGGGGTGAATTATTTCTAGAACAGACTGTTGTTTACGAGAATATACTTGAGTGATTGGTAGTCGTAAAGCTGGGATTGAAGCGGAAGTAGTGGTAACTGTATAGATGAGAACATCATCATCATCTCTATGGCTTTCATATTTAGAAGGAGGTGAGAAGGGAACATCTTCATGGAAAATTATATCAATAGAGACACTAGATATCTTCTTGTGGACGGACAATAACACCTAAACCCCTTCTAGACAAGAGAGTATCCCAAAAAGATGCACTTAAGAGATTTTGGATCTAACATCGTGATATGGGGCCTAACATCTCTCACAAAACAAGTACATCCAAATGTTTTTGGTGGGATAAGAAACACATTTTTTAGGGAAAAGACACTGATAGGGTGTTGTACCACGTAAAACCGAAGATGGCATACGATTAATCAAAAACATGCGGTAGAAACTACATCAGCCCAAAAGTGTTTGGGAACCTGCATTTCGAACAAGAGAGCTCGGGCAGTTTCTAATAAGTGGTTGTGTTTTCTTTCAGCAACCCCATTCCGAGATGCGGTGTCAACACAAGATGATTGATATAAAATACCATGTTCAAGCATATAAGAGGAAAAGGGTTCAGAAAAATACTCTTTAGCATTATCACTTTGCAATACACGAACATAAATATTAAATTGCATTTGTATCTCAGCACAAAAAACACGAAAATGAGAAAACAATTCAGACCGATTTTTCATAAGTAATCGAATGGAGCATAACACGACATGGACCCCAAACATCAGAATGAACCAACTCAAATGGAGCATTTGCTCGTTTATTAACTCTAGGACTTAAACTAACTCAATGATGTTTAGCAAACTGACAAGACTCATAATTTAAAGAAGACATCGTACTAAATTGCGGTCACATCGTTTTCAATAAAGTTAAAGAAGGGTGTCCCAAAAGACAATGAACTTTAAAGGGAGTACCCATCCCAAAGCAGGCAATAGTTCTTGGAATAGAGGAATCAATAATATAGAGGTCACCAGACTCATGCCCTTTACCAATAGTCTAATTTAAAGGTCAAAAATAGGATAGAATAGGGAAGTTTTGCCACCCATTTATAACAATTTCGTGCATTAAGGCTCGGATGTGATAAAAAATCTCTAACTCAACTTTGGAGTGTGTTTTGAAGTTAATTCCGCAGGTTGAAAAGGAATGCGAGGCCAAAATAGAGCGGAAAGCAAAGAAGCCACCGAGCAGGAACCGTCCACGCAACCATCACGCATGTGGGAGGCGTGGATTACTTCCAGTAGCTGTCCACGACCCCCTTCACGCGTGAACGTGGCGTGATCAGGCCACAGGGGCCATTTCAGGAATTTTGACTCCATGTTGCCTATTTAAAACCCTTTTTTCATGAAATTTGAGAGGAGGTTAGCAAGCCCTAGTTTTTAGATCTGAACTTCTCTTTGTTTTCTCCCCTCTTGGGGAAAAACTTCATTTCCTTAGATTAGATTGAAGAAACCATGGTAGAAGGGTAGAAGATTGAAGGCAAAAACGTAATAGAATCTAGTCTCTATGGATGATAACTCTTCTTTTCACTATCTATTTTGATTTCATTTTTGTTACCCTTTAAATCTTCTATTGCTTTCTCTTGTTTCTTTATTTTAATGTTTGCTTAGATTAGATAGGGAATTGGTGGCACCGAAACTAGCTATGTGGTTGAATTGTTGAAGAAATTGCTTTAAAAATGTGAGCTTTATGTATTTAGATTCAAATACTTGTGTGGTTGATGTTTGATGTGCTTTATGCCTAAGTGTGGCCACATTAGGTAGCAAACCCTGTGAAAGTGAGTGTGTGCGCGATAGCGGCCTCTCACAAGTCCAACTCATCCACATCCCCGCCCTTAGTCCGAAAGGAAGAGGTCCGGGAGGAGTGGTAGACAAGGTGTTCGATGAAATGCCCCAACTGAATGAGGATGTGGGAGTTCGAGTGTGACGCCACTCGGTGAAGTACCGTGAACTCCCTAGTTGAATCTGAATCATTTGTTTGCAAAACCATTAGATAGTATACCATATATGCTAGCCACGAGCCCCAATCTCCATTTTACCATTTCTTAAACCCACAATTCCAAACCTTAAACTCTTGTACAAATGCCATTGAGTCTAGTCATTCACGTAACTATTTTCCTTCAACCTCCTATATGCCAACATTACCTCGACTCCAAATCTGCCTTCCTTGAGAGACCGACACTCGGGGAGTCTTGACTCTTCGTTTTAATACATCACATTCCACATTCCACCTCACCCTAAAACTAACACCATCAACCAATAATCTGCTTCGTCGTAAGATCCTAGAACATGCAATGAGTAGGAAAAAAGGTTATAGAACAATTCAGAGCATTAGTCATTTGACTAACAGAGATCAAATTAAAAGACAAGTTGGGAAGGCTCAAGATAGAGGATAATGGGAGATCGGGAGTTGGATTAGCAGTACCAATCCAAACCACCATAGAGGTGGATCTATCAGCTAGAGTGACATGGGAAGTAGATTGAGATGATTGAAAGGTAGATAGAAGGTTAGAGTTACCTGTCATATGATCAGTGACCCCCGAATCAATAACCCATTTTGAAGCTGAAGAGACGAGGCAAGTGTTGGGATTACCTAAGGTGACAGCAGCTACAATTGGGGCAGATGATGAAGATTCTTGATACCTTTGGAACATAACATAATCATCGGCAGAGATTATAATTGTTTTCTCACCATTAGCATTTAAAGACACCACATTTCCATACCGATTTTCCTTATTTCTATTCTAAAACTTTCGGCAATCTTCTTTCATGTGCCCCGGTCTATGACAATAATGGAAAATAATTGTATTTGACTGCTATCCATGAGGATCCCTAATGTGATAAGATGGTTTCACAGACTCCCCCTTAGATTTCTGGATGACAAGGATGTTACTCAACTGGGGAGGTTGAAAGGTCTCTATGTGTAGTACTCTAGAGAACACATCAAAAAGGGAATTGAGCTCCTAATTGGACAATACTTGGGACTTGACGGGTTCTAGCTGAGGATTGAGATCAGCCAAAAGGCTCATGATAGCCATTATTCCCAAAAGGTTCTCTTTGTTTCTACTATTCTTGTATATCCGATGTGAACGACATTAACTCGTTAAGGGCCTCATAAGTTTTTTTGAATTCCATAAAATAAGTTAGGACCTCTAATGCCAAAACCGAGTCTAGAAACGCGTTGTGGATGGTTGGGCGAAGTTGGGAAAAAAGCCAGAGTCGATACTGGCAGTTCACGCGTCGGCGCGTGGAATTCCGAAGAGGGTGGCCGCGGTGCATGAAAGCTACACTCCGAGCAAACGTCCTCCAAACTTGGCAGTCCAGCCAATTGGCGGCCAGCGACTCCAATGGTGCGGGAGGTGACGACAAACGACCGGTGAAACCTCTAACCCAAGCTTCTACCGTGTTCGCAGAAGAGGAAAGAAAAAAAAAACTATTTTTTTCCCTTCAAACCTAGAGCTCTTGATACCATGTTAAATTGAGAACTCCATATTTTCATATATTTCAGTCAAAAGAATACACATATTTATACAAGAATATACATACTAACTAAGGTAAGGATCGAAAATAAATCTCTAAGAATATGCATAGTAATCACCTAATATTATGATGAATATACTCCTACCATATATAATGTCTAACAGTTAGAAACTTTGCCAAATGTTACTAGACAATTTGAATCCTAGGTACTTATCCCAATGAAGATTTTCCTTAAAAGCCTAGACAAATGGTCTAGAGAAAAAAGTAAAGTGCAGTAGGTAAAGGCGTGTCAACGGCTGGAAAATCTGACAAAAAGTAACCTTTTGTAATATCCACTGGTCAATACCCAAGAGTTAAGAGACGTTTGAAATTTATCTCCTTCCAATAGATTTATTTCAAATGATCCTATAATACCTTCAACCAAGACTAAAGAAGGTGTTGGTCTTATTATTGAAGAATATCAAGTGATTCAAAGCGTTCTAAGTGCTAAATAACTGACCAATGAGAGGAGAGAAAAAGAGCTAAATATTTCCATATCAAGCTCAACCTTTGACCTACGAGAAGTGAAGATTCAAGTTCCAAGTCTACATCAAGTTGGAAGATTCAATAATCTTGTGTTGCAAAAACTTGTATATCTACTCGATGAAGTAGAAAGAGACAGAGTAACAAGTGGTGACTTGTGAAAAACCTGAGAAGCTTGAGGCCGACTTTATGTTCAATGCTCAAGTGTTCTTTGTACTAAGGGGTTTAGTGCAATCCTTCAAGGAATTTTTAGAGAAGAGTGAAGTAGACTAGTTGATAATTGAACCATTATAAAAATCTCTCTCTCTCTATTTACTTTACAAGTTTTTATATTCAAGTTCATAATTCACCCAAAGAAAAAATTTATCAAGATTAAAATTGCGATTAATACTTAAAAAGGATTCATGTTTTTCCGCTGCCAAAATTTGTTCTAACTTCGATTCATCTTTGTGACACTCAGTAATAATTAGTTTCCAGTACGAAGCCAATACGAGCGTACTTTCGTTGGTATTTCATTTTGCCCTTTCCCGTACTACTGTCGTACGAACGTATTGGGCTCGTATTGTGTCCAATTTCAGCCTCTTTCGTTAATTTTATTTTGACACTAATACCTTCAAAAATTATTTTATTATATGATTAAGAATTATTCTAGTCAACTAATTAAATTATTTCATGTGACCCAAATTATTTGAAACTAATCTTCTAATATTATTCTAGGGATAGTATAGTTTCTTAAACTCATATTACTTTATGAATATTATATTGAGCTTAATAATTTTCTAATTCTTTATGTATATATATACCTAAAATCCAACCCGTTTCATTAAATAAATATATACGCTTTGAAATTTGGTAACTAAATTGAGATTTGAAAATATATAGATCTACATATGTCTACACGTTTCCTTCTAATCTTAAACTACTTTACCATATTATGAAACCTAAAATTATTTTGTACTTATTTTATTAATATTACATTAGGCATATAATAGCTTCCAAGTTTCAAATTCATAATTACAATGTATTCCTTCTTTGAGAAGCCTAATTCCTAATTCGTAATTCCTTTTCATCATCAAAGTTTCTCCTTCACCCTCGATTCTAGGTGATTGTTGTGTGCAGTGTATTTTTGGGTCCTAAGGTAAATTTTATGTTCACCATCTTCTAAACCCCAAAATAATTTTTACAGTATTTGTGAATACATGCTCTGTCACTCATGAATTTGTAGAACTTGTGGTGTTTAAAGTAAAAAATTGTTTGATGGTGTTGTGATAGCAAGTACATAGATTTTTATATTATATATGTAATTCCTTGTATTTATAAATTATATGAGGTATCCATTTGTATATAAATTAGTTATGTTGGTACATCTTTGTATATGTATGTTTGAAGATATATGTTTGTAACCCTTCGTGTGTGTGTGTGTGTGTGTGTTCCTGTGCGATCGATGCGGTTCGCACCACTCAATGTTAGAAAATGCACCATTCAATGTTAGAAAGCGCACCATAATGAAAATACACGGAAACACCAAAAAACACACCGCACACCCAAAATAATGCACCATAACTCCGCTGTGTCTAATAGTGCATTTGCTAACACTGTGTGGTGTATATTTGCATACCTAATGGTGTGTTTTTTGGTGATGCGTACCTTTTTTTTTTTTGAAAACTGGTGATGCGTACCTAATGATGCGTATTTGTGTGGTGCATTTTCTAACATTGAATGGTGTATATTTATTACAATAGTTTCATCTATACACATACAGTATACTCATTATTATATATACTTGTGAATATAGCCGCAAACATACCTCACAAGATTTTATTTTAACTATTGTAATTGCAGTATACTATATATATATATATATATATATATATATATATATATATATATATATATATATAGTACATTGGTTATATAATACTACCTCCGCCCCAAAATGGTTGTCTGGTTCGTTTAACGAGGCTTGACTGAAGTAATTTTTAATCCAATTTTTCATATTATTAAGTTTAGCATTAATATATAAAATTTATATATTTAGAAACTACATTAAAAGTACTATTAAACACAAAAAAATTAAATTTAAAAATAATAAAAAATTACTAAAGAAAATAAGCAAAGAAGGAAGAGTTGGTTTGACCAATGAATAGTGAATAGGACAGGTAAAATGGGACAAAGGGAGTACAATAATATAAATATTTATGTATTGTATGTTGAGAACGAATTATTTTGGTATAAAAACTTTATAAGTATTTTGGTCCTAGAGGATGGTGATATTTAGTGCCGGTATGAGTCCGAAAACTCGTTGTTTGGTGGTTACTTTCAGCTAGTGTGAGCTAAGAAACTTGATGTTTAGTTTTGATGACCTTACCCGTGTTACTTGTGAGCCGAGAAATAAATCTCATTGTTTGATTTGGCTCATGGTGCCTTTATTAGTATTATTTTAGGTTAGTAAAAACATATCTTGACTCTCGGGGCTTATTCTACCCACGGGCTAGAAAACCCTTTGGGGGTAACTTGAAAACTCTTACATAGTATACCTCCTTCTCGACACTGTATAATAAGTATTGATGGCTATATGAAAAGTTTTTAATATATTTTTTTTTGAGAATTTTAATAAATTACTTTTAGAAGACTCCGGGGTTATTTTTAATGCTTGAAAACTCACCTTTTGGTGGTTATTTTGAGAGGTCAAAAACTCTCACTTCGTATTTTCTCATCCTAGACACTTTGGTAAAATTTGGTAACAATATGGAAATTTTATGATATATTTATTAAAGTTTTTCCTAAGGATCTATGTTTTTGAAAAATCTATTTTCTTATTTCACAAAAATTGATGAGTATGGATATATTTGTGTATTTACATATATACGCAAGTGGGAGTCCTTATTGATGTGAGTCATCATTGCCATGAGTTCTATATACCCATATGGTTATGGTTATTGGTATGGAAAGAAAGGGAATATTAAATGTGTTATTTGGTATGGTAAGAAATTAGAGTTATCTCTTTTAAAACTCAATAATATTTTTTCTCAAATATTTGTCTTCGTGTAAAATGTTTTAGGGGTGAAGTAAATCTTACTTAGCGTTTTGCTAATTTTGTATGTTCCTTGTTTTCCTCTTTCTTGGTTCTTTTTACGTGAACTTGCATGAGCATGGAGCATGAGAGCAATTCACTTTCTATAGTATTTTGTGTTGGAAAAAATATTGTTGATATCTGTAATACAAAAGAGATACAATATAATACAGAAGAACAAGGGAACAAAACCGGATCATCTGGTATCTTCAGGCGTGTAATCACTTTCCTATAAGCTTTAAATCTCCCTCAGAAAAGCAACAGGGTTCCAGATTTAATCTTATGGGCTACAAGAAGATGAATGAAATTCTTAAGTTGCTTCGATTAAGAATTTCCTGGAGAATTGTAGGACTGTGAAATATCAAGGTTTCATGCAAATCAATTGCATGTATATTTCCATATGATATATTTTGCGATCTGTATCTATCTTTTTCTTCAGTTAATAAACCAACTTCCAAAGATATATATGAAAATATAATTGATTTTGGGATTTAAATAAACCAATTCACGTAAGTTATGCAAAATAATTAATTAAGCATACTTATATTAATATTTTGTATGCAAAGTACCATGCAACCAAAATATAAATATATAGTACTTACGCATGCAGTAGCACATGAATTCAATACATGTAAGCCAACTGCATTTGTCAAGCCATAAAGCTTATTCCATTCGAGAGATTAGCTGCTCAAAGAATGTTCGAGACATAAAGCATATTATGTTCGAGAGGTTGCTGCACAAAGTATGTTCATGCCTTCTAGAGGTAAACTAAAACCAGTGTACCCATGCATAGTTTATATTCATTCATCAAAGTCTCACCATGAAACCAAGAGACTTTAATATGTATGAAACATGTATGCATGTACTGCAATTCCTTAAACTATTTCTCATGATTATGTTTCACAAAGCATAGGAAGGTTCTAGCTTGTACGAGAGATGAATCATCAACATATTCGAGACATAAACCATCTTGCCATGATAACAATTTGATCTCTCGAACCTCTCGTGCATCTCTCGTGGAGCTCTCGAACATCTCTTGAGACCTCTCAAATAACCCAAAATCATCTCTACCAAACTCAATAATATTTACTACTCCACAACTCCAAATATTATTTAAGCTTGCATGGTAGACATCTGAACCATTAATCTCCATTACTGTACAAATATCCAACAATCCTCCTCTATTTGTATAGTAAAATTAATGTTGTACCAAGATAAATCCAAAACTTATGCATAAATGCAAGTGTCTTAAAGATTGAACTTTCACATAGTATATAATACGCGATACATCAATTCGGATTGCAGTGGTGGACGAGCCTTGAATCACGCAGTCTCTTTGAAGAAATGTAGGTAAAATACACACAAGTTTTACAATCACAACAACTCAAAACTTGACACTATTAACCGCCATGTGTCCGTATCCATTCATGAACATATCAAGCCAAACCCTAAGCTCTTGAAGCGGTTGCACTTCATGTTCACACAGGCTAATCCTTTAAATCATGCCCTGCAGTAAGCATTTTCTCAAAGGATCAGATAAGAGTAATCTCATCCTCTCACTCATGCAGAAAGACCAAGTACTTACTTTAGGGATTTATTTAGTACTTGCAGCCGATTAATGAAGTACTCATCAATCATTGAACTCAAGACCTAACGTTATAACTTAGGCGTGAGTTGTGCTTTCCTTCACCTCTCGACTAGAGTTGGGTTTCTTCCATCCCTCAGATTATTTTGTATTTAACAACCTTGTACAATCCTTAAACTAGGATATTATATTGTTGTTAATTCCCGTACTAAATAATCATCAATACATAGTAAGGCCTTTCAATTAAAACTATGTATTTAATAATAGGTTATCACACCATATCATTTTCGATGTCTTTGAACCATGTCCCTTGTCATAGCTTTGGTAAGCGGATCCGCTAAATTAAACTGGGACCGTACACAGTTCAGCGCTACAACACCATTACACGAGAGCTCTCACACACAGCTATGTACCAAGCCGATGTGTCTTTACTTGCCAATATAACAATGTTATATCCTTGGCCAGTGTAGCTTCGCTGTCACAGTGTACAAAATCAGGTGACATCGATTTTGGCTAAATCGAAAATTCCAAAAATAAATTCTTTAGCCACTTAGCTTACTTGCATGCCGAAGCTAAAGTAATAAGTTCATCTCAAAGATGGATATTCCTTTTGAATATACTAAACCATAATTAATGGTTTATTCAAGTATTTCAAAATTCCTTTTAATGCCATTCACTTTGACAACAGTACATGATGTTGGATAGAACTTTAATATTCTATCAAATAACTTGCAAAATAAAATATTTAATTGATTATACCGAAACCTTCTTTTCAGGTTGCTAGTCAATAAATATTTATTTCCTGCAAATTCTATAACCAAGAATTTTAATCACCATGCAGAACTTATTAAGAATGAGTGATATCTTAAAATCAAAATTAAAACCTCCTCTATTTGGAATACCATCCATTTTGGAGAAATAAACCGATAAGCATTCTCCACTCAGAAATGTTCATTCATTTTGGAGAATAAGCTTATACTGATAAACCTCCTCCATTCAGAAAATCCATTCACTTTGGAGAAGAAACCATTTTGATTTTTAGGCTCACTCTTTTCATGTTTCTTCTAAACTGAAGAATCATACCAACTTAAATCATAATCCATGACTTAAATTTAACATTCATTTTCACTAGCCAGTTTCCATACTAGATAAACTAGTAAACTTTTGGCTTTTAGAATTTTAACACATTCTCAGTATGAGAATTCTTGTGTCAAAGATATTCATAAAATTTATGAATTTCATCATCATGCATTTCTCATGCATGAAAGTTACCGCATGCCTTAAAGAGAAATATTACAGAATATTTCCAAGGCTTTCTGCCTTTATCAGAAATATAAAATATTTTCAACTTTCACAGGGATAGAATATCTATTGTGCTAAAATGCCAATAATTATATTCATACATGAAACTAAAATAGATTTCATTGAATATAGTATCATCATGCAACTTAATAACCATGCATATGATACCAGAAAAATTGGCAACACCAAATTACACCAAATTTGCAATTTACAGCACACCAAGATACAACTTAAAGTACATGTATCTAGTCAACTATGCATGCAATCGAGGCAAAGTCTCATATATAAAATATTTATATATACACATGCATAAATAAATTCTTGCATTTATTAGGCTATGCATAACTTAAAAGAATCACATGCATCAACTTCTTAGACATGATACAGAACTTAGCCGGTAAGTAATTAAAATAAGACTTACATTCATGCCGAGGCCGAGACAAATAAAAGAACCGTACCGGTTACGTCCTACAACTTGTATAAGCTTTTATCCTTGATTTCTTCCGGCCATTGATGCAGTATATCCACGATAAGAAAATTTACAATTTCCACGTGCCAAATAAATCACGGCTAACAACATGATTTATTTCTATGAACTCAGTTTTATAATCTCACTCATCATATTGACATATTTAATGCCTCATGATTCTGAGTAAAACAAAGATAAAACTTCACACTCTCATAGCATATATGTATTTAAACCACATGCACAGCATGTACATATCATGCCATGAACATCATGCAAAATCCGCATGAAATCTTCGTGTACAAAGAAATGACATACACAAAAGTGATTACTGTCATATTCTTACCACCAAATTCGAAATTCACATTCCGAAGTTTTTCTGTGTACGGAAACGGTTGCTTCACGCCTGACATCTTGTCTTAAAAAAGAAGTACAAAACAATGATCACAGGTTTAGAAAGTTTAAAGCTTATAGATTGTTGGAAAAAATATTGTTGATATCTGTAATACAAAAGAGATACAATATAATACAGAAGAACAAGGGAACAAAACCGGATCATCTGGTATCTTTAGGCGTGTAATCACTTTCCTATAAGCTTTAAATCTCCCTTAGAAAAGCAACAGGGTTCCAGATTTAATCTTATGGGCTACAAGAAGATGAATGAAATTCTTAAGTTGCTTCGATTAAGAATTTCCTGGAGAATTGTAGGACTGTGAAATATCAAGGTTTCATGCAAATCAATTGCATGTATATTTCCATATGATATATTTTGCGATCTGTATCTATCTTTTTCTTCAGTTAATACTCCCAGAATTTATAGAGATAAATTCTAACTGTTAGGAGCAGTTACTTGGAAGTTCACATCAGTTAATAAACCAACTTCCAAAGATATATATGAAAATATAATTGATTTTGGGATTTAAATAAACTAATTCACGTAAGTTATGCAAAATAATTAATTAAGCATACTTGTATTAATATTTTGTATGCAAAGTACCATGCAACCAAAATATAAATATATAGTACTTACGCATGCAGTAGCACATGAATTCAATACATGTAAGCCAACTGCATTTGTCAAGCCATAAAGCTTATTCCATTCGAGAGATTAGCTGCTCAAAGAATGTTCGAGACATAAAGCATATTATGTTCGAGAGGTTGCTGCACAAAGTATGTTCATGCCTTCTAGAGGTAAACTAAAACCAGTGTACCCATGCATAGTTTATATTCATTCATCAAAATCTCACCATGAAACCAGGAGACTTTAATATGTATGAAACACGTATGCATGTACTGCAATTCCTTAAACCATTTCTCATGATTATGTTTCACAAAGCATAGGAAGGTTCTAGTTTGTACGAGAGATGAATCATCAGCATATTCGAGACATAAACCATCTTGCCATGATAACAATTTGATCTCTCGAACCTCTCGTGCATCTCTCGTGGAGCTCTCGGACTCAAGAGATGTTCGAGAGCTCCACGAGAGATGCACGAGAGGTTCGAGAGATCAAATTGTTATCATGGCAAGATGGTTTATGTCTCGAATATGCTGATGATTCATCTCTCGTACAAGCTAGAACCTTCCTATGCTTTGTGAAACATAATCATGAGAAATGGTTTAAGGAACTGCAGTACATGCATACGTGTTTCATACATATTAAAGTCTCTTGGTTTCATGGTGAGACTTTGATGAATGAATATAAACTATGCATGGGTACACTGGTTTTAGTTTACCTCTAGAAGGCATGAACATACTTTGTGCAGCAACCTCTCGAACATAATATGCTTTATGTCTCGAACATTCTTTGAGCAGCTAATCTCTCGAATGGAATAAGCTTTATGGCTTGACAAATGCAGTTGGCTTACATGTATTGAATTCATGTGCTACTGCATGCGTAAGTACTATATATTTATATTTTGGTTGCATGGTACTTTGCATACAAAATATTAATATAAGTATGCTTAATTAATTATTTTGCATAACTTACGTGAATTAGTTTATTTAAATCCCAAAATCAATTATATTTTCATATATATCTTTGGAAGTTGGTTTATTAACTGAAGAAAAAGATAGATACAGATCGCAAAATATATCATATGGAAATATACATGCAATTGATTTGCATGAAACCTTGATATTTCACAGTCCTACAATTCTCTAGGAAATTCTTAATCGAAGCAACTTAAGAATTTCATTCATCTTCTTGTATCCCATAAGATTAAATCTGGAACCCTGTTGCTTTTCTACGGGAGATTTAAAGCTTATAGGAAAGTGATTACACGCCTGAAGATACCAGATGATCCGGTTTTGTTCCCTTGTTCTTCTGTATTATATTGTATCTCTTTTGTATTACAGATATCAACAATATTTTTTCCAACATTTTGGTATTAGAGTTAAGTTTATTTTCAATTTAAAACTTGTTTCAGATAGTAGCTTTGTTTTAATTATTGTATTAGTAGTTTTGGGATACTTTTGAAAAGTTGTTTTAAACCTTTGTTTTATAGCCTTGCCTTTTGAACACGACAGTAACACTCCTTTTTCCTTTGGTTCTGTTTTCGGTTCCACACGCAACCTTATTGAATTTTCAAACTGGTTTTGAAAATGAGGGTGTTACAATCTTAAGCTTATAATTTCAAATAGTAAATATTTTTTTCTTCCCCCACCCCCCTCCCCCCGGTAGACTTGTGATTCAACCCTTCGGTACCAACAGCCCTCATGCTCAATTTCCATTATTTCTTAATATGAACTGAGGAAGCATTCCTCAAGGATTTGGGCAATCTCAACAATAAGGGCAAGGGGTTGGTATGCAAGATGCATTCAATCAAATGAACACTAATCTTTTTCTTCCACAAGACTATCCTATGCTCCACACACATCACGTACAACTTCCCTCAAGGAGTCCATTCTACCTTCTATCAAGGATGGCATCATTTGCAATCTATTTTGACTCATCGTTCACCAAACTTTGAAAGGAAGGTTACTTAGTATACCCAATATTTGACCCCACGGACTTTGAGATCAAGGTCTCCATGACCAACTTAGTGCAAACAACTCAATTTGGACGATCTAGGATTGAGGATACCATTGTCGATGTCACTCACTTTGACAGGATTATTCAAACTATCAAGATGAGTGGGGTGATAATTGATGAAATCAAACTCAAATTATTCTAGTTTTCTCTGAAAGATCAAACACTAAGTTGGTTGAACTCCTTTGGTCCAAATTACTTCAAAGGTTTGGATCAACTCTATCGAGGAATATTGCTTTCCACCCAAGGCCGCAAAGCTTAAAAAACAAGTTCAGAATTTTCCTCAAATGGGGAGCGAGAACTTGTATGGAGCTTGGAAAATGTTCAAGGATTTAAGAATATAATGCACCAAAAATTTGTTATCTTTGGGAGATATTTTGTCGGCTTTCTATGAAGGACTTGTGGACAGTTTTTAGGCCATACTTAACACTTCTTGTACGATATGAGTTTTTCTTGACATGTCTCCCAAACTTGGGGAGCAAGCAATTAATAGAGAGAACTACCACCAACATTGAATCTGATGTTGAAGCAGATGAATTCCATTCAACAAATGTTGAAGCAGATGATGCAAGGTCCTAGGCAACACGTGTGACCGGTGAAACCCATTCAACTCTAAGCACCTTATGTTCCTATTTCACCATATCCTTTGTCGCATACTACCTATATGCCACTTGGTTCCCAAAATATGATTATAGTTGCTTATTCATTACCTAGAGGATCTCATATACCTCAAGCATGTTATTTGTTGGATTCCAATGGCAAAGGGAAAGGATATGGTCATTATGATCAAGGATGGAGGAAACAATTTGAATCCTTTAGGAAGAGGCAAGATGTGCAAGAGAGAAGTTCAATTCCAAGTTTTCAAGGAGGTCAAGGGAGAAGATCTAGAGAGAAAGAAAAAGGTGAGTAAAGCCAAGGGCCCAAGGAATTTCATCTCAAAGTTCATGCGATTACAACAAGAACTCCAATCTTGAAGGGCAAATTGAAAAAGATGAAGAAGAGAAATCCAAAGTTGAAAAAGGAAGTGGGGAAAACAATGGAGGATGATGAAACGGATGAACCGTATGTTCATTGATGAGTAAAATGGTGATAGTAAATATGAGGGTGAAAATGTCATTCCGCTGAGGATTGGGGCTATGGCCCGTATTGTGTGAATTAAGAAATTCTAGGCACAAAAGTGATGGAGTTCACTAGAATCCAAGTAAATGACGATTAAGTGTGGAAAATAAAAAGAATGCAAATTAACTAAGGGATAACTTGTATGATAAAGGAATGGGCCAGATTAGGGGTATTGCAATCTTGATGCTCTAATTAACTCAGAATTAGGGGCCAGATTAGTCATCACCTCTACCAACACATCCGGATGAGTGTCATCCTAAAACTCCATCAATAAGTACCTCCACTCCAGGAGAGCCACCAGTTCCTCCACCTCATCATGAATCCCAAAATGCCTCGCCACCTCCAAGTCTAGGATGTACGGCTGACAGATCCGCCGTGTAGAGAAGAATTTGTATCTTTCAAAGAGCTTAGGGTTATTGAACGGCACCTCCTCCTGCTCTGGTTGGGCCCGAGGTGCAGGTGCAAGCTTCGTGGCGATAGTTTTCTTTCTCGGAGGCATATGAAAACAGACTCATAACAACCATATGTACGGGGTGAGCGGTTAGGCACAATGAAAACATAGTGATACGGGGTTTTGGAGTACAAATTAATAATGAAAACAAATAAACTATTTGTGAGTCTTTTTTTTTTTGAATTTCCTGTAACTTTTCCAAAATCTAGACTAAATTTGGCTCAAACATTGCTCAGTAATCATTGCCTAAACAGTATACAAGTAACTCCACAACCTAAAAGCATCAAAATTCAATTCAAAAGCATCATTAAAGCAAGCAAAGCAAGTGGGTACTCAAAGTTTCATCCAAATCACAAGTGTGAACACCATTGAAGCACAAAGCAAGCTTTCTAACCATGGATTCAACTATATTAACACTAGGCATGCTTAATCTAACAATATTCTACTATCAAAGCAAAGATTCAAGCAAACCCATTAACATTGAAGCATGAATTCGAAAATTGAATGGAAACAGTAAAGCAATTAAAGACCCAAACCTTGAATCCTTGAGAGAAGATGGAGAGATTGAAAAGAAAACTTTGAAGAAATCACACACTAAGAGAGGCAATTTGGTGTAGAGGGAATGGGGGGAAGAGAGAAATAGGGAGCAAAGTGGGCTAGGGTTCAGATTTGGGGGAAAAAACAAAGGAGGTCGCGGGTATTAAAACCCCTACCCGCGACCAATACACTGCTGGGTACACGGTCGGGTGGGTGGCCGTGTACCCGGGCTCTCTAACAATGAAAATGCTCTGTAAATCGCGTGTATTGTCACGGCTAGGGTCGCCGGGTACATGGTCGTGACCCCGAGGCCTAAAAAACGTTTTTAGCACTGGAATACCTCAGAAACGTCATGGTTGGGTACACGGCCATGTGCCCGAGCCCTCTTTAGCCCGACATGCACTATCATTCACCCTTAATGTCACGGTCGGGTACACGACCGGGTGCATGGCCGTGTACCCAGGCTCTCTGTAGCCCAAAACTCACTATAAATCCCCCTGTATTATCACGACTACCCTTACGGCCGGTGGGTAGCCGTGAGGGCGGTGCTCTGGTATGCCAATTGCTCTTTGTTCGCGTCAATTGCTCTGTGTTCGCGCCAATTGCTCTGTGTTCGCGCCAAGTGCCCGGTTTCACTTGTAGAACAATTCAAAACACCTGCAAAGCACTTATAAATCTAACCACATCATAAACACCTAAATTCCAACCAATCCCCACTCTCTTAGATGCAAAATAATGCAAACCTCACACAAAAACATCCCAAATAACACAACTTAAGAACAAAAAAGCTACTAACTCTATCTTGAACTAAAACAAATAAAGAAAATGCAGAAAAATAAAGTGCGAAAAAGTAAAGGATAACATGGGGTGCCTCCCATGAAGCGCTAAGTTTAACGTCGCTAGCTCGACTCAACCTCAAGGACATCAAGTGTAGATGGGAATAAAGAGATCCCAAACCGCCTTAGTCACCTCCTCCTGTGAGTCTAGAGTATTGAAATACTTCAACCTCTGACCATTAATAACATATGGATCTCTAGTAGTGCCAACAATGGTGACCACACCGGATGGCGACTACTCAATCACCTTGAACGAGCCTGACCATCTAGATTTCAGCTTCCCAGGAAACAACTTGAGCCTCGAGTTGTACAACAACACTTGGTCACCTAGTTCAAAGTTTCTCCTTAGGATCCCCTTGCCATGGAAATACTTGGTCCTCTCTTTGTAAGTATTTGCATTTTCATAAGCATCCATCTGAAACTCTCAAGCTCATTCAAGGACAACAATCTCTTTTCACGAGACAAATTGCCATCTAGATTCAACTTCGAAACTGCCAAATAAGCCTTGTGTTCATACTAAACAGGTAAATGGCATGACTTCCCAAAGACAAGCTTGAAGGGAGACACACCAATCGTAGTCTTGAATGCAATCTTGAAAGCCCAAAGTGCATCATCTAACTTCAGAGACCAATCCTTTCTGTTAGGACTCACCACTTTCTCGAGGATAGACTTGATCTCTCTATTTGCCAGCTCAACCTACCCACAAGTTTGTGAATGATATGGTGTAGACAATCTATGGTAAATCCCATACTTAATCAGAAGTTTCTCTAGCAGCTTATTGCTGAAATGAGTCCCATTATCAATGATAAAGGACCTTGGCATACCAAACCTAGAGAAAATTTTCTTCTTCACAAACTTGACCACAGTCTCCGCATCATTCCCTGGAGTTGCTATTGCCTCCACTCACTTAGACACATAATCCACTGCTACCAGAATATACTCATTACCAAAAGGCGAAGGAAAGGGACCCATGAAATCCATCCCCCAGACATCATACAACTCAACTTCTAATATTCCTCTCTATGGAATCTCATGTCTCTTACTAACAGTACCAGTTCGTTGGCAACTATCACACATACGAACAAAATCCTTAGCAGTAGAAAACAAAGTGGGCAAAAAAAACCAGATCGTAGAACCTTCAAAGCAGTACGATCAGCACTCATGTGGCCCACATATGGTGAAGCATGACAATGATGAAGAACACTCATAAACTTCTCATCAGGAATGCATCTCCTCACAATACCATCAGGACATCGCTTAAAAAGTAGTGGCTCATCCCAAAAGAATTCTCTCACATCATGAATAAATCTCTTTTTCTTGTTGTAATTGAAATCCTTAGGAATGTAACCACTCACCAGATAATTCACTATGTCCGCAAACTATGGCATAGAATCCTCACCTGAAGGACTCACAGCCAGCAATGTCTCTCCCTTGAATGAGTCATCAATAGGCAACTCATCCTTCTCATGGCCTTCAAGTCTGGATAGATGATCTGCAACTACATTTTCCATGCCCTTCTTGTCTCTTATCTCTAAATCAAACTCTTGAAGTAGAAGAACCCATCAAATCAACCTTGGTTTAGCATCCTTTTTCTGAAACAAATATCTCAAAGCTGCATGATAAGTATGAACTATTACCTTGCTCCTCATCAAATAGGACCTAAACTTATCAATGGAAAACAGCACTGCCAGCAGTTCCTTCTCAGTTATTGCATAGTTCACCTTAGCTTCATCAAGAGTGTGGCTAGCATAATGGATCACAGGGTAACTCCTGTCTCTCTTCTAGTACAACACTGCTCCAACTGCATAGTCACTAGCATCACACATCAATTTAAAGGGCAAAGACCAATCAGGATGCTGAATAATGGGAGCTTGACAAAAGAGTCTCTTTCAACTTTTCAAAAGCTATTAGACAAAATCATCAAAATCAAAAGCAACATCTTTAGCAAGTAAATGGGTGAGAGGCTTTTCAAGCTTAGAGAAATCTTTTATGAACCTTCTATAGAAACCAACATGACCCAAAAAACTCCTCACTCCCTTCACAGAATTAGAGGGTGGCAACTTAGCAATCACTTCAGCTTTTGCTGGGTCAACTTCTATTCCCCTTGTAGAAAACTTGTGCCCAAGGACAATGCCTTCAGAAGCTATGAAGTGACACTTCTCCCAGTTGAGCACAAGATTAACCTCCTCATCTCTGCACAACACTCTCTCAAGATTGGTGAGACATTCATCGAATAACTTCCCATAGACAGAAAACACATCCATGAACACCTCCATAATCTCAACAACCAACTCAGAGAAAATGGTCATCATACACCTCTGGAATGTAGCTGGTGCGTTGCACAAACCAAATGACATCCTTTTAAAAGTATAGGTGCCATATTGGCATGTGAACGTAGTCATCTCTTGATCATCAGCACACCGCCTGCCAGAAATCGCGACCTTAAGTACTGGACAAAAGAAAAGGTCACAACCATGTGCATGGCCGTGTGAGGTTGCAAATCGGCTATTGTCCGCCTAGTAGCACACGGGCACCCACACGGTTGTGTGCCTGGCCGTGTGGTGCCCTTTCCTTTTGAGAGTTGACTACTTTTGTGTTATGTTGCTCATTTTCGTCCTCGGATAGATTCCTATGCTTTCGAAACTTGTCCAAGATGTCCAAAAATCCTTCCTTTGCTTCCCGTTGTGAATAAACTAAGCTTTAGGCAAATGTAACACACAAACGAGTCTCAAATTCACCAGGGTAAAGAAAATAAGCATCAAAACCAACTAAACTGAGGGGCAAATAACAGTATAAACTCAGAGATATCATTCATGACGGCAATGCAAAAGCCAAGGAATCACCGAAGGGCAAAGGGTTGGTATGCAATATGCATTCCATCCAGAAGAAGGTAGAGGTCATGCCCAAGAGTTATATGCAGATTCGGTGTATGCTAATCTAACCAATTTCACTGGGCACGATGGCTTTAACTTAGTGGATGAGATATCTTCCGCTAAATGATCTCATGGTATCTTAGTGGAGTTTTACTAAGTGCCAATATTGTTCAATAGATTTTTAGAATTATCTATTTGGTGAGCTTACTTCAAAATATTGACTTTGTTGATGTTAATTAACATGATTGAGTTTCAATTGGGAGGTTATTACGTAATATAGACTCAAAGAGTTTATTGACCTTACTTCACATTTGAAAAAAGGGAAGTATGTGATGTCAAGACCAAGGTACTTGATAAAATGCCTCTTACTCACTTATGAGTTATAAGAATGTCCTTAAGTGTTCTGAGAGTATTAAATGACCTTGAGAAAGGCTTCTTGACGATTAAAAGGCATCTGTTGTCAAGCCAATTGACTATTTCTCTTATTCCTAGTGTGGTTACATTACCTAGGTATGAACCTAATCCAAGTTCCTATACCCCTCCGCTTTTCGTATTATAATATTCATTACATTTGTGTTTGTTTTTTCTTTGCAATAACCAAACTTCTTTGAGGGCTAGATTCCACAAGAAAATTGTGTACCTTGTGCTTGAGAAATATAAGTTCTACATGTATCGTCAATCTTTTGAGAACGACAATAGTCTTTATAGTGATGTAGATGCTCACATCAGCACAACACGACTTTGCAACAACAAGATTCTCTATAAAACAACCAGAGTTTCAAGAAGCAAAGGATTGAGACCAGCAAGAATATTGAGACGGTAAAAGTTCAAATATAATAGTAGGAGTTTGAATAACCAAAATAAAAAATTAAAAGGACAAATTGTTTCAAATAAATGAAAATCAATGATGTAATGTCATAAAATTAAAAAGAACTTGGCAATATGCGTCAATCTCACAAAAGTTAATAACTAAAAATAAATATTTTGCTCAAAAGTAAAAGAAACCAATAATACACCCTGCGGGCTGCGTCCCTATATAAGTACCAAAATATCAAACCAAGATGCACATCTCCCTTCTACTCTCTTATTTGACTAGTAGGCATCTGATGCGTGTACGGTGTATGTGAGGAGTGAGAAAAAAAAATGAAGAAACTGTTCTTCTTCTTCTTCTGTAGTTTCATAGGTTTCGGTTCAGCCCTCCATAGCCATATTTCAGTGGGGAAAAATGGGCATATCTTAGGGGAGCAGCCTTTGTCGAAGATCGCAATTCACAAGGCTGTTTTGGCTCTCCGAGACTCAGCCTCCATTCAAGCCAAACCCGATCTTCTTGGCCTCAAGGTAAACTCTTTATTAGACTTTGAATTATATTGTTGCTCTGCTCCGTTTCCGACAACATATCTCACCTAATTTGTTAGGTAAATTTCTGCATATTCAAGTCCTCGTATAGTATCAGAATATTCAATTTGAAATTATATATGTTGATTTGGAGGTGTCCCCACCAAAATCAAAAGTTGCTGCGTTTTATTGGTGATCAAGGTTTTTACTTCTTTCATAAATGGTGAAGTGTTTATCCAAAAAAATGAATGGTCAAGGTTGGCTGGTTGGGTGTAGTTTCCTAAGTCTTCAGTTTGATAAGGCTTTAATTTAATTATTCCTATTCTTTCAAATTGATTTATTAGGCCGGTTAACATCTAAAATGTTGCATCGTGTACTTAATGTTGGTTATTGACAACGTATTATATATATGGGTCATTTCAATACTAAATGCAGGATCGTTCATATCGCAATATCTTCTATCATTTGATTTAAACAATATGTCTTTCTTTTTTTTT